>CM060406.1:215196589-215799089 GCA_030545235.1 Helianthus tuberosus
GTTACCATTGGACAACGAGTTAGCCAATGTGTAATATGACCCACCAGTCAGGATTGACAGTACTGAATGAGTAATTGTGTAGAAATAAACAATGTGATCGCTCTGAATACTGTTTTAATTGATAAAATGTTTCTTGATTAAACTGGGATTCACTCACCAGTATTTCCCACTGACAAATGTTTTTAAAACGCGTTTCAGGTAACACAATGTGACAGCCAAATTAGTAAAAAGCCAGCTGGAGAGCACTAAAGGCTTGGGAAAAATGTGGCTATAAAAGTTACCTAAAAGAAGATGTTTTAAATTCAAAAAAATAGGGTTTATCCCTATAAATATATTGTAATAAGAAACTTGGGTTTTACCCATGTGATTATTAATATCAAATGAGGTGGTTTTACTCTGATAAACATTTCCTAACTACGGTCCTGATGTAATTTCCGCTGCCAAATTAACCAACTGATACCACCAAAATTCTGAGTTCGCCTCCGCCCGTTCCCGGGACAGATAAGGGATCGGGGGTTGCGACAGAAGGTGGTATCAGAGCCTAGCCACTGGTCTAAGCCAAAGAAGTGTTCAGCTGACACTTAAATCTTAAATTTTGTGTTAGGAAATAATTTATGTGATTATGTGTTTTGTGTTATTTGACTATTTGTTAGTTTATAGTATGAGTGATCAAGGACCCTCAGACATGTGTCATCAGTTGTCTGATTCACCTAGGAGTGAAGGTACCTCTTCACAGCCTGCCCTTTCTGGGTATTCTGCTGATCAGGAAGAAAGGATGTTTGCCTTTAAAGCTCAGTCAGAAGAGCCATTCCCTCATAAGAAAAGAGGATGGTTCAGTAAGGAAGCATTTAGACGTAGGAAAAGAATGCGAAAGTTGCAACAGCAAAGAGTTCTAGCGGCTGCTAAGCGAAAGACAGATGCCCATACACAGGATATGCTTAATAGAAGCCTAGCTAATTTCCATATCCCCACTCAACCAATGGAGGTAGAAATGCATGATTTTAACCCTGAGGAGATACCTAGGATGCCAGCCCCTAATCCACTAGATCCAAATTATGATCCATGATTTGATGATCTTAGGGATTATGTGACACACTATCACTTAAATGAAGAAACCTTCCCGAACTTAGCAACGTATCCAGGTCTGGACCCACTAGATCCCTATTTTGACAACGATGAATACATTAGGGAGATTTTGGAAAATCCATACCCTCAGGAGAATCCAGTACCTCTGTACCCAGAGCCAATACCAGTACATGCACCCCCAATGAGTGCAGAGAATTTGCAAGAACTCCGAAATTTTGGAGAGGAAATCATAGAAAGTAGCGAAAGGATGAGGTATGTAGGAGAGCAACTCGTATGGAAATACGATGAGCGCCAGATGGATTTTAGGGGAAATCCATATCCATGAAGGAGATGGTGAAGTTGGTAACAATAATAATAAATAAAATATGTGTAATAATAATAATAATAATAAATCTATCGTAGTATAGACCACTCTGTGGTTAACGAGGCATAGTAATATTGTAATTTTTAATTTCTGATTTAGTGTGTATTTGATGCCTACTATAGCAAAAAGAGTAAAGTCGCAATGCACGACGTTTTTTACCAATATGTGTATTATGTGGTTGTTACTTAAACTACTTAATTATTCTATTAATGATTGGTAAATGTTTAAAATTCAGATGGACGACGAAGGAAATCAAGGAAATCTGAATAATGATAACCAGAGTAACATTAACGTGGTTAACGAGAATCCAAGCATCAATAACAATGGAAACCAAATGGATAATAGTGTCGTTCAACATATAGTCGCACAAGGAATCATAGATGCAATGCCATTTATTATTCAAACAATTCAAGAAGCGAATAATAAAAGTAAGCATAGCAGTAAGCGACCAATCGAACCAGAAAACAGCGTGAACAATGGACCGGTACTTCAAATGCCCATTCCCAAAAGGAGAAGAACCGTGTCTTACGGTTGTTCTTATAAAGAATTCTGGTCTTGTAAACCAATGGAATTCTCGGGCAACGAAGGGGCCATTGCAACCCTACGCTGGATAGAGAAGACTGGGGCAGTCTTAAGAATAAGCAAGAGTGCTGAAGAAGATGAGAAATTGTTTGCTTCTAATCTGTTTAAGAATTCAGCACTAGAATGGTGGAACACTATCCTCCAATCAAGAGGAAGTGATAAAACCTATAATATGGAATGGGAAGAATTTAAGGACAAGGTAGAAAGGAAATTCTGCCCACCCAATAAGAAGGAACAGATAGCAAACAAATTCTTAAAGCTTAGGATGACTGGTGTGGATAGTAAGGGATACACTAAAATATTCTTTGAATATGCTAGAATAGTGCCAACTCTTGCTTCACCTGAACCAGTATTAATCTCCCGTTATATCTGGGGATTAATTGGGGAGATTAGACACGTAGTCAAGGCAGCTAGACCTCAAACTATAGAAGAAGCTGTAGAACTGGCAAATACCTTGACAGATGAATTAGTCCGTACCCGAGAAGAGGATCAAAGGAGGAACCTAACCCAGAAGCTCACACAAGAATTTCGTTCTTGAAATTTTAATCGTGGAAAAAATATAGGTTCTACCTCTACACCTTACTGTAAGAATTGCAAAAGAAAGCATTCAGGAAGATGCTCCATATACTGTAACTTTTGCAAAATATCGGGACACAAGAAAGAAGACTGCTGGAAGAAAGCTAACAACAAGATATGTTACAACTACGGAGAACAAGGTCATATCAAGCCTATTTGCCCGAAATTAGCTCCAGCTACAAACAACAAGAATACTAAAAATGCTAGAGCATTTGTTCTGACTGCAGATGAAGCCAAGATAATTCCAGATGTCATAGCTGGCACGTTTTTAGTTAATGATGTCTTTGCTAAAGTATTATTTGACTCTGGTGCAAACCAAAGTTTTATTAATACATCATTTTGCAAATTTCTAAATCAGTCATTAACTAAACTACCACAACAATGTCTAGTAGAGACAGCTAATGGAGAAACTGTTAGGATTTCTGAAATCTTGCAGGGAGCAAGAATAGAAATTTTAAATCAGAAATTTATTGCAAACCTTTATCTCATGAATCTGGCAGGATTTGATATTGCTTTAGGAATGGATTGGTTAATAGCCAATAAAGCCAGTATTTTATGTGATAAAAAGTCAATTCAAGTAAATTCACCAAAAGGTAAAATGATCACAATTAAAGGAGATAAATCATCTAGATCCGCAAAATTCATCTCTGTGATGAAAACTGCAAGTTATATAAGAAAAGGTTCTATAGTGTATTTGATTTCCATAATCACTAACACTAAAGGAAAGGATTTAAAAGATATTCCAGTAGTATCTCAGTTTTCAGATGTATTTCCAGAAGAATTGTCAGGGCAACCTCCAGATAGAGAAGTTGAATTCAGAATCCATTTAATACCAGGAACAGCACCAATTGCCAAAGCACCTTACCGTTTGGCACCCGCCGAAATGTAGGAACTAAAGAAACAATTAGATGAATTGCTGGAAAAAGGATTCATACAGTCAAGTTCATCACCATGGGGAGCGCCGATATTATTCGTTAAAAAGAAGGACGGGTCAATGCGTATGTGCATTGATTACCGTGAATTAAACAAGGTCACGATCGGTACCCATTACCGAGAATCGATGATCTGTTCGATCAACTGCAAGGAGCTCGATTTTTCTCTAAAATCGATTTCAGGTCAGGATATCATCAATTAAAGGTACAGGAAAACGATATTCCTAAAACCGCATTCAGAACAAGGTATGGCCATTATGAATTTACTGTCATGCCATTTGGTTTAACCAATGCCCCAGCCGCATTTATGGACATGATGAACCGAATATGTAAGCCATATTTGGATAAATTCATAATCGTCTTCATAGATGACATTCTAATTTACTCTAAGAGTAATGAGGATCATGCAAAGCATTTGCACACTTTTAAGTTTATTAAGAAAGGAAAAGCTTTACGTTAAATTTTCCAAGTGAGAATTTTGGTTAGAACAGGTACAGTTTCTTGGATACCTAGTCGATCATGAAGGAATTCATGTAGATATAACAAAAATCGAGGCGATTACTAAATGGAAAACCCCTGAGTCACCAACCGAGGTTAGAAGTTTCTTAGGATTAGCCGGTTATTATAGAAGATTTATTCAAGATTTTTCTAGAATAGCCATTCCTTTGACTAAGCTAACCTGTAAATCTGTTAAGTTTGAATGGGGATTAAAACAAGAAGAAGCCTTTAGAATCCTTAAGCAAAGATTAACCCATACACCCATATTAGCGTTACCAGAAGGAACTGAAGATTTTGTAGTATATTGTGACGCTTCTAAATTAGGTTATGGATGTGTATTAATGCAACGTCAAAAGGTTATAGCCTATGCATCTAGACAACTTAAGAATCATGAAGAGAATTATTCAACCCATGATCTAGAATTAGGAGCTATAATTTTTGCTCTTAAGATTTGGAGACATTACCTTTATGGTAGTAAGTTTACCATATTCACTGATCATAAGAGTTTAAGGTATGTTTTCAAGCAAAAGGAATTGAATATGAGACAAAGACGCTGGATGGAAATGCTTATTGATTATGATTGTGATATCCAGTATCATGAAGGAAAAGCAAATGTAGTGGCAGATGCTTTAAGTCGAAAGTATCATGAAAAGCCAAAAAGGGTACGTTCTCTTAAATTAAATCTACAAGTAGATTTAAATGATCATATAAGAGAAGCACAAGAATCAGTAATCAAGGAAGATACTGAAAAATTGAAAGGTATGATTAAAGAATTAGAACAAGGAACAAATGGAATTTGGAGATTCCATAAAAATAGAATGCGGATACCTAAATTAGGAAACCTATGTCATCGTATATTAGAAGAAGCCCATAAGTCTAAATATACGATGCATCCAGGAAATGATAAAATGTACCAGGATTTAAGGAAAATTTTCTGGTGGATAGGAATGAAAAAGGACATAGCAGCCTATGTTTCTAAATGTTTAACCTGTTCTCAAGTCAAAGCTGAACACCAAAAACCCTCAGGATTTCTACAACAGTTAGGGGCTGTTTGGTAGCCTCTGAATGGTCATTAAGAGGCTACATCTTAATGGAACCATTAAGAATTTTACCAATGAGAAGGTAGAAAAATGTAACATGTGATGATTTACCATTCAGAGGTTACCTCTTAACCATTCAGACTTGAGGTTACCTCTTATTCATTCAGAGGTTTTAAACCATTAAGAGGTAGCATCTGAATGGTCATTAAGAGGCTACCAAACAGCCCCTTAGAAATGCCAGTGTGGAAATGGAAATTGATAACAATGGATTTTGTTACTAAATTACCCAAAACAAAGAAAGGAAATGATACAATCTGGGTGATTGTAGATAGGCTAACCAAGTCAGCTCATTTCCTACCAATGAAGGAAACTTTCAATATGGAACAGTTAGCTAAATTATATGTAAATGAAATTGTTTCTTTACATGGAATTCCTTTATCAATTGTTTCTGATAGGGATAGCCGTTTTACCTCTCATTTTTGGTCAAGTTTCCAAAAGGCAATGGGAACCAAGTTAAATCTAAGCACAGCTTATCATCCTCAAACAGACGGACAAAGCAAAAGAACAATTCAGACAATGGAATACATGCTTAGAGCTTATGTAATTGATTTCGGTGGTAATTGGGACGATCACTTACCTTTAATAGAATTTTCATATAATAATAGTTATCACACAAGTATCAATGCTGCACCATTCGAAGCACTTTATGGACGAAAGTGTCGAACCCCAGTCTGTTGGGCAGAAATTGGGGAGAAGCAACTATCTGGACCTGAGATAGTACAAGAAACAACCGACAAGATTATTCAAGTCAAGGAACGATTGAAAGCAGCACGTGATCGACAGAAGAGTTATGCTGATAACCGACACAAACCATTAGAATTTCAAGTAGGAGATAAAGTATTGTTAAAAGTCTCTCCTTGGAAAAGAGTGGTAAGATTCACAAAAAGGGGAAAGCTAGGTCCCAGGTATGTTGGACTTTTTGAGATTATTAGAAGAATAGGACATGTAGCCTATCAACTACAACTGCCAGAGGAAATGGCAGGAATACATGATGTGTTTCATGTATCTAATCTCAAGAAATGCCAAGCCGATGAATCACTGGTAATACCTCTCAAGGATATAGAGGTAAATGAACAACTCAAGTTTGTAGAAAGACCTCTACAGATTGAAGACAGGAAAGTTAAAAATCTCAAGCATAAGAGATTAGTTCTGGTCAAAGTAAAGTGGGACTCCAAAAGAGGACCTGAGTATACATGGGAGCTTGAATCTGAAATGCAAAAGAAATATCCACACTTATTCCAGTAGATCTCGAGGACGAGCTCTAAAACAAGGTGGGGAGAATGTAACAACCCTCAAATAAAACCGACACTCTCGAATATTTCTGACACCCTAATATATTTTAAAATATCCCAATATGTCTTTAAATACACCCCGTATGTGAAAACCGGGCCCGAAATACATTAAATAGTATTTAAAATAAATAAAAACCTGATTTTTAAGCTGAGGCGGGCCACGTAGGACCCACCCCAACCTTACGTGGGTGATATCAAGGATCAAAAACTGATTTCGTTGATTTCTTTAGTTTAGGCGGGCAGCGTAAGATCCCCCCTAAGCTTACGCGGGCCGCCTGAGATTAAAATAGTGGCACAGCCTGGTGATGACACGTGTCATCATCGTGGCAAAGCTAGGCAGTGATCCGGACGAGCTACGCATTGACCCAGCTTTCACGCGGGCCGCGTAAGCCCCGCTTATGTGTTACGCGGGCCGCGTGAAAACCAGAATTCAGCACTATATAAAGGAGCCATCGGATCTTCAGTCAGTTCGTCCCGTTTTCATTTCTTAAATCTCAAATTCTGAATATAGGCTTTATAAAGCTGGTATTATACCCCCTAATTAGTGAGGTTCTGCTCCGTTGTAAGTATTATAACCCCAGTTTCGTAATAGATACGCTGCCCGATTGATTTAGGGTTCCATAACAACTGTCGTGGTTCTGCCCGAAGTAGTTGTTGGAATACCATCTCGGGGAGGGTATCATTAATATTTTCAAAGGGTTATTATACTAACCTATGTACATTTGTGTAAATTATAGATTAATCCCAGGAAACCCTTACGCGAAGTCTAAGATAACAAAGTGAGTTTATCCAATTTTTGTTAACCTTTTTATAATATTTTACAAAACCTTAAATATTTTACAATGTGATTAAGCAGTGATTGAGTCTTTGTAGTTCTTCAGTTACTGCCGGTATGTTGGGGTTTTGTATACAAAATTTACTACACTATGAGTAGTAAGTCGGGACGACAATACGTTACCATTGGACAACGAGTTAGCCAATGTGTAATATGACCCACCAGTCAGGATTGACAGTACTGAATGAGTAATTGTGTAGAAATAAACAATGTGATCACTCTCAATACTGTTTTAATTGATAAAATGTTTCTTGATTAAACTGGGATTCACTCACCAGTATTTCCCACTGACAAATGTTTTTAAAACGTGTTTCAGGTAACACAATGTGACAGCCAAATTAGTAAAAAGCCAGCTGGAGAGCACTAAAGGCTTGGGAAAAATGTGGCTATAA
This sequence comes from Helianthus tuberosus, assembly GCA_030545235.1. NCBI lineage: Eukaryota > Viridiplantae > Streptophyta > Magnoliopsida > Asterales > Asteraceae > Helianthus > Helianthus tuberosus. Next base: position 215,204,247 of record CM060406.1, read on the forward strand.
AAGTTACCTAAAAGACGATGTTTTAAATTCAATAAAATAGGGTTTATCCCTATAAATGTATTGTAATAAGAAACTTGGGTTTTACCCATGTGATTATTAATATCAAATGAGGTGGTTTTACTCTGATAAACATTTCCTAACTACGGTCCTGATGTAATTTCCGCTGCCAAATTAACCAACTGATACCACCAAAATTCTGAGTTCGCGTCCGCCCGTTCCCGGGACAGATAAGGGGTCGGGGGTTGCGACACCGATGATCAGCCTTTTGAGGCACCTGTCGTTCCTGACGATCAGCTCTTTGATATACCCGCTGATTTCGAGCCCGCACCAGCTGACCCGGAGCCTTTGATTGCACCCGAGCCCATACCAGCTCATGATCCTCTACCTGAGCCTGCACCTGCTGATGTACCAGTTGTTGCACCACCTTTACCTGACCCGATCCCTGTACTTGTTGATCGTGCTCCTTTTGCGGACCATATAGACCCCCGTTATGCATTCACCCACAATGGGTGGATAGAGGACGACGATGACCTACCTCCTTTTGTTAGACCTGTTACTCCCCCACCTGCACCTACTCATGCAAACGTTGATATCACTCCGTTTCACCCACACGTATCTGACATTCATCGCACTGATTTACCAGTCACGTTTTTACAGGATATCCCTCCTCCCCGTCCAGGGGAAGGTCCATCGAGTCAGCAGCCCGGTCACATACCACCTGTGTCAGCAACCTTTCCTTTCATGCCACCGTTTGCACCTGCTACACATACTACACCTTCTGCTACTGCACCATCGGGCGAGCCACTGATTTGGTTTCCGCCCAACACGATGCCTGTTTCTGATCCATATCATCCCTTCCACATTGGTTATACGAGAGATGATATGCTTTTGTCCTTACAGCTCCAGCAGGAGATGTTGTGTCGCAGAGTCATGGATCTTGAGAGGATTCCGCGTCCTCCACCCTGCACTTGTCAGTCACCATTCACGACACCACCCGCTCCTCTCCTGCCATACCCAGATTTTGACTTCCGTTTTCTTACTATGGAGCAGCAGGTTAGCTACCTATTGCGTATTGTTCATGCCCTCGAGGAGGATTTAGTGCATTTGTGCAGGTTGCTTTTCGTTCCTCCACCTCCTCCTCCTCCACCATCAGCTTAGCAGTTTTTGGTTTTATGCAGGTAGCATACTTTTGGTGAGAGTGAAGCTATTGAGCCCAGATTGCACAGCTTTTTGAAGACCACATTTCTTTTGACTTTTTATGGTTGTAGTTTGATGGATAGTTTGGACAAGGGTGATGTGACCCTGTAGTCCCTTTTGACGTATGGTATATTGTGAAACTTGTAAAACTGTATTTGTGGTCATTTGATATATGAAAGCTCAATCTCAACATTCTCATTATATACGTTGTTGGATTACTTGTTTGTGTTATGACATGGGATGTTATGTGTTTACTTGCGTTGATGAATGTTATTACATATGTATACTACATACTTATATGCATAAGACCTGACCTATACAATCTTCTTATAGAAGATGCCTCCTCGAAGAGAAACGCGATTGCCCACTACTGAGGCCGAGTTACAAGAACGAATTTCACGAGCGATAGCAGAGCATAAGGCCTCACGCGCTGAAACTAGCGGGGGTACCTCGAGGAACAACCCACCTCATGGTAATGTTTAAGTCGCTTGAGACACAATACGTTACATTTGGATATTCCATGTGCGTTTGCTAATGCTTTATGTGAATGACGTTACTTGTACAGGCTGTACCTATAAGCAGTTTCTAGACTGTAAGCCTTTAAATTTCGACGGCACCGGGGGTAGACATGCTCAAATAAACCGGTTTTTTAACCAGAACCGGTTAATAACCGTAACCAAAACCGGTTTTTAACCGGTACCACAATAACCGGTTAAGGTTAATAAATAACCGGCGGTTCGTAACCAGTTTTCGTTATTCAAATCAACAACCGGTTAATTAAAAACCGGTTTTCTTGAATATTATTAACCGGTTAACCGGTCTCATCACTTCTTCAACAGCAGCACAACAAACTACAGACTTGAATTGTTACCGTTTGAATTGAAAAAAATGGTAATATTACCATTTTTGCCTTGTTTGGATGTGTATAAATAAGATTTCAATGCATATGTATAATCCCACTTCAATTCTAGCTCAAAAACACACTTACAAGTTACAAGTTACAAAATACGTTTCAACTTTCAAATGGCGAGTTCGAGTGCTAGTGGCGATGCTTCGACCGTTGTTGGTTCATCTAGCGAGTTGTTTGTGAAGAGGATCTTGACCACGAATAGAGACCCGACACTATGGGTGAATTTTGATTTATGCGAGATGTCGATTGGAAAAGAAAAGGCGAGGTGCAAAAATTGCGGGGCGTTTCTTGCGGCGTCATCGAACTCTACTTTGAGAGCACATTTGACGTCGCATTGCAAGACAATAAAAAAAATCCCGCCAAAGATCAAGCGCAAATATCACGGGGTATGGGTGTTTGGAATTTCGACCCGGAGGCGGTTCGTTTAAGGATGGCTCAATTTGTTATTCAAAAATCGTTGTCGTTCGATCACTTTGACAATCCGCGCTTGACTAAGTTGATTCAAGAGACGCTTCAACCACGTTATGTTCACGTAAGTCGTTCAACTCTTAGACGCGATTGTTTAATTATGTGGTCAAAAGCTAAAAAAGAAATGATTTTAGGTTTTGAAAAATTAAACACCGGTGTTAATTTAACAACCGACGTATGGTCGGCTCCATTTGGTTTACCGGATTCTTACATTTGTGTTACCGCGCATTGGATCGATCCCAATTCGTGGAACATGATGAAACGTACATTCGCGTTCGATTTATTTGGCTATCCACACACGGGGGAAAATATATTTCATGTCTTACACGATGTTATCAAAACTTATAAATTAGAAAATAAAATAGTTTCTATTGCTTTTGATAATGCGTCGAACAACACAACCGCGGTGCAAATGTTAAAAATAAAATACAATCCGATTTGCGATGGAGAATTTTATCATAGCCGATGTGTTGCGCACATCATTAGCTTGGTTGTGCAAGACAGGCTAAATGTTGAGTCCGTTAAAGAAGTTAAAGAAACTTTTAAAGATATGTTACGTGACGTTTTTCAAGGTAGTCGAAAAAGATATGCGGATTATAGAAAATGGTGTAAAGCTTTAAATAAGAAATGCTATAGCGCACATTTTAACATGGTCGTCCGTTGGAACTCTACGTGGAAAATGTTTGATAGCGTGATAATGCAAAAAGAAACCTTAAAATCTTTCCACGATAGTCTTGCAACGTTCGGGTTGGTGGAACCATTTGATGACGATGGTTGGAAGTGTATTGAAACGTTAACACAATTACTTGAAGTTTTTAGAACCGCGACAAAGATTTTATCGGGAGTTTATTATCCCACTAGTTCTTTGGTGCTTAAACAACTATTTTTGATGTGTCAAAAAGTAAACGACTTTGAATTCCAAGGTGACATTTACGAACATATGATTGTTCCAATGAGAGAAAAGTTTAAAAAATATTTTCGAGAAATGCCACTGGTTTTTACATGTGCCGCCGCCTTGAACCCGACTATAAATATTTCGGGTGTTGAGATGATGATTTCGGATATTTGTTCGGATTTGGAGTTAAATGATGGCGACCCAAATTTTACAAGAAATGCACTAAAACGTTTTGACGTTTCTTTAAACAATCTTTTTGATCATTACTTTCAAAGATATGGTAACGTGTCATCGTTACACCAAAAAATGGCGGCGAGCTCGAAGGCGTCGAGAAAAGATGCGGAGTTAAATTTCTATAATTCGTTAAGAAATGAAAATAGTAAACGTTCTCGAGGTGATGCATCAAATAGTGAACTCGGGAGGTATATAAATACCGATTTTTTAGCAACCTTGTCACCCGACGAGTTTCACAACTTTGATATTTTGGCTTGGTGGAAAATACAAGAACCGCATTATCTCGTTTTAGCCGCCATGGCACGTGATCTACTAAGCTCCCAAGCTTCTACGGTAGCTTCGGAGTCGGTTTTTTCTCTTAGTGGAAGGGTACTATCTATTCGACGAACAAGACTTACACCGGAGGCGATGGAAATGTGCATTTGTTTGAAGGATTACTTGGATGGCGTGGAACGTATACAACATATTTCAAGTCTTGAGGGCGAGCTTGCGGTGGAAGCACAATTACATGATGTTGAAGTTTTTCAAGGACGGGCGCAACCACTTTCCGTTGACGAACTCATGTACGATGAATCCATACGCTTTACTAGCCCCCGAAGCGACTAAACGAAGAAATGACGAAACAAAACTACAAGACGACAACTTCATTCTAGACTAGTTAAGAAAATTGTATTGGATATTTTCATGTTTATTAATGTAATGTTACTTGATCTACTAATATAATTATAAAAAAACGTATTTTATTTGGTTTATTTGTGTGTTTAATATAATTCTGCATGTTTTTATATAATTCTGCAGGTTTTTATATGATTCTGCATGTTTTTAAATGATTCTGCATGTTTTTATATAATTCTGCAGGTTTTGTATATGATTTTGCAGCTTTTTTGTATGTTTTTATATAATTCTGCAGGTTAAAATATGTTTCTGCAGGATGTGTATAAGTTTCTGCAGATTTTTATAAAATTCTGCATGTTTTTATATAATTCTGCAGCATTTTTTTAAACTTTCTGCAGTTTTAATATAATTCTGCATGTTTTTATATAATTCTGCATGTTTTTAAATGATTCTGCATGTTTTTATAAAATTCTGCATGTTTTTATATAATTCTGCAGCATTTTTTTTAACTTTCTGCAGTTTTAATATAATTCTGCATGTTTTTATAACTTTCTGCATGTTTTTAAATGATTCTGCATGTTTTTATAAAATTCTGCATGTTTTGTATATGATTCTGCATCTTTTTTTTTTAAATTTCTGCATGTTTTTATAAAATTCTGCATGTTTTATAAAATAACCGAAAAAACCGGTTTTTATTAACCGGTTCATAAGTTAACCGGTTTTTCATAACCGGTCGGTTATTACCGGGTCTAGATATTCGGGGTTAATAACCGGTTATTAACCGTAACCAGTTTTCTTTTTTTGGCCCAATAACAGTCCCAACCGGTTAACCGGTTTCGGTTATTAAAATAACCGATTTGAGCATGTCTAACCGGGGGTGCTGTGGCTTTTGTTCGATGGACGGAGAAGACCGATTCTGTGATAAGAATGAGCAAATGCGCACCAGAACACCAAGGCACCTACATCTCCGGATTGTTCTTAGACGGAGCGCTTTCGTGGTGGAATCTCTAAGTCCAAACTCTAGGAGAGGCAGCAGCATACGCTTTGACTTGGAATGAAATGAAGGAGCTCATGCGAAAGAAATACTGCTCTAGAGCTGAAATTCAAAAGTTGGAAACTGAATTCTGGAATCTCAAGATGGATGGCCCGAAGATCGCCGAATATGTGCAGAGATTTCACGATCTGTCTCACGTGGTACCATACATGGTTAGTCCGGAATTCAAGCGCGTTGAGCGTTTCATTTGGGGGTTGGTACCTCAGATTATGAGTATGGTGACGACGTCGAAACCTGCTACGATCACCGAGGCTATCGACCTGAGTGTAGCACTAACTGAAGAAGCAATCAGGTTAAACAAGTTTTCGATCTCTGACCAGAAGAAGAAAGAGACTCACGTTGAGTCATCGGGTAAGAACAAAAGGAAGTTCTTAAACTTTAAGAAAGGTACCAACAGTGCTAACAAGAAGGAAGAGGCAAACGCACCAGCCAGGGCCAAAACTGGTGCTGAAAACAAAGGAAAAGGGTACATGAGCACCTTGCCCAAATGCGATGCGTGTCAGTTGCATCACAATGGACGATGCCGAGTGGGAAAATGCGAGTCTTGTGGGAAGGTTGGTCACTCGAAGGAGACGTGCTGGGTTGGTACTGGTCGTGGTGGTCAGAGAGGTTATGGCAACAACAACCTTGGTGGGAATGGATATGGAAACCACCCTCAAGGAGGAAGTGGTAGGAATGGTAATCGTGGTAATTTTGGGAATCAAGCTGGAAATGGAAACCGTGGAGCTAATAACACTCAAGGTGGTAACGGGAATGGTAATGGTCGGGGACCAGGTTGTTTTAATTGTGGAGACGTGGGGCATTTCAAGAGAGAGTGCCCAAAGCTCAATCAAGCTCATGTAAGGGTTTTCAACATCAGTGCGAGGGAAGCTCGCCAAGATCCAAATGTGGTCCCTTGTACATTCCCTATCAACGAACGCTTTGCATCTGTACTGTTTGATACTGGTGCCAATTATAGTTTTGTATTGCTAGAATTTAAGAATATACTTGGGTTGGTAACCAGTAAGCTAGATATTCCATATTCAATAGAACTAGCTAACGGAAAGCTAGTAGAAGCAAATGAAGTCATCAGAGGTTGCGTGATAGAACTGAGTGAGCACGAGTTTACGCTTGATCTGCTGCCAGTCGAGTTGGGAAGCTTCGACGTGGTAGTAGGGATGGATTGGTTGTCAAGCAATCGAGCAGAGATTGTATGCCACGAGAAGGTCATTCGCATTCTGATGGCGAATGGAGAAACAATTGTGGTACATGGAGAGAAGCGCGATACGCCCCTAAGAATCATTAGTTGTTTGAAGGCTCGAAAGTGTTTGCAGAAGGGATGTGTTGCCCTCTTGGCACACATTGTGGACACAGAAGCCGCTGAGCCAAAGCTAGAAGACATTCCAGTCGTGAAGGAATATCCTGAAGTCTTTCCAGAAGACTTGCCAGGATTTCCGCCACAGCGACAAGTCGAGTTTCACATTGACTTAGTTCCAGGTGTTGCGCCTGTAGCTAAGGCACCTTATCGACTTGCGCCTTCAGAAATGCAAGAACTGTCAACACAACTTCAGGAGCTACTGGATAAAGGATTTATCCGACCAAGCTTCTCGCCTTGGGGAGCTCCAGTGTTGTTTGTCAAGAAGAAAGATGGTAGTTTCCGCATGTGTATCGACTACCGAGAGCTTAACAAGTTGACTATCAAGAATAGATATCCTTTGCCAAGGATTGATGACCTGTTCGATCAACTACAAGGTTCGAGTTGTTACTCCAAGATTGATCTTCGATCGGGTTATCACCAGTTGAGGATACAAGAAGAAAGCATACCAAAGACTGCCTTCAGAACTCGCTATGGACATTACGAGTTTCTGGTTATGCTGTTTGGTTTGACGAAAGCGCCAGCAGTATTCATGAATTTGATGAATAGAGTTTGTAAGCCGTACCTCGACAAGTTTGTGATTGTGTTTATTGATGATATTTTAATCTACTCGAAGATGAAGGAAGAACATGAGCAACATCTAAGAGCTATCTTAGAGCTGCTCAAGGGAGAGAAATTGTACGCAAAGTTCTCGAAGTGTGAATTTTGGTTGCGCGAGGTTCAGTTCCTTGGTCACGTGGTTAATGGAAATGGAATTCATGTAGATCCCACAAAGATCGAGGCAATCAAGAATTGGGAGACTCCGAAGACGCCAACCGAAATCCGTCAGTTCCTAGGCTTGGCAGGATATTATCGCAGATTTATTGAGGATTTCTCGAAAATCGCTCAACCTTTGTCCTCCCTTACACAGAAAGACAAGAAGTACGAATGGGGAGACAAACAAGAGGAAGCTTTTCGGCTACTGGAAAACAAGCTTTGCGATGCACCCATCTTATCCCTACCCGAAGGCACTGACGACTTTGTGGTATATTGCGAAGCCTCGCGTCAAGGTTTAGGCTGCGTGCTGATGCAGGGACAGAAGGTTATAGCCTATTCTTCGCGCCAGTTAAAGGTTTATGAGAAGAATTACACCACGCATGACTTGGAGTTAGGCGTAGTGGTGTATGCTTTGAAGATCTAGCGACATTATTTGTATGGAACGCGATGCACAATCTTTACTGATCACAAGAGCTTACAACATATATTTGATCAGAAAGAGCTTAACATGAGACAGAGATGATGGGTTAAGTTGTTAAACGACTATGATTGTGAGATTAAGTATCACCCAGGGAAGGCGAATGTGGTCGCCGATGCCTTGAGTCGAAAAGAAAGGATCAAGCCTATAAGGGTTCGAGCTTTGGAAATGATTGTTCAAACAGACCTCTCGTTGCGCATTCGTGCCACGCAGAGAGAAGCACTTAAGGAAAAGAATCTTGAGAATGAATATCTCCGTGGGATGGAGAAGCAGCTAGTACCCAATAATGAAGGAACGTTGTGCTTCATGAAACGAATTTGGGTTCCTCTTTTTGGTGTTCTGAGAGAAGTAATTTTCAACGAAGCTCACAAATCACGGTACTCGATCCATCCAGGATCGGATAAAATGTACCAAGATTTAAAGGATTTTTATTGGTGGCCGAGATTAAAAGTCGATGTTGCAACGTATGTTGGCAAATGTTTGACTTGTGCCAAGGTAAAGGCCGAATATCAGAAGCCTTCAGGTCTTCTGCAACAACCTGAAATACCCATGTGGAAATGGGAGCAGATTTCAATGGACTTTATAACGAAGTTACCAAGGGTCACGATACGATTTGGGTAATCGTAGACCGTCTGACCAAATCTGCACACTTGTTACCGATCAGGGAGAAAGACAACACTAGCAAGCTTGCTAAGATGTACCTCAGAGAGATAGTTGCACGACATGGAGTGCCTCTCTCGATCATTTCTGATAGAGACGGAAGGTTTGTATCTAGGATTTGGAAATCCTTCCAAGAAGCCTTTGGTTCTCAGTTGAATCTGAGTACTGCATTCCATCCGCAGACAGATGGCCAGAGCAAACGAACGATTCAAACGTTGGAAGATATGTTACGAGCTTGCGTGATGGATTTGGGTGGTAGTTGGGACACTCACTTACCCTTGGTAGAATTCTCGTACAACAACAGCTATCATGCGAGTATCCAAGCCGCACCATTTAAAGCTCTCTATGGACGCAAGTGTCGATCACCGCTATATCAATACAAGAGACGACTGATAAGATTACACAGATCCGAGAGCACATAAAGGCGGCTCATGATCGACAAAAGAGTTACGCGGACTGAAGAAGGATACCATTGGAGTTTGCAGTAGGAGATATGGTTTTGTTAAAGGTTTCACCCTGGAAGGGTGTAGCACGCTTTGGGAAGCGTGGGAAGTTGAATCCGCGAAACATTGGACCATTCAAAATCCTGGAGAGGATTGGTCTTGTAGCTTACAAGTTGGATCTACCCGCAGAACTGAATGGCGTTCATGATACATTTCATGTATCTAACCTGAAAAAGAGTCCAACTCGAGAAACAGTTGTCATACCGGCCGATGAAGTCCACATTGACGACACACTCCACTTTACTGAAGAACCTGTTGAGGTTACTATTTGGAAAGTTAACAAGACGTGCAGGAGTAGTGTCAAACTCGTCAAGGTTCGTTGGAACACGCGACACGGCCCAGAGTTCACTTGGGAGCGTGAGGAACGTAAGAAAGCGAAGTACCCACATTTGTTCCCCAAGACCCCTGCAACTAGTAACAGATCTTAAATTTCGGGACGAAATTTTCTTAACACGGGGAGAATGTGACAACCCTCATAAATCCAGGTATCCGTACATTTAATTAATATTAATTAATGCTTAATGACTGTGCTGGATTACTTAATTGCTTTCTGATTACTGCATCATACTTACATGTGCATCACATATTACATAATGTCATATCACTTTTACATACAAACCATATTGACATACATGATGCACAAAGCACAGTTAGCACAGTTAACAGATAGAACAGGAAAATGCTGACGGAGTTCAGTGCATGGACAGACAACGCTTTGAGACCCAGTATGGGCCAGGGATAAGGTACTACACTAGTATGATGTGTAGGGAAGTAAGGACCATAAAACTGCATCACTAGGTGATAGTTTAAGTGCCGGAAAGTGCTTAAAACCCACACAAAGTGCAGAATTCTACATATTTCAGCAAAAATTCAGCTTTTTAACAAGCTAGTTATGTGTAAAATTATGGCAAAATGGTCCTGAATGCTTTCCTAAGTGTCGGGAATTAAAAGTGTCACAAAAAGTAAAATAAAGATCATTAAACGGAATAGCTTGACACTTTAACGAACCGGTATCTAACAGAACAACCGACGCTACCCGAAACACCAAAATTATACTAGAAACATTGTTTAATTATTTCTGAGCTAGTCATGATCCCCGAACACCTTAACACCCACTAAAATATCTAGTAACCAACTTAACTAACTTTATACTTGGATTTGGACTATAAACTAACTACTTGGCTCAAAGTTACACTTAGACCCCCCCCCCCCATGCTAGTAATCGGCCATACCTCCACCACCATACCTCAAATATTTTATTTCTTTTTATATTAGATCTTGCTTGCTCTTATGGACAAAATATATGGAAGTGATGGTTATAAGTATGGCATAAGGATTCATGAGACCTTCCTATTTCACACACTAACACACACTTCATCTCTCTCCTTCTCCTCCCCAAGCTCTCAGCCGAACACCCCCTTCACACCACCACCATCTTCACTTCAAGATCATTCAATCCAAGACCATCCAAGGGTATAAGGAGGTGTCTAACGAAGTGTGAAGCTTTTGGAACTCCAAGGACCGTTCTCATTAGCTTTAATCCACCATCTTTGTCATCTTCATTCTCTTGTGTCCATCCCTAGCCATAGTGCTAGTGGTAAGGCTCTCATAACCTTTGTTACTTCGAATTTTGATTTGTTAAAAGATGTATTATGTTGTAAATCACAAGAACAATAAAAGACATGAACACAAATCATGAACATAAAGCTTACATATGATGAAATCTTGATGAGATAGTGTTGTTTAGTATATGTATGATACATGTTGTTGTTTATTTGAGATTGTGATGTTGATCATCATAAGGAGCTTGCTAGATTGTGATTAAACACATGATCTATCAAGTTAGAGGATGATTATGTGTTAACACAAGAAGATCATCCTCATATATAAGCATGAACTTGAATAAAAAGATGATTTCTTGAAAAATAATAAACAAAGTAAGCTAGTAATCTTATGAATCTAAGATTTATAAATGGTTTTCCAAAAGAACCAAGTTTAAAATGTGATTTTTAGAAGATCTTGGTTTTTACTTAAATATACACTATTTTTAGTAGTAAAACAAGTGTATAAACACTTATAAAACAAGAAGATCTCACAAAGAAACACTTTTGTAAAATATGTTTACAAGTTGTAAACACCTAACTTCTTTAAGAATGAGATTTTTAAAGAAATAAACACACTTTAAAGGATAACTAGACCTACTAAAAACATTACCAAATTACTACAAGTTTTTGTGAAGGATCAAGTTCATGTTGTTATGAAAATTGAATAGTTTTTGCACTTGGTAAGTGTAAGTTGTTTAGGGATGGATTGTTGATTGTTTGGAATGATTTTTGAAAAGAAAATGATATGATTTAATAGCATGGACACCTCCATTTTTAGGGGAAACTATGGCAAAATTTTCTAAAAATATAAACACTTAGAAAAATATTTTCAAACAAATATTTACAAGTGTATTTTACTATGGTTTTCAATATAAACTTTCCCATAGACTTTGTTACAAAAATATAAGTATTGGAGGTTGGTTTTTATTTGCTGAGGAGATTTGAGTACCAGTACTGAAGACGCAATACAGTGTATTTTATTTGCTGAGGAGATTCGAGTACCAGTACTGAAGACGCAATACAATGAGTTTATGTCCCCCTTTTCTTTAAACTGTTTTGTTTATTTACTTCGGGGGTGAAATACATGTTACAAAGGATTACTTACAATACAATTGGTATGGTTAGCCTAGGAAAGAACCATAGATCATGTGATTGGGTAGGTAGATACTTGGGGCCATTAATCCTCGTATAAGGACCGAGGGGCATGAGTGATAGATCTCTTTGGGTGTAGCGAGCCCACACCCATGAGGCCAGGGTGGCCCATAGTGGTGACTATGTCTTCCAGCAGGAAGCCCGGTGCAACTTTGCTAGGTTTGAGTCTTCCTACACCGTCACACATATCAGTGGCCTTGCAAACCATTGGTGATCTTTTCCTTGTTTGCAATCATACCGGGACTTTCATACATACATTGAATACAAAGGTTTTATACATACTCACGAACACATGAACTAGCTCAACTTTTGTTGATGTTTTTCAAATTACATGTATTTCAGGGAATTAAGTGGATCTGGCAGGTGTATGCATGTGCTTCAAGCTGCGTTTAAATAAAAGATGTCGTCCAAGTTTTTAGAGTTTAGGAGATGTATCTTACTCCTGGACGAGATACATGGCCCTAAGATCGGGTTGGTTTAAGTTATGTTGTCGAGTCTTCGTGAACTCATTAAAACATGTTATGGTTTGTAACTTGAATTTGGTGTCGATGTTTTCAGACAAGTATGTTGTGGTATTTTCTAAACTTAATATTTATGGATGAATGTCTTTTGGTTTTATCATATAGCATTGTTATGATTGAATGCTATGGTATTAAGAAGTCACACCAATAACCACGCTTCCGCAAAAGTAAGGGTGTGACAGGGTGGCGGAGATACAAGGCAAAGGTTAGGGTAAAAAAAGTTGACACATTTAGTGGAAAGGATGTTGTGGGGATAAGCAGCGGTGTGAAGCACCTCAACCCAAAACATGGGAGGTAATTGGGCGTGGATAAGAAGGGAACGGATGATGTCGTTGATGCGACAAATCATACGTTCTGCACAACCATTTTGGGAAGAAGTTTGGGGGCAAAAAAAGCGGAATAAAAGGCCATGTTGATGGGCAAATGATTTAAAGGCATGGTTATCGAATTCGCCACCTAAGTCACATTCGAAAGTTTTGATGAACGGTTAAATTGAGTGACTACTAAGAGGTGAAATTTTGTAAAGGTGGTAAATGTTTCAGATTTGAATTTTAGAGGATGGACCCATACAAAATTAGAAAAGTTGTCTATTAATACCATGTTGTATTTATAGCCGGTTTTACTAGGGATGGGGGATGTCCATAAGTCGCAATGAATTATATCGGAAGGAGAAAAGGTGAACGAGTTTGATTCATAAAACGGTAAACGTTTACTATTAGATAAATGACAAGAATTGCAAAAAGAAGACTTCTTGTTCTTATTACAAGGAAAATGAAATTTTCTAGCTAAAACATCTAAAACTTGGGTGCCAGGATGCCCGAGACGGTCATGCCAAGGGAAATTTGTAGATGTGAGTGAACAAGTTTGAGGCGGAAGGCTTGGTGGAGTGACCGGGTAGAGATCCCTCGAGCTATTGTGGCAGGAAAGGAGCCTTCCAGTTTTGAGATCCTTTAAAGAGAAACCAAAAGGATCAAATTCGACAGAAACATTGTTATCACTGGTAAAGCGGCGGACAGGCAACAAATTTTTAATGATGTGTGGGCTATAAAGTATATTGGGAATAATGTAGGTACGGTTCAAAATGGGAAGAAAACAAGTGCCCGAACCCTCAATTTGTAGACATTCTTCGTTGCCGACTAAAAGTGTAGTATTAATAGGAAAAGAATCAGGGTGTCGAATCATACCTCAGTTTTTTGTGACGTGTCGCTAAGCCTCGGTGTCCATGTATTGGTTCGGATCCGTGTAGTTGAGTTGCATGGTATTGAAGGCTTGGCTGAGATCTGACGGACTGAGTGCATCAAAACCTGGTACAGGCGGGGCTAGATAAGCAGGAGCTGGGCCGTAATTAGGCTGAACTGGGTAGCCTGCATAATGAGCTGAGGGGCTGTTCTGGGTTTTGTTTGATCTCCAAAAAGTTTTAGTCGGATATGGGCACGGTGGGGTGGCCCATTGTGGGTAGTGCTGTTGCTGACCGGCCGGATTCCGGCTGTCCATGGTGCCCTCTGCCTCTGTTATCTCGTCCCCGGTAATTTTTGGGTGCGCCCCAGTCTGCGGCCTCGATAGTTTGAGGAGTAGGAGGGGTTCGGACCAGAATGGTTGGCGTCCGAGGGGGGTTGGGTGTTGCTGTTATGGGCGGGATTAGAGGTGTTGTTGGGGTTGTTGTTGGAAGCCGTGGGAGCTACCAGAACAGAAGAAGATTGCTGTTGTCGGGCTGCTTGACAAATGACTTCATCATTCAACATGTTGCGCGCAAGATCCCAGTCGGCTCCCTGTGAGTTTATCAGCGAGGCTGTTGTGTCAAACTCCTGTGAGAGGCCTTGTACCAACTGTAGGATGAGGCATTTTTCAATAATGGGCTGGTCAACATTGGACAATTGTTTTGCACAATCTTTCAGCTGTTCGCAATAGTCCTCCACCAAAGTGCAGGCTGCCAATGTCATGTTAACGAACCGGGTTTCTAGGGCAGCAGCTTTGGCTTGCTTGTTGCTTAAAAAACTTTTCTCGAGTTTTAGCCAAGTGGTTCTGGCTGTGGCGTGAGTATCGAGAATACGAGTGAGCAGATCATCTGAAACGGTGCTGTAGATCCATTGGGAGACCAAAGCATCGAGTTCTTTCCATGCGGGATATTCGGAATCCGTGGATTTTGGTGGTGAGGTGGTGTCAATGTGGTGTAGGACACGATAGGCAATGGCGTGAAACTTGAAAAGTTTCACCCAGGAAGAGTAGATAACGGTTGTGCTATTTAGGGTTCTTATCTTGGATTGGATATTGCTTACGGAATAAGCAGGATCTAGGGCTATAGGGTTGGGTTTTCGGGAAGAGGATGATAGGTCATCAGTTTTTGTCATGGTGATAGGGTTTGTTGGTTATCGGCTGGAAGGACAGAGAGAAAAGAAACGGTGAGGAAGAAGGAAGTCGTAGCTCTGATACCATAAAAATGGTTGATGGTATGAATTCTTGATGTTGTCTATTGATTCACAGAACCCTTTAAATAGGGATATACAATGCTGAATATTAGGAAACAGAATAACAGAAATTATACAATTAAATGTGAATGCTAATCTATTCTAAGATTATTCGAATAAATCTTGGCTGAATATATGCATCAGTTAAGACACTTAGGTTAGAGTAGGAGCTTGTCTTCTAAAACCCACTTTCAGCCCCGCAAAAGAATTTGACTACACACGTGTACAACACATACGGTTTAAATTCCAAAACCCCCTCTCTTAAACCTTGCTTGTTATGATAAACAAATGTAATGATACAAAGTTGAAGTAGATATGTTTTTATAATGGATTGGTTAGTGAAAATCGCTCATTTTACCGACCCTATGATTAAATTGACTTGTTTCAAAACCGGATATATTGGCCTTTGCACTCAATCAAATTGATTTCCTGCATATGTTACTTAGTTCTTACAACTACCTAATTCTACACACTTTACATCTTCCTCGATTTAACATGACCGTTTCTCCAAAAAGTGGAAATAATAAGTAGTGACTCTCGTAACCAACATGTAACCCATCAAACAAACCCCGATCCCTTTCCAATAAAAAACCAAATATCTAAACACAACACTCTCACAAGCATTTCATCAAACACTGTACATGCATCAACAAAAACTTAAACAATACATTTCACGAACACCAGACACATCTTGCTTATAACACCATAGCTCCAGAAACAATTGATTAGCTCCACCATTAGCGCACACACGAACTTTTGCTTCTCTACAAACATACAAACACTATATGAAAATTGAAGTTCATACCTGATACTCTACGATGAGCCTGTCAAAGCATACTGAACGATGGGCCTATATGAAAATTTATATTGAACAATCATGTCGCAACCCCCGTCCCCTAACGGGCGGCCACGGCCAGTTTCAGTGGTATCAGTGTTTATCAGTTTGGCAGCGGAATTTACATCAGGACCGTAGTTGGGAAATATTTTATCAGAGTAAAATACCACATTTTTATAATATTAAACACATGGGAAAATCCCAAGTTTCAAATACACATATTTTCATAGGGATAAACCCTATTTTATTTAAATAAAACATATCTTTATTTAGGTAACTTTTATAGCAACTTTTTCAAGCCTTCAGTGCTGTCCAGCTGGCTTCTACTTGACTTTCACATTTTGTTACCTGAAACCCGTTTAAAAACATTTTATCAGCGGGAAATACTGGTGAGTGAATCCCAGTTTAATCAAGACAGGTAAAACCGTTTTACAGTATTGAGGGCGGTCGCGCAATTACATTTGTTTCCATCTACTTTAATTACCACCCACGGTACTGTCACCCCGGCTTGTGGTCATGTTAGTACTCATAGTGTAGTAACAAATTTTGTATACAAAACCACAACATACCGACGATAATTGTAGAATACAAATACTCAATCACTGCTTAATAATAATTTAAAACATTGAGGTTTTGTAAAAACAGTTTGCAAAAAGGTTTACATAAAGAAGATTACTCACATTGCTTGTTTAGACTTTTCCTGGTGGTTTCCTGGTTATAATCTAATAAATTAAACAATGTACATGTGTTAGTATCATAACCCAATATTTACGTTAGTAATACCCTCCCCGAGACAGAACTCCAACGACTACGTCGGGCAGAACCTCGACAGCCGTTACGGAGCACTAGATCAATCGGGCAGCGTGTCTAATACGTAACCGGGGGTATAATACTTACAACAGGGCAGAACTTCGTTAATTAGGGGGGGGTTATTATATCCGAAAATTATGTATACTATGCAGAAATTCGAGAGAGAAAGTTGTGATGAACGAATTTAAATGAACGTCGATGGCCTCTATTTATAGTGTTGAACTTCAACTTTCTCGTGGCCCGTATAAGGTAAGGAGATGGTCTTCACAGCCCGAGACGTAGGGGTGTAGACCTTAGCTTGACTGATTCGTCGGTATAGGTTCGACACGAGTGGTGACACGTGGTAGCCTGGGGCTCGCCCTGGTGACCAGCTGTCGCGCCTCGCGACTGAGTTGCCTGGTTGCTTCGCGCCCCGCGAGCGTCCCCAAATTCTTGTTTTTATTTAATTTTTAATTATATAAAGGTATTTTGGGCTGTTTATCGTATACGGGGTGTAAATTAAGAAATATAGGGACATTCTAAATATATTAGGGGTGTCGGAAATATTTTATGAGGGTTGTTATAAATCAGCCCTTTTCTCATACAAACGTAACCCATCTTGACCATCATTGTTCACCTCTTTTCCAATTTCATATATACAACCCCTAAAGATCATATTCATCATTTGAACATCATTTGTTGATAATAATCATACAACTGAAAAGAACAAAGCTTGAAATGGTCAGATTTACCTTACTCGCCTGTTTTGAGTTCTGTGGTGACCGGATTCTGAGCAAAACCCTCACCCCACTCGTCAGAACTGATCAAATTTGGCTAGAAGTCGTCTTTCTATGTCGGAAACCGATTTATCAGTTGAAAGACTTTAGGGTTTACCATCCAAAACACCAAATGCAACAGCCAAAGCTAGCACATCACAAACCAAAACCTGCAAATAGCAATGAAGTAAAACAAATAACTAAATTAAACTTACATTCCTAATAACTCGCGTTAACCCAAACACTAATGAAAACCTAACCCCAAAACCCCCAAAATCAGACATGTACCATCCCTCAACTGAGACCAACTATATTTTCAAAACACAATTCAGATAAACACATAAGCAAATAAGAATGACTAAAAGAAAAATCTCACATACTTCCCAGAATTCAAGCGTAGAATTACCACAAACTTGCACAAACCAGATGAAACAAATAATCAAACCTAAAAAATTCAAATAATAATCAGAAAAACTAAAGCAAAGTTTCAGCAAAACAAACCAGAAAACAGTCAGAAAATAAAAGAGTAGACAGTGTTTGCATCATCATCGGCTTATCACCTAGCGATTTCAATTCACAGAGATTACAAACAATGGGTATTGCCACCATGAAAGTGAGGGTTTCGCGGGGGGTCATCTCTCTGCTTCCTGGTGAGACTTTTGTGAGATTGGGTGATTATTTGGGTATAGTGGTAAAGATGTACAGGAGGCCTGAGGGTGCGATGCTGTGTTTTGGGCGAAGATGAATTTGTTAGGTAGGAGTCCAGTTCCAGTTCAAGCAAGTAAGTTCCAGTTCAAGCAAGTAAGATTCAACAGCCAACACACGGTTCATTCGTATGGATTTTAGATATTGATTAAGTGATTATAGTGTTTTAAGTTACAAAACCATTTTTAAGTGTTTTGTGTATGAACAGTCAAATATGTACTATTCTGTTACGGCATGCAAATTCTGATCCTCAGGTCACAATAATAACTTCCACTGAACGAGCAAACTAACCTCATGTTTCAACTTTTAGTGTTCCATATCCCCCTTTCCCCAAGAAAATAAAAAAAATTATATTTAAGATTGTTTCAAAGATCAAACCAACATACAAGATACAACTTTTACTTGTTATCTACAACAATTCCTTAAAAAATATGGCTAGTCAGCCCTTAAAACAAAACTGAAGACATCAAACTTCTTGATTATGAGCTTATAATCCAAGACTTTTCTTAACATTTTGTTGTTGTGATCCATATCAAACTTCTAATTCAAATGCACTTATTTTGACAAAAATTCAACCTTCTCTCTTCATCCAAAAAAGCCTAATCAACAGCAATAAATCTCAAAATCACCATCAAAACAAACAAATCCGCATAAATTACTCATTCATAATGCAAAACTCAACAATACTTCAAACAAATTAGCAAAACCACTGAATCTACCCACCACAAAGACAATAAACAATAATCATGTCATTAGTGATCTATAATATGAAAAAATTTACCGTTGTTCGTCGCCATCGTGTGCTATGTTTGGTTGAAGATGGTGGTCACGTGTTTTATTCCGAAAATTGTACGGAGGTTTTCATAACCTCTGTTTTTTCCAAAAAAATTACAAACCCTAATATTGACCTATTATGCAACAATCATCTTCAAGTTCTGTTATGCTCAATCAAGTTCCAGTATTGTATTGTTTACTAATGAATCCGTGGCACCTTTGAAGCACGATCTTCGGATCATCGTAGACTTTGAAATCGAGCTCAAACCAGCATTGGATCTTGGTATACAGCAGCGGCGGCGAAACGGTGGAGCGGTCCGCAATGGCGATGACTATCGCTACAGCATGGCGGTTTCGACTTCGGAGAGAGAAATGCAGAAATGAGGAAGAGAATTAGAATTGGTGAGTGATCAAGAAGATGGAGATGTGTGTATGGGTAAAGAAGATGAAAATGGGGTTTGACGCGTGTATCAGCATGGATGAGTCTTCAGCCACCCAAATTTCCCAATCAAAAAATAGAAAAACAAACACACACAAACTGGTACATGACTCTAAGCAGTATGTACAACCTTTACTGCACGAAAATGTTGTAAGTTATACTATTATATAATGAGTAAACTGCCAAAATGGTCCCTAAGGTTTGGTCACTTTTGTCACTTTAGTCCAAAACTCAAACCTTTTGAATTTGTGTCCTGTGGTTTCAATTTTGTTGCCATTTCCATCCAAAATCAAAATCTTGCCAGATTTTTGAGTTAACATCAAGCTTTTTTGTCTTTTTCCTCGATTTTAATGAAGAGTAAAATGGTCAGATTTTTTTAATTTGATATAATAAAAACATTAAAAGACCATTTTGCCCTTCATTAAAAGGGAGGAAAAAGACAATAAAGTTGGATGTTAACTGAAAAATCTGACCAAATTTTGATTTTGGATGAGAATGGCAACATTGAAACTACGGGGCTGTTTGGTAGCCTCTTAATAACCATGCAGATGCTACCTCTTAATGGTTTAAAACCTCTGAATGAATAAGAGGTAACCTCAAGTCTGAATGGTTAAGAGGTAACCTCTGAATGGTAAATCATCACATGTTACATTCTTCTACCTTCTCATTGGTAAATTTCTTAATGGTTCCATTAAGAGGTAGCCTCTTAATGACCATTTAGAGGCTAACAAACAGCCCCTACATGGACCAGATTTAAAAGGTTTGAGTTTTAGACTAAAGTGACCAAACCTCAGGGACCATTTTGGCAATTTAGTCTAAAAATAACAAACTATGGTATAGCAACTTTGTTTAATTTGACTTAAATAATTTAGTTTATAGGTAAAGTTACAAGTAAATAAATCATTATGCTAAAATTAGTAGAAGTGTGTTAAAACGTATAAAACAAAAACTTAAAGGTAAATTACATTTTTCATCATTTGTGTTTCTAGCGGGTTGCAATATATAGCCTTTAACTTCAATAATTAAAGTCACAATCCTTTATTTGCAAAACCTATTACACCTTTGGTCCTTTGACCCTAACATAGTTAAAACTTTCAGTTAAGTGAGGTAATGTGCAACCCATGTGAGGGCAAAACAGTCATTTAACACAAAAAAGAAAGTCAAAATTTAAAACTTATATATAAATTATAAATCTAATCCATCATCATCATCTCCCTTGTACTCTCTCTCTCTCTCTCTCTCTACATACCACTTCTACAATCATCATTATCAGGCCACCACCACCTACACCACTGCCCACCAACACCGTCGACCATCGACATCATCACCATCACCATTGACCTCCATATTCCCGCCACCATCAAGATCCAGCCCCTCGCGTTTTTGGTATTCCAATGATTTTAGTAGACTTCGATCAACTCAGTCAAACAAAGGGGATTTCTTTGAGAAATTGGGCTCTTGGGATTTTAGAACAGTGAGTGAAGCGATTTGGACTTTTTTAGGCTCTGGTTGTTGTGGTTTTTTTTGGTAGAATTGTTATCAGAAGTGGAATCTTTTGAATTGGAATTGGAATTGGAATTGGACTACAACTACAAGTGTGATTGGGTTTCATTCCTACTTGAACTAAAAAGATGTATAGCAATTGGAATAGATTCCTTATCCTTTAAATGGGGAACCGTTCATTAACGTGAATCGAAACCTTTTGAATGTGGTTTTCATTATTATTTTTTACTTGCAACTATTTCTATTACATAAGAGGCTGAAATGGCCTTTGACCTTAACAAACTGTAGTCAGTTGCAGACCAACTCTATAACGCATAGATGATCATATAGAAGAAAACTGTAACTTCAAATCAGCCCCATCTATGCAAACCAAATCCCCAAAATTAATGCTTCAACTTTGAATCAACTATTTCCAGATACAGAAAGAAGATACAATTCATCTCACATGGAGCCTTCATTTCACATGGAATCTTCATCTTCATTATCTCAAATTCATTTTGAGATCCAGAAATCAAATGGAGTTCGTCAGAGACTCACGAACAATGATGGTGGTGCTGGTTGTTTATGGTGGTTCGGTGGTTGTGGGTGGTTTCAGAGATGGTGGTGGCATCTAGCGATAATGAGTGGCTTCAGGTGGGATATGGTGGTGGTGGTGGTAGAGGTTGGTTGGAGAGAGAGGGAGAGATGGTCAGAGATTCTAGGGTTGGGGAATTGGGGAAGATGATGTTTCTATATATATGTAATATTTTTTGTTTTATTTATTAATGAACATTTTAAATAAAAGCATGAAATGACCTGAATACACTTAAGTGGATAGACATAACTTAAAATTTTAACTTGGTTAGTGCTAAAGCACGAAATGTGTAATGCGTTTTCCAAATAAAAGATTGTGACTGTAATTGTTGAAGTTAAAGGCTTTCCGTTGCAACCCGCTACAAACATAAATGACGAAAAGTGTAATTTACCAAAAACTTAAATAAGACTTTTTAAGAATTGTTACATTAAAAATTAATTTTAACAAGATAGTAATTTCGAAAACATAAATATTGAGTTAGACATTCGAATCTAAGATATTGAGGATTTATTTTATATACTACAAGATTAAAATAATATATAGGGGTTATTCTTATCTCTAAAATTTGTGTTTTCAACTAACTTATGGATGACTTTAAATAAATTAATTAAGATTAAAATAATATGTAGGGGGTTATTCTTATCTCGAAAATCTTGCACGTTATGTCCGTTAATCCCAACTCAGTTAAATCAGATCATGTGCAAGGCACATGAGGGTATAATTGTCTTTTTCCCTATTATTTAAAGAATATATCTTTAAAGAAAAAGTTATATATTAACTCTTATGCATTTCTCTTTCTAGAGAACCCTTTTTCTCTCTCTACTCTATCTCTTCCACCACCTTCTTCTATCTCCCCCTTTACAACCAATTCCGGCCAAATAAAAAAATGACAACAACCTAAAAATACCACTACAGCATTTCACAGATTTGAAGACGTTAACCACAACCTATATACGGTCCCATCTTTCTCTCTCAGAGATCTAAAATCGCAAGCTGAAGATTGTCAAAACAACCGGAAATCGCAACCCTCTATGTCTCTTAGAACTCGTTCTATCTCCCTCTCCCCCTCTCTCTCTTTGAAATCGCAGGCCAGAGATGATCGGTCCTATTTCAAAAAACCCTAGCGTTATAAAGACTTGTTGCTTTTGTTGTTATGTTTTGTGTGTTTTCGATCGTGAGATAAACAATGGAGAAATATAAGCTGTTGTGGTTTTCATTACGGTGTGGATTGCGCTTTGGATCGATTTGGTGGCGGTTTTCATTAGGGTGTGGATTGTGTTTTGGATTGATACTGATAGATGGGTTTCGTTATATAAATCGTATTTTGATTAATGTTGTGTGTTTATAGTTACCTAGTGTAAGTTATGTGTTGAGATTGGTAAATCATGTTTTGATCGATGTTGTGTATTGGTGTTTCAGGCGAGATAGATAGAGAAATAGGGTGGTGGTGTTTAATTTCATTTGTTATGAGATGGGAGTTTGATTTGATTCGTCTGAATTTAGGTGTTAGGGTGGTGGTGGTAATCAGGTGGTTGTGGTGCTCTCTAAGTTAAAAGATAGAGAGAGTGTAGGTTAGAAAGAGAAAGGGAGAGAGAGAGAGAGAGAGTACAGATAAATTAATTTATATATATTTTTCATTGTTTTATGAAATAGTCCCAAGATATTAAAAATTTGCATAATAATCCCTAAAATGGTGAAAAGACAAATATGCACTCATGTGCAAGATACATGACCAGATTTAACACTGTTCCCCTTGAAGTCACAGATCTAAACAAAACTACTAAGACATCTGAACAATCGCTGCAGACAGATAAACACCAAACCCTATATCTTCAGATCTACACCCAAGAGCAATCAATGCTCTAATACCATGTTACAAAACATGGATGTGGATGTTGATGATTCAACAACACACAGGAATACCCAAACGTGATGATATTAACCGTAATATAAGATCTGAGATATATGAACACCAATCCAAAGCACTCTAACCTAGTCGTGGATATTATCCACTCGATAATCTCTATAACAATTACAGAATAACTCTCAAACACTCACACATTCATGATTCAAGATGAATTTGAGAGAAACACAAACAAAACCCTAATCACTGTAATGTGAAGAGTGAGAGTGTGACATCCGACAATTTTCGGTTAACTCCTTTAACACAAACTCCATTATCTCAAACACTCATTCAGGCATTCCACTTGATTAGGGTAAATTAAGTGTGTCAGTTTTTTACAAACACTCACGTAACGGTAATACGGGGAATTACGGAATCACACATGGATTTGTACCTGAAAGTCAATGAACAATAGGAACATTATTCCTGAACAAATAAATAAATAACTTATATAAATTTATATGTTATGTGACTTTATATGTTATCTGATTTATATATTATTTAGTGAACCTTCGTGAAACTGTAATTGTTTACACGTATAATGTTATTGACAAACTCATAACCGGAGCCTAGAGTATACTGTAGCCTAAATTTCGAGTACAAAATTTCTATAACATGGGGAGGATGCGACAACCTGAACTTTTCGACACTAGTAACTCGGAGAAATACATACCGCAAACTATTTTATTATTACCTGTAAAGGATAACAAACCCTGACGAGTATAATGTTTAAGTTAAGGTCAAATAGAGACGCAACACCATTATTCAACATATAAAATATACATTTTATTTAAGACAAAATTGCACAAATCAACCTTTATGTTACACCTAAACTGGACTTCATACCTTTCACTATGAAATCGGCCAAGCCCAACTTTTATGTTTATGTTTTGTTACATTCTATAACCTTTATAACTAACGTCGTCAAAAAACTCAGTTAAGTTATCTCACATGCTTTGCATGTGTGGGTACTATGGTTTTTTATAACATAAAGGTTGATTTGTGCAAAAATATTACTTATAACATAAAGTTTGATTTGTGCAAAAATATTATTATATATATAGTAGAATTTTTTTTTTGGAAAAACATTATTATTTGTTAATAATTATATATTGATATATAGTAACATATATAAAAAATAGTTTTAATTTTTTTTTAAATTCTGATTTTAATATTTTTATAAAGTATATAATAATGACAAGATAAATTACTTTTTATATAAAGTATAAATAAAACAGAAATTCTTTCAAAATAAAGTTATTGTAACATCCGAATATTTTTATAATTATATATAATTATAACGGACTTTTTAAAACTACTCAAACTAAAAAGTATTTTTTATGTATATGTAAGTATGTGTTTATAAAAATAAAATATTAGACAAATTTATATATCTAAAAGAAATTAATAAACAAATTTGACGTTTAAAAAAGTTGTTAATAAACTTTAGTAAACAAATTCTAAATATATAATATGTAAATAATACAAATGCAATTGAAAATAAAAAGTACCTTGTACAAGTGTATTATTTACGTATTATATTATTTTCTATTGCATTTGTATTATTTACGTATTATATATTTAGAATTTTTTTATTGAAGTTTGTTAACGACTTTTTTAGACATCAAATTAATTTATTAGTTTCTTTTATCGATATAAACTTGTCTAATATTTTGTTTTTATAAACACATACTTACATATACATAAAAAATACTTTTTAATTTTAGTAGTTTTAAAAAGTATGTTATAATTATATATAATTATAAAAATATTCCGGATATTGCAATAACTTTATTTTAAAATAATTTGTGTTTTATTTACACTTTATATAAAAGTAATTTATCTTGTCAATATCATTTACCTTATAAAAATATTAAAATCAGAATTTTTATAAAAAAATTAAAACTGCTTTTAATATACGTTAATATATATCAATATATAATTATTAACAAATAATAATGTTTTTGCAAAAAAAAATATATTCTACTATATATATAATAATGTTTTTGTACAAATCGAACTTTATGTTATAAATAATATTTTTGCACAAATCAACCTTTATGTTATAAAAAAACCATAGTACCCTCACATGCAAAGCATGTGAGGTAACCTAACTGAGTTTTTGGACGACGTTAGTTGTAAAGGTTATAGGATGTAACAAAATATGAACACAAAGGTTGGGTTTGGCCGATTTCATAGTGAACTGTATGAAGTGCAGTTTAAGTGTAACATAAAGGTTGATTTGTGCAATTTTGTCTTTATATAATGTCTATAAATTACATTCAGAGTTTAGCATGTCTAATTAGCAATCACTCGAAAATTAACTATATAAATATTATTTTATTTAACAAGAAATATAGTAAACGGTCGTGATGGTTTATAATTAAATGAGTTCGTATTCGCGGAATGAACCCACCTAACTAACCCTAGCATTTAAGCATCTTATTCTTCCCTTCCCCTCATTTCTATCAAACCCTAGCTCCTCATCTTCTCTTCCCGAACACACAGGGGGTGTTTGGGTTAGCTTATTTTGCAGTAACTAATGACTTATTGACTTACAAAAGTTAATAAGTTGTTTTTATAGTGTTTGGATTAACTTATTTAAGAAGATTTTGTGTGTTAAGAAGTTATTTTTGAGAAGTTAGAATTTCTAACTTCTCATTTATTTATATAAGTTAATAAGTCCTTATTGAGAAGAAATCCCAAACACCCCCACAATGTGTTTTAGAGAGAGAGAGAGAGAGAGATAAAGAGTTCTAAAACGAACCAGAGATAGAGTGAGAACCATGAAAGAAGAAGGGGCGGTCGGCCCTGGTGGCGCGCCACGGTGGTGCAAGGAGATTCGACAGCCACACCCGGCGGCGTTTGAGGCGAATCGTGGCAGCTAGTGGTGTTCTAGGGTTTGATGGTGGGTGTGGTGGTTGCAACTACTCATTTCTCACTGATCGACATGGTTTCGAGCATTGGTGTGTTTTTTCTGACCACAACACTTGTAGATCTGGTGTAACCGTGACTCTGTACAGTGGCGGGTCTCAAACCCGGGGACCCATGATCCTCTAGCAACCTCAAACGACGCTTAGCCTTTTTCGATAAGACCCTAGCGAGCCGATCTCAACTCATTTGCTCCAGGTTTGCTTAGATAAGGCTATGTTAGGTGAGCTAGTGGTCGTTTGATCAGATTGTCGTGGTTTTGGGATGTTAGATGGTGATTCCGGCGGTACTGGTGGCGGCGTAGATAACCTCCGACCGCCGATCGGTGGAGATGGGAGGTGGTGAGTTTGAGGGGTGTACGGGTTTATTTTCGGTAGAGTTTTGTGGTGTTCGAGTCTTGGTCAAACCTAGTCAACATGGTCAACTACAGTCAAACCCGATCAGTGCTGGCCAACTGGTAGTCAAGTGGGTCAAGATCCGGTCAAATGCATAAGCCGAGGCTAGGCAGCTTGTTAGATTAACGAACATATCATTCGAGGAGGTATATTTATGTACCCGACTATCTATTTGTATACATATATTTGTTTAAATAATGTTTAACGCATATGGCACAATCGATCTAGAGAACCCGACACAACTAGCAAAATTGTTGAATTGTAAATGTATTATTTATATGCGCAACGTTGAACGTTCGAGTTGTATGAAAATATATATTGTAGAATATATTTACATATAAAATTGAACCGAGATATTTAATTTAACACTCGAACAATTGATGGTATATTTGGACACGATAATTTCGGTATACAAATACATTAATATTATTCGGACCCTTGTTGGTTGAGATTTCTCGACAACTTGTGTTGTCGGGATTATTGTAAAAACAGAGGTAACTCTGCCCGATTTTCATAAAAATATAAAAATACGAAATAAGCTTATAAATTTAAATTTAAAACAATAATAGGTATGATCATTTATATTTGTTTGAAACGTTTAATACGTGGTGCGAATCATAATAAAAGTTATAACAAACAAGCATAAGCATTTGAAATATTATCATATCCAATGAACACATTAAAATAAATATATATGTATTTATATTTAATGTGACAAAAATAAGCAAGATACGAGTATAACCCTTGGTTTATCGGTCGACTACGAGTACTAACATTTAAAGTTATATATATATATATATATATATATATATATATATATAGGGGGCCGCTAGAATGAGAACCACCTCGAGTTGTAAGAACCGCGAGAACTACACCGTACGGGGCGAGGTGGACCAATTTTTTTTTTCAAAAACGTAGATGCATGTATTATAAACACATTTGTAAAAAAAAATTTTAAAAATGCCGTGTGTGTAGTTTTGAGCACCACAAGTTTGTGGTTTACAAGTTCAACTCGTAAACCACAAACTTGTGGTGCTCAAAACTACACACACGGCATTTTTTTTTAATTTTTTTTTTTTACAAATGTGTTTATAATACATGCATCTACGTTTTTTTAAAAAAAAATTTGGTCCACCTCGCCCCGGATCAAGGAGTTCTCACGGTTCTTACAACTCGAGGTGGTGGTTCTCATTCTAGCAGTCCCTTATATATATATATATACACGCATCCATGCATATTAAATTATATACATAATTTTGTATTAATATATGTATATTTTTATACACACCTACAATGGTACCTTAACTTACTCGTGGTAACGAGTATACCATCTGGTCACAGGACTAGTGTATCGATAGAGCTCGGTCACACGTGAAAACAACTTTACCCTTGTATTGGTTACTTATGATGTGCTAAATTATTAGGGATGTCTTGGTGAATATTGGCATGCTATGCCGGTTCGTGTCGCTGACACATAGTACTTTTGGATATAATACCCACTCTAAGGTGAGTTCACGACCCCTACTCTTTTAACTTTTACAAAACATAGGGGGAGAAAGCATGTACTACGTTACGGTAAAGTAATGTCTTACGTTATGTACAATAAAGTAAAGTAAAGTAACGTCACATGTATTAGAGTTTTTGTTATATTAGTTATGGTCGCGAAAGCGAACGCTATCACCGGAAGTCCATCATCTCAGGCCGTTTAGGTTCGAAGGCTATCAGCGGAAGTCCTTCAACACATAAACAGTTAGCTTCGGTTTCGAAGGCTTAGTGACATAATGTTTAGGTTAGTTGGGAAGGTTCATTTGAGAAGAAAAAGAACAAAGGGTAATTTTGTAAAACATTAAATAGTTTTTTCACTTATCTCATTTATTATCATTTTTTACTAATTAATTAGTCATAAATACTATTATCCCTCACACTAACTTTTTTTACTACACACATCAAAAGTTATCCTACATATTTCGAAATTCATCCTATATGTTGAAATTTATCCTACACAACTCGTAATTTATCCTACACTTTAACTTATTTTATTTTATTGAAAAAATATTTATTTTGAAGATAAGTTACAAATTATTTAATGTAGTTAGCTATTAAAGAGGAAGACTACAAATTAATGACATATGTAGATTTACCAATGTACCCTTATAGTAATATTAAATATTTATATTAAATGAGGTAAAATAAAGCATTCTTATTGGTTGAAATTTCTTTTTACTTCTTCTTACAAAAAATTTCTTCTCATTTGAACTCTCCACTATATAGTTAGTTACCTACAAATATAACAAGAAACTACTAATCACTACTATAAACTGTAAACAACTGAACAACGAATTATTTTACATTTGTGAACAAAACCTATGAACTCACTCATCATTATGTGTTGACACTTGTTCTTGCATGTCTGTCTCAAGTCGCTAAGGTATCACACATCAGGACTAGGATGCATCATGGAGTCGCATTGTTTTCACCAAACATTATGACTCAGCTTTAGTTACATTAGCTATTTGATTTTTATAATTGTTTACACTTTCGCAACTCAATTGTATAAACCGTATTTTCTCATTAATGAGCAAACAAGAAAATTTTTAAACTCATATAATGGTTGTTCAATATGGCTAATGACTGTGCCTCACAGTAGAACTCCGCATGTAGAATTTGAGGATGTGATCGAGAGAGAGAGAGAGGGAGAGAGAAACAGATGGTGACAACTAAGAGATCCGGAGCCATCCACTCGTTTAGATACCAGCT
This sequence comes from Helianthus tuberosus, assembly GCA_030545235.1. NCBI lineage: Eukaryota > Viridiplantae > Streptophyta > Magnoliopsida > Asterales > Asteraceae > Helianthus > Helianthus tuberosus. Next base: position 215,233,494 of record CM060406.1, read on the forward strand.
GCAAAAGCGTGGCCCAACTTAGCTTATAATCCATCTTCTTAGTCCATTTTAGCTTCTAGCCTAGAAGCCCATTTGCAATTCCTCAACCATTAAGCCTAAATGAATGTTGAATGTTTATTACCTTAGCCCAAAACAAATCAAATGAATTAAGAATAAAATCAACATATATAAAGCTTATTTATGTATTTCCTAAATACTATTAAGTTATTAATATAAGAAAGGTATATTAAATTATACTTTTCTTTCACCAAAACAAGTACTTATTCTCACTCTGGAGGAAGGTCACAGAAGGACCCCTTTTTTCTGTGACGAGGCTCACAATTGTTTCGCAGGAATTCAGGTCGACAGAATACCATTGTTGATTGAGAGTGAAACCTTCACATTGATAGACGTTATGCCAAGATTTCCCTTTTCACCTCCATGGTCGTGGGTTCGAATCCCATGGATGGCATCAAATGAATTAGAATAGGTTGCTTTACGAGTATTGTTTTTTTATAAATACATAGGGGCTTTGTAAACGTTAATCAAGTGTTGGAGTTAATAAAATAAAAACAAGTTGTGGGCGTCCACCCACAAAATCCGTGCTGATTGTTTTCCTCTTCATGTGCCATTTTCTTCATTTTTGTAATTTTGGATTCGTTCTTCTGTCTTGAACAAAGCCCAAGATTACAAGTTTCACAAGTGGAGACAAAACAAACGAACGGGATATATTAATTTTGTCTTAAGTTGTTAGTAGATTCAACATGGTGATTAAATGGAAATGGTTTTATGCTTTTAAGTTAAAGTATATTCTCAGCATCTAGGATAAGAATACAAACAAAAAAAGTATAGTGCATGTTTTTCATTTCTTTTTCTTAGTATGTTTCCCAAGAAAGCAGTTTATTTAGAATGCGAAAGAGAAGTTATCAACACCAAAAATAAATTAGCTTTCTCTCCAAGTTTTGTATACATGTATATACCACTATTGTATCTAATTGAAAATCATACCTATTAATGAAATAGCAATCCCTTTCTCCCTTCATCTCTGCTATATTGTTTTGCTATTAGGTTAGTTTCACAACACGTTATCAGCACTTTCGCTCTTATCAATTTCTAATATCTTATCCCTCAACAAAATTGTGATCATCTGTCCCCTAATCGACTCTCCTTTTTACGGCCGGTAATTGTTACACACCATGGTCCATTAGTGTTGACCAAATACCATATTTGGGTTCTCCGTGATTGTTCGGCATCCATCTACGGTACATCATCGTTGTATATTTTTTTAACATGCACTTCCTGCTTTCTTATTTGAGAGTTAAGATCGGTATTCCGGAGACTTCAAACGCAAGCCCCTATGGTCCATTGGAGCAACTATGATCTCGGTACAGGTTTGAAAATTCGATCAACCGCACGAGAGCCGCCTGTTCTTATGTGCAACGTTCGAAGCAGCCTGGTATATGTTAGTTTATTTTTCTTTGCTTAACAATAAGCACCTAGCTATGCCTTGAAGTTTGATTTTATCGACTCCAGGTAACACATTTAACTCCTTATTTATTTATTTACTTATGGAAGTCAAAACGTATGACTGTGGTTTTTGTGATAATTGGATCTGGGGTTCCAACGAATTAGTATTTGGGAAGTTGTAGCATTAAATCATGACTATGCTATTTTTTTTTTTTTTGAACGGCCAACAAACTCAATCCCGAGCACCCTCGGGGCATCCACTGGACAAACGGAGTACTCCGAGAGTAACCCGAGTCCACCACCAATTCTGGAGAAAACCCGGTAACCCACCCGCCTGTAGGCACGACACTGAAATTATCGGTAAAACCCGTTTGGCTCAAGGATCCAACCCAGGTTTCCCTGGGTCTCCTATCATTGCCCACCATTGCCTCACTTTGCACCAAGTGGGAGTCGAACCTGCATCTCTCAAGAGAAATGCAAGCCTTCCACCACTTGATCTAGAGATCATTGGCTTGATTGTGCTAATTAGTCCATGGGCAAATTTTAGTTTTTTTTTCTTATGAAACTGCCGGTCATATTTGTTGGAACGGTCACTGGGTTTTCAGGATAATAGAAGGGGGCTGCAACCATGAAAGAAAAATGGTTTATAGCCGGATAAGGCTTTGGGAATTGGGACCAATAGGTTCTGGGTTCGATTCCCATGAGTGTTTTCCCATATTTATTGGGTTTCTTCTGAATTAGTGTATAAGCATTATTTCTAGTGTAGATGGATATGATCAGATGGTTCCGCTGGTGGTACGATGATACTCCAGTGGTCCATCAGTGATCCAAATTTACCGTTCAATATATATATATATATATATATATATAAGCTAATGTGATCATCCTTTTAATAGACAGTATGAAGTATTTAATTTGGTGATATATGGTCGTAGAAACATTTAAGTATTTTAGAAGAAGTTATAATAATTATTTGTCTCATTGTATAATTTAATTGCCATGTAGTTTATATGCTACCATTTATTTATTTGAAAACGGATATGGGTTATTGGAACCATCTAGCACCTCTATATGTTTAGATCACTATCGTCTAATTTAGTTATTATCATTTAATGTAAAAATGTTAATTGCAAATATATTGTTTAATAGAGTGTTATGATATGATTTCTAAATCTAATGAAACCAAATTACAAATAAAGTTTTTTTATCCAGAATTTGTGATTGAAGTTATAGTGTTGAAAATTTATAATTGTACTTTATGGTATATGCATTCTTGATGATATAATATTATTCTTATACTTTGCTTTTGAGTGGTATAAATAATGTAAGTAAAATATCAAACTATGTGTTATTATCATTCTCAAATAAACATGTCATACTCCGTATAATCAACTTTTTAATTTTTTTTTCTGGTTACAAGACATTTATGTTGGTATAATCATATTGTATTTCATAAGATTTGATCATGAGCTATTTTCACGTCTACATATGCATACATTATTGTATAGGCTATTTGGAGATTGTCGATTATAAGTATTTAATTCAGTTTGGTTTAACTAGATATCTTATATCCTTCTGTTTGATGAAATTTGAAAATTTAAGTCAACTATTGATATGGATTTGATTACATCTACATCAACATGATTGTGATGCATGATTAGTATGAATTGCATATAATACATAAGTGTAATTTATGATTTTATGGTGATATTTTAAAAGCCACGTATAATTGATGGTGTCTAATCTTTTTATTGCAAAATTACCAATATTGCTATTTTAATAATGACGTGGCTTGTATAATGTTAGTAGTTTTAATGGTATGGTTAAGATATTTATATCGGCGCGTCGAGATGTATGCATAAGAAAAAAGTTGTTTTATATATGTATAATGAAAAACTTATATCATAGTGTTTTTAGCATAGCTTGTTTTATATGGTAACATGTTATAAAATATAACAACTAAACCAAAGTTGTGGTTTATCATACTATCATGAAAAGTCTAAATATACAGATATGACACTCAAAGTGTCATACTCCCAAATCTCATTATCAGTTTGTTGAAGGTCATAAGATTTTAGGCCGATAAATCTTACATGACTCGGTCATATAACAATATCTCAATTTATATAAAAATTCTCACTTGTCACAACTGAGATATGCTACTGAAGTAGCAATATCATTAAGAGGGTATGATAATTTTAAAATATTTTATATGCATTGCCTGAGTAAAGAATGAAAATCCATGACAGTTTTCAGATTCTATTTCATTCCTTGAAGTGAATGTAATTACATATTGATCATTGTAAAGGTAGTGATCATAGTCATACCTGAGAAAGTTGTAATGATGAGATTGACTATTTAGAATTGTAATGATGGTCATGATAATAATGAGATTTACCACAAGAAGTGGCAAATAATGAGAGTGATTATATGAGAACAAAATGTGTAAAGGATAAAATTTGAATAACATGATAGTTCGCAATGATAATGCGTTGTTCTCTCGCATAATGCAACTAATACATATACAATTATAAACCAGAAGTTTATATATCATGATTATTTACTTTATTGGCATGACCGGTTAGACCACACCAAGTCAATGATGATGTGAAACATAATAAAGAACTTGAAGATTCTTCTAGCCGATAGCATGCATTGTTTGCTCCTAAGGGAAATTTTGTATTTACCAATTAAGGGTGTGTATCCCTAATTATTCTGGAATGCATATCCCAACATGATACCATTTAGTGTTTTAAATTGATGCATCATCTAAATGGTTATCAAATTCACAACTTGATATTTGTGTAATTTATAGCTTAGCTAATAAGATAGCAAGCACAATATTCCAGATTGCATGTATTTATTAGTAGTGACGATAAGTTTATTTCCCTATCTATTAATGATCGGCAGAATAAGTGTTGAACTTCCTGTAAATTTTGTTCATACACAAATTGCTTTTGTTAAAACGATCATTGAATGTCTACGATTAATAGCAAAGCTACTAATCATGTGAGTAAGTTCATGTTTATATATGCGTACATGTAATTTTACATGTAATAAAATTAATTCACATCAAGCCAATATGTTGTAATAGTTTCTCCCCATTCTAGTTGGTTTTTGGTCAGAAACCAAAGTTATCCCTTCAAAGATTTTGGTTGTGCGGTATATATTGAAATCGATCCACCACTACGCACAAAAATGGGACCTTAAAAGGTGGTTGGGAATATATGATAATGAATAGATCCTTTCACGAAATATTTATTTATGGCTCAGTTAATTGATATCCATCTAAATGGATTAACATTCCTAACATCAGGGGGAGATAAAAAGCAGTTGGAAAATAAATGAGTTGGTATAAATTATCATTGATCCTCAAAAAAATAAAGGTCTGAACCAGAAGTTCCAAGAATAACTCATTTACAAATATTAGCAAATATATTACCAGACGCATTCACTGACCTTAAAAAGGTGACTATGTCACATATACCAACTGCTAATGCTCCAATTAAGATGAGTGTCCCAGAAGGACAATCACCATATTCTTGTAATGAGTCTATTGCACGTCTGAAGCGTGGTAGACCAGTTGATTCCAATAATAAAATTTCTCGAAAGTTGGAGCAACTAATTAATATGGTCAAGTCGATGTTATATTAAAAAGGTCTCCTGAAGAGACAATAGACATGATGGTTCAAGAAGAACTTCAGGTACCTAAAAATAATGAGATCTCGATAAGGTGTATCATGTCTAAGATATGTATGGAATCGAAATAAAAATCGACGTCGTTATACTTTTGTATATAATCTAGCGCTTGAAATGATTAAATGATGAGGACCAAGATTTGAGATTTATCTATGAACGTAAACATAGAAATGATTGGCCAAAATGGAAAGACGTAAATAAGGCAAAGTTGAATTCTATAATGACATGGAAAGTATTTTGACCAACAGTCTATACAACTGAAGTTGTAAAATATGTTGAATATAAACAGGTCTTTTATGTGAATTATGTGAACATCAATTTGAGCGATATAAGGAAAATCAAACAGGTCTATGATTGATTATGAGGAGACGTATTCTTCAGTGGTGGATGCATTGACTTTCCAATATTTTATTAGTCTGATAATATAAAGAGAGAATTGATATGCGTCTTATGAATGTTATGTATCACTTGATACTGAAAGTTTGCATGAAAGTCCTGAAGGATTAAATTATGTAAGCCATGTAAAGTAAGTTCTCGAGAACAATGTGATCATTTATACATATTTGGATTTGAACAGGTTATGATTATTTTACATGTTGGATATAATTGAAACTCATGATGAGTTTCTAAAGCAATTGAGTGCTTAAAAGGTTAATTGAAACATCTTAACGATTTAATACTTGTGCACCAAGAAACATACATAGAAAACTTGTACCCGATGATTGTGATATCTCAATAAATAGTGTACACGCATGGTACAATATGGATTTCAGAGATAAAAGCAAGTGTTCATAACATTTTTGCATATGATATAGATATCTATGTGTTAAATGGGAAAATTTTATGTAGCAAAACTTCTAAAGAATGAAAGCATGTGCATATTTGGATAAGATGGAACAAATTCCATCGTGGATTGATAATGCTAGAAGCATTGATGTCAAAACCTCAAGAACATACTATATGAAGTTGATAAAGTATGTATGGACTAAGCTAGTCGAGTCGAGTGTTGTACAACTCGAGATATTCGCATAAAGAGGGATATAAGTTTGATTAAATTAGCTACGTTTTATCAACATTCTACTTTTAAATGTTCACTATAATCGCAGTTTACAGTGATGAAGTTTAGGCATCATCGAGAGAAACTGTTGAGCTTTTAGAGGGAGACTTTTTTAATGACCTTGGCACGATCTAATTATTACTCGAACCGCAGTTTGAGTATATATGTAATTATATTTTATCAATCCCTCAAGTACATCTAGAAGATGATGTAGGGATATTTTAGTATGGACATAGTTGAACCTTAAAGTATGTTAAAGGTTGTTAACTCATTTGTTATAAGAAATGCCTATTATCATCTTTTACCAAAGTAGAGATTCTCATTCTAGAAGTACCATCTTTAAATGCATGTGTGCACTAAAGTGTTTTGCTAGCTATGTGTGACACCTGTGCTTGCGTAATCATTATTACAAACTCTGAATTGTTCAATTTTTAATAAAACAATGTATTTTGATCCCTATATTTGTTTAATTATGTTTGACAATTTATCATTTCAATTCTTGTTCAATTTCAAACTCTAAATCGCTTTCTGGAAAGTTATACGCAAACTGATGCGTAAACGTAATTAGTTTAACGCGAAAAACACTCCGGAACATCAACATAAGCTAAACATACCTTAAATAACCTTTACATAACTTAGAAATAAGTTCTAAAGGGTTCGGTATGGCAAAAACAAGTTTATTCGCTTACAAGGACTATTTTCGACAAACTGCGAAAGTATGCCGATTCGTATAGTAACGAACATTTCGGAACTTGATCATAAGCTAAACTTACCCTAAATATCCTTTACATAGCTTAGAAATAAGCTTTGAGGGGTTCGGTATGCAAAAATAAACTTATTGGTCAATCAGGGACTAAAAGCATCAAAAAGTGCACAAGTTTGCATTTACGTACATATCTCATGTTCTGAACATATCCGGACATCCAAAAATTTTGTAATCATTAAAATATTTTATTTTAGTGATTGGCATGCTAAAATTCCATTCGTCGTGCAATTTGGATAATTTTTCGCGTCCGTTCGAGTTTCGTCGTAATTAACCGAACAACGTAACCGTACGACCAAACGAACCGACATCCGAGATATTTTCAAGCATATTTCATGTCCCCTATACTTAAAATTCATTATTGATCCTTGAAAATGGGTTAACGGGGTTTAAACACGTCGAAAATGGCTTAAACATGCTACAGGGACCATTTCTACCATTTTCTGAAAGTTTCTGTATCTGGGCAGGGGTGGCGTCACGCCACAGCAACATGGTGGTGGTGTGGCGGCACGCGATGGCTCCATCTGGGCAGAATTTCCATTTTGAGCAACAGCAGGTCTGTTTTCAGCAACCGACATGAATTTCAGGGTCTTTTGTAAGTGATCTCGCCTTTCTTCTCCCAAGAGATATAGAGAAATGGCTCGCCGATGTATGAGGAACCCATATCCGGAGGAAGAAATTCTTCGAGCCGCATCAAACCGAAAGAATTATCTTTTCGGAAATTTTGCTAATAGAATAAACTTTAGGCTAGAACTTCTTGGTTTAGACTTCTTGTGTTTCTTTTGACCTATTTATCTAGAATTTTAATTTATTAGGATTATTATGTAACTTTCTCTATTTGAATGAATGATGGTTTTAATTAATTTGGTGTTTGGATGATGATGTAATGAGAAAAACACACTTGGGATGGTGAAGGATACCAAGGGAAACTTGAACCAGCACCCCATGCACAAAAACAGAGCCTCCCGCCGATTTTTCTTCATTACAGCAAGTTCAGCACGGGGCCGTGCTCAGCCATTACGCCCCGTGCTCAACCATCTGCAGAAAAAAGCCCAGTTCAGGTACCTGGACACGGAGCATGCTCACTGAACACACCCCCGTGTCAAGCCTTCTGTTACTTTACTTTCTTTTCTGTTACTGGCGATCTGAACACGGGGTCGTGCCCGGACACCACGGGGCCGTGTCCAGACGCCAGTAACATAAAATTTTGCTTTTTCACATCTTTTTACACATTCAATTAACCTAAAAACTTATTTTTGGGATACATTGAGGACAATGTGTAATTGAAGTGTGGGGGGATGCTAAAACCTTGAATTTTGCAAGTCCTAATTACAAGCCTTACACAAAACTCTATTGAAACCGTTAAACACCCCAAATTTTTTCAAAATTTTTTTTCATTTTTTACTTGTCTAAGTTTAATTTGGGAATTTCAAATTCTAAAAAGATGATATTTTTACAAATTTACAACCGACAGCGTAGTGATAAAAAGAACCGACATAAGAAAATTATGAAACGGCATGACAAATCTAGTTAAAATTTGATTATATATACTTGATCACATAAAAACTCATTCCCACAAAAAGTGAGTTTTGAGCCTCTATTGAGTATACAAATACACATCTTTAAACTAAATGCTCATTTTTCGTTTCTTGTGTGAATAGCCGCTTGGTTCTTACGACTCTAGAACTTGCCACGACGATACATTCCCGGTCCTTACCAACTTAAACCCGAGTAAGTAAATGATGGAGGCATTAGGACTAACTTTTTTTTTATTTCGACACCATTATTTTTCTTTTTTACTACCTACCCAAAATCCCCCTAGTTAACCCCTTTGAGTCTAAATCATTTCATTTCTTAACCCAAAACAAACACCCTTTTACCCACCAAAACCCTTTTTTATTTTAAATCCTTTATTTTAGTAACAAAGCTCGGTTTTTCTTATGATTTCTTCAAAAAAAAATTATGATGAAGCCAAAAGAAATAAACAAACAAGTTCATAAAAAAAAACTTTGTTTGAAGAATTGCTTCATCAAAATAAAAAGTTACAAAAATTTAAAAAGTCCTACGAAAACCGAGATTTTTTACGCCTTTCGCCCTTTTCTACTAACCACTAACCCAACCACCTACCTTTAACCCAAGCCTAACCCTTCCCCCAAAGTCCTCTTGATATTTACAAAGGTATATAGTTTAAAAGGAGGAGGATTGGTTGCTTGGCAAGCTTATGGTAGAAGTAAGTTCCATGCCGCTCTCCAGAGTTTTCATAAAAATACACCTTTGGCCGAGTGTTGAGTGATCCCCCGTGAGGTATGTGAACTTGTATATAAATGGAATTTTAAAAAGGCATGTTATGCCCTAATAAGTAATTTATCTTATGTAATGTTTTAAATAAATCATGACGAATAGGATTGTAAATAAATAAAAATAATACTTAATCAAGAATCTTGGAAATCCCGACACTCTATGACAAGCCCAAAAACTTTCTCTTCTACCCGTTCCATTTGGGAGTGAAAAGCCACATTATAAAGAGTTTTGCTTGAGGACAAGCAAAGATTCAAGTGTGGGGGTATTTGATGTGCGCAAAATGCAACATATAAATTACATCAAATGTGGCATTAAACTAACCCTTTTTTAGTACTAATGTTGGAAAAAGTGTGTTTTTGTCTTCCTTTTGCATTTTCAGGATTAAATGAGCTCAAATGAACAAAAGAAGCAAAAAGGCAGCTAAATCTAACATAAATACAAGAAAAGGAATAAACGTGGCATGCCCGACCAATCGACAGCATCTTCCCAAGCAAAACAAGAGAACAGAAGGCTGAACACGCCCCGTGCTCAATGAGCACGGGGGCGTGCCCAAGTGTCTGCAGAAAAGACAAAGCTGTAGAAGCTTCTATCACCCACAACAGGGGTGTGCCCAGCGGACACGGGGTCGTGGTCAACTCTAAAATTCGCAGAATCTGAGGAAATCTTGATAGTACAGATACGCTTCTGCACACGGGGTCGTGCCCAGCGGACACAAGGGCGTGGTCAACTAATGCTGACAAACTGCATTTAATGAGGAAAGAGAAGACGGGTGGACACAGGGCCTTGCCCAATGGACACGGTGCCGTGTCCGGGCTTCTGTGCAGGCTATAAATATGGGTGCTTGGCTCATTTGCAAACCATCCCTTGGCAAACCACCTCTCTCACACTTCACCCACACTCCACCACCACCACAACACCATCATCCACCACCATCATCCATCATCCATCATAGAGTGTGTGAGTAGTCTCAGGATCCAAGATTGATCGTAAGAGTTCTTGACAATCAGAGGCAATGTTTGCCTAAGTCTCTTACATCACTTGGTGAAGACAAGTGTCTAGTTTCTTATGTTGAAGGTGAGTCTTCCTTATCGTTTGTCCGTGGTGTCTTGGCATTATTTTACTGTCTATATAAAATAAAAGATTTTCACCATTCATATCTCTACGGTCTATATGGAGGTATGTTGGCTACATGGTCGGGGGTTAAGGGAACGGTTTCGTAAGAGTCTTGCCTTGTTCAGTGTATAGATCTTGCAAGGACCTGGGTCAACTTTAGTAGGACCTCCTTCAATACCCACTGGTATTGGATGGCGGGGGTCCGAACTCCTTGATCCCCTCATATGTAAACTACTATTAAAACTTTAACCCGGCAACTTAGGACTGTATTCCTGCTGACTCAGACTACTTAGCCGAGGGTAACGTCACCTCCAGAAGAGGGGCCTACCACAATATGCTTTAATAACTTAATTAATTATCTTTCAATAATCCAACCCTTTAGGATTGTATCCTTGCTGACTCAAACTACTGGGTTGAGAGTAACGTCACCTTCAGAAGAGGGGCCTACTACAATAACTAAGATAATCTCTTAAAAAGTGCAAAAGTACGGAAATAATCAAAGGTTACACTAAACACGAGTCGGATCCAAGTGATTCATCTTGTCTATCTGTTTTTATTTTTTTATTTTATTTTTCAGCACTTTAGTTAGTTTTATGTAACGACTCTCATCAAAAGTCATAATTACTAAAGTAATTTGACCAATAGGAAACCCTAATTGAGACACCCAAGTGATTCTGTGCAAACCCTAAGATTTTCATAATTTTCAGAATCAGGATCAGGGCCCCTAAAACACAGGGGGGGTAAACCCTAGTTAACGATTATCCAAATTACGTGCTGTCCAAGTTGAATTTTTAGAAAGTGTCGACTCACCTGAGCTAGTCCCACACGTGGCAACAATATAAGCATGAAGTGTACCTTACGGACCGTAAGGTCATTAAGCTTACGGTCCGTAAGCTAGATAAAATTTGTGTATAAATTCAGAACATTGGCACTTGCTTCTGTACGTTCGTTCGACGAAGAAATTCACTTCAGGCGCGGAGATATCGTCCAAATACTCACAATTAACACACACAGGCACTAAATTGAAGCTGCAATCAGGGTATTAGCACAATCGCTGCTACGATTCATTGTCCGATTGATCTAAATATCCAATGAATGTTTAAGTGCCGCCCACATTAGGGTTATACTTTATCGTTCGTCATTAATTTGACGGATCATCGTTAATTCGATGGATAAAGTATTATACTTTGTCGTTCGTTGTTAATTCAACGGATCATCGTTAATTCGATGGATGAAGTATTGCACTTTGTCGTTCGTTGTGAGAATTTGATCTCGTGAGTTATCGTAAATGCTGGATTGATTACTAACCCCAAATTGTTTGCTTGTTATTGAAATTAGGATAAAAGGCTAATCAGTAGGCTAGGCTCTGCCCGTATAAATCTGCAATGTGAGTCATTCTCCTTTTCTCACAGTTTGTGAGTCATTCTCTTTTTATAAACTATTTTACAATACTCCAAATTATTTTCAAGGTTATAATTACAGGGACTAAGTCGTGGATATCTTGAAATTACTGGTTAGTGGGGTATTGTGCACATTACTAATTTCTCCCAGTTAGGTTCATTGACCTACTCGGGATAATCACTGTTAGGTTCATTGACCTACAGGGATAATCGTCACTATTTAGGTTCATTGATCTAAATAGTGGTATGACCATCGTCACCATTGTGACTTGTCACCATTGTGACAGAAGGCCAGATAAAAATAAGATAGAAGCCATTGTAATCGCTCTTATGCTGTAATTAATAACTATGCATCATTATGCAAAATAGAATGATTCACTCAGTATTTCCCGCTGACAAAACCTTTTTAAAACATGTTTCAGGTGATCACATATGATCTAGGAAAAGTGCCATATAGCACTACAAGCTCAAGGAAGTGGCTCAGTATAAAATAAAGAAACATGTTTTGTAAAATAAAAGATTTCTTTGTGAAATCAAATGATTGTAAATTACCGGGTTTATCCCGCGTTGTGAAATAAAATAAACGAGAAATATTTACATTTTAAAAGATCCTGATGAAAAACTTCCGCTGTAAAACTCAATTAAATAAATACCGCAGTATTTTCTGCCACGGCTCCTGAAACGGGTCAAACCGGGTCGTGGGCCGTGACATTTTATATTTTTTTTAGTTTAAAAACCTTTTTCTAAACTTTTGATTTGATTAGACGTTGAGGATAAACCGGTACTAAAAGCTCTTGTGTCCTTGGACGACCTCGGTATCTTACCAACACTATACTACGCTCACGATGGGTGCACTTGCCCATATGTGTGTTTTGTGTTAGTAAATATCGTGTTTTATAAATTTAAAACTTGGCTAAAAAGTGTTAAAGGACTTAAAATATACATTAAAAATCTATAACACTACACGCGCATCATTAAGCAATTATGTGACTACATGATTATGTGTTTGTGTGATTTTGTATGATTCAAATTTTCGCTGTCCAAATCCTCGTAGAATCTTCGATATCTTCATATGAGAGATTCATAGTAGGATATCCAAATGTACTACCTTAAATCCTTAATGGGCTTCTACGTAATAGTTAAGACCCTTGGATTATATAGTACTATTCCATAATTCAAAAGAGACCACTTGAGTGGTCTAGTTAAAAAAAGATTGATTCGTTAACCTGATTAATGATATCATGAGATGTTGTAGCTGAAAAGACCCTTTAGTGGTCTATTTTAAAGGATCATGTATTTCAAGCATAAAAGTCAAACAGTGTTTGACTTTCTGCTTTGACCAGTCTTTGGTCAACACAAAGTTCGTTTGAACTTTGCGACGTGAGCGTAATCACGATGGTTATAGTCACTTGTGACTATACCTACTGATTACCCCGTTGATTAGACATAGTGACGAGTTAAAGTTTCGGTCAAAATACGTGTTTACGCGTATTTTGTAACGAAGCTATCTTTGGATATCAAAACACTTTGTCTTTTTTTTTTATTCATATTTCATTCCAATCATCAGGGAAAATTAAATAAGGATAGCAGGTAGACGAGCAACAAACTGCGCCGCCATCCCTTTCTGAATAGAAAACCCTAATCTACTAAAAACAAAGCCTCGCCCCTAAGGGGTCGAAAAGTTGCTGTGGACCACACGCTGAACTCTAGACAAGAACCGAACTGCCTCTGGCACCAAGGAGCCGAACGTGTCAAACGCCAGGGGCAAAGGCATGCTGATTATCCTCACAAGCTTTCGCGTGCTTTTCCACCTTCTTCGACTCTGCTTTCAGTACCACCTGCCCCGCCACAAACCCATTTTCCCGGAACCCAGCTAGGGGGAATACACCTGTGAGATCGACACAAGCATGTTTCCTGCCCTCCCAACCAAAAACTAGCACGTCAGCCGGGCGTAGGGTGGATCTCCCCTCCGACGGGTCTGTAAGAAAATTAACCGGTGCCTCTTTCTTTGCCGAGATCCCTGCTCGTCTGAGAATATCCATTAACGCGTCTCGAACAAAGTCATGGCGATACTTAAACCCCGGCAACTCTCTACAGTGTAACGCATGCTCCCCGTATTTATCCAGGCATGCTTTACAGCAGACTGGGCAAGTTTCATCATTCGGGAACATGGGGATCATCAAACGGTACTTAAGGATTGACCGGTACTCCACCGTTGACATACGTTGACCCAAACCTTCAATAGGAATAACAGTTAAGAAATCCTGAGCGTGAGGCCTTTGTAGGCATTCAATGACGGCTTTCTGGCGGGGGGACAAATGAAAATCTTCTCCCAAACTTTGTGCGATTCGACAACAAAGGGCATTCGCCAAAGTTTTCTATGGCTTTTTGGGGGCGGTGTCCTTGTTAGAGAAACCGCCAATATCAAAGTCAGGTAGAGATTCATGCAAGCGTTCCAAGGCGCTGGCACAATCCGGATCAGTGTTAGCAACCCCGCTGTTACGTAAGATGTGGTCCTGCAACTCCCAAGATTGAGACCTGGACGCCACAAAGGCATATGCAGCCACATCCCGAGCCGAGAGAAGGCCCAACCCACCAAGCCGCATTGGCAAGGTCGCGATCCGCCACTATAGTTCACCAAAAAAAGGACCCCCACATACGACAATGTCTTCTATTGCCTCCCGAAGACCTTTATCAAAACATGAAACAGCATCATCCACAAAGGGGGGCTGGCAAGTTCGCAAACCAAATAGCAACTTTGCAACCCCCATACAAGATCTAAGCAAGAGAAGTTCGTTTTGAGGATCCCGCAACAAGGGAAGATGTCCCATAATGTCAACAGCACGCGTTGCCCTTTTAGCTGCTAGACCACTAATAAAACTGGCATCACGGCTGACTGCCCCGCCTAGCAGTTTGACACCTCTCTCCGGCCTCCCATTCTCACTGGGGAAAAGCCCTGGCCGGACCTTCACCCTGTTGCATGTTGGCCAAAATACTTCAGTTTTTCTAATATTAAGCTGTAGCCCCAAGGCTGGACCCTCCGAACCGATGATGTCGAGAGCTTTAGCAACCTGAACAGCGTCCCCGATAATCTTCCCGTCATCCAATTACCAAGCATGGAATGGGAGTTTACAGTTTTCCTGCACCTGAAGCACTAAGGGGTGTGAGGCTAGGGCAAAAAGTAAAGGTCCCAAGGGATCCCCTTGTTGCACCCCCGTGAATGCCCCGATGCGGTCATTTCCCACGTATAGCCTAGCAGGCTGAGCATACAGAAACTGAACCCACGGGAATATAGAGGGGCAATGTCGATGGACCTCGTGAAGCAAAACCGAACGGTCAACTAAGTTGAAAGCGTTGGAAAATCAACCGTAAGCATGGCCAGTGAGCCATCTGAATGAAAGGAATTAAGGAACCTGTTAGCGTTGTGCAGCACCGCCTCCGCCCCATTGGGGACCCCCACCCCAAATTGGTAGTCCCCCAAGTACTACTTTGTTTTGATATCAAACTTGTTTTCTAACTTAGTTAAACATGTTTAACTCGTCACTTTTAGTTTCGTGCTTATATAGGGTCGTAAGATAAGCGGTCTAAAAAACTGCTTAGACTTTCGAAGCCGATCCGTTTGGTCGATCGTTAGGATCCGACCAAACATATTTTGTAACCATAGTTATATAGGGAATAACATTCCGAGGTTATACCTTATGGTCACCTAGTTTAATTAGTTGTATGATAGGTAGTTTATATGCCTTAGTAAAATGACCAAAATGCCCTTTTTGCGCATAATTTCATTTTAAGCATATGTAACTTAAATTTTGTCACATAAACTGATTATTAAACATGTTAGGGCATATAATACTTGTCATAGGACTAGTTAGGATACTCATTTGAGCTTTTGCGCAAATGACGCGTTAAAGTAGCGTAAGCTACCTAAACGGGTCATAACGGGTCATAAGCACTTAGGTTAGGTTCCGATTTAGAATATAGGCTTTGTAAAACCATATCATATGAGTTCCAATACTCATTTGGTTTACGAGACCTCATTCTATCCGATCTTCCGATTTAGGTCTGGTTTATTAACATAGTTACCTATATTAGGTGTCGATTGATTCCGTGATCATTCAAGCGTTATTCGATTGTTATTCCAAGACTTTTAAGCAATATCAAGTGAGTACATTGTCTCCTCTTTTACTTTTTTCAAATATATTGGGGTGATACACATGTGCCTACTTGTTACTTTCATGCTTTTTCGTGCTTTCACAACATATACTTGCTATGTTCATTAGTACGCATATAGTACATGACTTCATTCATATTTTGCTATGTATGTTAACTAAGCATGCTAGCACATTAATTTCCTACATCACATTTTGTTGTATATGTTTACTCAGCATATGGACACATTGTTTTACATCACATTTTGTTGCATATGTTCACTCAGCATATGGACACATTGATTTACATTAAACAATTCTGCTTTGTATGTTCACTTAGCATACTTAGTACATTATTTTCTCATAACATGCTTACATTTGGTATAACATTTGGTTTGTTTAACGAAACTAATACGTTCATTAACATCGATCATGCCGCTCAGTAGTATGTAGTGGTACCATAGGAATTGACAACTCCCATTCATGAAATCTTAGGTTTGTTTGGACGTAAGGAATGACAGAATCCGAAAACATATTGATAAACCTTTAACTTGTTAAGGGTTTATCCTTCAGTCTCAAGGCTTGAATGTAGACGTAAAACATTACCGCATAAATGTCTGTATCAGTAAAGCATAAATTTTGCAAAACATATCTTTTGACTTAAACTATGATTTATATCAAATACATTGTTTTGTACATTTTTACTTATAGGGTTGAGTAAATGCTTTTATTCACCATACATTACATTTGCTTATACATGAACATTTTGACATTGGTTTAAACAAGGTATTTTGGTGGTTTGTTTGGGTAAGTGATTTAAATAATGATGCATGTATAATATGATAAAAGCATGGTGGATACGCCGCTGGTACTTCCTATATATAAGTGCTTTTATGATATTACATATCGTAGCATTATTTAAACCATTTCAATTTAGACATATTACATTTTACACAAATAACATATCTTAACAAAACATTGTTTTACAAACAACACATTTTATACAAACTCATTTTACTTGGTTATTCATTTAACCACACATCTTTCTTTTATATCATCTGATTTTCTTATCGAGTGGAATGATATTTTAGTTTATGTTTAAAAAAAAACAAAAAAAAACAAAAAAAAGAAAAAAAATCGTATGATTTATAAAAGAAAACACTTTACAAGATTCATGACTAACTTTTGTTAAAAATTTCTTTAAACTTACAAGTCATGAATCCTATTTTAACAAAACCTATATATCTCACAGGCATTTTTGTGTTGACGTACTTATTTTCACATGTGTTTCAGGTACTGTTGTTAGATGATCATGATGCAAACATAGGACTGGACGAGGCCTTAGTGACTTAAAACTATGAAAGACAATTTAATTCATGTTATGCTTCTGTAATTTCCTAGACAATGTAAACATTTTAATTCAATGAAACAAAACTTCAATTACCATGTGTTATGAAAGAATGATTCTGCTAATCCACTCCCCGACTTTTCCGCCTTGATTTGTTGTTTTACGCGGTCGGGGTGTGACACTATGTATGGTTATAATATCTTTCACTTGAACTTATTGTCATGATATAACCTTTGTCAAGCGAAGAGACATTGGAATAAGTTCAATGAAATATTTTAGGTATAAACGATATTTGATTATATTTTACTAACCCATCAAAACAAGTTTGGTTAGTCTTGTAGATGCAGGAATGTAACTAAACACAGTCGTGGACATATGATATTTTTTGGAAGGAGGCACCTAAAGTCTTGTTAGAAGATTATACAACATTGCTCGACATAAAGGATTGCACGTTAAGGGATCAAGCGACAAATCATTGACTACAAAAGCTTTGATCAAGTTTCAAGGAAAATGGACATACGTCACTTAAAGGATACATGTTAAAATAAGGGGGAGACTTATTTAAGTTGCAATCTTTTTCCCTTAGACTAAGTTTTGTCCCATTGGGTTTTCTTAGTAAGGTTTTTAATGAGGCAACATACCTGATCTAGAAGTATCAGGGGGGACTAATGCGCATTACACGTTGCACTCTTTTTCCCTTAGCTATGGTTTTATCCCACCGGGTTTCCTAGCAAGGTTTTTAACGAGGTAGCATCAAGCGTATTATGTTGATAACCAAGGGGGAGTGTTATGAATATATTTATTACTAATGTGGTTATCAACACCAAATATAAATTAGCTTTCTCTCCAAGTTTTGTATACCTATATATACCACTATTGTATCTAATTAAAAATTATACCTATTAATGAAATAGCAATCTCTTTCTCCCTTCATCTCTGCTATATTATTTTGCTATTAGGTGTTCGATCCCGTTTCGAATTTATAATTCGTGGTTGGAAGTTCCGGGTTTTCTAGAACATGTAAACCACCTGTGTAGCTCTTTCAAGTTTGTGAGGCCTGCGGATGTGTGTCTGGCAACTAAGCTGAAATGGCTGAAATATAGAATTAAAGACTGGATATTGGAGTTCCTGGCAACTAGGGATGGGGAGTATAAGGCAAGGCTGGACCAACTTAGTTCGCTTGAAACACTAGCTGAGGAAAGAGACTTAACGGAACAAGAACTGGAGGCTAGGGCTGCCTGTAGAAGTTATATTGCTAAGATAGATCTGGCAAAGACTATGGATCTCAAAAAAAAGGCTAGAGTAAAGTGGGCAGTTGATGGTGACGAAAATTCAAAATTTTACCATGGTATTGTAAAAGCAAACATTTCAAACAACAGGATTAATGGCATCCAAATAAATGGGGAGTGGGTGATAAATCCACCTACTATAAAAGACTATGTGTTTTCCTATTTTGGTGATAGATTCAAGGAAAAGGATATGGTCCGACCGCGATTGGTTTGTCCTAATTTATCGAGTCTTAATCAACACGAGGCGGTAGCGTTGATTGCCTCGTTTTCTCTCATGGAAATAAAAAATGCAGTATGGGAGTGTGATGGTGACAAGGCGCCGGGACCGGATGGGTTTAATTTCCGGTTCCTTAAAAGATGTTGGAATGGGCTTCAAATGGATTTCATGAACTTGTTTGCGAAATTTTATCATACACGAGCTATAAATCATGGGTGCTCATCTTCGTTTATAGCACTCATTCCGAAGGTGAATGATCCAATTGGGTTAGGGGACTTTAGACCGATCAATCTGGTTGGGTGCATTAATAAGGTGGTCTCAAAGGTAATGGTTAATAGGCTGAAAACGGTCATTCATAAGCTTATATCTGAGGAACAAACTGCGTTCATTTCGGGTAGAAGCATTTTGGATGGGCCTCTCATGTTAAATGAGGTTATTGCTTGGTTGAAAAAAGTTAAAAGACCCGGTATGATTTTTAAGATAGACATTGAGAAAGCGTATGATACACTAAATTGGGGTTTTCTAGATTCCACTATGGCCCAGATGAATTTTCCGGTCTTGTGGAGGAGATGGGTTATGGCTATTGTATCAAAGGCTCGGGCGTCAGTTCTTGTCAATGGATCACCAACTCTTGAATTCGCTTGCTCTAGGGGTTTGAGACAAGGAGATCCATTATCTCCTTTCTTGTTTATCATCGCTATGGAGGCACTGTCAGGGGTTATGAAAGAGGCATGTGAGGTGGGTCTATTTAAAGGTATCTCCTTGCCGAGAAATGGGCCGTCACTTTCACATTTTCTCTTTGCTGATGATGTGGTCTTCCTAGGTGAGTGGTCTGAGGAAAACACGAGAAGTTTGCGGAGAATTAAAAGGTGTTTCTACCTTTCATCGGGGTTAAAAGTTAACTTAGCGAAAAGTAGAGTGTTTGGCGTGGGGGTGGATGACACAAATATTCAATCGGTTGCGGATATCTTACATTGTAGAAGTGGGGATTTCCCTTTTAAGTATTTGGGACTTTATGTGGGGGCAAACATGAACTTGAGCAAGCATTGGAAGCCGGTGATGGAGACGTTCAAGAAGAGATTATCTATGTGGAAAGCCAAAACATTATCGTATGGGGGAAGAATTACACTGATAAAATCGGTCTTAAACTCACTTCCTACTTATTTCTTTTCCCTATATAGGGCTCCGGCATGCGTGTTGAAAGCTTTGGAAGGGATGCGTAGTGATTTTCTTTGGGGTGGTGATGAAGAAAATCAAAAGATGACATGGGTGGCGTGGCAGAAAACACTTTCATCTAAGGAAGGGGGAGGGTTAGGTTTTGGCTTGCTTAGAGATGTAAGTATTGCGATGTTAGCTAAATGGTGGTGGCGGTTTAAGTCGGAGTCAAATGCACTATGGAAAGGGGTCATATGGAGCATACATAATAACCCGAGGGCGTGGAATGCAATTCTGGCAAAAGTTTCAGCAGCCGGGCCCTGGAAACAAATATTCAAAGTGGCTAGTGACATGGCGGATTTTGGTATCGATTTTCAAAAGTCCTTTTGTGGGATAGTGGGTGTGGGCATGGAATCTTGTTTTGGCAGGATTGTTGGGCTTCGGATGAACCATTAGCGTCTAAGTTTCCTGGGCTGTTTGCTATCGAAGAGAATAAAAGAGCGGCGGTCTCGGATCGGGTGATAGGAGCGTCCGGTTTCTCATTTCAGTGGGTTCGGCAGTTTCATTCAGATCTGGAACATGCTGAATTCGATCATATGATGGGGCTGATACTCTCGGTATGCACCACCGATGCTGAGGATAAGTGGAAATGGTCATTGGCAGGTGATAGGATGTTCTCTGTCAGTATGTTGAGGGCGCTAATCGCACTGAATCAACAGTCTAGTCCAGTCATTCCATTTTCATGGAACCGTTGGACTCCGCTAAAGGTAAACTTTCTTATGTGGAGACTAAATTTGGACAGATTGCCAACTAGGGTGCCCTTGGTTAGAAGAGGGGTAAATGTGGCAACAACGCTTTGTGAATTTTGCCGACTGGAGGAGGAGACAACGGAACATATTTTCTGCTCGTGTCGGTACGCACAAAAGGTCTGGGAGGGTATTTCCAGGTGATGTAAACTACCATCCATTTATTTCTTTGGGCTGGAAGATCTGGCTAGATATCACGTGAATTTGAGGGGGTCGAAAATGTGGAAACAACTGATTTACGCCATTTTTCAAACAACGGTATGGTGTATATGGCGGGCTAGAAACGACTGGGTATTCGAACGAAGGAAGTCCTCACCGGTAAGAGTTATTGAAGAAGCAAAAGTTTTGGGGTTCTTGTGGGTAAAACATCGAGCTAAAGCATCGGAGTTATCTTGGGATTGCTGGAATGATTTTAATGTTTTTTGCCTTGGTGTGTAATTTCTCTTGATGTTTGCTGTTTTAGTGTGTGGACCTGGATATAGATAACAGTGGTTATCTATGAATATCAATAAAAATTTTAGTTGGCCGTTCAAAAAAAAAGGTTAACTTAAAAAAACAAAAAAAAAAGAAAAAAAAAGCAAAATAGGGTTGTGACTTCGCCTCAAAGAAACCTGCCACAACGGCAATCAGAGCCCGGTAAGCAATTGAGCATTAAATTGCTGGATGGCTTCTTTTTTGTTCAAAAATCTTCTTAATGATGAGAGAGAAATATATTTACATATAAACGGAGCCGCGTGGACTTTTATAGAATCGACAAAATCCATTTGGTTATTAAAAAAGAAAAATTACATTTCTATGAAAAATTTATTAAACCGCCAAAAACATCCACCTCATGCTTAGCTGCTAAGAATCGAATCGGAAATGCTTCGGTATTTAAGGACTAGACTTTCAGGGACTGACCAAACATGACATTTGCCATTTTTTTGAGAGTTGGGAGGGACAACACAGGATATACCGCGATAAGCTGCTGCAAGTAGCAGCCAATGAAAGCGATAATGATGCTGAACAAGAGTCGCTGGTCCAACAAGTGCTGAGCCACTACCAAGAGTACTATGATGAGAAAAGCATTGCCGCTGAATCTGATATCTTCCTCATGTTTTCTCCACCGTGGTTGAGTTCCTATGAGCGCACGCTTTTATGGGTAACCGGGTTTAAACCATCGGTGTCATTTCGGCTGGTTAAACAGTCGGTGGGGGCTGATCTGAACGAGGAACAACTTGAGCGGATTGCGGCAGTGAAGGATGAGACGCGGAGGATGGATGGGCAGATTGCACAAGCATTGGCGAGAGTGCAGGAGAGTGTGGCGGCGCCCACCTTCGGCGAGCTGGTGAAGCGGGAGGGGAGTTTGGTCGACGGAGGCATGGAGAACACAATGGGGGCATTGAAGGTGGTGTTGCTGAGCAGGGCCGGTCCTGAGAATTCGTGTACCCTGTTCAAGCTCGAAAAAATGTGCCCTTACGCCTTAACGAAATTGGGTATTTGGCTCACTAAAGGCATAAACCTAATGCCAAAAGGGTTAATAACTAATCTAAACCATAAGAATAGGTTTGTAAGGGGGCCTATGTTGGTGTTTGTATGGATGTACCCAATTAAAAATTATTTTACATATACATATCGGGTTTTTTTCATAAAAAAACGTGCCCCTCAAGATATCGGGCCCTGGCCGGTGGTCCTCCCTGCCCACCCCCAGGGCCGGCCATGTTGCTGAGGGTCATGAGAGACGCTGATGCTCTCCGCCAACGGACGGGGTTGCAGGTGTTGGAGGTGCTGAGCCCAACTCAGAAGCTCAAGTTTCTGGAAGGAACATCGCGCTTTTGGCTTCAGTCCAGGAGGCTTGGCATGGAGAGTAAAGGATTATGGTAAATCGATGCCTTTCTCATTAAACATAATACCCTATAAATACAAAAGGCTCTCCACTATTTTTGGTAGGAGATAACGTTAAATTAATACAAAGATTTATATGATATGATATACAAAATTATCTAATCTATTACACCCCCGCAGTCGAAGCGAGAGGAGGCCGAATGCTTAGACTGGACCGAAAATCATCAAATAATACCCGCGGCAGGCCTTTTGTAAAAATGTCAGCTATTTGATACCGAGATGGGATATGAAGAATCCGCACATCACCACGCTGAACCAAGTCTCGAACAAAATGTATATCCAGTTCAATATGTTTGGTACGCTGATGATGTACCGGGTTCCCAGATAAATAAAATGCACTGATATTATCACAATAAACCACACTAGCCTTTCGTAAGGGGCGACGTAATTCTAGCAATAAGTTTCGAAGCCAACATAATTCTGCCACCACATTAGCAACACCCCGGTATTCCGCCTCCGCACTAGAACGAGATACGACAGCCTGATGCTTAGAAGACCAAGATAATAAATTAGATCCCAAATAAACACAATAGCCTGAAGTAGAGCGTCGAGTATCCGGGCACCCAGCCCAATCAGCATCAGCGTATGCGCGTAAAGAGAGATCAGTAAAGGTACCCAAGGTAAGACCAAATGAGGTAGTGCCCTGAAGATAGCGTAAAATGCGTTTAAGAGAATTCCAATGATCAAGCTGAGGAGAATGCATATGCATACACACTTGTTGAACGGCATAGCTAATATCAAGTCTGGTGAAGGTAAGACACTGAAGAGCTCCAGCCAGACTACGATATAACGTAGGGTCCTCAAACGGTGCACTTGAAGAAGCACTAAGTTTAGGTTTTGTATCCACTGGAGTAGCAACCGCCTTGCAGGATGACATACCAGCCCGATCAATAATATCTAACGCATATGATTGTTGTGACAAGAACATAGTACCATGCTATCGTGTTACATGAATCCCCAAAAAATGACTCAGTGGTCCGAGATCCTTCATGTCAAATTCGGCTGCCAGCTGATGTATGAGATTGACTCGGAGAGTTTCATGTGACGTGGTAAGAATAATATCATCAACATAAATAAGTAAATAAGCCATGGCAGAACCCTGATGATAGATAAATAACGATTTGTCACACTTACTCTGCTGAAAACCAATGGACAATACAAAATCCGTAAATCGCTGGTACCATGCTCGGGGTGCCTATTTTAACCCGTAGAGAGATTTCTTCAATAAACAAACGTGATCCGGATACTGACGATGACGAAAGCCCATGGGCTGATACATATAAACTGTTTCGCTAATGTTACCATGTAGGAAAGTGTAACACCTCAAAAATTTACGTCCTATGAAGTGTTGACACGTGTCATAGGTGTAATCGGGTGAAGGAATGTTCTAGAAGGACTAAAGTTGACAAACAGTGAAACTGTGTAAATATAAGGGTTCAAAGTGTCAACAATGAATAAATATATTTACATTAATCCTACATGATGTTTATAACCTTAAAGGAATGGATCATGGATCATACGAAGCGAATTGTGAAAGAAAGTGAGAGATTACAAACTACAGGGGTTAATTGTGTCAACATGTTAAGATATACCTCTGAGTGACCTTTTAGCAAACCCGAAGCCTTGTAATGATTAAATATGCCCACTAGAATGTACCATAAAAATTTCACCAAGTTTCGTTACCGTATGAGAAAGTTGTGATAAAATTCGTATGTGAGGGTTAGAATCGTCAACATTGAAATTTAGGGCTTTTCGGGTGATCACAAAGTTACCCGAGGACTTAACAAAGATGGTATAAGCCCTAAAGCCCCCATATGTTATTATTGAAGCCTCATAATGCAAGAATTGTAGTGAAAACGACCTTTCGGGGGACCAAGGACCAAAATGCAATAACGAAAAACATGTTTAACCTGATCTGATTGGCCACGCGGCCCGCCTCCCGTATAACAAAAGCCCAAGCGGGCCGCCTACGACTGCCAGATGCAGAAAAGAATGGCAGGTGGCTGTTTTCAGCTTCTAACCGACTTACATGCAATTTTTTCGATACCTTGGGCTGCCTAAGGTGGTATATAGCTTGTAGGACACATGTTGGTGTTTTGGTAACACTCCTAGACTTATGTGTTGATGATCCAAGATGTTTGAATTCATATAAAAGACCCACATTCTTTGCATTCATCTTGCATTCACTTCCTGATCATTTCTGGAGCATTCAAGCAGATCCCAAGCATTCCAAATCATCCATTAGACAAGTGTAAGTACCCTTGACCTTCTCTATTTCAGTTATGCTTAGTTTATAGCCTAGAAATCAAACCGTCGTAACTACGGTTTGACTTCACGATAAAACACAAATGGTCCAGGGTTTTGTCGAATCGAAAGTTGTTATAAGTTGGTAATCATGTGGGCTTTAAACCCTTAAAAGGGCACCCACTGATTCCAATCTTAACTAGGTCGTTTGTCGAGTCAAACGTTATCCGAAAAAGTCAACAGAAATGGTATTTTCGATTTAACGCATGATTAACGATGTAAAAGGCGTATCACATATTTTATCATTCTTATAAACTGATAATAAGTATAAAAACTTGTCTACGCTTGTTTGATTCGACAACTTTCTGTTTTGAACCGATTCGGAGCCGAAAGACGCAAAAGTTTGACTTTTGCTTTGACCTCAGTTCTGACCCGGTTTAGATAGTTTTAAACATGCCTTAAAGTTCCATTAGGACCTAGTTACATGTTGGTATAACCCTCTGCGTTCATACCACATATATCCTTAATTGTCCGACGTTTCCGTTAATCGCCTAAATATTGACCGTAATGCCCTTATGGCCATAAAACGAGATTTTTGGAAATATGAAAGTAAAATAATCTTAGTTACTGATTATTAAACATGTCCATAAATGTTTACATCAGTTGGACATATAGATTAGGAGTTATGCTCAATGACGTAATTAGAATGCTTCTTAGTGATTTAACGGCGTCATTAGCGTAAAACCTATCTAAACACCATTTTTGACACCAAAACTTTTACCCACTGATGTAATATAATATTTTGGGATTTTTGAAGATTTTTAATTATTTTTAAACTGATCATAAGCTAGGATTAGTGCCTTAATTCGGTTAATACCGAATATACCCTTTTCGGCCATAAAATGAGTTTTACAAATCCTTTTGACACCAATCCAATTGCTACTGATTTTAAATATTAAATAGAGTGTTTTGAACCTGTTTAACTGATCTGGGAACTCAGAATCCTATTTTAACCCGTACGTCGCTTAAAACGGCTTTATACGCGTATTATACGCATAGTTAGGGTTTAAAACTATTTTGACATGTAAGACTTATAACCAAATGTTATAACCTGTTAAAATAAACTAATTTACTGATGAATTCAGACCCGGTTCACAGAAACGTAATTAATCCCTTTTATAATCTTTAAAATGACCAAAATACCCCTACGGGGCTTAATATGCGATTAAACTCGTTTTGGGCATAACGGAAGGTATCCTACTGATATCACAACATATTTAAGGCATGTTAACTTAGGAAACCTGTTTAGGACTCTTATGGTTACCCGTTACGCTTCATACGCGTTCGGTTCGGTTTATGTAATTAGTTTACATAAATTAGCCGAAACGGGTCAAACCTAATTGGTTTTATCTCAAAATCCAGAATGTGTATAATATACCATATTAAGCAAGTCTTCAAAATTGTCGGTTCTAAGTCACATTCTATCCGGTCTTCGCTTAATCGTGCGTACGAACCGTATCTTTAAAACTAACCGGTCTAAGCTTAAGCTTAACTAAAGACCCGTTAGGATTCTAATAGGTTATTATAAACCTTCGTTCCAGATTAGGAGAACCAGTAAAAGATACTTGCACTCGCTGATTTTGAACTATACTTGCTCAGGTAAATACTTTTAACTTATTTCCCTATACGGGCTTGGGGTACGATATATAAAATACCGCTTGGTCAGACATTGAATCTTTAATTGTATGATGGTTAAAGTATTGAGATGTTTCGTTTAAATTGTTTTGTTTGCTTAAAGCCTTTGGGGGTTAATGACCGTGTCCCGGATATCCCTGGCATCATTTTACGAAATGGCCACGACCTTAGCACTCAGGTGTAGGCGTACACCTGTCAGTGTCTCATTAATTAAAGTGGTGTGTCTATTGATCTTTAACCCGGCTCGATCCGGGCTACTGAACGCATAAGGAACATGTAAATCCTTTACAAGTTTATATATTTAAATAATTATCCCAAGTTATAAAATATTATTTGTGCCTTGTGCCTTAAATGCATTTTCTTAAACTCTTTTCAAAATGAGTCGGTTGATTGTATTTACCAGTGTAAACTGACGTATTTTTCCTAAAAAGGTTAAGTGCAGGTACTACGCGAAATAGGCTGGCTTGTCTCCTAGCATCCACAATAAGTCTCGCCAGCTTGGATGTCATAAACTGTTGAACATTTGTTTCCTTTTTATTTTGATCTACCTGTGGATTTATATTCGACTATTTGTTATACTTAATATTACAATATCTCTTGGTTGAAATGAATCTATACTTTGCTTCCGCTGTGCATTTAAATATTGTGTTGTTTGACTATTATGTTGCCAACCACGTCACGATACTCCCCTACCGGGCCCACCGGTAACACGTGGAAATTCGGGGTGTGACAGAAAGCATTGGTAACATCCAACTGATGTATGGCCCATGACTGAGATAAAGCTAAGGTTAAGACGGTCCGAATAGTGGTGGGCTTAACTACCGGACTAAATGTCTCCCCACAATCAATGCCTACCTGCTGAGTATTGCCATCACAAACTAAGCTAGCTTTATATCGTTCCAGTGTGCCATCCGATCGATATTTATGGCGAAATAACCACATGCTACGGATCACGTTCATGTCAGCAGTGCGAGGGACTAATTCCCACGTCTTATTTTTAATAAGTGCATTAAACTCAGTAGTCATGGCGTTGTACCAATCCGGTTTAGACAAGGCTTCGGTAGGGGTTTTAGGTATAGGATGTATAGGAGTGGATAGAAAATCGTATGAAGAGAGAGACTTTTGTGGAGAAGGGAAAGGTAGTTTCATCAAAAATAGCGTGACGATTAATGAGAATTTTGTTGGTGGAAAGATCGAGACATTTATATCCTCGATGATTGGGGGGTATCCAAGAAAAATACAAGGCATGGACCGATGCTCAAGTTTGTTGATGGTAGTGTGGGGAATTAGGGGATAGCATAAGCAACCAAAGACACGAAGATGAGTATAGGTAGGTTGGGTGAGGTAGAGAGATTGGGTAGGCGATTGGTAGTTTAGAAGTTTGCTGGGAAGGATATTGAGTAGATAAGTAGCTACTTCGAGAGCGTGATGCCAATAGGTATTAGGCATAGAAGATTGGGCAAGAAGGGTTCGAATAAGGTTATTAATAGTTCGAATTTTCCGCTCAGCTTTACCATTTTGAGATGATGTACGTGGGCATGAAAATCTGAATTTCATGCCATGAGAATGACAGAATTGGTTAAATTGAGCGTTTACATATTCTTTCCCATTATCGCATTGAAATTGTTTGATGTTACGCTCAAATTGGGTGTTATTATAGGTAGCAAAGGTTTGAAAAGTTGAGAAGACTTGTGATTTTTGACTGATGGGAAAAGTCCATAAAAAATTTGTAAAGTCATCTAGAAATAAAATATAATAACGATGTCCACCACTACTAAGTATTGGTGAAGTCCACAAATCACTATGTATGATATCAAAAGGTAATGAAGTAGAATTAATAGAATCAATAAACGGAAGACGAACATGTTTACCAAAAACACAAGACTGGCATAATTTAGTTTTTGTGTTATTACAATGAATAAAACTAGAGTTTTTAAGGGAATGCAATAAATTGGAGCAAGGGTGGCCAAGGCGTTGATGCCAAAGATCCTGAGACACAGCAGTGAAGGTAGATGGGGCGGTGAACTTGGACACTTGTGTGGGATCCAATGTGTAGAGATCGCCAGAAGTATTGCATCGTAGGATAGGAGTCCTGGTCTTGAGATCCTTCACAATAAAACCAAAAGGGTCAAATTCTATAGAAACATGATTATCTTTTGTGAAACGACGGACCGAAAGTAGGTTTTTGATTAACGAGGGTGCATAAAGGACATTATTTAATTTGAAAGGTGAGAAGGGTGGTGGTAAGGTTTGGTTGCCTTGTCCAATGACGGGTATGGTTTTGCCATTTCCGACTACAATATTATGAGACATGCAATTATTAAATAAAGACGGAAAATTAGTAAAAGTCATGTGGTCTGACGCACCTGTGTCCATTGTCCAATTTGGATCGTGCTGATGGAGTGCCATGTGATAGAGGGCATGAGTCAAATCCGTTGGAGTGTATCCATCTGAGGAAGAGGCCTGACTTGCTGCATAGTTCTGGGCTGGTCTGGGGCCCAGCACACCTGGGCCAACACTGTTTGGTTTAGGGGCCGTGGGGTATGGACATGGGGGAGGCACCCAATGAGCCCATTGCTGTTGTGGGCCGGCCCAATGAGGAGAGGAGTTCCAGCCGCCATTATTGTTCCACGGAAAGGGCTGCATATTGTTGTTCGATTGGTTCCAGCCACCATGTCCAGCCAAGTAACCGGAAGAGTTCTGGCTGCCACGACCTTGAGTAGACGAGTTCCTGCCCCGTCCGCGGCCTCTACCCCTGCCACGGCCTCGGCCACGATCCGATTCAGAACGAGTTTCCGAATTTTTGTTGTTCTCGGTGGTCGCCGCTAGAGCCGTGCAGGTGAGTTGAGCAGACTGTTTTGCCTGATTGATTTTCCTAGTCTCCGCCATACAAAGTTGAGACCGAGTTTCATAAAAGGTGGGTAGGGGTTTCGTTTGCTGAATGATGAGTGCGACACTTTCGTACTGCTCCGTGAGTCCTGTCAAAATTTGTAATACTAGCTGTTCATCAGTAATTGGAGAGCCGATGTTTGTTAGCTGATCATATATAACCTTCATAGCTTGACAGTAGGCTGTCATGGACTGGAATTGATCGAGACGGGTGTTAGCGAAACGGTTATTGAGATCGATAGTGCGAGATGCTTTGTTGTCTTAAAATAAATTTGCTTGCGCGGTCCATGCATCATAGGCTGTGGTGTTGGCTTTCAGAATTGTATGTAGAAGATCAGTAGAGATTGTACCATAAATCCATTGAAGCACAATTGAGTCCAGTCGTTTCCAGCTTTCGACTGGTGCTTGCCCTTTTTCTTTGTCCTTATCTTTATCTGCTCAAGTAGTGGTAGACGAAGAAGACGAATCAGCAACCCGAGGCTGTAAGTGATCGTATACCTGAAACGATTTGCACTGTATCTTGAAAAGTTCCGACCAAGTCGTGTAGTGGCCGTTTTCAAAGTCTAGGGTCACGGGAATCAGGGTGCGGATATTGGAGACGGTGACTGCGGGGTGAAGTTGAGAAGACATGGCTGTAGCAGAGAAAAGCAGTTGGCTGTGACAATGAAGATGGCTCCTGTGCAGTGAATCAAATCCCTGTGATAGTGAAGCAGGGTATTGGCGTTGAAAGTTGTTGTGAAGAAGAGCAGGGAATCGACAGTGAAGGCTGTGAAGGCTGTGAATTAAATCCCTGTGATAGTGAAGCAGGGAATCGACAATCAAATCCCTGTGATTGTGAAGGCTGTAAAAATTCCGACAGTGAAGAACAAGGAAACAGGGGATCGGCTGTAAAAGATGTGGCTGAGAAAAGCAGGGGTCGTGAAGAAGGGTAGAGGATCGGAAAAAAATAAGGGTTTAGGGGATGAGAACTTGGAGCTCTGATACCATAAAGGATTATGGTAAATCGATGCCTTTCTCATTAAACATAATACCCTATAAATACAAAAGGCTCTCCACTATTTTTGGTAGGAGATAACCTTAAATTAATACAAAGATATATATGATATGATAT
Organism: Helianthus tuberosus; assembly: GCA_030545235.1. Classification (NCBI taxonomy): domain Eukaryota; kingdom Viridiplantae; phylum Streptophyta; class Magnoliopsida; order Asterales; family Asteraceae; genus Helianthus; species Helianthus tuberosus. Next base: position 215,264,059 of record CM060406.1, read on the forward strand.
ACAAAATTATCTAATTATAAATACAAAAGGCTCTCCACTATTTTTGGTAGGAGATAACCTTAAATTAATACAAAGATATATATGATATGATATACAAAATTATCTAATCTATTAGAGAGAGACCCTACCTACACATTTCATCAATAACCAAAATAACTGATTAAAGGGACCCAAACACCCATGTGTATGGCATGGATCAAATATGAACCTTGTGATATGCGATTAAGTCAACATCTCTCACTGGAGCCAAATGAGTTTTTGAATAAGTCCTTATCAGTAGTCAATTAGAGAGTCCTAGTTTCCTGGTTGTTTACGTTATGAGCTTTCCCGTCCTATTTGTTGGCTTTGTTTTCATTAGACTTCACAATCTATTAATAAAATTATACAAGAGATTTGGCTTCATTGTTTGTGTCATCTGAGTTTTATACCATTAGTGGTATAAGAGCCAGAGCATAGTGAGTCAAAGTATTCCAAGTTCTAAGGTTCATCATTGTTTCAATAGCCGATCAAACAAGCACTTTGCCCACAACGCCTACCCCTATTCCTGTGTTTAAAGGGGAAGGTTATGATCATTGGAACATACGAATGGGAACTGTTCTCAAGTCAAGAGACTTTTGTGGAAACTGGTTCAACTTGGAGTCGATAAGAGTGAACAAGATCAGGCAAAACTTCTCAATCTCAAGAAATAGGATGCTCATGCCTCGGCTGATCAGCAAAAGAAAGTTGAGAAATCCTCAAAATGGAATACCAAGGCGACAACCAAGGGAAACCTGTGAAACTGCAGGGTCTAAGAAGGGAGTTTGAGAATCGGGCTATGCGTGATGGAGAAATTATGGGAGATTAATTCTCACGAGTGACGTCCATTGTAAGCCAGAAGAGGTCCTATGGTGAAAGTGTTAGAGTCAATTGATAGTTGAAATAATTCTTCGCAGTTTGACACCTAAGTTCGATTATGTTGTTTTGTCAATCGAAGTGTCTTTTGATATGTCCAATTTATCTCTAATCAAGCTAATGGGTTCGCTGAAGTCTCGAGAAGAAAGATTAAACAACAAATCAAATGAGAAAATAGAAAAGAATGACGAACATGCCTTGCAAGTGAATCAAGAGTTCAATGGGCCATGTTTACTTCCAATGCAATAGGAAGAGGACGAGGTAACTTCAGGGGCCATGGTAGAGGAAGTTGATTCGATAGAACCAAAGTCCCACAATGCTATGTGTGTAAGAAATATGGTTATAAGTCTAAGGATTACCGATTCAGTATAGAAGATTCTCATGTGAATGTGGCGGCTGAAGTAACTGACAAAGAAGATAACAATGAAGAACCACATTTATTCATGGCCATCATTCATGAAGTGAGTGATTCTAATAACTTATGGTTTATAGACGTTGTTCAAACCATATGATCGGCTCAACAAGTAGTTTTACTACTCTTGATGAGAAGTTTAAGATAGAATTTCAATTGGGTAATCAAAAGAAGTTAAATGTAGAAAGAAAAGGGACAGTTAGAATACTCGCGTCCATCTAATTACAAGTTGTTAACTGATGTCTATTATGCTCCATCTTTGGAGTAAAACTTGCTGAGTGTGGGTCAACTTATGAGAAAAGGTTATTCACTTATGTTTGAAAATGGAAAGTGTATAATCAAAAATAATGGTGTGGATCTTATGCATGTTATGGTGTCAAACAATAATTTTTTCTTATTGTATGCTACAAAGTCTGACTTCTACTTTGACTTTCGATTCTGTCCCGTTTGATAAGGTTGATGGGATTTTTAGAGAGTTGACTGGGAAGATGGGTGTGAGTCCGGATATTGTTTCGTATAGTATAATGATCAAGGCGTTGTGTGAGATGGGTTCGTTTGATTCGGCGGGTTCAATGTTTGATGAAATAGGAAGGGATGGGGTGTGAGGCTGACTTGAAAACAGAAAAGTCTACCGGCTATTGTTACTGCATACATAATTAGTATGGTTATTTCTTCGAAGTGTACACATGTGAACGATTATACAAATAAATGAACACATGTGTACTGTAGTATATACACACCAGTGCACATGTGTACATAGTATACACATAACCGTACATGTGTACATAAAATGCTAGCTCCTGTTAATTTGTACAATTGTAGTTAGCTTCCTTAAAAATTGTACACAGGTGTACTAATTCTGTTACATTATGCACTAAGTCTGCTAATATGTGAATCATTTATTGTACAATTTTTTACATATGTCTACCAAAATTACGAATTGAATACATACATAGGGTAGGTACGAGTAAAATATATTATATTATCAACTAAAAGCCAGTTCTGTCTGTAACGTGTATCAAACCTAGCAAACAAACATTCCATAACAAACCCAAAAAATACCAAAACAATCTACCATCAAACGTATATTATTTTCAACAACCATCAAACTTACTAATTAACCCAAATTGCACGCATTCTCGTATTCTTTTGCTTCGGCCAATATGCGGTCACGATGCTTGTTAGCGCTTGAAGTTACCAACTTCACAGTGTATTTCTTCCGTAACCGTGTCAAGGTTGCTTTCTTGGGGCCCGACTCAAGTGGGAAGCCACTATCCCATTTATCAACTGTTACGTTAAACCAAGTTTCAATATGACGCATAACAAAGACCTCGCAATCGACCGTGTTGCCGACCGTCTTCCATTCAAAATCTAACCTTTGTGGCACTGCATTTTCAATCTTCCGATACTTTGGATGATTAACCAGCTTCATATACTTTGTGAAAACATCCTTCTGAAATCAAATATCATGTCATAATTAGTTTTAGTATATCCACTTAGAAATCAAAGATCAACGTGTACATACATATATGTATAATAGTATCATACACATTTGTATCACGGATAATACACCTGTGTACAACGGACTATAATGAACCTTCCTAAAGCTACTACATTTAACATACACGAACTATGTGTACACCAATGAACTCGAAACTCTAATGACGGCATACGCATGTGTACTTCAAGGCAACATAAATCATCTCAAGCTACCCAAAAGCCTAACAGAAACATGTCACAAATAATGCCTAAAAACAGAGTATAATCAACTATCATCTTAAATTAACCCATATTTTTCATGAAAATTACTGATGTACTATAACAATGACTGATCAAAACACACAATCGGACCAAAACTTCATTATATAACAATGATTTGAGCAGATTAAACAAACCCTAACTTCCGATTTGAATTTATGAGAAGAAGTATAAAACAAAAACAATGTACAACGAGGTGACGAATCATTTTAACATTTAATGCCGGCGATTGTTTACCTTTGATCAGGAAATCGTATCAATGTACCGGCAACTTATTTAATTCGACGGACATACTATGTATATATGTGATGACGGAAACTGTATTGAAAGATGAAGATGGTGTGTTTGAATAAAAGTTGAATATTATGTTTTTGTGCAACTAAAATTGCGAGAGAATAGGGATTGACGGAAGTTTCTGGTTAATGATTTAATAAAATGTGTATTTACCCAAATACCCTTATTCATGTAATTAAAATTCATAATTAACCAAATAATTACCATCATGCCATTCATTTGAAAACTCAAGATGATGAAAACAAGGGCCCATATAAGTTCACACGGTTCACTCTTGTGAGGTTGTTCACTCTAGAACTCTGCCCTATATAATATATAGAGTTAAATGCCATTTTAGTCCCTGTGGTTTGGGTCATTTTGCCAGTTTAGTCCAAAGGTTTCATTTTTAACCTGTGGGTCCAAAAAGGTTTCACAGTTGCCATTTTAGTCCACTGGGTTAACTTCATCCATTTTTTCTGTTAACGAGAAGGCCAGTTTGGTCATTTTGTATGTAATTCTGTTAACTAAAAGGGCAATTCAGCCATATAAAATGACCGAAATGGCCTTCTGGTTAACAGAAAAAATGGATGAAGTTAACCCAGTGGACTAAAGTGGCAACTGTGAAACCTTTTTGGACCCACAAGTTAAAAAAGAAACCTTTGGACTAAACTGGCAAAATGGACCAAACCACAAGGACTAAAATGGCATTTAACTCTAATATATATATAGGGAGAGGATCTTGATAAAACTTGATAGAAATGAAAAAAATTAAAAACCTACCAAAAATAGCCTAAAAACACACCAAATTTTTTTTTTTTTTTTTTCATATTTTTTATAAAAAAATTGCTATTTATTATGTATAAAACAAACTTTTTTTTTCAAAAAAATAGTACTACACATGTGCATTATATGTATATGTTATACATCCAATTTAGGGTTACGGTTTTGGGGGGTTTGGGTTTAGTTTAGCTTTTAGGGTTACGGTTTTGGGGGGTTTAGGTTTAGAGTTAGCTTTTTTGGTGTGTAGGGGGATGGGGGGTTTAGGTTTTGGGGGGTGGGGTTTAGGTTTTTGGAGGCTTTACGGTTTTTTTTAGGGGGGGTTAGGCTTTTAGGGGTGGGGGTTTAGGTTTTTGGGAAGTGGCAGTATGGGGGTATGTTAGGGGGTTTAGATTTTTTTCTTATTAATGTATAAGTGTAGTAGGGGTGTCCATCGATGCGGTTTATGGTTTATTTGATTCAGTTTTCAAAATTTTATACCACAAACCAAAAAATCAAACCAAACCCAAATTAGGAATATGCAAACCAAACCAAACCAAATTCAATTTGGTTTGGTTTCTGTTAGAAACCAAATAAACCAAATTTAACCTAAGTACTTTTTTCCAAATATATATATATATATATATATATATATATATATATATATATATATATATATATATATATATATATATATAGGACAATGATCCGTTAGGAACCACCCTTTATTGCGAGAACCGCGAGAACCAATGTGAACACAACAAAAAATACCTAAAAATAGCTAAAAAAAAGTTTTTTGAATATTTTTATACAAAAATCGCTACTTTTAGTAGGCAAAAAAATAAAAATAAAAACAAATTAAAAAAAAATCTGTTACAAAAAGTAGCGATTTTAATGTAAAAAAATATTAAAAAAAAATTGTGTGTTTTTTTGATATTTTTAGATTTTTTTTATTTTTTTCGGTTTTTTGGGGTTTAGTTTTTAGCATTTTAGCTTGGGGGGGGGGATTGGGGTTAGGTTTTTAAGGTTTTTTTAGGTATTTTATTTTTTGTTGTGTTCACATTGGTTCTCACAGTTCTTGCAATAAAGGTGGTTCTCGCATGAACCTTACCCTATATATATATATATATAGGGGAGCGCTAAAATGAAAACCACCTCCAGTTGTTAGAACCGAGAGAACCACTTTCTAGCCATTAGATCAAGAAAATGGATGGATGAGATTGAAAGTAACTAAAATTATTATTAAATATTTTTTGTCTTGTTATATCTTTAATATTTTAATCCAAAATGGTAGTTTAGTAAAATTACTATATTTTGTCTTTTTGTCTTTATTGTTTTTTTATTATTTTTTTGTATTACAATATTAGTTTTATTTTTTTAAACATAATTTTTTTTATTAAAAACATTTTTAAATTCAGATTTTTTTAAAGATTTTTTATACTTTTTACATTTTACGTTTTACGTTTTTACGTTTACCTTTTTACGTTTTACGTTTTTACGTTAAACTTTTTTGTGTTTTACGTTTTAGGTAAAACTTTTTACGTTTTACATTTTACGTTAAACTTTTTAGGTTTTACGTTTTACGTTTTTACGTTAACCTTTTTGCGTTTTACGTTTTACGTTAAACTTTTTACGTTTTACATTAAACTTTTTACGTTTTACGTTTTTACGTTTTACGTTTTTACATTAACCTCTTTACATATTATGTTTTACATTTTACGTTAAAATTTTTACGTTTTGCGTTTTTATGTTTTACGTTAAAAAGTTTACATTTTACGTTAAAAAGTTTACGGTTTAACTTTTTTTTACAAAAACTTTTTTACGCAAAACAAACGCACCCAGAAATCGCAAACTCGGTAGGTTTCTCAGATAGATTGTTATCGTCATCGACTGGGGAAAAATATAAAAAAACAACAACATCAAAACAAAGTGTATCTCGAAAAAAAAACGGGGTTTGGCTCAGATTTTTCGATAATTAAAAGGCTGCAAAGTGGGGTTGCAGCTTCAAAAACCTACCCTCCACCATCCTTTCCGCGCCATCGTCATCAAAATATAGGTTTGTTTTTTTTTTTTTTTGCATCATCGCCACCCCATCCAACATATCAAACCCACAGTCCACTGATAAAAATCACCAGAAAAATCAAGAACACAGGGACATAGTTCACTGATCAAACAAAAATCACAAGAAAATCAAAAATCAACAAGAACAAACCCACACAGTTCATCAGACAAAAATTAAGAAACCCCATCAAACAAAATTGAAACCCTATCAAACAAAATCAAGAAACCCCATTAAAAATCAATAAACCCCATCAAACAAAATCAAGAATCCCAACTGAAACTCACAAGTCCGATGAAAACCGGCAGACCGAGACTCCGACCGCCGGCGTCGCCCCTACCACAACCGTCTTCCTCTTCCGGCGTCGCCCCAACCACCACCTTTCACCTCTCTTCTGCTCTGATTTTAGCCGCCGTGTGCCACCACCAGAGGGTGGTGGCTGGTTGTTTTATTTTGTCGGAACAAAGAGAGACGAGGGGGTGAGGGGCATGCTTTGTCGGCTATCTTCGTCGCCGGCAGTTGGTGCTCCACCGAGTCGTCACCGTCCAGCGCCGCCACCCATAGTGGTGGCCGGCTGGTCATCATCCAGTAGGGAGGAGAGGTTCAAGCGAGAGAGAGATTGATGAGAGATAGGGCTTGAATTTCAACAGAGAGAGCTTGATGAGAGATGAGGTCTCTACAACTTTTGTGTGTCTCTCTAGATGAGAGAGATGAAATAGAGAGATGATTTGAATTTTAGAGAGAAGATAGAAGAGAGAGAGATTATACAATTGTCTACTACCATTAATGAAGAGAGAGAGAGAGAGAGAGAGAGCGATTAGACAATTGGAGTAAATGACCAAAACACCCTTTTTGTTAGCGTAATCTAATTGGTGGAGAGTGGTTCTCACGGTTCTTACAACTGGAGGTGGTTTTCATTTTAGCGCTCCCCTATATATATATATATATATATATAGGGTAAGGTTCATGCGAGAACCACCCTTATTGCGAGAACCGCGAGAACCAATGTGAACACAAAATAAAATCTAAAAAAATCAAATACCACTCAAAAAAAAATTTAATATTTTTTTTAAAAAAATCGCTATATTTAGTTAGCAAAAAAAAAAAACTTTTTTTTCGAGTAACATCCATGCACATGTGCATATGTATCATTACTTCGACAAATTACGTAATACGTTATCAGTAATAGACAATTGCACTTTAATTTACAATACCATCAGTAATACACTACTTTTTACATTACCAATATTCAAAATGCACATGTGCTTCATTATGTATAACCAAGATATAACGTGTTTTGGTACAAAAATTTGTGATTTTGAATGGAGAAGTAGGCCCCCATATACATGTTTTTTGGTTAGTTATATCTAGTGGTTGATGGTTTGGTTATAGTTCTCAATCTATGATGTAATATGTTGATTGGATGGTATAAATGGGGTTGATATACATGTAATAAAGTGAAAATATTGGTAATGGTATTGTATTATGGATGGTAGGAGGTAATGGTATTGTATTATGGATGGTAGAAGGTAATGGTAGTGTATTATGGATGGTATGATAGATGAAAGGGAAAGTGTATTCAAAGTAGTGTACCAAAACACCTTATTTCATGTTGATACATATAGATGCACATGTGCATTTCTAATATTTGTAATGTAAAAAGTAGTGTATTACATATAGTAGTGTAAATGAAAGTGCAATTGTCTAATATTTGTAATGAATTACGGAATTTGTCAAAAAATGACAAAAATGCACATGTGCATGTTTGTGTACTATGGATGGAATGATAGATGAAAGAGAAAGTAGTGTACCTACACACCTTATTTCATGTTAATACATATAGATGCACATGTGCATTTCTAATATTATTAACGTAAAAAGTAGTGTATTACACGTGGTAGTGTAAATGAAAGTGCAATTGTCTAATATTTGTAATGAAATACGGAATTTGTCAAAGAAATGATACGAATGCACATGTGCATGTATAACTGTTACTCGGATTTTTTTTTTTGAAAAAAAAAATTTATAAACAAAATATAACGATTTTTCCAAAAAAAATAGTAAAAAAAATTTTTTGGATGTTTTTTAGATTTTTTAGGTATTATTGTTTGTGTTTACACCGGTTCTCGCAATAAATGGTGGTTCCTAACGGATCCTTAACCACCTCCAGTTGTAAGAACCGTGAGAACTTTTTGATCCGGGGCGAGTTGGACCAAATTTTTTTTTCATAAACGTATATGCTTGTATTATAAACACATTTGTAAAAAAAAAATTAAAAAAAATGTCGTGTGTGTAGTTTTGAGCACCACAACTTTGTGTTTACGGGTACCGTAAATTTTAAATAAAATTTACGGCTCCCGTAAACACAAACTTGGAGTGCTCAAAACAACACACACGACATTTTTTTTTTTTTTGAAAATTGTTTTTTACAAATGTGCTTATAATACACGCATCTACGTTTATGAAAAAAAAAATCGGTCCACCTCGCCCCGTACGGTGTAGTTCTCACGGTTCTTACAACTGGAGGTGGTTCTCATTTTAGCGGTCCCCTATATATATTATATATATATATATATGTTTGTGTTCTAACTTCCGAACATCAAATCAGCAACTAATTTAAACCTAACAATATATAAATCAAAGACCTAGCAAAATAAAACAAACATATCTATAAAATTGTCATACACACAACCACAAAATTAAAACTTCAAAACATAGATCATAGAAAATATAAATAGTCAACAAGTCTAATGTCACAAAATGTAAATTATTTTCAAACCATGGGGATACATATACTTAGATATTAGACTTAGTATTTTGGGCTAAAAAAATTGTATATAGTTTATTAAACATTATTATTTTTATTTAATAATTAATTAAGTTAACGGTTTGTTTGGTTATCCAAATAAACTGAATAAACCAAATAAAAAAATGTGGATCCAAAAGCCGAACCAAAAACCATATTCACAATTCGGTTTCGATTAAAAACCAAACCAAAAACTGAATTGTTTGTTTAAATCAGTTTATTCAGTTACGGTTCGGTTTACGGTTTTTATTTGGTTATGATTTTTTTAACACCCCTAATGTGTAGTACTTATTATTATTTTTTTAATTTTTTTATAAATTAAAAATAGCGAACTCTAAGAAAAAAAAATTAACAAAAAAATTGGTGTATTTTTAAGCTTTTTCAGTTAGTTTTTTTGGTTTTCTCATGGTCCATCGTCTCTCTCTCTCTCTCTCTCTATATATATATATATATATATATATATATATACACATACCACACACTGAAGAAACAGTGGTTAACCAAGTGGAGATTCCACGGGTCGAGTTTCGTCAAGTAGGGTTATCCCTTCTTTCCTCAATCGATAGCTGGGTCGTCTCTCATCTGTCACCTGCATAATGAAACACACCGTGACTCGTAACAAGGTGAACGGGGTGGGGGTTCCTCCTTGTTACCACCATCTGCCATGAGAATAATTATTTGCTTTAGAAGCAAGATAAATCTTTAAGTAGTAAGTGTGAGTGAGCAGATTAGCATTACCTCAAACTTGGTTCGAAGTGGGTATTTATAGCCGAAGTGTGAAGGAGAAGGGCAAACGGGCTGCTTGATGGGCCTTGGGCCTGACTGACAACTTGAGGTTTTCATTGACCTGGCAGGAGCGTAGGCCCTAGGAGGTGTCAAGCGCACGGTGGAGGTGTCGCCACGTGTCTTGTTGTATCAGTCGCACGAAGGAACGGTCGCCACGTGGCCTGCTAGGGTTATAAGTCTGTTCATCAGCTTTATGCAAGTGTACTGGGTAGCCGCGTATTGGTCAGTCAGCTGACCGCTGTTGTCAGTGTAAAGTCATGTCGGTCGTCCACAGAAGTCAAGGTAACAGTTCCACTTGCATTATTATAAGATGTTGCCCTTGCGTGTGCGCCCTACGATCCTGCACAAGCTCGTAACATGCGTTGAGAGAGATGTACATGTATAGGTCAACATATCTATATATTACTCTTCACTTCCTTCGTCATCCCATCACGCGCCCGCGCGGGACCGCAACATGGAAATGTGTTTGACAGAAAGTGAATGTAGTAACACAACAGTTGTAGAAGATGTGGATCCAGATGATAGTAGCAACTATTGTCACACCCACAAAATACCACACTCGGATTTCACCAAGTGGCATGTGATGTAGCAGGATCTAGCCACTTATCACATTGAACTACAGTAAATAATAAATACGAAATCTATTTCAATATGAAAAGTGCAATTCAAACATCTGTTTTAAACAAGTTTACGTTCAGCGGAAGCATTGGAAATTGTTCTAAGTATTTGAAATCATATTGTCCATAAAACATAGCGTAACGTTAACGTAATAACAAACGACACGACCCATGACATCCTCAACCCCCCCGATTGCAAGCACCGATTCATGAAGTCACCTAACGACCTGCAAGCATGCAGAAAAAGTGTATCAGCATAAAGCTGGTAAGTTCACAGTTTTGTTTAACGAAAATCATGTTAAGTGTTTAGTTTAACAACATGTTACGAATAATAAACTCTATACCAATTGACTGTTCGTTTTTGGTTCCCTCATCAATGTCTATCATCATTGATCAAAGTGTTTAAGGCCATTAGTTCACGCCCGTCCTCCCAGGTACGGTGTGAGGTTTGTCAAGCCTAATAGCGCTATCAACTAATACCTCGTTGCCTCCCAGGCAACTAGCTCGGTATGTAAGTAGGGACTTTCGTGATAGAGTTCGAGTTTATTAACCAATATCGTAATTAAACCAAAGCGTTTAAAAGTAGTCCTCTAAGGAATATTAGTTTGTTTGTCACCCCGGGACGCATGCTTGTGAAAGAGGAGCGAACTCACCTTAGTTTGCCCGGTAAATGATAACGTACTTCTAGTGTAAATAATTGTTAGGTCCGTTACACGCGACCTAAGGTATAAAGTCATATAAGTGAGTATACGGGTAGTGTTTTGCAATACCCTAAGTATCCAAACAATCCCATTGTTTAAGTGATTTGATTAATCATGTTTATCACACAGTGGTTTTCCTAGTTGACTACAAAGCTGCGAAATTTATAAGAAACTTATGCATTTCCAGGTTGATAACTCAGATACATAATTTATCAACAAACACGGACTTATACATATACATTTCATTAGAATAAGTAACCACTTACACGATCCAATATAAACATAAACTCGGGCATAACCAATGTTATTTAATAAACAAGAGCTATCTAATAACATATGCTATTTAATTTTAAATCTATATTCTCTTGATTTAATTCCCAAAATCGGACATAACATAACAAATCTGATCATTTATTCACTTCATCTAAAGTGCCCAACGTGCGGCCCATACTTCCATTGTTTAAAACTGTAATATGATTGTTCAGATTAAGTGTGGACCATTCTTTTTTTTATATCACAAGTTTGGACATAATCAACTTATATTCGGACAACATTAATTCAACTCAAGTTCGGACAATGTACAACAATTATGTACGGACTCATTTGTATGTGCGGACAACCGTAAAAATCCCAAGTGCGGACCCTTCTTAAACAACATATGCAGACTTCCTTGTTAACCCTTATGTGCGGACAATAGAGAATTAATTCAAATGCGGACAACTTGGATATTAATAGGTGCAGACCTGTTCCTATTTCACATGTGCGGACAGCCAATGAGGCCACAAGTGCGGACCAAACCAATATCACATGTGCGGACATGTGAATGTGCATTAAATTCGGACTCCTAGTTAATTTTAAGTGCGGACTATGAGACTTGTATTATGTGCGGACAAACTGAGAATTATAAGTGCGGACCACTTAGTCTTTTGAATAAGTGTGAATCTCTTTGGAGTTTTATAAATTCGGAAATAATGAATCGTCTAAGGGCGGACCACTAAGATCCTTCTAAGTGCGGACCAATTAGATTTGTTAAGTGCGGTTTGAATCAAATTAAGTACGGACATCTATTCATTTCAACAAATGCGGACATCAAACCCTTTAACAAATACGAACCTTTTGAATCCCACAAATACGGACACTTAGAGATTTTACAAATACGGACATTACAACTTTGCGACTTCACAAAGTTTGACAAATCAGGGATTTCATTCTTCAAGGTTTCTACGAATAGAAACCCCCAAATGCACATAAATCAACAATGTCAAGCATCAAATCAATCAATTTAACAGTGTTATCATGCCACACACATCAAACAATCATTACGCAATCATTTGTCTAAGCAATTACGTATTCATTGGCATAATCAATTACACACAATCAATTATTTGAATCATCTAGGGTTTGTATGAATCAAAAGAACAAGATTAACAACACAAGCATGAACACTTATCTTAGATTGATGTAGAGATGGTTCTAGGATAATTGGAAGGATCAAAGATTGATGACTTCTGTAGAACTTGTATGGCAAAAAGATTAGAGAAAAGGTTTGGAGAAAAGCACTTGTCCTAGTGAAGTTTGTGGTGAGATTAGGGTTTTGAATAGTTTATTAGAGTTTCGCAAATAACTCTATACACCACCTAATAATGTAACTTATACACAAGAACCACATATTAACATGTAATTTACAATTAAAGCATATAGTTCACGTATTTGTCATGCAGCACATCAGTTTCGCATAAACCATCCGTTTATAATTTATTATTCGCGTTAGTCGTCAATGTTCGAGAGTTATCATGTATGTGTTCCGGTAATTCCCCGAATTACCAATGTAGACTCATTTAACTAACACTAGTTAAATGTAGTGTTATGAATATATGATTTAATTAACTGTTGTTAAGTTAAAGTAGTAACTTGAAGTTGTGGGTTGTCACAACTATCATCTTTAGTAGCAATCACCGAATTTCTTGTATGTTGTCGAAAATAGTCATTTTCAAACACAAGGTGAGATTCTCATCATTCCCCGAGTGGGAAAGCAAACCGGGTTCGCGCGTGCCCGCACAAACTGAGGCAAATTCTTTGTTGATTGGGACAATGAGTCGGGTGATGGTCACTTGCGCCCAATCCTGGTGCAAAATTTGGGGCCATACCACTTCACACACACATAAACTATTGTATTTTTATCATAAAATCCTCGCTATTGATTTACACCTGTGTATTGATAATTAAGGGTTATGATTAGTTCACTATTGTTCACAGTCAAGAGAGTTGTTCACAAATGAACCTAACATTATATATATATATATATATATAGAGAGAGAGAGAGAGAGGAAGTGTAGGATACAAATCCCCTAATTGTACATTATATACGTGAGTTTATTGGTCGTACACGTGTCTTGATTCGTTTTTCACTCATAAGGTTAAACCAAACAATTCATTCAATCAACTGAGGGCAAAATCGTCTACTCATTCAATCAGTGAGAAGTTCGTTACACTAATATCCCGGTAATTATTATTCGAATCAGTTTCAAATTTTTCAAAATTCTCAAATTGCAGTTTTCGTCTTCTGCGTTAGGGTTTGATTCAATTATTTTTTCAATGGATCCACAGAGCAGTACCAGTAGAAACAGAGATGTTGATTTTGAAGAAGCTCGATCGATCGGTGATCATGTTCAATTATCTGCGTATCAGAGAGTTACGATTAACGATGTTTTAAATCCGGAACCTGCAAATCCAAATCCAAATCGAAATGCAAATACAAGTGGTGTAAATGAGTGTTCGAATGGTAATTATGTTAATTCAGATCTTTAAATTGTTCGTAGACTTGTTTTGTTTAATCGTTGTAATGATTTTGCATTGTTGTAACTGATTTGAAGTTTGAGTGTTGAGCATAATTGATATGAAAGCAATTTGTATAAGTTCGCATGTTATGAGTCTGGCAATTCGCAAGTGATGTTTATTCTAAATGTTGATTTCGCATGTTATGATATCATAAATCGCATGTGTAAAACATATTTATCAAAATGATCATTTTCGCATGTTATGAGTCATATAATTCGCACGTATTGTTGTTCTTATGATGAAATTATGGAGTTTTTAATATATCGCATGTTACGAGTCCGATAAATCACATGTGTTTTTCTTTTTTTTTTACTTGATTTATGTAGATGAAAGAGTTTACACTCCGGAGGTTGAACCATCAGCTACACCTGTGGTTGGAATGCAATTTACCTCTATTGAACAAGCATATGTGTTTTACCAAACATATGCTAAGTTAGCTGGTTTTTCTACTCGGAAAGGTGGTGAAGTACACAGTGGTGGTATAAGCAAAACGAAGTATTTTGTTTGTTCTAAAGAGGGACATAAGCCATTGTTTATTGACGATGCTTATTCGAAGTCAAAAAAGCCATTCAAATCAAGGAACAAGGGGACCATTAGAACTGGGTGCAAAGCTCAACTTATGATTTGCAAGGTGGATGGTAGATTATATACAGTAAAGAGATTTGTTGATGGCCATAATCATAAGTTTGTATGTCCACGCGATATTCATATGCTGCCAGCATACAGACAATTGTCAGATGTCCAGGAGGAGATGATATGGGAACTAGGCACTTTAAACCTTGGCCCTGTTAAAGCTTTTCATATAATGAGGAAACGTTACGGTGGTTTCGAGAATGTTGGCGCCACGGTCGATGATTGCAAAAATTTTAGGACTCGAATTAACAGCTATATAGGAGAATATGACGTTGACGTGGTGATTAATAGGTTTACCGACAAAAAACAGTATTTAGTTGATTTTTCGTTTGAATATTCTGTTGATGATGACAAACGGTTAACTGGTTTGTTCTGGGCCGATGGGTTATGCAAGTGTAACTTTATGGAGTTAACTTTCAAGACAAACATGTAAGTGTTACATAAAATGGTTTTTTAATTTCTTTCGCATGTTATATGATTTCCTAAACTTGCAATATCGCATGTTAATATACATTGAAGATTAGGTTGAATATATCGCATGTTATACTGTATATTTCGCATGTGATATTTTGTCTATTTCGCATGTTACAATGTGTACTTCGCATGTGTTTGTTCAGGTACAAGATGGTGTTTGTTCTGTGTGGGATTGACAACCACTGTCGAAATGTAACCCTTGGAGCTGGGTTGTTGGCATCGGAGAGCATTGACTCTTATAAATGGCTTCTCAAGTCATTCGTAAAGTCATTTGGACGACAACCAAAGGTTGTAGTGACAGACCAAGACCCTGCGATGAAACAGGCTATTGAGGAGGTTTTTACTACCAGCAGACACAGATTATGCATGTGGCACATAATGAAAAAGTGGCAGATAAGGTATAGCATGCTATATTGTATTTTTTTAGTGTTTTTTTGATAATATAGATTCGTTATAGGCTGATATAAAAATCATTTATTGGCATAGGTTGGACATGAGTTGTGCAATAATGATGAGTTTAAAATGAGGATGTGCGATGTTGTTTGGACTATTCCATTGAGCCTGAAGAATTTGAGAGACAGTGGAAGTTGGTGATGAAACGGTCTCACCCAAAATAAATGGATTGATGATATGTTTGTGATGAGATCCATATGGATTCCGGCTTTTTTCCGGCATGAGCCAATGTCTGGACTTATGAGAACAACATCGAGATCAGAGAGTGAGAACCATTTTTTTTGCTAGGTGGCTAATTCACAGCTCACTCTTGTAGAGTTTATGAATCATTTTGACGGTGCAATGGATGTCCAAAGGTTCAATTATAGAAAGAATGATCACATTTCAAGATATACTGAGCCTAACGATTGGAGCCAAACTACTTTGGAAAAAGATGCTGCTAAGATATACACCAGGTCTATATTCTTTGATCAGCAAAAAGAGTTATATGGAACTATTACCGAATGTATGCCGATGGACACCAAAATCGAGGGTCCACAGATAAGGATATCGTTGAAAGACTTTAAAGCTCATGGAGATGGGTTATTAGAGGTATTATAGCATATATATTTAAAACATGTGCTTTTGAAAACCTACATGCGAATTTCATACAGAACATGATTTTGCAATATGCAATTTTAAATTAATTCAATAAAATGATTTTTTAGACATGCGAAATTGTTCATGTACACATGGGAGTTTATTTTTGGTTTTCTTAGGTGTGTTTCAAGAATCTTGAAAATGATGTAACTGTACAGTGTTGCTGTTTGCATTTTGAACAGCATGGGCTGCTATGTAAACACATCCATTTTCTTTTCAAGATGTTTGGTGTTAAAGAAATACCAAACAAATATGTTATGAAGAGATGGACAAAGGATGTGGTTCCGAATGAATTAAACGCCACGTTTGATGTAAAGGTGAATGATAAGGATGAGCAACAGAAGGCTAAACAGATTGCTCATGAAATCATCTACACAGGGGAGTATTTGGTTAGCAATTTGATTTCCGACCTTGAACAACTTGTTTTAGTCAGGGATCAAAAGAAGCAGATTAAAGAAAAAGTTGATCAGAGTCGTATAACCAAGCAGCTTCATCCAAAGTTTGACTGGTTTTCAAAGTTGATTGGTTACCAACAACCAGTAACTAATGCACCTCCTACTGTCCGTGTGCCGACTGGTATAAGAAACAAAGGACGTGGCTCGCATAAAAGGATTAAATCGAAGAAGGAACAAATGATCAGGCGCAAAGGAAAAAGGTCAAGGACATGCAGTGTATGTAACGAAAAAGGTCATGATATTCGGACTTGCGAGATACTGAGAGGCAAACAACAAAAGAAGATGAAGGGAGTCCAGATTGAAAATGATCCAAGGCATAAAGCCAACGAGGTCGAAGACGATGAAGAGGAAGATGAGTTTGAAGATTACACTGGAGGTAGTGATGAAGGCAGTGAAGAAGATGAGTGTGAGGAGGTTTCAGATGAGGAAGATTAAATACTCATGAGTAACATGCGATTTTATACGAGAAACATGTGATTTAATACTCATGAGTATATATCATACCATCATGTGATTTTAGTATGTAAACATGTGATTTCATATGCATTAGTATATAAGTAGTTTTCATGCGATTTCACTTTGTTTTCATTTTAGTACATGCGATTTTGAGTTATCTTGTTTTTTTTGTGGCAAAGATGTCTAATTCATTCATGTGATTAATATTATAATGGAGCAGAAGATGTTTTCAAAACGTGTACCCAAAACATAAATATAAAGTAGTTGTTATTGTCTAAGACAACTAAAACCATAAAACCATTAAACAAAAATTTAGTTACTTGAAGCAAA
Source organism: Helianthus tuberosus (assembly GCA_030545235.1). Lineage (NCBI taxonomy): Eukaryota > Viridiplantae > Streptophyta > Magnoliopsida > Asterales > Asteraceae > Helianthus > Helianthus tuberosus. Next base: position 215,281,396 of record CM060406.1, read on the forward strand.
TATTTTGTCACGTTCAGTCGAGCTGAACTCCATCTTCTCCTTCACAGTGTTTAGAGCATCTTTTAGGAAAGAGAAGGCTAAGTCATCAGCTCGAGACTGTTCCTTTATGTGATCCAAAGCTGCGTCCTTGAAGCTTGATGGTGGTTCTTTAAGTAGTCTCTCCCACATCTCTTGATTTTTCTTGATTTCTTCAAGGATCTTCCCTTGCACATCAAGAATCAAATGAGAAGATGTGACATCGGTGCTTATTTCTGTCAACGTGCGAGTTGACAATAGTTCCTTTATTGCAATGTTTTTTATCTATTCTGAATCTTCAGATGACATTTTGTGGGTGTGTTTTTGTGTTCAGTGTCTTAATATGGAAGGTAGTTATCCTTGGGTGTTTTATATTAAAATAGTAAATTTATTATGTAGGTAGGGTGGTAAGTTCAGTAGTATTTATGGTAAAATTGATCATTACAAGTCATATTACAGTCACATCGGTAATAAATTCATTTTTTATATATAAAATAGTTAATTTTTATTTTTTTAATTATCAATTCATGATTTTTTGTTTTTGCATTTTAGGACAAAGTTACATGAAATCATCAACTGCATTTTTTTTTCAAAATCGCATATGATTCGAAAACGAATTCGCACACTTTAAGAAACCACGGACAACTTCAGTTTCTAAATCGCATGTGTATAATAATAGAATTCGCACACTATAAGAAATCTCAAACATTATTAACTTTTTTTGGAATCGCATCTGTAAAAACAAGAATTCGCACACTATAAGAAATCTTAAACATTATTTCCTTTTTTTAAAATCGCATGTTATAAAACATGATTTCGTACACTAAAAAAAAAAAACAAAACCTTTCTTTCTGTCTGCAATGGTTTTTCGCACGTGCAATATGTATTTCGCATATTTATAATTTTCATCCTGCATCATCTTCTTCCATAGACGGTCTATCGATTTGTTTCAATTTTGAACTTCCAAAATCATCAAATATGAAATCGCAGAAGGATGTTGGTGAATAAGAATCTTACGTTGTTGTATTTGATTTTATGGATCGAATTTTGATTAATGGTTGGATTTTCGAATACGATTTTGAAATTAATATTCAAATCTCCGTCGGTTACAGAGACTAAGATATCGTAATATTGATTTTAACATTTTTTTCAATATTTGAATACATTAATTTGACTAATTTAATGATTTAAATTGGTTTGATGGATTGAAGATCCAACGGCTAAGAATATCGCGTACGTAATGTAGGATAAGTGGTATTGTACGTTAACCGGACTCTATATATATATATATATATATATATATATATATAGGGGAAGGATCCACTAAAAAGTGGATTTTGCCTAAGTAGCCTAAAAAGGATTTTGATTATGACATGTGACACTCCTAATAAGTAGGAATGAATGACATTTTGGTCCTTATAAATATGAGTGAAAATGATATGTGGCACTCCTTTTGTTTTTTAAAAATACAACAAAAAAAGCTAGCACAAAAAAATCTAGCACAAAAAATCTAGTACAAAAAAATCTAGCACAAAAAATCTAGTACAAAAAATATAGCACAAAAAATGTAATACAAAAAAATATAGCAAAAAAAAAATCTAGTACAAAAAAATATAGCACGAAAAAATTCAGCAACAAAATGTAGTACAAAAAACACCAGCACAAAAATTGAGAAAAAAAAATTTAAGAAAAAAAAAATTTAGCACAAAAATATAGTACAAAAATGAAGCACAAAAAAAATATTATACAACATAGAAATACAACACATTTTAGTGGTTTTTTTAGTCTTCATATTTTATATAGCAATATGGTACTCAAATTAAAGATAAAAAGACGCTCGATTTTATGGTGAATTTTTGTGAAAAAATAATGGCGTATAAAAAAGTTATGACCGTTTAAAAAATAGGGGTGGAATATGCATGTGCCTTGCATGTGGAGAGAGACTCTATAAATGGGATTTTTCCAAGATACCCTTGCACTCCTCATTTTCTCCTACACTTTTATCTTAACAATTGATTTGAAAAATGAATGGTTAAGATTTCTTCTTATCCTATTTAGGCAAAATAAACTTTTTATTTGATCTTACCCCTATATATATCTATACTTTCTATAAAAGAAGAAATCTGAGTGACATAAAAAAAAGCTGTTGTGTCAGTTGGAGAGGCTGTCCAACAAGGCTTTTCTTATGTCATTATTACATCATAAACCTTAATAATAAAAGATTTTAAAATTCAAATGTGACCCACATTCACCTTTTCAAAGGTCTGCCCACATACAAATAGGCAAACCTCTGCCCTCATTCATAATTTAAAGCACTGATGTTCATTCAAAATTCAAAAAACCTCTGCTCACATTCAAAATTCAAAATTTTGGCTCCAGATTCAAATTCAAACCTACGTATAAGAAGTTGTTTTTGATTTCTCTGAGCTTATCAACTCTCAACTCTCTCTCCCACTAAAACTCAGAGCTTCAATTTTCTCGCATCTCATTTTAAATTTAAAACTTTCAATTAAACCCTTTTCATCCCCATTTTTCTCATTTTGCACTGCCACCAACAGACGATCAATCAGGTGCTCCACAGAAAATGGACCTTGAAACCCTAGACTCGACAGCCAATGCGACGGCAAACGATCAAGAGAGGAAGTCGCGACGACGGAGACATCGAAAAACGCAACCGATTCGATTTTCACGGAGATGTACGATTAGTTCTTTCATATCTTTGATAATCAGGTACTTACCGATTGTGAAAGAAAGTTAGGGTTTATGAGTTGAGTATCCATCTACACAGACACTCGTAAACGCATTCCAATTCAGGTACTATTTCGCCGATTTTAGGGTTTATATGCCTTCTTTTTCATTTCAAGTGATAGATGTTTGATATTAGGGTTTTATTTCGGTTATTTCTGAGATATTTTGCTTTTGTTATAAATCTATGTATCCGTTTTTTTTTATAACTATTACTTTCAATTTCCACATTTATAAGTCGTATAGTTTCATCCACAGAACATTACATCTATGTTAATCGATAGAAATAGTGGCCAAATTTAACAGGTCATTAGCTGTTGGTGTGATAAATGGGTGTTTCCAAAGTTATTATGTCACATTTATTAATAAAATCTATAATACAAAGTGTTAGGAGTGGAGGATAGATGGTTGTGATGTGTTTCTTTTGCTTGAAGCTGATATAACCTCTTTGATGGTGTTGATTCCTATTTATAAGAATTAATTGATTAAACAAGAGTATAGTAAGTTCAACTCATCTTTGTATAATCCTCTTTGTTGTATGTGGTAAGTATTAAACTCATTATATAACCCTTTATAAGTTAATAATAATAATAAGCAAAACTAGTGGATCGCTGGACATTCTTTATGATTTTAGATGCCTATGTGCAGGTGAAATGCGGTTCTTTAATGGATCGATAGCCAAATGCCATTCTAATCGGTATTTTTTTCTTTTTAATTGTAAATTTTCTACCATGATATAGTAGCAAATTTCCCTGCCTATAGACTCAGAAACAGGTAGATTTTTGTTGAACAGGTAATACCATGTGCAAGATAAAGCATTGAGGATGACAAACTTGTTGTAATAAAGGCAGATGTATATGCATCACATCTTTTCCATACTTTTTTGGCTTCAACATCAATCGGACAAGAAATATTTCGATTCAGAAACTGCAGTAGACTGAGATTTCTCAAAATCGTAATAACCTGATGTTTCCAGTTCAAATAATTTCAGTATCAAGTTTGATTGGTATGAGATTTGTAAGATCAGGTAAACTATTACTCAAAGTTGATGTAGCTTCATTCATCGTTAATGAAATTTGATGTTAGGTTGGTTTGTAGTTGGATTGGTGATGAGATTTGTATACCTTTAACAGGAAGAATTCCAATTAGCTTTGTTCAAAAACCGAAAGAAAGAGAATCTCATTGCAAACAGGGTATGTTTTAATTTCTTTATAATGATTTTGGATTTTTTAAAGGTATTATAGCTTGCTTTCATTGCTATTATCTTATGCCAAACAATCTGGGAGTTGATGGAAGATGGAAGATATTTCTGCTAACTATGGAGGTTTGTTATTAAGAGCTCTTATGTTTCTTCAAACATAAGAGCTCTTATGTTTCTTCAAACAATATTGATCTTTGGATGTTGATCTTTTCTCTCCGTACAACCCAACGGCCACTTTTTACTCCGGCCAACTTTCGTTTCGCCACCGGTTTAATCCGGCAACTTTTCTCCTTTTTCTTCTTTTTTGCTTTTTTGAAGGTCCTGTTCCAGCCCAAGTTCTTCTTCTCTCCGTTCGTGCGAACACAAATCAAGACAGGCTTACGCCTCCAATATCTCCGACGAGTTCAAGAAGTGTTTTCTGTTCACATCTCCGGCCACAGACGATTTTTTCCGGTGGCAGTGTCTTACCACAACACCCAGGTGTAGTCGACCCTCAGCATAACTATACATATACATATAACATACATACTAATTATACATATAACTATACAAATCACCTACCCACCGTCTCATACACACACAATTCACACAACACCTCCAATTTCAACAGCATCACAATCATACACGTAAGTCTGTTCCATTAATGTATCTGATATCACAACACCTTCAATTTCAACAGCATCCCTAGGGTTTTGATCCGGTTATTTTGAAGAAAAGTTTTGACATAATTTCTCGTTCTAAGATTTCGAAATTAGGCGTTTTTGTTGCTGCGATATAATAATATTGTTTTAGAAGATTAGATTATTTAGTTGTTTAGCTTTTGCATTGCATCATCGAAACCGTGAATCATCGAAATTAGGCGTTTTTGTTCGTTGCGATATAATAATATTTTTTCAGGCCAGGTGCTTTTGTTTAAAAAAAAAAAACCCTGAATATAAAGTCTAATAATAATAGCAGACATTTTGTGTGGCTTATTGTGTTTTCGTGTTAACTTGGTCATAGTCATCTACGCTATTTATTGTCATTGCGTGCTTGCTGTTTCGGATTGTATAGTTTTGCCCTTTGTGTACTTTGTGTTGCACGTTGTTTGTTACCTTGTGGTTAGTTATTAGCTGTAACCATAAACAACGGAAACCATGACATTTACTTGAGATCATGTCCAAGGACGAGAGGTGCAGGTAAGGGTAAAGTTAGAGGGTGTAGTTTACGGGTGGCATCTTGGAACGTAGGAACACTTAGTAGTAAATTGTTGGAAGTGATAGACGCACTTAAAAGACGTAGGGTACAGATAGCGTGCCTTCAGGAGACTAGGTGGAAAGGACATAGAGCAGAAGAGCGGAATGGGTATAAGTTGTTGTATTCCGGGTCTGATGGGGCCAAGAATGGAGTAGGATTTTTGGTTTCTATAGAATTGCATAAGAATGTAATTGAGGTGATACGACACAACGATAGAATTATGGCACTAAGGTTAGTACTAGGTGAGCAAGTAGTGACAGTGGTATGCGCCTATGCACCGCAAGTGGGACTAGGAGAACAAGAGAAAAGAGAGTTCTGGGATTGTCTAGATGTAGTAATAAGGGCCATACCTAGGGAGGAGAAAATTTTTATAGGAGGAGATTTTAACGGGCACATTGGTAAGGATAGTGATGGCTTTGAGTTGGTACATGGGGGTTTTGGTTTTGGCGATAGGAATGACCCTGGTAGAGACCTTCTTGACTTCGCGGCAGCTCACGGCCTAGGTATTGTAAACTCGTTCTTTAGGAAGAGGGAATCTCATTTGATCACTTTCAGCAGCGGAGGACGTAACACACAAATCGACTATCTTTTGATGAGGCAGGAAGATCGACGGATGTGGATGGACTGCAAGGTTATACCAAGGGAGACTGCAGCGACTCAACACCATTTGCTGGTAGCAGATATAGCCATAAAAGTAAGGTGGTCTGAGGGGGAGAGGAAATACCGACCTAGGATCCGTTGGGGAGACCTGAAGGGAAAAAAACTTACGATGTTTAGAGATAAAGTTAACTCGATGACATCGATACAACTAGGTGACGACACAAACCGGATGTGGGAGGATATGGCGACTACAATCACTACGGTGGCGAATGAGACGCTAGGGGTTACAACAGGAAAGACTAGTGGGCATAAGGAGTCCTGGTGGTGGAACGAAGACGTGCATGCCAAAATAAAGGATAAGCAACAGAGTTTTAGAGATCTTTTGAGATGCACAGATGAGGAGGAGCGGCTAAGGGTGAGGGAGATATACAAGAAGGCAAAAAGGGAAGCGAAAAAGGCGGTGACCGAGGCAAAAAACACAGCCTATAAATAATTGTATGAACGTTTGGAAACAAAAGAGGGGGAGCATGATATGTTCAAGATTTCAAAAGCTAGGGAGCGAAGAAGACAGGATCTAGGAGTAGTAAAGTTTATCAAAGGAGAGGATGGAAGTGTTTTAGTCAAGGCACATGACATTAAGTTGAGATGGCAAACCTACTTCCATAATCTTTTCAACGACGGTAGGACATACCAACAAGATAGCAGCAATCCCAGAACTCAAAGGCGACAACAGAATAATTGCTACTGCAGGAGGATCACACAGGAAGAGGTGAGGATGGCACTTAGGAAGATGGGAAGAGGCAAGGCAGTAGGTTTGGACAACATACCGATTGAGGTGTGGAAGTGTTTGGGGGAAGAAGGAGTCCGATGGTTAACACTTTTGTTCAATAGTATTTTCAAGACTGGAAAAATGCCAGATCAGTGGAGGAGTAATGTAGTGGTGCCTTTATACAAGAAAAAAGGAGACGCTCAATTTTGTGGGAACTACAGAGGAATCAAACTACTAAGTCATACTATGAAGCTCTGGGAGAGGGTAATTGAAACTAGAATTAGAAGAGAAACACATGTTTCAGTAAACCAATTTGGATTTATGAAAGGGAGGTCAACTACAGAAGCGATACATATTCTAAGGAGATTGATGGAAAAATATAGAGCGAAGAAGCAAGATTTACATATGGTGTTCATCGACCTTGAAAAGGCATATGACACTGTCCCACGACAACTGATTTGGGATAGTTTGGAGGGTCGAGGGCTATCTGGGAAGTATATTGACATAATTAAGGATACATACGATAGAACGGAAACTAGTGTTCGCACGCCTGTAGGGGATACAAACTCCTTTCCCGTGGAGGTAGGACTCCACCAAGGGTCTGCGTTGAGCCCTTTTTCTCTTTGCGGTGGTCTTAGATGAGTTGTCCAAGTTGATCCAGGAGCCAGTCCCGTGGTGCATGCTTTTTGCAGACGATATTGTGTTGATTGCAGAAACTAAACAGTGCCTGAACGCGAGGGTAGAGGAGTGGCGAGTCGCTCTAGAGGGCAAGGGCCTAAGGATTAGTCGATCAAAGACTGAGTATCTACACTGTGATTTCAGTGGTGTATCCGATGACGATGACACCCAAATCACCATTGAGGATCAATTGGTCCCACATGCAACTAAATTTAAGTATTTGGGGTCGTTTGTACAAAGGGATGGTGACATAGATAGTGATGTAACCCATCGCATACAGGCTGGCTGGTGTAGATGGAGGGCAGCAAGTGGAGTATTGTGCGATAGGAGATTCCCAACTAAACTAAAGGGGAAGTTTTACAGGGTAGCAGTTAGGCCAGCTATGCTATATGGAACAGACTGTTGGGCTATCAAGAAGACACAAGCGCGCAAGATGGAGGTAGCAGAGATGAGGATGCTGAGGTGGATGTGTGGACACACGAGGTTGGATCGAATAAGAAATGAGGTTTTTAGGGAAAGATTAGGAGTGGCTAGTATATCGGATAAGATTAAGGAGGGGAGAGTGAGATGGTTTGGGCATGTGAAGCGGAGGCAAATGACGGCACCAGTTAGAGTGGTGGAAACTCTTACTGTGGAGGGGAGGAGAGGAAGAGGCAGACCCAAACTGACATGGGAAGAGTAGATTAGGCATGATTTACTAGAGTTGCATCTTTCCGAGGACATGGTCCAAGATAGGACTTCGTGGAGGCGTAGGATTAGATTTAAGGACTTCTAGAGGATATTGCAGTAAGGTCTTAGGGGTATTTTTGGGACGTAGGTTTTTCTTATTCTTTAAGTGACTTTACCAGCGATTGACTTCTTGTGTTTATGTCGGAATGTGGTTGTATGCTATTATACATGATTTACTTTATACTGTGTCACTCTGATCACTTTCTTGGTATATGTGACTGCTTTTTTCTATATTCTATTTGTCTATATTCTTTGACTTGATGTGTTGGTATGTTGTCCGTCTTGGAGCCGAGGGTCTCTTCTGGAAGCAGCCTCTCTATCCCTAGGGATAGAGGCAAGGTCTGTCTACATCCCACCCTCCCCAGACCCTATAAGTAGCTTTGCTATTTGTGGGATTTACTGGGTATGGTTGTTGTTGTTGTTGTTATGTTTCTTCAAACAAACAATGTGGATTAGGGTTTCATAAATCATAATATTAAGATCAATATTAGGATTGATCGTTGATCGTAACCGGTTTTTTTTTTGTGATGAAAGTTGATTGTAAAACTTGAATTTTGACGATCGAGAGCTGCATCTGCTGTTTCAGGTTCGATCAAGTTGTTTTACACTCTTAATACTCAATGGTATGTCATTTTTTTCATTCATTTTCTCTGTTTGTGTTTTTGTAGAAACCCCAATTTTGGTGTTCTTAGATGCCCTAAGCAGTTAGGTCAGATCATGGTGTTATGAATCTACAGTGAAGTCTTGTATTTCTAGAGAAAATAGGGTAATGTGTTGATTAGAGGCTGATTTTCATTGTTTGTGTTTTTTTCACAGTAACTGTAGTTAAGATTTAAGAACATGACGCAGTTGACTGTGTTGTAGATACAATCTCTGTTCTATTGACTGTGTTGTTTATTGTCTCAATTAGCAGCACATGATGCAGTTGTAGATACAATCTGACTTCAAAGGGGAACAAATCTGACTTCAAATGGGTCACAAAACCAGCAGGTATCGATTGATACCTTAACAACAGCAACAAAAGTTTGAAGGTGACACCTCAGCAACAGAAGAGATTAATGTCAAAAAACATACTGAAGGTAAAATGTTATATCCTTAATTCTACAATAATGCTTCATTTAAGTTCTGAGGTTTTATGGTTATACACGTGTCACTTTTAGGATGGCCGTATCCCAGAAATTTTTGTAAGAGTTGGTAAACAAACATTAAAAGTCGAAACGTTACCACAACAAATTCAGGTTTGTCTTATTCATTACGACCTTGCAAATAATATTCTTAAAATGCTCTTCTTGAATTGTTTTTGTATGTTATGTAGCTTAATTTTCTGAAGCGGTTGCGAGGCTCGGGTTTTGTTGTGCACATGAAGGTAGGGTTTGCTTCACCTTCTATTATCTGTTTTTATTATTTCTATATTGTATATTGGTATAACTAACTGAATGTCTGAATATGTGACATAGGAAAACGAACTTTTACATGATGTGTTCAAGTTCAAACCAGAAAAACGACAATCAGACAGAGAACTATACGTAGCTGAACGTGACGAGTTTAGAATTTTTGCTCCTTATGAGCGCTTTCAAGTACTTATTTTATTTGCTATGGAGGGGTAAATACACAACTTTAAGCTTTTCTAAGAGTATACATGAAATTATTCCTTCACAGTATGTTATTAGCTCATAAACTTAACCATTTATAGGCTGCTATTAAACTTTTTGTTCCTGATGTAAGAAGAGAAGATAGCTATCAGGTACTGTTTCTATACTTATTATAAGTATCAAACGAGGCAAAGTTTTCCCACAAATGTTTTATGAATTCGTTTTCTGTTTATGCTAACATTTTATATTTAACTGCAGCGTATACACAAGTCACAAAACTCGATATTCGTGAAGGCAAGAACACAGATACGAAACAAGAATCGTGATATCAAAGGTAGTTTTGTTCTAAAGAATTTCAATTAACCAACAAATTCCAAGCATAGGTATAATTATATAGGCTGGGAAATGTTATATTGTTTTTGTACAACCAAAAGCTTTATGTTCTATTGTTTGTGTTTTTTTCACAGTGACTGTAGTTAAGATTTAAGAACATGATGCAGTTGACTGTATTGTAGATACAATCTCTGTTCTAATTCATTTTTAAATTCTTTTTAATTTAAATATTTGGAAGACAAAAATCTTATTATTGTTTTTGCTAAATTTAAATGTTGTAGGTGTTGGAGATCAGGCCCACAATCAAGTGGGACAAAGGTTGAGGTTTTGTTAGAGTCACTTGGTACGTCGTCGTTTTCTATATTTGGTACTTTTTTAATAATTTGTAAAGTAGGTAAAAGAAAATAAATAGAATGCAAGTTTAACTGACACGCTTGCTATTATGTTAAGATACCGCATCATTGATAGTCACAATTGTAACACCCCGTGTTTTCACAAGTCAAAGTCAAAGTCAAGGTCTGAGTCAACGACCGATTTCGCGCAACTTGACTTATAGAAACTTCTTTATTTAATTCGTATTATGTGGAGTAAGTGTCATTAATTGCAATAATCGAATTGTGTTAATCATTATTCAATCGACCTACGACTGTGAACTATAGGAAGTAACAATGCGATAAAGTTAATCAACCAATAACCAAGCTATGTTAATCGAATCGACATCAATTCGCAACTCGAACTACGTATTTTTACTTGTTATTATACGTGTGTGTGTGCCTTACGTGTTACCTGTGCATGTTTAATTATGTTATGTTGTGTAATCAAGCGAACTCAATCGAAACTCGAATGTAATCGAACTCGAACTCGAATCACGATCGAACTATGATAGATAGTGTAAAATAGATTACGCAAGATACGAAGTAGTTGGGACTGAAAGTAATTTGACTAGGAAACCCTATCGAATCGAACCGCTCGCAATCGAAATCGAAATATCAAAAACTATCGCGCGAAACACTCAAAAGGTGCGACTGATCGATCAGGCTCCCAGCCGATCGAACAGCCAGTCGAACGGACTGCTGTCCGATCGGACAGGCTGTCCGATCGAGCTGCCTGGCCGATCGGCCAGCACTTTCCTCTTTTGTCATCCTATAAATACCCCTGTCATTGTCATCTTTTTCCACTTTTGGAAACCTCTGTTCGACCAGCACACTCAGCTCACCTTTTCGCAGATTTCTCTCGATTCCGGTAAGTTTTCGTCCTAAATCTTGTACTTTCTTGATCTATACACACTCCTACACCTTTCTATCTTTCAAATCTTAACTTTTGACCATGAAATCACCAAGAATCAAGTGTTCTAGGATGATGTCATCATGGGTTCTTGAAGAACTTTATGTTTTGACCTCAATCCACCAAGAACAACTTGGATCTAGCCGATTTCCACATAAACAAACAAAGATCTTTCATAAGATCTAAACATGTACTCAGTGAAAAGGATTGGAAGATGGATTTCAACTTTCTTTCAACTCTTTTTCACTCAATAACTTCAAAATTGGTAGAAACGGACCCTGAGCCGGTTTACAAATCACTTCGGTGGTTGTATGGCTCAAGATCCGGATTCTATCCATGAGGTTAACCGACTCCGGGTTGAACGTTAAACTTCGTTCCGAACAGTCCACCGACCGGATTTGGGTGATTCCTGTCCGACCCAAGGAACCAAGTAAGGACGAGGGATCTATGGTTCTACTCGTTGTCAAAATACCTCAATAGAACGATAAACAAACAGAACAACCAAGTGTTAGACGCAAGGGCTGATCAGGTCAGGATGCTGACCGATCGGACTGCTGTCCGAACGGACAGCCAGCCGACCGGATAGTCAGCCGATCGACTGGCCAGCCGATCGGCTAGCACATGGTCCCACACAATCAATTTGTTTTGAAGAATGGTATTGAACGAACTGTTGTTCGATCGAACTACTGTCCGATCGGATTACTCTTCGGATCATGAGATACTATACTTCAACACTTAATCGATTTTCAACATGTTCAATGCACTAGAAGTGCCACCCGATCGAACAGCCGTCTGATCAGGTGACACCCTGTTGTCCGATCGAACAGCAGTTGTGTTATTCGATCGATCAACTATCCGATCCATTGCACCATACTTTACATTTTATTTAAAGTCTTTGACTTGTTGACCTGTCTGATCGAACACCAATCCGATCGAGCACCTGTCCGATCCAAAGACTAAACATTGCAATTCATTTGAATGCCTAACCGAACGGGTTGCCGGCAGATCGAACAGCCGTCCGATCGACCGACCTGAAAGGTAAAGGTACTTCAATGTTTTCAAATGCTACAACGAAAACTTCAAAAGTCAAGCCATCATACGCAAACACATCTTCTCAAAGTAAGAAACAATCCACTCGAACAGCCATCCGATCGGCCTACCAACCGACCGGACAGCGGTTCGAGCGGACTGTCAACCGAACGGTCAGCCGTTCGATCGAACTGCCGTCCGATCGAACTGCCGTCCGATCGACCAGCTGTCCGACTCGCCTACACTTGTTTCCCGTTTTACGTTTCACTTATCGTTATGCTACCGAATCTATTCAGGTTAACCGTACTCGCTAAGCGCTCCCTTCAATCCATAAATCACTATGAGTATACTCGATCCCTTTTTGCTTTAAGCACTTTTGGGTGTTACATACGTTACGAATATTCAAACTACAACAATCACACTACTCAAATACTATTTGAACGCTAACCGTTAATGCATGTTATGCGTGGCTCATGAATGCTTGTTTGTTATGTTTACACATGGAATGCTGTCTACCTGCCTTAGCAACGATAGTACTATAGTTTGGACTCAGCACCCGTTCACACGGGGGTTGTTAAGGATCTTTTACTTGCATGGATTACGGTGGTAATCATGTATTGCGAACTGCCTCGGGCAGTCAACCCGCAGTCATTGGTATCGATGGATCTATGTCGATAACTAACGTGCTTCATTTCACTATGTGTACGTGCTGGTTATGCGTAAACGAATTCGAACTCTATATGCTATTATCAAACTTGTATGCTCACCTTTACATTTTATGTATTGACTTTATTTTAACGTATGTGACAGGTGCTTAGGACGCACATGTGGTAGGAATTTGAAGCTAGAATAAAGCTTTAGAGCCCAACAAATAGTTGTCTGTAGATAACGAATCAGGGGTCTCTAGAAGCAGATAAACAACTGCTACTTATTTAAATCTGAGTTGTCGGAACAGAATATTTGTCTTGATGTTTGTCTGTAATAATTATTTGACTGTTTGAGATACAGTATGGGACGTATTATTTAAATTGAATAGTTTTGATAATTGTTGTGGAAACTTCTGGACAATCTGTTTCGCTCAGTGCCATGCCCCGATGATTCCGCCATCGGTTGGTGTGTGACAACAATTTAGCTCCTTTATAAGGATATGAATATATCAGACCAAAGATGTTATTGCTTTCAAAAACAAAAATCATGATATTGCTTTCATGCATAACTTTACGAACACTTTTACTTGAGATTCAAACAAATGTTTCTTCACTTATCTTAGTACACTTATTTATCTTGGGTATTCAGGTGCTGTTCCTATGTCAAGACGACGAAAGTAAGAGACGTTTAGAGCACAGTACATTGATGCAAAAGAACTCAAGTATGATGGCATTCCCTCTCACACATTATTTGGCTACCATTAGCATTCAACAGATTGATCATTGATCTGATACTTTGTATTTTATTCTTTATTTATTTTGTTTTTTCTAGAGTGAGTGTCTATTAGTACATGGAATGTTGCTGGGAAACTGCCACCAGCTTTGGATGTTTGTTTTTTCCTTTTGTAATATTTGTTTTTGAAACAAAGGTTAGGATTTCAAACAGTGGTACGAGAAACATATGTTTGAAACCTCTGTTTGGTTACAAACATAGTCTTGAGAAACAGTGATTTGGCGAAACAAAGATTACCCGTTACCAGCAGTAGTCGACTTTAGTCAAACAGAGTTTTAGATACCTCAAACAAATGATACACTCTTTTGAAACCTAAAATCTGTTTATTAATTAGAGGTTTGCTTTTTAAAACAGAGGTTACAAACAGAGGTTAGGATTTCAAACAGTGGTATGAGTTGAGAAATGATTTGGCGAAACAGAGATAGGGATGGCAATCAAACCCGAACCCGATGGGTAAACCCGAAACCCGACACATTTGGGACGGGTTTGGGGTCGGTTAATCGGGTTTGGGACGGGTTTGGGAATAGTTTTTATTTTTTTCGCGGGTTTGGGACGGGTTTGGGATTAAGTGATATACCCGTTTACCCGACCCAATTACCCGATAAAGTGTACCCGTTTACCCGATTGTATACCTGATATAATTTCTTTTATATCGTTAATATGTAATATATGATACATCCGATTTTACGCATATAGGTATTCTATTCCGTATACATTGTAGTTATTTGATATATATTTTTATAATAACAATACAAAATGTAACCGGTTAGTAGTTACCCGATAGATACCCAATGGGTTTTGAGATGAGTATACCCAACGAGTAATATTTTTAAATTAATGGGTTTACCCGAAACCCGCGGGTATACCCGATACCCGATGGGTATTTACCCGCTATAAACCCGACGGGTTTTGGGACGGGTTTGGGACAAGCTTATCTAATCGGGTTTGGGTTTAGGATTACCTAAACCCGTCCCAAACCCGACCCATTGCCATCCCTAAACAGAGATTATCCTTTACCAACAGTGGTTGACTTTAATCAAACAGAGTTTTAGATACCTCAAACAAATGATACACTCTTTTGAAACCTAAAATTTGTTTATTAATCAGAGGTTTGGTTTTTAAAACAGAGGTTACAAACAGAGGTTAGGATTTCAAACAGTGGTATGAGAAACATATGTTTGAAATCTCTGTTTGGTTACAAACAGAGTCTTGAGAAACAGTGATTTGGCAAAACAGAGATTACCCTTTACCAACAGTGGTTGACTTTAGTCAAACAGAGTTTTACATACCTCAAACAAATGATACACTCTTTTGAAACCTAAAATCTGTGTTATTAATCATATGAAAACGCAAAAGGTTACTTATATTTAACCTTTTGGAAAACAAAAACTAAATATTTTATAAGTAAAATGTGTTATGCATGATTTTCTATAAACCACCCGTGTTTGCACACGAGTCTCACTACTAGTATATGATTAAAAGGTGAATGTAGCGTAGGAAGATATTGCAATTCGTCGCATATTACACGAAGCGGAAGCCAAAAAGAAAAACAGAGAGGAGTACTTTTCAATGGAAAAATGATATTATTGAATGAGAAAATCTAATAGATATTCATCCCTTTATTAATTAAGAAATTAAATATGAAAATTAAGAAAATTAATAAGACAACTAATAATTTTCATGAGTTGCAAACATGTCATACTTTCTATGAATAGTCAAGAATAATATCTGAATTTAAATTTGAATTCAAATCTCAAATCAGTGAACGTTTATTTTTTTTTTCACTCTTCTTTTACATTTTCATCGCTTCATATACACGTTCACAAATTTAAGTAACTAATCCATGATAAAATGTTAAGTTTTAATAATCATGTGAGTTATCATTTGATGTCTCGTGTGCGTGTATCATAGTACTGGTGCTAGTGTTAAATATGTTAGATCATACAGTGTGGGAGTGGGAAAATGGCGTGGAAGCCTCTCCACGCCGGCACGCCAACGGGGTCGGGCTAGAGACGGTGGATTTTCAACCGGCGTGAAGGACTTAAGGGTGGCGACGTGTCACGTTTTGTTTGGTTTGGTTTGGCTTATAGTCATTGCCCCCCAACAATTATTATTTAATTTTTTTTTTACTTTCAAAAAATTAGCTCCTATAAAATCTAACCAATTCTATCATTTTTATGTTACAAAAACTCTCATTTCTCACAAAACTCTCTCAACTTTCATCTCATTTTCTCTTTAAAATTTATATAAAATGGTAACAATACCATGGACCGAAGAAGAGGACATTGCGTTGTATGAATCATGGGTCACAACGCTTATCGCTATAGGCCTCGTGATCCCTCGGGTCCGTTTTGGGGATGTATTTTCCAACAGTTTTGTATTCATAGTATTTTCCAACAATTCTGTATTCATATAGGTGACATCACCGAACCATGGATGCACTTTCTTCATGTTTTAGACCTATTTGTTTGAACAATTCAAGAATTAAGTCTCTTTTTAAAGCCGTTGAAAACGACGCTGGTGATCTTACGGAAGACGATGTCATACAAGTGGCCCTCGTCGACTACAGGCATACGAGTGGCCATGACTTCAAACGCATTTCGGCGTGGCAAATAATAAGATTTTTTGTTTAATTATATTTTCCGTTTATTTATGTTTATTTATGTTTAGTTATGTTTAGGTTTAATGTTTAATTTTAACTAGATTTTTTACCGGCCGCGCGTTGCGGCGGCACGCAATAGATAGGTAACGCACGACGGCACGCAATAGATAGGCAACGCGCGACGGCAACGGATAGGCGACGTAAGTAACTCGATTATTCAGTTGTGATTTTATTTATTATACAAAGTCTCAAACCCATACACTTGTAGGTTCATGCTGTAGGTTCAACAGGTGGTGAAACAACCAAGCATTAGCATTGATGCTGGTAGATGTTGACTGGATCCAGAGGATTGCACATTGTAGCATGTTTCAAATTGAAAATAACACTCTGGTTTAAGAGTTTACTATACAAAATCCATAAATGTTATGTAATATCCATAAAAAATTAGAGTCTAGCCAACTTTCATGCCCAATAGATTACACAAAAGTATTTCAACCCAAACCTGTGTTTTTGTTAACACTATCACTATGCTTTCTAATTCGCCTTCTAAAATACACTTCAAGGATTGCCCCACCCTTCTCAATGCTTCTTCTCCAAGTTCATAATCTCTTCCTGAGTTCTTTTTCTTTGAAACCATCTCCCCATCATCATCATCATCATCTCTATAAAACTAAACAACTTATTCAACCTCGATTGTTCAAAGAAATGTGCCAAAAAAAAATGGATAAATGCTCCAAACAAAAAAAAACTTTTGGCCCGATAAATGACCCCCATTTGACCCATTACCCAACCCATCAGACACCCATTTTGCCACGTCTAGGCGATAAAGAAAATGCCAGTTGAACTGAGAAACACGATGAAGAAGATGCAAGTTTCAACTCAAAAAAGTGTAATCATACCTTTGATTCCATTTCCGATAACTATGTGAGTTTAATTGGATTAAGCCCAAAAAACATGATTATTGCCTTTACCATGTATTGCTCGTTTAATAAATGTTCGAGTTTAGCTCGATATTAAACAGGTTGAATAGTTAACCTGTTTAAATTTATATGTTTTTTATATAGAAGTTATTAAAATTTGTTTTTTATTTTTTCAATTTGTGTTAAACTTTTAATCAAAGCTACACATATACCTTACTCAAATGACAAACAACACGTAACTATTCATGCCAATTCTTAGATAACATGAACCTTTTTGCTTTTTTCCTTTTAACATAATGAAAATTTGTTACTCCTAGGATAACATTAAACTATTGTTTCATTTTTTTACTTCATTTTAATTTTAGGCAGGTTATCTTTTATTGTACAGTTCCAACTACACAGATCTTGAGCTAGGCATTAACAAATAAACTTGAGCAGTTTAAATCTTATTTTCCATGGTTGATTGCAAATGATTAATTCGTCTGATATAGATACAAAATAAGTGTTTTGTGTAGTCATAAATTTCTTTTACAATTTAATAATGTTTAGCAGCTCATATCTCTTCATCAAAACTTTGATTTTTACCTATGTACTGTCCTAATAACGCGAAATTTTGCCCTTTTTTCTGTTACTTTTTCTTTGATTAGATACGGGGAAACCAATATAAGATTTTATGAACAGCAACAGCTAACCAATTCACATCACACAAAATGAAAAGCCTTCGAAAGTCAAAGAAAGTGATGCAAACAATACTTATTCATCTAATGAGAGCAATAATACGAACGAATAATTCTACGGAGCATCTAAGTGAAATCAAACGTACCGCGAGCATCTGCAAAGACTAATAAACAAAGTCAGCAACAGCCGGCTAAATACGGACGGTCCTAGGTTTAGAAAATTCCATGTGCTTGCAACCTCTCCAGTATTTTCCCGATCAGAATGTCGAGAAAACCTGATGCCACTGTCACCATCCAATAAAAAAAAGTAAACTAATATAAATAAACGAAAATAAAGGTAAACCGAATCGAAGGAGAAACGCGATCTAGCTGTAAACACAACTGTTTTACAATCTCATCTTATCCATAACATAACTGAACCAGATGTGTGCGTAAAATATATATGAAGTTGCCTCAGTGTCTTATTGTCTTATTGAAGATCTTTTCCAATTACATTATGAAAACAAATAATTTTGGATGGAAAGTCATATTTTAGGAGTAAATTATTTTTTGAAGCAGGGTCACTGATTCAGAGTTCTTGGCTTACTCCATTCCCTCTTCAGAGCATGTATTGTATTGTATTTTTTTTTTTTGCTTTTCCTTCTTTGCTAAAGAGGCTTAACACAAGTAATGTAGCCATATTTAGTATACTTTTTTGCACCAAAATTGTGCACATATGATTACAACTCTTTTTGAAATTGATAAAATCATAAACGATAAAAAACCTCCTTGTAATTTTGAAAAGCAATTAATGATCCTCCACCACGTAGATCCATATATTTATAAAGCCACTCTTGCTACCTCCATATATATGCTTAGAACCATTTGAGGAAAAGAATGCTCACTCTTCCATCCCCCACATGAATAAGAAGCAAGCACCCTATTCAACATATCATTACATGCCCAATTATCAATTCAACTTAGTAAAACCACTAAAAAAATAGTCAAGCATACATGCAGCGGTTTCAAAAATTTAAGCTAATAATGAATACTTCTTTTCAAACCTTGTGTCACCATTCAAAAGGGCTATCAGATAAATATTCACTAACATAAATACTCATAACATGTCTACTTATTACCTTATTACCTGTAGATTGATAAACAGGAGAAAATGGCTAAATACCAAATGGCTTTAAAAAGCTCTACTATAGACTGGAAACTGACTTGCTAAAACTAAAAATTTATACAACTATAAACTAAACCCTACATTAAATTATTTTGCTCGTATAACTTTAAACTGAAGAAAAATTATTCCAAATCAATATAATAATTGAATTTTAAAGTCAAATATAGTGAGCAAAGTGTCATAAAACCTGTAAAACACTTGCCTAAATCCAATCGTACATACAAACGAACTTAAATAAACAACAAAACAAACGGATCGAGAACAATACCGACATACTTGAAGATCAAATCGGAGTAGCAAACGACAACAGATTGAAAAATCTCCAAGTTATTTTGTCTACCTGTAACGAACAAACACATGAATCGAAACAAAATGAGATCGATTAAGAGAAAAGTTGCAGTATACTAAATCAGACCTTCGCCGGAAGAAATTAACAGCAGCGGCAAGATCTAATCAATCAAAAAGCACAACACCAGATGAAGAGGAGAAAGTCCGCGGAACCCTCAACGACACCGCCGTCTCTCCACCCCTCCTTTCTCTCTCTCTCTCTATCTCGCCGCTTGGTCTCTCCGCCTTGTACAGTGAAGCATCATGCGATGGTAGTGTTACCCGTCTATCGCTCTATCTCTGGAATCTTCTCTCCTCCTTTCAAGAAGAAGAGCAAATGGAATTCTGGTATGAGTTTGGTGGTCTTTCTTGGTTTTCACGTAAAAAAAGGAGAGGGACGCGTGTTAATACACTAAGCAGATTAAAACACATAAAAAATGTACAACCCACCCACAAAAGAAACAATAGAACAAAGAAAACAAAAAACACACCTAAAGCTTAAAGTACAAATCCACTATGCACAAACATGTTACAAAATTATAATATATAATTATGTAATGTTTAATTATTTATAGGTTAATGTTTTACTTTAGTTATGTATTGTTTAATTTTTAAGTTGAGTTACGCAATATCTATTATCTATGTTTTATTTTATTATTATTAATGTTTTTTTAATGTAATAGATTTGTTATAATTTTTAAATATAAAATAATAATAAAAAGTGTGTGGCACGTGTCACACAACACCACCCTTTCACGCCCCGTTGCACTCCGTCTTTTTTTTTTTTTTTTTTTTGCACCACGGCATTTTTTTGACAATTGCTGAGGTGGTTGTCATATGATGCTTCACGCTCAATTTTCAAGCCCTTTCTCTCTGTATAGTCTTGCGTATTCACCAACTTCACGTAACGCCGAATCCATCCTCAAGCATTTAAGCAAAACTTGTGTTCCATACTAAAAGCAATTGTTCAGCACACAAAAAAAAAAAAACATTTTCTGGGGTGCAGGTTTCATCTTGATTTCCTTAGGTCCACTTAGAATGGGTAAATACTTTGGGCCACGAGACGAAATAAACATCTTAGGCCCATATAATTTTTTTAGCAATACTAGGCCCATATAATTGCAATATATGGGCCACCCAACAAAATTTCTATTGTCAAGATAATGCCCCACTCAACTGGACTAATATCAATCATTCTTTCTGTGGCTAATATCAAGTTGGAAAAGAAACAAATCATATTCCTATATGATTCGGATCCCAAAAGGGTTGGTCCCCGTATTCCTATTGCAAATGTTGATGTTGACAATCCGTACATCCATGTATGATATTAACCATGGAAACAAGCCACCTCAAAGAAATTTGATTGGTCCTCTTGTAACGATGGAGTTTAGTTACTTAACGTTTAGAGCTTTATTTGCCTAAAGATTTGTTCTCTTTGATTAGAAAGCAACGTAATAAACTTTATGGCTAATCAATCGTTGTCGGCGATGATAGATGTTTGTGTGGGTACAATCAACATGAAGGAATATTATTATCATTATCATTTGATAGAGATTAATACGGACCCTCACTGAAATCAACAAAGAAAATAGGAGTTATCTCATTAGACCTGTGGGTGTGGATCGGGAACAAGCTTGTGGGGGTTTGGGGGGGGGGGGGTGATATGGCTGGCGACCCAGACCAGGAACACCGCCCCCCTCTCCCATTCAATTATTTTATATTATTTTCTCTCACATTCATCTATATCTTTTAGCTGGCGACCCCGACGGGGAAAATAATCTCCAAGAACGAGGAAAATGCCTGGAATTTTTTTCTAGCATGATGCTTAAGACGACTAAAATTGTTGCCTAGATGGAAGATGATGGTGAAGAAGTAGAAAAGTCACAACCTAGAACGAGGGTTGCAGCGTTAAATAGAGATCGCGAATTTATTTCTATACAACTTTTAATTTGAAAGGTTTGTTATTTATTTTTAGGATTGTGTTGAATAATTTATTGAACTTAGTTTATAACACTTATTTAAGGTGCTCTTGAACATTTGGTTGGTAACTATTTTGCTGAAAACTGTGTGTAGGCTGACGAACAATTAAACGTCGGTTTTGAATGAGTCGACGATTGTTTGTACGTATTGCCAATGATTTGGCTAATTATGATGACTTTTTCGTATTGCGCTACGATGCAAGAGGGAGAAGGGGGTTTTACGACGCTTCAAAAATGCACTTCAGCAGTTCGTCAATTAGGGTGTGGCATTGCTAGTGATTCATGGGATGAATATTTAAGGATGTCCGAGAGAATGAGTCGGGAGTGTTTGTATGAATTTACCAAAGGTATTATGAACATGTATAGCAAGGTTTATTTATTTAGTCCAATGAAGAAGGATATCGAAAAGCTTTATGCATTCCATGAAGAGAGACATGGATTTCCTAATATGCTAGGGGGCTGTTTGGCTAAGCTTTTCAGAATCACTTATTTGCTTATTTGCTTTTCTGAAAAGCAAATAAGCAATAAGTCATTTTGAAAAGCTCTATTTTAAAGCTTTTCAAAATGACTTATTTGCTTATTTGCTTTTCAGAAAAGCAAATAAGCAAATAAGTGATTCTGAAAAGCTTAGCCAAACAGCCCCTAGGAAGCATTGATTGTACTCATTGGCAATGGCATAATTGCCCTACTGCATGGTGCAGACAACATATGTGTGGTGATATAGGTTATCCCTCAATAATCTTAGAGACCGCTTGCTCACAAGATTTATAGATCTGGCATGCTTTTTTTGGGGTTGTAGGTTCCAACAATGATTTAAGCGTCCTTGCAAGATCTCATATTCTCGACGATATTATTAGAGGTACGTGTCCTGATTCTTCTTTCATGCTCAATGGGGTGTCATACAAGCATGGTTATTACCTAGGCGACGATATATACCAATCCTGTACGACTATAGTTAAAATTATTCCTAAACTGGGTGAGGAAAAAAAGAAAAAAGTTTGCAAAGTGCCAAGAATCGGCAAGGAAAGATGTCGAACAGTTGTTTGGTGTGATAAAGGCAAAATGGGGGATAATTCAACAACTAGCTCGTGCATTTGAACCAAAAAAAATTGAGATACATTATGTATGCTTGTTTTATATTTCATAACTTGATTCTTGTACACGATGGTCGAGCAATATGCAAATACGATCCAAATGACGTTCATGAGAATGTTGAGCCGGTTGACGAGGAACAACAACAATCCAATTTGTGGGCGTTATGCAGTGAGCACGTGCGTGGAAACCTATGTGTGGATTTAATCAACTATATTTGGAATAACTTCCGTGTCGATCATGTTGATAACGAGTAGTGGTGTTCGTAAGTTTATTTATGATTTTAGTATGTAATTTGAGTTGCAATATGCTAGAATTTTTATGCGATGTTGAATTTTCTTAAAAAATTGGATTTATTGTAAATAAAATACATTTTTAGACAAATAAAAAATGTGTTTAAAAATAAAATATATTAAGTAAAAAAAATACTAAAACATGGAATGGGGAAGGGGCTGGCAATAGATATATGTATACGACACAATTAGACCTGTTTACATAAAAAGTACACAACATGATTTTATTACTTTTTAAAAGTAAATATAATTATGATGTTAGGATCCATCATTTCTTCTTCTTGGAACATAAAACGTAAAACTATGTTATAAACATGAGATATAAAGTAGTTAAATGAGTTGTAATCATATTTAATAGCGGACGTAATGATAATATAAATGCTACCCGCGAAGGAACGAACCTTTAGGCCTTGATAGCCGCTGAGGTCGACAAAGTTATGGACAATTTCATAGCTAATTATAAAGGATCGAGTTCGACTCATCCTGAGTCCTATTCTATCCCACATTCTTCAACACACAAAAAGGAAAGCTCACACTATTCCTCAAATGAGAGGAGTGAGTCAAGACATTTGGTCAAGGAAAAATCCCGTGCTGCTAAAGACGGGTGCACTTATAAATACTTCGTGTCGTGCAAACCCCAAGATTTCACTGGGGAAAAGTGAGCAATAGATGCCATGAAATGGCTGCACGAAATGGAGACAGTGATTGATATCAACGGGTGTGCTGATAAGCACATCGTTAAATATGTGTCCCAGCCGTTCAAGGGCGATGCCCTGACCTGTTGGAAAACGATGATCCAATCTACATGGAAGATGTCCCTGTACAACATGAAATGGTCCAAATTTGTGGACCTAATAAAGGAGACATATTGTCCTTCTCATGAGGTGGAAAAGGTGGAGTCAGACTTCTTGACTCTAACTATGAAGATTCTTGGTTGTCAGAAGTATGTTTCCGACTACAACTCACTGTTGAGACTGGTACCATACTTGATTACTCTCGAGTCTAAACGCATTGCACGTTTCATTGGAAGGCTAGCACCTAAGATTAAAGGTAGAGTGAAAGCTTCAAAGCCCACTACCTTTAGGTCTGCTGTGGATCTATCCCTTTCCCTCACTAAGGATGAAGTGAGGTTGAAGTCAGTCAAAACTGAGACTGACGGGAAGAGAAAGAGGGAGGATGATCACTCTCAGATATAACACCCCAAACAACGGGTTTGGAAATCAAACCACGTAAATATGAAAGGACGGGTAAAGTACCGTTACCGGTAAAAGTCAACCCGTAAACAAAATTATCACACCCTAACCGATGGCGGAATCATCGGAGTTAGACGAAATAGATTGCTCATCACACATAACAGTATTTGCGATAATAATTAAGTTCAAAACCAATATCATTCATATTCATAAATTGTCAAGTACAATGAAAGAAATACAAGTACAACATCAAAATGACAAATACAATAAGTTTAACATAACAAAATATCCAAATCTAGTAATTCATGTGCGTTTCTATGTCGTCCCTACTAGATTCATCATAGCATCATCATCAACCTGTAACATTACAAAAATAAAGGTTCAACGCAAAAGCATTGGCGAGCACACAAGTTTGTATATACATAGCATAAGTATGAAAAGAATTTACTCGAATCCACATGGCAAATTGAATACAAGATTATCTAGTATGCAATACTAAGTGTCAAACCCAAGTGTCCACAAGAATTTTAAGTGTCCCTCGCTACAAAAGTAACGAGACTATTTATGAATAAGAAAGCTTAACAATACCCCGACGGGCGGCGTGCTACTCCTATAGCGCTATATATGTTAAGTTTCGGCTAGCTAAGTTAATGACAAAAAGCATGTATGTATCTAGCATGAACCTAAGCATAACAATTAAGCATGTATAACAGATTGAGGGAATTAAAGTATGTTTGTGTGTGTTTGTGCATTTTGTACGTTAACATGTTACAATCTAAAGTGTTTTAAAAAAAATGGGTCAAGTGTACTCATGGTTTTGCAAGCTTCCACTTGGTAATTCCGTGAAGAGTTGGTTGTTTGAGGGTGGAACACCGAGTTCTCTTACACGAGGAAACTTAGGTGTGTGAGTATTCGGATGATAACGGAGGATTCGGATTCGGAATTTAAAGTACACTAAAGTATGTATATGAGAAAGTAATCATCTAGACTTAAACACTCGTTTTTGACACTATGAATCCCGTATGGGTTGAAGTGATTTCATGGGTTAAGATACCCATTAGAATCAGTTTTAAGTCTTAGATAATATAATGTATTACCATGACAAATAATCACTTGATTATCATCAAGGGTTTGGTTATGTTTATATATTTAATACATATTATATAGTTATGTATTAAGTCCAACATGTTTATCATGGAATTTCATAGAAGTCATGCATGGAGGTTGGAGGATAACCTTCCTTTAACCTCTTTCGTAAGATTCACCAATGCACAAGTTGTCACAAGGACAACTCGGATGGTCATGAATGAAATGGAAAGGAAATGTACATACTATTCAAGGGGCAAATCATCAAGTGAGGTGGTGGATTGGAGGTAGGATAGCCAAGGCTTCCAAGTAATCACACTCATACCAAACACAAGTCTTGTTACAATAACAAGCTTGGAAGGTTACAACACTTGTGGGTTAAAAACCCTTACAAAACAGAAAGTTTGGAGGAAAATAACACCCCCGAATTTGTGTGAAACAACCTTGATTAGGCTCACTAATCATAGACTTGATTAGTGGCATAAGAATACAATTTTGCTTGTGTTTATATAAATATATTTATATAAATTGTCCAAGTCCAAAATTTGTTAAGGAATGCATTTATATAAATATATTTTCTTGTGTTTGTCTATATACTCTTTCATTGGTTATTTTTGTATGGGTATTCTTGGGTATTTGTTATGTATCTTTATGTGTATTTTGTTTGTGATACTCCTTGGGAGTATTTAGTGTATTTTTATGCTCCTAATACACTACTACATATAATACACATAATATACACTTAGCACAAAAAATTGTGATCACTAAATATATATATTTTCCCTAAAAATATACATACTTAATATTGATTTTAACTTGAAGAAATCCTTATTTCTTAGCTTGTAATTTTGTATAAAAATTAGGAAACCTTGATAAATATTTTTAGGTGAATTTTTGGGGAGTAAGTTTCACCAAAACTTATATTTTTCTAAGTGTAAAATTTTGACATGGTTTCCCCTAAAAATGGAGGTTTCCCATGTTTTCAAAACATGTGTTTATTTTCTTTTCATCACCAAAAACAATTTCCAACAATTTTCACAAGTAATATACACTAATTACATCATGTAAAACCTTATGATGAACTTGATTTTTGTTAAAAATGTGTAGTCTTTTAGATCTACACTTTACATACAATGATCTTTCAAAAACAAGTGTTCTTGTTAATTTTAAACAAACTTTTTATGAAACTTTAACTTACTAAGTAAACCATCCATGAGTTTTAGGGTTTCAAAGTCTTGAAAAACATGTTCTAAAACCATTCTTGTGCTTATTTAAAAGATCTTTATGTTTAAAATCATGTTTCATCATGGATCTTCCAAGATCCATACTTAACATACTTAACAAGCATCTTGATGAATCATTTACAAACTTTTCATGGAGTTTAGTTTCAAAAGTTAGTTTTTACATAAACTTAGTTACCTCAAGAACACAAGATTTTGCTTTAAAAATCATTTTTCAAGTTCACATAATGATTTTCAAGTTCATTTTCCAGTTTAACCATGGATCTTTGAAGATCCATGCTTAAACTTGTTAGATCTAAGCTTCTAACAAGCTTTAACATGATAGATCTAAATATAAACACAAGATTCAACATCAACAACTTCATCACCAACATCAAACATCACTAAAATCACTTGTTTTCCTTAAGATTATGTTAGATCTTCATATCTTCATCTTTTAAAGTTTAGTTTCTTAGATGGTGTAACTTGTACATAACATTAACTTGAACTAAAACAGTGTTTAGAAGGCTTACTACTAGCTCTATTGGCTAGGAAAGTGGCACAAGAAGGAAGATGATGAAGAATGATGAAAATGAGATGTTAAAAGCTCCACAAGGTGGTCCTTCAACTTCTAGCACTTGATACCTTCCTTGATGATCTTCTTACACCTTGGTATACCCTTGGAATGCTTGAAGGATGATCAAAAATGGTGATGTATATGTATGTATGTATGTAGGGCCGAGAACAAGAGAGTAAAAAGAGAGGAAGATGAGTTTGAAATGTGATAATGATTTTTATTCTTCTCACTTTAAGGTCTTATACACCAACTTCCCAACATAGGTTTAACCATTAGTTAACATGTCTAATATCTAGCTAGCACATGTAATATTTTAATGAAAAGGGAGTGTGGGGCCCATGGGGCCTGTTATACATAGTGGGGGGGGGGGGGTATTATGTAAATTTTTGAAACTTGAAGGTTACATGTGTAAATTGGAAGGTTTATGTAAGTTTAAGTGTGTTTAGGTGTTTTGTCACCAACACTAGCTTTATATCATAAAAACAATGTTTCTAGTCTAGTTTTGATGTTTTGGGTAGTGTCCGGTTATTCGTTTGGTTAACGGTTCGTTAAAGTGCTAAATTGCGCAGTCTTACTAGGTATGAAGCACCTTTTGTGACAGTTTTAATTCCCGACACTTTACAAGTTATTCTAGACACTAAAACATCAATTCTGCATGGTATTTTGGTGTTTTTTTTAACGGCGAGAATTCTATGATTATAGAACAAGGGCCAGCAAGCTGTAAAACCCAAAGTACAAGAAGCAGACAAAACAAAGCAAACCGAAACAATTACAGAATAAAAACTAAGAACCTTATTTTATGATATCTCTAATATTGAAATCCTTCCATCTCTCCCATACTAAGTTTTTCATCTTTGCTCTTTCTTTTATCCAAAGGTAGGACAGTTCTTTGATTCCATCCATTATGTATAAAACCGAACCCTCCTTTCTATTAAACTCCACCTCATTTCTCGACTTCCAAATTTGCCACAAGGTTGTCATAACAATAGCTTTTACTACATTCTTCCAGTCCTTCGACCCGTTTAATTCATCTATACTTTCAAAAAAAAATTCACTTGATTCATAGTTCCCTTGTACCGGTAGTTTAAATGCTGAATTATGCTTAATTCTGCAGAATTCAGCATTTTAAGTGAGTTTCGGGTGTCTTTTAGTGCTCATTTTAGCTTTCCGGAAGTGTATTCGTTAACCCTTGTATTCACACTTGGGTTTTAATGTGTTTTTGATGTTGGACCTACTCCTAGGCCCTAAATCTACTGTCTGACTGCTTTCTGCGGAAGTGCTGACACAGCGTGTCTTACCGGTGAGTTTACTAGTCTTTCTGACGCAACACTTAATGTAATGCACAATGCAGTATTTGAAGTATAAAACATACATGAATTCATATGTAAAGCAAGTAAACACATAATGTTGACGTTTAAGCACATAATTGTAAATAATTAATAAAATAGTACGAAAATTACCGGTTTTGTGCCAGTTGTCACACTTACGGCCTCATATTCACCACAACGAAATGGGATTGTGGAATGGCGTAATCTAATAGTAATAAGTATGGTAAGATGTATGCTAAAGCAAACAGGTACATGCAATCTCTCGCGTAGAAAATATTGAAAGAAATGGACTTGTTAGAATGTAATATGGCTAAGTGTCCGTCGGATCCAGGTATAAAACTCACAAAGGACGAGAAAGGTGAGGCATTTGATCCAATGAGTTATAGAAGGTTGGTTAAGTGTCTCCGTTAGAAGACCAGATTTTTTCTTTCGCAGTGGGAATTGCAAGCAGCCAAGCATGTACATGCAATCTCCTAAGGTTTCTCTTCTAGTGGCAGTTAAATAAATCTCTTTATTATATTCTCGATACTATGCGTTATGGCTAACGGTATAAGCAGGGAAGAAGTCACAAGATCAAAGGGTACAATGATAGATACCTATGCGGATGATGGGAAAAGTTGTACGAGGCACATATTTTAATTTGTTGAAACACCCGTCTCATGGTGGTCTCAAAAACAAAATACAATTGCCCTATCATCTTTCGAATCTGAGTTTATGACAGCAACTTCAGCGGCTTGTCAAGCAATTTGGCTTCAAATTTTATTCAGGTGGATAATAAATCGGCCATAACATTGATGAAAAATCTATTTTTTCATGGTTGGAGTAAACACATCGACACGCAATCCCACTCCATTCGCGAATGCCTTGAGAAAGAATTGGTGGAAATCAAGTATGTAAGCGGAGACGAGCAAAGGGACTATATACTCACCAAGGCACTTGCGAGAATCAAGGTTTTTGAAATGCGAGAGTTACTTGGATTCGAAGACTTCTCTACCATGGTTCGGGAATTAGGGTGGTGAATGTTGGATTGGTTTGGTATTTCCACAAACCTGAGCACGTATGGTCCTTATCTCGAGCTATTTGAATAAGGATCAAAATAATTAGAGATAAACAAAAGAGTTTTTTTTATATATTTCCTAATTAGATAATCATAGATGTTTATTTAATTAGGAAATAATATCATACTCTAATTATGTTTGTGCCTTTATAAAACCAATCTAAGCATTGTGGTTATGAGTGAGATTCAGTCGCAGTAATTTTCTTAATTCAAAAGAGAGCTTATTCCTAAATTGTATGTTAAATCAAGGATGAGACCATCAATCAGGGAAGAGAGTCCGACAAAAAAAATTAGTTGTCAAAGGACCTGCAATCGACTCTTGCAACAGGTTCAAGAACCTGTGGCGAAGAAAACACAGCACGAAGGGAAGAGCAACCTGCATATATTGTGATAAAACAAGTCCAAGAATTAAGCTCAAAGACCTTGTAGGAATAGTGTAGCAGTGTTGAGAGGGAGTTTTGAAAGTAATCAACACATGGAAAAAAGGAACTGATTTGAATTTCAAATTTATAAATTAAGATCAAGAGAAGATTAAGATAGATGTTTGAATTTTGAATTATTTGTTAATTAATTATTAGCAGTTGTGTTTGAATTCTAGGTAGCCTTGGGTAGCAAGTTTAGTTCAGGTATAAAATAGTCAAATGCAGTCCTTACATTCTAGAGTCTTTCTTTGTAATTGTTTGTCGATTTGATTAACAGAGAAGAGCCGCGTGAGTTATGTAGATTGGTGTGTGTTGTTTTGCTGATTTACTTCCTGCTGTGCTGGTTGCTTTTGTTCCTACTGATTTTAATTATGGTTTAAATCAAACACCGAAAGAATATTTGAGTTTTTCAGGAGAGTTAATTGCCAAAATCGACCCTAAGGTTTGAGCACGTTTGCTATTTTCGTCCAAAATGACACTTTTTTGTATCAAATTGCCCCCAACGTTTGTAACTTTTTGTCATTTTCATTCAAACCACTAACTTAGTTTATTTTTTCTGTTAAGTTGAGGATATTTGGATGAAACTGACAAATATAAAACCATAGGGACGATTTTGGCAATTTACTCAAACCCTTTTTAATTTCTTTTATTTAATTATTTTTGTTACATATATAATAAAAAAGAATATACATTGAGTTTTTAGAAAAAAAAATTTTAATAGTTTTGTCACATAATTTTTATAAATTTTCATCCAAAATCACTAACTCAGTTTATTTTTTCTGTTAAGGTGAAGGATGTTTTAAATTTTATAAATTAAGACAGAAATTAATTTACAGCTTATTTATATAAATCAGTTTTATAAAGAGAAAACGTCATTGGTGTGCAACCCATAACAATCGATTACAACTTTTAGTATTTATCAGTTGTATAGATAGAAAAAAAAATTGTAAAATGTTACATATTTTTTAAATGTGTTGAACACCTAGGAAATATGTTGGTAGAAATAAAATATTTATTTATTAAGATTATGAGGGTTACTAACTAATACTTATTCTGAGTGGCTTGAGTAAAGAAACTTTTGGTTCATAGCATTATAATTACAATTTGGTGGGTAATTTTAAGGTTTGGTAACGGTACGTTGTTTGATTGGGGGGGGGGGGGGGGGGCACTGGCTTCTATTTTTCCTTATGAGCGAATTTAAAAGAGTAGAAGATGAATTACAAATTTGGCACATATGATAAGATTTTTTTATTTGACCTTTTTCAATAAGATCACCAGCATTTTAATTTTATAAATTAGAGGTTTCAGTAGATTTTATTTTTATAAAACTGATCTATATAAAAAATTAGAAATTAATTTCTGTGTTAGTTTATAAACATCCTTCGTCTTAATAGAAAAATTAACTTAGTTAGTGGTTGGATGAAATTTATAAAAATTATTTGACAAAGCTATTATTTTTTTCATATAAAATTTCTTTTTTATTACATATATAACAAAATTAATTAAATAAAAGAAATTTAAAAGAGTTTGAGTAAATTGCCAAAATCGACCTTGTGGTTTTATATTTGTCAGTTTCATCCAAATATTCTCAACTTAACCGAAAAAAATAAACTAAGTTAGTGGTTTGGATGAAAATGGTAAAAAGTTACAAACGTTGAGGGCAATTTGGTACAAAAGTGTCATTTTGGACGAAAATGACAAACATGCACAAACCTCAGGGATGATTTTGGCAATTAACTCTTTTCAGGAACTCCATTCTTAAAAAGAAAATATCAAATGCTAAAATATTTGGATTCGGATATGATGATCTCATGTTTACATATTATGGACTAGAATTAAATACAAAGGTTTCTTATTGTAAGAAGGGTATAAAGGCTTCTAAAAAAAACCCACTACAAAAAATAAATAAATAAATAAATAACCTAAACGCCCACCACCACCCAAAAACCTAAACCCCACCCCCTCCCTTCCAAATTTTTTTTGGTTAGATTTTTGGTGAGGTATAGTTTTTTTTTTGTGAGGTATAGTTTTTTATTTTTTTTTTTTTTTTTTGCGGGGGAGGGGGGTTTAGGTTTTTGGGTGGTGGGATGGGGGTGGGTGTTTAAGTTTTGGGTGGTGGTGTAGTGAGTTTAGTTTTTAGGTTATTGAACACTTGTCACTCTATAAATTATTTTTACACTTCTTACAATTAGGAGTATTTGTAGAATAAGTTAACCCTACCTATTATATTTGCATAACTAACAAATCAATTAGTAAATAGCTGATTATAGAAACCATTTTATATGTATTGTCAAAAGCTCCACTAAAAGATGCATTGTCAAAAGCTGCCGACTTTATGGAGAAAATGAGCCTGCAACTTTATTCAGTGTGATGATTCATGAAAATCCAAATCCGTTGGGTTGACCCTATTGTAGAAAAACAAAAAAAATTAAACAATATTTGGAAAATGCTTCTTGCCAAAAACTTTAATGGATCGATCTCCCTTTTTTAATTTGGGGTAATTTCAAATCTGTTTGTCAAATGCTCATAACCAGAATACTTGATTTTGGGTAGAGTTGTTCAAAATCTGTGACATAGCATTTAACTTTTTCTCTGTCTCGATTAGGATTTTATAACTGGGTGTGATGTTTTATAGCAAGTTTGACTTAAAAAAAAAAGCTAAATTATTTATGATATAACTACCCTATATAAAAATGTATGTTGAGTAAAGGTACCTGAAACAACCTATCTAGTTGTCAAGAACTTATGAAGCTACAAATGTAGGGGTAGATACGAATCAAGTCGCTTATGATATAGATAAGATCGGCTCGCTAAAATTTTGAATCAAGCTGAGTTTAAATGAGCGTAATCCGAGCATAATATAAGCTTTTTGTATAAATGATTGCGACCGGAACTTCAATTCTCGAGCTTGATTTGACTAACGAGCCTATTATTTATACACCTTTTATTTTATATAAATTATATAATAATTACTATATAAAATAAACTGTATAATGTACACGATGTTATATATAAAAACAATATACACACACACACACACACACACATATATATATATAGAATTCCGCTAAAATGAAAACCACCTCCAGTTGTAAGAACCGTGAGAACTTTTTGATCCGGGGCGAGTTGGACCAAAAAATTTTTTCATAAACGTAGATGCGTGTGTTATAAACACATTTGTAAAAAAATTCAAAAAAAAAATGTCGTGTGTGTAGTTTTGAGCACCACAAGTTTGTGTTTACGGATACCGTAAGTTTTATTTAAAATTTACGGTACCCGTAAACACAAACTTGTGGTGCTCAAAACTACGCACACGACATTTTTTTTTTATTTTTTTTACAAATGTGTTTATAACACACGCATCTACGTTTATGAAAAA
Organism: Helianthus tuberosus; assembly: GCA_030545235.1. Taxonomy (NCBI): domain Eukaryota; kingdom Viridiplantae; phylum Streptophyta; class Magnoliopsida; order Asterales; family Asteraceae; genus Helianthus; species Helianthus tuberosus. Next base: position 215,314,364 of record CM060406.1, read on the forward strand.
AAAAATTTGGTCCACCTCGCCCCGTACGGTGTAGTTCTCACGGTTCTTACAACTAGGGGTGGTTTTCTTTTTAGCGGTCCCCTATATATATATATATATATATAATAGGGGAGAGTTCATTGGGGAACACTAAAAAAATGGGGAACTAGGGAACAAGGGCATTTTTGTCAGAGTGTATTTTATTAGATTTTGCATATCAGAAAACAACTGCGTTGGCAATCTGCCTCCTCTAAATCTCCGACCACCACCACCACCACTGTCGCCGTCGCCACCCAAACGTATAATCGGAACCCTAGCTCCTCCACCTTCGATAGAAATCTACACTATCTCACTCTTGATTTTGAATCACAAATCAAAGATCCATCAACAACAACCCCCTTTGATATCAATTCTGATAGATCTCTGATCTTCTCGCAAGTTCGTTTCTTTTTTGTGTTCGATTTCAGTTGTAAAATGTTTAATCGCATCGGATTTTGGTCGTCGATTCACCAGGTTCTGAAATTCTAGCAACCGGTAACCACCTACGTAAGTTTGCGAAGGTTCTAGATCTAAAATTCTAATTAAGCTGATGAAGATGGGGAACGTTTTGGTGCACCAATTCTTTGCATTAAAGATGCCTCAAGAATATGTTCTGACTTTTCAGGAAACCAAGCTGACCGGTCACATCTCCTCTTGTTGGTTCCTTTGGTTCTAGGTCTTGACAAAGTAAACCCTAGGTACAGAGTGTTTCATTTCTATTTTTTTTTTTATTGATGCTATTTTAGAGATTATTGGCATCCATATGATAGTCTTTTAGTTTATTTATTATATGATTGATGATTCAATGTACTAAACCACTAAGCTGCTCGTTTGAATTTGTTTTGATTGTTGAATTGAGTTTAATTCCATATGGTTATTTATATAACCAGATATCTACCTTTGTTGGTTTGCCACATTCACCTTAGGCCTATTTACTTTATGTTGAAAATTGAATTCTAATATGAATATATTTGTGTTATGTATGTGCAATTTAATTAATTGCTTGGTTTGTTTAATTTGATCAAACATGGATCTATTTAATGGGATGAACACATCAATGTCTTGGAGTGTAGCGTGTGCGTAGGATAAGCACTGTGTGAATCTTGAAGGAAACATAAAGCAAATGTCTTAAATTATAGGGTGTGCATAGGATAAGCATTGTTTATTGCTTAGCTTTCAAAAATGCAGTGGCGTATGTTAGCAAAAGCCGGAAGAAAGTATTGCATGAGGTGGTTTTCTTGCCCATTTTAATATTTTGGGTCTTTCCTCTACATCTTGCGCCACTAGACAGACACCATCTTCTATACAGAAACTTGAAGTTCACAATAATGTTAGCTGTCAAACCTTTAAAATAACTCAGAAGCATGCATGATGGTCAAAGTAGATTTCTATTTGGCCCATGAAGTTACATGTATATTGTGGCCAACTGGCCATCTGATAGTTTCATGTCTCATAACTAAAGGTGGAAATTGTGGCCAACTGGCCATCTGAAACAATTATTTTTTAATTAACCAATAAAATATATTAACATGTTAAGAATTTGTTTTTGTATTTATAAACAAATGTTTAGTCTTTTTAAATTATTTAACGAGTCATAAATATTCGCAATAGTATATTGTCGGGAAAACTCATAACCTTCTACGAGGTAATGTGCCTCCGATCTCACCCGGATCACTCGTGATCTAGAAAACCATGGTGACACAAGACGTACCATGCGATTAATAATAATTAATCAATATAATACGTTGTGCCTATATCAGATACAACACATAAAGTTGAAATATCAAATTATATTTCAAATTAATCTGAAACAATTAATTTTTTTAAATAAACCAATAAAATATATTTAACATGTTAAGAATTCGTTTTTTACTTATAAACAATTATTTAGTCTTTTTAAATTATTTAACGCGTCATAAATATTCGCAATGGTATATTGTCGGGAAAGCTCCTAACCTTAGGCGAGGTGATATATCTCCGATCTCATCCGAATCATTTATGATCTAGGAAACCATAGTGACACAAGGCAAACCTTGCGATTAACAAAAATTAAAATAATCAATCAATATAATTCGTTGTGTTATATGAGATAAACACATAAAGTTGAAAAATCAATTTATATTTCATATTAATCTTAAACAATTATTTTTCTAAATAAACCAATAAAATATATTTCACATGTTAAGAAAATATTTTATTATATTAAAAAAATATTTAACATGTTAAGCATTTATTTTTTTATTTATAAACAAATATTTAGTCTTTTTATATTATTTAACGTGTCATAAATATTCTCAATGATATATTGTTAGGAAAGCTCCTTACTTTCTACAAGGTGATGCATCTCCGATCTCACCCGGATCACTCGTGATCTAGGAACCATGGTGACACAAGACGTACCTTGCGATTAATAATAATTAATCAATATAATTCGTTGTGCTTATATCAGATACAACACATAAAGTTGAAAAATCAAATTATATTTCATATTAATCTGAAGCAATTTTTTTTAAATAAACCAATAAAATGTATTTAAAATGTTAAGAAAATATTTTATTATATTAAAAAAATATGAGTAAACTGCCATTTTGGTCCCTGTGGTTTGGCCAGTTTTGCCACTTTAGTCCAAATCTCAAACTTATTACATCTGGGTCCCTGTGGTTTGCATTTTGTTGCCATTTTAGTCCAAATTTCAAAAACCATATTTTTTTACTATTGCAACCTCCTATTTTGTCTTTTAGTTCAGAGGCATTTTGGTCATTTTGCTTTTCATTTAACATTTTTTTTAATTCAAAAATTAAAATATATATATATATATATATATATACACACATAGCTGCTCATCTTCATCATCATCATCGACAACACACTCTCTCTCTTTCTCTATCCAAGCACCAACATCACCGCCACTGCCGTGAACGCCGCCGCCGTCCAACACCACCACCACGTCGCTGGAAAACAGAAAAGTTACATCATCTGCCGGTTTTTGCTTGAAAACTTAAGGAAAGTCAAAATAGAAGGGGAGTGGAGTCGGAACCTGTTGGAAAAACGGAACACCACCGTCATCGCCGCCGCTGACGGCGTTGGTCGCCGGTGACGTCGTGTCTCTTTCTCTTCTTCGTCTCTCTCCTCTCACCCCGTCTCTCCTCTCTCCTCTCTTTCTCCGTTTATTTAGTCGCATCACCGCCGTACGCAACCCACCAAACGGTGGTGGTCGACCGCATCTAAAACAGGGAGGTGGGGGTGTTGTCGATTATACGGAGAAGAAAGGGGGGGTCGTCGGCTGAACAAGAGGTGCCGGGTGTGTGTGTCTGAGGAAGATGATGAATGAGAGGGTTAGTTTCTCATGTGTGTTTGAGAATATAATTTCTCTGTGTTTGAGCATATCATCTTCCCCCAAATCAGATTTCATGTGGGTTAATGGGTTTGATTAGGGCCGGCAATTGGGTACCTGTTAAGACACGATTAGACCTGTTTGACTGAAAAATACACCCTTTGACTTTTTTAATTTTTAAAATAATTAAAATTACAATGTGAGGATCTATCATTTATTCATCTTTGTACATAAAATATGAAACGGTTTTATAAACATGAGGTAGAAAGTAGTTAAACGAGTCGTAATCATGTTTAAAACTTATATTGTGCGCGCCGTCAGAAACCTGTTAAACCTGTTAAGACACGATTTGCCAGCCTTAGGTTTGATGCAAAATTAGGGGGATGATGTTAATGTTTGCTGATTTGGGGGATGATGTTCATCAACGCCGCCACATATCATCTTCCCCCAAATCAAAGGTCCAGTTTCATGTGGGTTAATGGGTTTGATGCAAAATTAGGGTTTGGGTTTTGTGTGGCTCGGAGTAAAGAAAGAAGATGAGATTGTCGGTTTGATTGTCTCCGTTTGATTGTCGGAGATTTTGAACCCGGTTTCTTCACTGCCGATTTAACAGCTTTGACTTATGTGAGGGTTTTTGAGGGTTTTGGGGTTGGGAGGGTTGGTGGCAGTGGGATGGTGGTGTTGGCGGCAGTGGGATGGTGGTGGTGGGTATGATGCGGTGGTGGGGGTGGGGGTGGTGGTGCTTGTTGTTGTTTTGGCAGTGGTATTATTGTTGTTCTGGCAGTGGCATTATTATTTATTAAATTTGAGTTATAATAAATCTAAATGACCAAAATACCCCTGAGGATAAAGATAAAATAGGGGGTTTAAGTTAAGGAATCTAGTCAAATTTGAGATTTGGACTAAAATGGCAACAAAATACAAACCACAGGGACCTAGGTGTAATAAGTTTGAGATTTGGACTAAAGTGGCAAAACTGGCCAAACCACAGGGACCAAAATGGCAGTTTACTCAAAAAATATTTAACATGTTAAGCATTTGTTTTTTTTATTTATAAACAAATGTTTAGTCTTTTTAAATTATTTCACGTGTCATAAATATTCGCAATGGTATATTGTGAGGAAAGCTCATAACCTTCTACGAGGTTATATATCTCCGATCTCACCCGGATCATTTGTGATCTAAAAAAATGGTGACACAAGACGTACATTGCGATTAATAAAAATTAAAATAATCAATCTATAATTCGTTGGGCTCATATCAGATACAACACACACAGTTGAAAACTCAAATTATATTTCATATTAATCTGAAACAATTATTATTTTTAAATAAACCAATAAAATATATTTCACATGCAAAGAAAATATTTTATTATGTTAAAAAATATTTAACATGTTAAAAATTTATTTTTTTATTTATAAACAAATGTTTAGTCTTTTTATATTATATAACGTGTCATAAATATTCGAAATGATATATTGTCGGGAAAGCTCCTTACCTTCTACGAGGTGATGTATCTCCGATCTTACCCAGATCACTCGTGATCTAGGAAACCATGGTAACACAATACGTACCTTGCGATTAATAATAATTAATCAATATAATTTGTTGTGCTTATATGAGATACAACACATAAAGTTGAAAAATCAAATTATATTTCAAATTAATCTGAAACAATTAATTTTTTTTAAATAAACCAATAAAATATATTTAACATGTTAAGAATTCGTTTTTTATTTATAAACAATTGTTTAGTCTTTTTAAATTACTTAACGCGTTATAAATATTCGCAATCGTATATTGTGAGGAAAGCTCCTAACCTTCTACGAGGTGATATATCTCCGATCTCACCCGGATCATTTGTGATCTAAAAAAAATGGTGACACAAGACGTACCTTGGGATTAATAAAATTAAAATAATCAATCTATAATTCGTTGTGCTCATATCAGATACAACACATACAGTTGAAAAATCAAATTATATTTCATATTAATCTGACACAATTATTATTTTTAAATAAACCAATAAAATGTATTTAACATGTTAAGAAAATGTTTTATCATGTTAAAAAAATATTTATCATGTTAAGAATTTATTCTTTTATTTATAAACAAATGTTTAGTCTTTTTATATTATTTAACGCGTTATAAATATTCGAAATGGTATATTGCCGGGAGAGCTCCTAACCTTCTACGAGGTGATGTATCTCCGATCTCACCCTGATCACTCGTGATCTAGGAAACCATGGTGACACAAGATGTACCATGCGATTAATAATAATTAATCAATATAATTCGTTGTGCTTATATCAGATACAACACATAAAGTTGAAAAAGCAAATTATATTTCATTTTAATCTGAAGCAATTGTTTTTTAAATAAACCAATAAAATATATTTAACATGTAAAGAAAATATTTTATTATATTAAAAAAATATTTAACATGTAAGAATTTGTTTTTTTTATTTATAAACAAATTATTAGTCTTTTTAAATTATTTCACGTGTCATAAACATTCGCAATGGTATATTGTGAGGAAAGTTCCTAACCTTCTATGAGGTGATATATCTCCGATCTCACCCGGATCATTTGTGATCTAAAAAAATGGTGACACAAGACGTACATTGCGATTAATAGAAATTAAAATAATTAATCTATAATTCGTTGTGCTCATATCAGATACAACACATATAGTTGAAAAATCAAATTATATTTCATATTAATCTGAAACAATTATTATATTTAAATAAACCAATAAAATATATTTAACATGTTAAGAAAATATTTTATTATGTTAAAAAAATATTTAACATGCTAAGAATTTATTTTTATATTTATAAACAAATGTTTAGTCTTTTTATATTATTTAACGTGTCATAAATATTCGAAATGGTATATTGTCGGGAAAGCTCCTAACCTTCTACGAGGTGATGTATCTCCGATCTCACCAAGATCACTCGTGATCTAGGAAACCATGGTGACACATGACGTACCTTTCGATTAATAATAATTAATCAATGTAATTCGTTATGCTTATATCAGATACAACTCATAAAGTTGAAAAATCAAATTTTATTTCATATTAATCTGAAACAATTAATTTTTTTAAATAAACCAATAAAATATATTTAACATGTTAAGAAAATATTTTTTTCTATTAAAAGTATTTAACATGTTAAAAATTCGTTTTTCTATTTATAAACGATTGTTTAGTCTTTTAAATTATTTAACGCGTCATAAATATTCGCAATGGTATATTGTGAGGACAGCTCCTAACCTTCTACGGGATGATATATCTCTGATCTCACCCGGATCATTTGTGATCTAAAAAAATAGTGACACAAGACGTACATTGTGGTTAATAAAAATTAAAATAATCAATCTATAATTCGTTGTGCTCATATCAGATACAACACATACGGTTGAAAAATCAAATTATATTTCATATTAATCTGAAACAATTATTATTTTTAAATAACCAATAAAATATATTTAACATGTTAAGAAAATATTTTATTATGTTAAAAAAATATTTAACATGTTAAGAATTATTTTTTTTATTTATAAACAAATGTTTAGTCTTTTTATATTATTTAGCGTGTCATAAATATTCGAAATGGTATATTTTCGGGAAAGCTCCTAACCTTCTACGAGGTGATGTATCTCCGATATCACCCAGATCACTCGTGATCTAGAAAACCATGGTGACACAAGACGTACCCTGCGATTAATAATAATTAATAAATATAATTCGTTGTGCTTATATCATATACAACACATAAAGTTGAAAAATCAAATTATATTTCATATTAATCTGAAGCAATTTTTTTTAAATAAACCAATAAAATATATTTAACGTGTTAAGAAAATGTTTAGTTATATTAAAAAAATATTTAACATGTTAAGAAATTTTTTTTTTTATTTATAAACCAATGATTAGTCTTTTTAAATTATTTCATGTGTCATAAATATTCACAATACAATGGTATATTATGAGGAAAGCTCCTAACATTCTACGAGGTGATATATATCCGATCTTACCCGGATCATTTGTGATCTAAAAAAAATGGTGACACAAGACGTACCATGCGATTAATAAAAATTAAAATAATCAATCTATATTTCGTTGTGCTCATATCAGATACAACACATACAGTTGAAAAATCAAATTATATTTCATATTAATCTGAAACAATTATTATTTTTAAATAACCAATAAAATATATTTAACAAGTTAAGAAAATATTTTATTATGTTAAAAAAATATTTAACATGTTAAGAATTTATTTTTTTTATTTATAAACAAATGTTTAGTCTTTTTATATTATTTAACGTGTCATAAATTTTCGAAATGGTATATTGTCGGGAAAGCTCCTAACCTTCTACGAGGTGATGTATCTCCGATCTCACCCAGATCACTCGTGATCTAGAAAATGGTAACACAAGACGTACCTTGCGATTAATAATAATTAATCAATATAATTCGTTGTGCTTATATCATATACAACACATAAAGTTGAAAAATCAAATTATATTTCATATTAATCTGAAGCAATTTTTTTAAATAAACCAATAAAATATGTTTAACATGTTAAGAAAATGTTTAATTATATTAAAAAAATATTTAACATGTTAAGAATTTGTTTTTTATTTATAAACAAATGATTAGTCTTTTTAAATTATTTCATGTGTCATAAATATTCACAATACAATGGTATATTGTGAGGAAAGCTCCTAACCTTCTACGAGGTGATATATATCCGATCTCACCCGGATCATTTGTGATCTAAAAAAAAATGGTGACACAAGACGTACCTTGCGATTAATAAAAATTAAAATAATCAATCTATATTTCGTTGTGCTCATATCAGATACAACACATACAGTTGAAAAATCAAATTATATTTCATATTAATCTAAAACAATTATTATTTTTAAATAAACCATTAAAATATATTTAACATGTTAAGAAAATATTTTATTATGTTAATAAAAATATTTAACATGTTAAGAATTTATTTTTTATTTATAAACAAATGTTTAGTCTCTTTATATTATTTAACGTGTCATAAATATTCGAAATGGTATATTGTCGGGAAAGCTCCTAACTTTCTACGAGGTGATGTATCTCCGATCTCACCCAGATCACTCGTGATCTAGGAAACCATGGTGACACAAGACGTTCATTGCGATTAATAATAATTAATCAATATAATTCATTGTGCTTATATCAAATACAACACATAAAGTTGAAAAATCAAATTATATTTCATATTAATCTGAAACAATTTTTTTTAAATAAACCAATAAAATATATTTAACATGTTAAGAAAATATATTATTAGATTAAAAAAATTTAACATGTTAAGAATTTGTTTTTTTATTTATAAACAAATGATTAGTCTTTTTAAATTATTTCACGTGTCATAAACATTCGCAATGGTATATTGTGAGGAAAGCTCCTAACCTTCTACGAGGTGATATATCTCCGATCTCACCCGGATCATTTGTGATCTAAAAAATGGTGACACAAGACGTACCTTGCGATTAATAAAAATTAAAATAATCAATCTATAATTCGTTGTGCTCATATCAGATACAACACATACAGTTGAAGAATCAAATTATATTTCAGATTAATCTAAAACAATTATTATTTTTAAATAAACCAATAAAATATATTTAACATGTTAAGAAAATGTTTTGTTATGTTAAAAAATATTTAACATGTTAAGAATTTATTTTTTTTATTTTTAAACAAATGCTTAGTCTTTTTATATTATTTAACGTGTCATAAATATTCGAAATGGTATATTGTCGGGAAAGCTCATAACCTTCTATGAGGTGATGTATCTCCGATCTCACCCAGATCACTCGTGATCTAGGAAACCATGGTGATACAAGATGTATCTTGCGATTAATAATAATTAAAATAGTCAATCAATATAATTCGTTGTGCTTATATTAGATACATCACATAAAGTTGAAAAATCAAATTATATTTCATATTAATCTAAAACAATTAATTTTTTAAAATAAACCAATAAAATATATTTAACATGTTAAGAAAATATTTTATTATGATAAAAAATATTTAACATGTTAAGAATTTGTTTTTTTATTTAAATGAAGTGTAACTTGGAACGATTCCTTTCCCGACAACCCGTTTTTCAAAAAACACTTCCGCCATTTTGATATCAATTTTGTTCATATACGCTGCAAGGATCAAATTCGGGAGCCGTGAATCGCCAACTACGGAAGTGGATTCCCATTCGATTTATAGATCTTCAATTTCTTTAAGCTCGTTAAGTTTTATTACTGACGAAATCATGCAGTGATATTCTGCATCGTTTAGCCCCATTCATGCAGTAATTCTCTGCAGTAAGTATATAAAATCATTCGGAATAGCCCCACCTGAGCCACCCCTTTAGGGGATATACATTCAAAAACATTCTTCAAAAGTAAAAAAATGATGAGTATTTTGAATATTGGTAATGTAAAAAGTAGTGTATTATGGATGGTATTGTAAATTAAAGTGCAATTGTCTATTACTGATGACGTATTACGGAATTTGTCGAAGTAATGATACATATGCACATGTGCATGGATAACTGTTACTCGAAAAAAAGGGTTTTTTTTTTGCTAACTAAATATAGCGATTTTTTTAAAAAAATATTAAAATTTTTTTTGAATGCTTTTTGATTTCTTTTAGATTTTATTTTGTGTTCACATTGGTTCTCGCAATAAGGGTGGTTCTCGCATGAACCTTACCCTATATATATATATATGAGAAGGATTCGTTAGGAACCACCCTTTATTGCTAGAACTTCGAGAACCAATGTGAACACAACAAAAAATACCTAAAAATCTACAAAACATACAATTTTTTAATATTTTTTTAATAAAAATCGCTACTTTTCGTTTATTAAAAAAATTAAAAAAAAATATTTGGAGACTAAAAGTAGCGATTTTTATTAAGAAAATATTAAAAAAAATTGTGTGTTTTTTAGATTTTTTAAAGATTTTTTAGGTTTTTTGGGGGTTTAGCTTTATGATTTAGTTTTTAGCATTTAGCTTGGGGGAGGGGGGGGGGGTTAGGTTTTTTTTAGGTTTTTAGTGGTGTAGTGGGTTTATTTTGTTGTGTTCACATTGGTTCTCGCGGTTCTCGCAATTAAGGTGCTTCTCGCATGAACCCTACACTATATGTGTGTGTATATATATATATATATAGGGAAGAGTTCATTGGGGAACACTAAAAAGTGGGGAACCGGGGAACACTTTTAAAAATTCAGCTTAACATGTTAAAAATCAATTTTTCTAAAAAAATTTCGGCGCTTTTCCTTATAAATACATGTAGAAACATTTTTAATAAAAAAATAAAAAAACTACAAAATATAAAAATGTTTAAAAAATATATCTTATAAAATTAACTTAACATGTTAAAAATCAATTTTTTTAATTTTTTTTTCAGCGCTTTTCCTTATAAAATTGTGTAGAAACTATTACAATAAAAAATCATTTTTGTAAAAAAAAAAAATTAAGCCATTTTTTAACTTTTTTTGTTATATTTTTAGTTTTTGATTTTTTTTATTAAAAATGCTTCTAAAAGTATATATAAAGAAAAGCGCTGAAAAATTTAAAAAAAAATTATTTTTAACACGTTAAGTTAAATTGTTAAGAATGTTCCTCGGTTCCCCACTTTTTTAGTTTTCTCCAATAAAACTCACACTATATATATATATATATATATATATATATATATATATATATATATATATATATATATATATATATATAGTTATAAATACATATAAATTGATTAATAAAGAATAAAAAAATCAAGCTCGAGCTTGAAAAACTACTCACGAACCGAGCTTGAACTTTGGAAATAGAGCTCGAGACGAGCCGGCTTTCGAGCTCTCATAACTTAAGCGAGCTGAGCTCGAGCCTCGTAAAGCTCTTCATCCACTTGACTAAGCCCATCCAATTTTTAACTTTAACTCAATTTTTTTCTTACGTTACTTAATGTACAAATTCAAATAAATTAAAAAAAATAACAAAAAAGAAAAAATAACAATTAATGCAGCTTAGTATATGTAGTCAAGTGTTATTTTAAATAATGTCTTTATAAAATAAAACAATATTTGAGGTGCTAAATTAAATAAACTTGTAAAACGCACAAATGATTGGAAAGTGGCTACTTGTGTCATACAAAAGCCAAAATTGATGGTTGTCCTAAGACGTGCCACATTCTAAGGTCCTAAATATTTGCAATCATGAAATACCAAATTGGCATTAATTAAAGTGTGGTAATAAATTAATCTTAGGGTGTAAGGAGTGGTTAAACACTTGAGAGTGACAAACTAAAAAATTAACCAATCAGAGTGTGTCACGTCAATCAGTGAAAAGTGTTTAAACTTTGCTGAAAAGTGTTGGCAATGGTTTAGACACTTGCTGAAGTGGTAATTTTTTTTTGTTTGTAAACTAGTATTTTTAATATTTAAGTTAATAAATGTAGAATAAACTTACAATAACATTAAATTAAATTAAAAACATTAAAATTACATTAAATTAAAAAACAATAAAATTACATTAACTTGAAATAAATTAAACTAGTCTTCGTCGGAATCGACCAAAAGGTGGGGTAAATCTTGACTTGCGAGATGATTTAGGAGATCGTGTTTTAGTCTCCAATGTGTGTCTTCATCCATCAACTCGCCCAACACCGTATCGTCTAGAGCGGGCTCGACCGGAGGATCCCGAATGTGCACCGGTGCTATCGCCCTTCCTTCATCTTTCAAAATCATGTTGTGTAAAATAATACACGTGTACACAACACTCCTAATTTTTTTAACGGATCTTGCTCGCATCGGTTGACTCAATACACCCCATTTCGCCTTCAAAACACCAAAAGCCCATTCGACGTCTTTTCTTGCCGCCTCAAGTTGCCTCTTGAATTTCTTTTGGTCTACTTCGTGAGGGTAAGGGATCGACTTCACAAACACGGACCATGAAGGGTAGATTCCATCCGCGAGCAAATAACCACGTTTGTATAAATGGTTGTTAACGTAAAATGGACATTTTGGCGCGGTTCCATTTCGTTTCATTAAAAATAACGGAGATTGTTGTAGCACATTGATATCGTTATGAGAACCCGGTGGATCGCCAAAAGCATGTCAAAACCATAAGTCTTGAGAGACAACTGCTTCAAGCATAACAGTCGGGTATCGGTGATCTCCTCGCATATATTGGCCTCGATACTCTGTCAGACAAAATCGCCAAACAAAATGGGTGCAATCAAGGCTACCGAACATATCTGGAAGGTGATGTTTTTCCTCATGAGCTTCGTATAAAAGTGCCATGTCATGGCTTGTCGGTCTACGTAAGAACTCGGGAGCGTATATTTTGCAAACCGTGTCGCAAAAATATTCTAGGCACTCGTGTCGCAACCCCCGATCCCAAATCCCCGGAAACGGGTGGCCGCGAGCCAGTTTCAGTGGTATCGCGTATTGTCTAATTTGGCAGCGAAATTTTTCATCAGGACCGTAGTTAGGAAATATTTGATCAGAGTAAAATACCACATTTTCATATTATTAAACATAAGGGATAAAACCCAAGTTTGCAATACACACATTTTCATAATAATAAATCCTATTTTATTTTAGGTAACTTTATTGCCACTTTTCCAAGCCTTCAGTGCTGTCCAGCTGGCTTCTATTTGGCTTTCACAGTTTGTTACCAGAAAACGCGTTTTAAAAACATTTGTCAGTGGGAAATACTGGTGAGTGAATCCCAGTTTAATCAAGTTAAATAAAAACCATTGTACAGTATTGAGGGCGATCTCGCAATTATATTTGTTTCCAAGTTATACCAATTAACATCCATGGTATTGTCAGACACGACTTGTGGAAATGTTACTCCTTGACCAGGTGGTAACAAATTTTGTATACAAAACCCCAACATACTCATGATAATTGTATTCTTACAAATACTCAATAACTCCTTAATATACATTTAATTGTATGAGGTTTTGTAAAAACAATTCACAAAAAGGTTTACAAAAAGCGGATAAACTTACATTGCTGTCTTAGATTTTCTGTAAGGGTTTCCTGAGAATTATCTATAATTCACACAAAAGCATACGTGTTAGTATAATAACCCATTTTAACATTAGTAATACCCTCCCCGAGACGGCATTCCAACGACTACGTCGGGCAGAACCACGACAGCCGTTACGGAACCCTAGATCAATCGGGCAGCGTATCTAATACGTATCCATGGGTTATGATACTTACAACGGAGCAGAACTTCGCTATTTAGGGGGGTATAATACCCGTAGATTATGCCTACAATTCAGATTTGAGAGAAAGAAAACGTTTTTGAACGAATTCGAATGACGATCCGAGGCCCTCTATATATAGTGCTGATTTCTGGTCCTCTCGCGGCCCGCGTAACACGAGACCGGGACCTACGCGGCCCGCGTCAACGCTGGTCAACAGCGTAGCTTGTCCGGGTCACTATCTAGCCTCGCCACGATGTTGACACGTGTCATCACCAGGCTGCGCCACCTTCTTGATCTCTAGCGGCCCGCGTAAGACCTTTAAGAGGTCTACGCGGCCCGCGACAAACCCAGAAACATTATTTTTAAATATTTTTAATACTATTTAGGGTATTCGGGGTCCGTTTTCGCGTATGGGGTGTATTTTTGGACATATTGGGATATTTTAAAATATATTAGGGTGTCGGAAAATTTATGAGGGTGTCAGTTTTCTTTAGGGTTGTTATATCCTCCCCACCTTGTTTTTGAGCTCGTCCTCGAGATCTACTGGAATAGGTGTGGATATTTCCTTTGCATTTCAGATTCAAGTTCCCATGTGTACTCAGGTCCTCTTTTGGAGTCCCACTTCACTTTGACCAGAACTAATCTCTTATGCTTGAGGTTCTTGACTTTCCTGTCTTCAATTTGTAGAGGCCTTTCCACAAACTTGAGTTGTTCATTCACCTCTATATCCTTAAGAGGTACTATTAGAGATTAATCAGCTAAGCATTTCTTGAGATTAGATACATGAAACACATCATGTATTCATGCCATTTCCTCTGGCAGTTGTAGCTGATAGGCTACAGGTCCTATTCTTCTAATAATCTCAAAAGGTCCAACATACCTGGTGTAACACCCCGGCCGGAGGCGGAAAAGCCAAAGGTGTCACGAAACTTGATAGAATGCATTTGAGCACATGGAGATTATGTTAAGTTGAAATATAATTTAAGTTTAGTTCAATAGATTGCATTCACATCTGAAAAATATAAGAGTACATAGACAAATACAACATAAATTATTTCACAAATGATAAATTTGGATTTAATCTAAGGCATATGTCTTGATCAATCCTATGTAAAATGTTCTTGCAAATCCTGTCATCAAACATTGTCACCTGAAACATATGTTAGGGAAAATATTTGGATCAACAAACGGTTGAGTGAATTCATAGGTTTTGTTTCACAATAGTTCAAAAATAAGTTTAAGCCTTTCGTATGATATATCACAAAGCAAAATGAATAATACGAGTATATACATGGGGAGTACATTCAAACCATTCAGACGTATCACTCGGGTTTATCACCACACTTCCAAAAGTTTCAAATAGACATGAATACCAACCAAAAGTTTTACCAAAGTGTCACTGGAAGTATGATGGGGCGTCACACCTATAGCGCTGTAATATAACCGATGGGCTTGTACGGAGTTAATGAATGTACAAAGAATAACAGTAATAACTCAAGCATCAACCAATTGCACAAGTGAATCAATACGGCAAAATAGATATATAGTTTATAAGCATATGTTTCACCCCAAAAGTTTAAAGTAAAAAGGGGAATCTATGAACTCACCTTGATCTCGGGTAAATCCAAACAAGTATGCAAAGTGTGAGAGTTCTTGGAATTAAGATTCCACGTCACTCTAATTGATTGAACATGCAACAATATGGAATATGTATCAACAATAATGTTTAATTGGATAATTGGAAATCCTAAATCTATAGGATTTGGTAGTGTTTTGTTTAAATGGTAATTATGTGGTTTGGATAACCTAACAAGAGGACTCGGAAAATGAATATGATGTAAATGAATTATTTATGAAAAATATTAATTTAACAAATAATAAAATTGCAAAGATATGTAATTGTTTTAATATAAATATTTGTAACAATAAATCAAATATAATTAATTAGTATAATTAAATAATGTAATTATTTATAATGATTATTGGAAAAATATTGTACAAGTGATATAAAATTATAAATTAATTTAGATGGTAAAAATATATATTATTTGATAAAGAATAAATATTTTGTTTAAAAGAATAAATATGATAATTATATGATTAATTATCAAAATAATTCTATTATTTCTGAATAATTAAAAATAACATTTTTAATTATTAACACGCAATATTACTGATTTACAGTAATTATTAGGGTTCTGGAATAATTTTATATAAATAAATGGAATTAAAATGGTTAAAATATTAGTATTTAAGTTTATAGAGTTATAATTATTAAAATAAGATGTAAATAAACAAACCAGTTTCTGAATTTTTATAAACTCAGAAAAATGTGTACTTTGTTATAGAAATATTTTTGAGCAGAATATATATAATTATATAATTAAATATGTTAAGTTTAAATAAATGATTTTAACTGATTTAATTATGTAAAATAATCTGTAAATACCCAAACAGTAACTAAAGTTATATAAATTCAGAATAAAGCATGTAATACATAAAAATAATTTCGGACATAACTTATATAGTTATATAATTTAAATATATTAAGTGAAACTAACTTTTAAAGTGTAAACACTGTTTTATTTATAAAAATATCAAAATTATATGAAATATTAACAAGAATATTATTTTTGTAAAGTACATCACATTAAATATTTACTATAAAAATTTCAATAATTAACTCATTAAAACCGATTTATTATAAATTTTTAAAATTTAAAACTGTTTTAATTAAATAAAATGGTTTATAAATAATTTTGCATGTTTTATAGTTTTAATAAATGTATCAGCATGTAAAGTACTTATGTTAAAAATTTTAGACTTTAACTGATTAATCTCGATTTAATATAAATTTTTGAATAAAACAGTTTAAATAAAAAGAAAACAAAGTACTATTCATTGTCTTCTTCCCCAAACTGGTCAACGAAAGTCAACATCGCTAATAAACTGGGAAAAACTAAGTTATATCTAAATTAACTCTAGGGACTCATTATATAAACGTAACTGAATTAATTGAAATGATAAAAACGAACCGGTATTGTCTGGAACGTCGGGTCGACTAATTCCGGCGAGTTCGACTTCCGGCCACTGTTGCAGGTCCGTTTTTCCGACGAAATTAGACGTGTTTGCTAAATGTGAGAGGTGTAGGAGATTCGTGAAGGTCCAGGGAGTTTATATAACCCCTTAATTCGTTCCAGATCCGACAATACGTAATGGAATCGATCCGCTTTAGAATATTTAAAAAAAAACTGGTAACATGCTGTTTGATATTCAATGTATCGAATTAATGAGTGAATTGAATTGGGTATGGGTCGTGGGTCTCGTGTGAATGCTTTACAGATAGAAAATCAATTAAACAATCGATTCTTGATTGTTTCCGACAACAACAGTGCGATCTGATGCTGTTAGTATATATATATATAATATCTAATAAGTGTATAAATATAATGAAATCTAGAACTATAAACAACGAAGCTGGTAGTCCTGCCGGTTATGCGCGTGTTTGGTTTGCGGTTGAGCGCGGGTTCGTGTCTCACACCTGACCGGTTCAAAGGGGTTTTCCCCTTTTTGTTTGAATTAAACCTTATTTACATTTTAGTCCCTGAGGTTCCATTATTTAAACAAATGGTCCATGTAACAGTTAACTTAATTAACTAACTAGGTTAGTCTTTAAATAAGAAAACCTTATATAATAAATAACCCGGTTAGAATATTATGTTAAAACAATTTAGAAAATGACAATATTAGTCCCTGTAGTTCAAGTTTTAATTAATGACCAAAAGGACCCTATACTTTTATTTCAAAAATAAATATGTTTATTTTATTTAAAATATAAGTTTCAGAAATGACACTAAGGACCCTAAACTTTTGAGTTTTCAATATTTACATTTTTAACCCGAACTTACAAGATTTAAAAAAAAGACTTTTTAGTCCCCGGACTTTTGTACTTTCTAAAAATGACGGTTTTAGTCCTCGGACTTTAAATCAACGTTTTCAAGCAAGTTTCAAGAAATGAAAATTAGATCCCTCAAATTGTAGTTTCACAACATGTCATAATAGGCCCTTATAGTTTATGTAGTCTTGTTTAATAGTATAAAACTCAACAAATTTGTAATTGTTTCACGTGTTTGTGTTTGTATAAGCATGTATAAGCACAAAGCAAGTATGTTCAAATAAGTTTCATTCCAAACACGGTATTTGTTACCATGTAAGTCGGAATAAATGCGAGTGTGAAAACCAGGGTGGTTACAGTCTCCCCTACTTTAGAAAATTTCGTCCCAAAATTTATTCGAAAGAGACCGTAGAATGTAATTGTAATGATTAGAAAAATAACCAAATCATTGTTTGATGCCGTAAACTTTGAGGAATTTACGAGGATCATTATATAGAAATTGTTTTGCATGGCACTATGTCATGCTGGATTTGTAATGTAAATCTTTAGCAAACAAATGTGTGTACAAATAAGCAACAATGGATAATCACATAACCACATAATGTTTTTATATGCCACCTTACTTAACAAGGCTTACTATGATTCTCATGCATCGAACCCCGTAATTAAGTGTGCACCCAAAATTACGTGTTTCGTTGCATGGTCCACATAGCACTTCTAGTTAAGTGAGGAAACAAATAAAATTGAGGTATTGTTTAAATTAAACAAGCATCAATATAACATAACATCAATTGAATCAAAACGTATTTCACATTAGCAATAATAGCATTGTTTGTTTGACAGTCTATTAAACAAATTTACATTTGAAATAAGTCATGTAATGGATCAAATTCAGGATTATAAGGTGGTGGAGGTGGTAGAGGCAGTTGCATATGATCAGTTATTTGTATCAGCATGCTTTCCAACCTTTGATTTCTTTCTGTCAACCATCTTATTTGTTGAGACAAATTTTGAACTTGATTGGTTAACCTAGTCACTTCGTCTCCCAATGAATCTGGAGGTAGATTCATTTGAGGCATCGTACTTGGGCCTGCCATATCAGTTGGTGGCAGTTGTTCTACTTCGTTCAAAAGTGACTGGAAAGAATGTGACAGTAATGGTGCTTGCAAAAAGGGTTCTGATTCTAACTGCTCTTGAGTCACCATGTTTTCATCAAACCAAGTTCCTTGCATCGTTGAATTCTCCTCGAAAAATGACGGTGGGAAGCTTGGTAAGACGTTCGGTGTTAAAGGTTGGGATAAGTTAGTTGTAATAGGTTCTTGTATGTATGGCAGCGGTGGTTGTATATCAAACCGATAAAAAGACTGTTGAGGAAACTGCAAAAATGATTGTTGTAAATTTTGTGGGAAGGTATTCTCTAAGATAACTGGAGCTCCCTCCAACTGTGATGATTGTGTTAGTGTATCAATATGAACAGGGGTTAGCCTCATGGTGTAAGGATTTACAATCCCAGGTGCCTTTGGTGGAGATAATCTGATCACTTAAGACACCTAATGATTTTGCTATTTTTGTAATATAAGACCCTCCCATGAGACTTCTCTGAGGATGTGATTGTTGACTAGAAAAATATTCAGCAAGTCCGTGGGCAATATTACAAGGAACTTGCTCAAAAATACTATACAAATAGAAAAGTTCGATTGTTTTAACCCTGTGTAGATTATGTTTGCGCCCCGTGATAGTGTGGGCTAAAACACGGTGCATATATTGATAACAAGGGTCTATGAAGCTTGTAGAATTATTGTTGACACACCATTCTTTTAATGAATGGTATTGCCAATAATTTACCATATCCGCGGAGGAACAAGAGGTTGGTGCCTCCGTAAAAATGGGTTGTTTGACTTCTTCATTTGTATATATGCCCAGATGAACTGCGAATTCTGTTAATGACATAGTATGAAGTTGCCCACAAAGTTGAAAATGAATGTATTCATTGGTAAGATTTTCATTAGATTTGTAATAGAAAGTGGACAAGAACTCATACACTAGTTCATCATATGATGGTTCTAGGATGTCGAAGAAACGGCGCCAGGGTGTATTAAGTTGTAGTGATCTTGCCAGCAAACCACTGAAATCAAACATTCCTATTCGTTGCCAATCAATACTGCTAATAGTAAGAACTTCTTTATGCTTGAGTTTTTGATACCTCTCTTGATAGTGTAAAGTAGTAAACTGAAGGAAGGGATGAATTTTTGCTGCATTTGAAGATTCAGCATATGCTGTTGGGAGATTTGCCATTTGGATATGGGGTTTTGTTGAACTAAGAAAGGTTTGGGTATGTGTTGAGTTATATCAGAAGTTTGTAGTTCTTGTGTAGATTAGCTCGTGTAGTGAGTTTCTTATATAGATAAGGAGATTCCGGATTACACCATGTGATCGGTTAGTGCTTCCATGCTACGTTCTGCAGCTAGTTTGAAAATTTGAATCTGACAGGTATGGTCTCGAGAAAATTTTGAAACTTTGAAAAGGAGGGAATCGTATCGTAATAAATTGATAATAGTACAATGTAGGTTGATTAGGGCTTGGATTGTTCTGAAACGGAGAAAAGAAAAAAAATCCTTTTGAATTAGGGTAACATGCCTTGAGCCGATAGGCGTATTGTACTCTCATCGGTAGTTCCCAGGTAGGCAAACGTGTGTCTCGTCATGGAGGTATTTTCTGAAAGAAAGATTATAGTGATTTCATAATGGGGTAACGTAGTTTCATAAAATCAATGAGGATCAAAGAAAACACGTAACAAGATGGATATCATTTATTCCACGAATAAATGACATCAATGACAAGTCAAAGTAGTTGGGTTCTTATAACTTGGTGAAGTCATGCTTTAGCCTATAAGTGGATACTCATCCCAAGAATTCCCAGGTAAGCACAACTGGTCTCGCGTCTGATGAGATTTATACGAAGTGCTTGCCTAGACAGAAAACTCAGAATACAGGCATCCACCCTTCCAGATTGCATGAGTTCGTTATTAGAGCCCAAGACTTTGATGAGAATTTAAAAATCAGAAGAGGTTTTGAAAATAATCACCTAAGGATAGGTGGTGAGCATTTGTAAAATCTAAAGATAAGATCTGTGGTGACGAGGCATTGGATACAAAAGATAAGAATAGAGATGAAGACAAGGCAAAGATAACGGAAGAGTTACTAATGGAAAGTGTCCTAGGTAAGTTATAGTCTAGGTCAAAAGTAAGTTCTAATAACCTAAATCCCTATAACCATGGCTCTGATACCAATCTGTAACACCCCGGCCGGAGGCGGAAAAGCCAAAGGTGTCACGAAACTTGATAGAATGCATTTGAGCACATGGAGATTATGTTAAGTTGAAATATAATTTAAGTTTAGTTCAATAGATTGCATTCACATCTGAAAAATATAAGAGTACATAGACAAATACAACATAAATTATTTCACAAATGATAAATTTGGATTTAATCTAAGGCATATGTCTTGATCAATCCTATGTAAAATGTTCTTGCAAATCCTGTCATCAAACATTGTCACCTGAAATATATGTTAGGGAAAATATTTGGGTCAACAAACGGTTGAGTGAATTCATAGGTTTTGTTTCACAATAGTTCAAAAATAAGTTTAAGCCTTTCGTATGATATATCACAAAGCAAAATGAATAATACGAGTATATACATGGGGAGTACATTCAAACCATTCAGACGTATCACTCGGGTTTATCACCACACTTCCAAAAGTTTCAAATAGACATGAATACCAACCAAAAGTTTTACCAAAGTGTCACTGGAAGTATGATGGGGCGTCACACCTATAGCGCTGTAATATAACCGATGGGCTTGTACGGAGTTAATGAATGTACAAAGAATAACAGTAATAACTCAAGCATCAACCAATTGCACAAGTGAATCAATACGGCAAAATAGATATATAGTTTATAAGCATATGTTTCACCCCAAAAGTTTAAAGTAAAAAGGGGAATCTATGAACTCACCTTGATCTCGGGTAAATCCAAACAAGTATGCAAAGTGTGAGAGTTCTTGGAATTAAGATTCCACGTCACTCTAATTGATTGAACATGCAACAATATGGAATATGTATCAACAATAATGTTTAATTGGATAATTGGAAATCCTAAATCTATAGGATTTGGTAGTGTTTTGTTTAAATGGTAATTATGTGGTTTGGATAACCTAACAAGAGGACTCGGAAAATGAATATGATGTAAATGAATTATTTATGAAAAATATTAATTTAACAAATAATAAAATTGCAAAGATATGTAATTGTTTTAATATAAATATTTGTAATAATAAATCAAATATAATTAATTAGTATAATTAAATAATGTAATTATTTATAATGATTATTGGTAAAATATTGTACAAGTGATATAAAATTATAAATTAATTTAGATGGTAAAAATATATATTATTTGATAAATAATAAATATTTTGTTTAAAAGAATAAATATGATAATTATATGATTAATTATCAAAATAATTCTATTATTTCTGAATAATTAAAAATAACATTTTTAATTATTAACACGCAATATTACTGATTTACAGTAATTATTAGGGTTCTGGAATAATTTTATATAAATAAGTGGAATTAAAATGGTTAAAATATCAGTATTTAAGTTTATAGAGTTATAATTATTAAAATAAGATGTAAATAAACAAATCAGTTTCTGAATTTTTATAAACTCAGAAAAATGTGTACTTTGTTATAGAAATATTTTTGAGCAGAATATATATAATTATATAATTAAATATGTTAAGTTTAAATAAATGATTTTAACTGATTTAATTATGTAAAATAATCTGTAAATACCCAAACAGTAACTAAAGTTATATAAATTCAGAATAAAGTATGTAATACATAAAAATAATTTCGGACATAACTTATATAGTTATATAATTTAAATATATTAAGTGAAACTAACTTTTAAAGTGTAAACACTGTTTTATTTATAAAAATATCAAAATTATATGAAATATTAACAAGAATATTATTTTTGTAAAGTACATCACATAAAATAATTACTATAAAAATTTCAATAATTAACTCATTAAAACCGATTTATTATAAATTTTTAAAATTTAAAACTGTTTTAATTAAATAAAATGGTTTATAAATAATTTTGCATGTTTTATATTTTTAATAAATGTATCAGCATGTAAAGTACTTATGTTAAAAATTTTAGACTTTAACTGATTAATCTCGATTTAATATAAATTTTTGAATAAAACAGTTTAAATAAAAAGAAAACAAAGTACTATTCATTGTCTTCTTCCCCAAACTGGTCAACGAAAGTCAACATCGCTAATAAACTGGGAAAAACTAAGTTATATCTAAATTAACTCTAGGGACTCATTATATAAACGTAACTGAATTAATTGAAATGATAAAAACGAACCGGTATTGTCTGGAACGTCGGGTCGACTAATTCCGGCGAGTTCGACTTCTGGCCACTGTTGCAGGTCCGTTTTTCCGACGAAATTAGACGTGTTTGCTAAATGTGAGAGGTGTAGGAGATTCGTGAAGGTCCAGGGAGTTTATATAACCCCTTAATTCGTTCCAGATCCGACAATACGTAATGGAATCGATCCACTTTAGAATATTTAAAAAAAAACTGGTAACATGCTGTTTGATATTCAATGTATCGAATTAATGAGTGAATTGAATTGGGTATGGGTCGTGGGTCTCGTGTGAATGCTTTACAGATAGAAAATCAATTAAACAATCGATTCTTGATTGTTTCCGACAACAACAGTGCGATCTGATGCTGTTAGTATATATATATAATATCTAATAAGTGTATAAATATAATGAAATCTAGAACTATAAACAACGAAGCTGATAGTCCAGCCGGTTATGCGCGTGTTTGGTTTGCGGTTGAGCGCGGGTTCGTGTCTCACACCTGACCGGTTCAAAGGGGTTTTCCCCTTTTTGTTTGAATTAAACCTTATTTACATTTTAGTCCCTGAGGTTCCATTATTTAAACAAATGGTCCCTGTAACAGTTAACTTAATTAATTAACTAGGTTAGTCTTTAAATAAGAAAACCTTATATAATAAATAACCCGGTTAGAATATTAGGTTAAAACAATTTAGAAAATGACAATATTAGTCCCTGTAGTTCAAGTTTTAATTAATGACCAAAAGGACCCTATACTTTTATTTCAAAAATAAATATGTTTATTTTATTTAAAATATAAGTTTCAGAAATGACACTAAGGACCCTAAACTTTTGAGTTTTCAATATTTACATTTTTAACCCGAACTTACAAGATTTAAAAAAAAAGACTTTTTAGTCCCCGGACTTTTGTACTTTCTAAAAATGACGGTTTTAGTCCTCGGACTTTAAATCAACGTTTTCAAGCAAGTTTCAAGAAATGAAAATTAGATCCCTCAAATTGTAGTTTCACAACATTTCATAATAGGCCCTTATAGTTTATGTAGTCTTGTTTAATAGTATAAAACTCAACAAATTTGTAATTGTTTCACGTGTTTGTGTTTGTATAAGCATGTATAAGCACAAAGCAAGTATGTTCAAATAAGTTTCATTCCAAACACGGTATTTGTTACCATGTAAGTCGGAATAAATGCGAGTGTGAAAACCAGGGTGGTTACAGTCTCCCCTACTTTAGAAAATTTCGTCCCAAAATTTATTCGAAAGAGACCGTAGAATGTAATTGTAATGATTAGAAAAATAACCAAATCATTGTTTGATGCCGTAAACTTTGAGGAATTTACGAGGATCATTATATAGAAATTGTTTTGCATGGCACTATGTCATGCTGGATTTGTAATGTAAATCTTTAGCAAACAAATGTGTGTACAAATAAGCAACAATGGATAATCACATAACCACATAATGTTTTTATATGCCACCTTACTTAACAAGGCTTACTATGATTCTCATGCATCGAACCCCGTAATTAAGTGTGCACCCAAAATTACGTGTTTCGTTGCATGGTCCACATAGCACTTCTAGTTAAGTGAGGAAACAAATAAAATTGAGGTATTGTTTAAATTAAACAAGCATCAATATAACATAACATCAATTGAATCAAAACGTATTTCACATTAGCAATAATAGCATTGTTTGTTTGACAGTCTATTAAACAAATTTACATTTGAAATAAGTCATGTAATGGATCAAATTCAGGATTATAAGGTGGTGGAGGTGGTAGAGGCAGTTGCATATGATCAGTTATTTGTATCAGCATGCTTTCCAACCTTTGATTTCTTTCTGTCAACCATCTTATTTGTTGAGACAAATTTTGAACTTGATTGGTTAACCTAGTCACTTCGTCTCCCAATGAATCTGGAGGTAGATTCATTTGAGGCATCGTACTTGGGCCTGCCATATCAGTTGGTGGCAGTTGTTCTACTTCGTTCAAAAGTGACTGGAAAGAATGTGACAGTAATGGTGCTTGCAAAAAGGGTTCTGATTCTAACTGCTCTTGAGTCACCATGTTTTCATCAAACCAAGTTCCTTGCATCGTTGAATTCTCCTCGAAAAATGACGGTGGGAAGCTTGGTAAGACGTTCGGTGTTAAAGGTTGGGATAAGTTAGTTGTAATAGGTTCTTGTATGTATGGCAGCGGTGGTTGTATATCAAACCGATAAAAAGACTGTTGAGGAAACTGCAAAAATGATTGTTGTAAATTTTGTGGGAAGGTATTCTCTAAGATAACTGGAGCTCCCTCCAACTGTGATGATTGTGTTAGTGTATCAATATGAACAGGGGTTAGCCTCATGGTGTAAGGATTTACAATCCCAGGTGCCTTTGGTGGAGATAATCTGATCACTTAAGACACCTAATGATTTTGCTATTTTTGTAATATAAGACCCTCCCATGAGACTTCTCTGAGGATGTGATTGTTGACTAGAAAAATATTCAGCAAGTCCGTGGGCAATATTACAAGGAACTTGCTCAAAAATACTATACAAATAGAAAAGTTCGATTGTTTTAACCCTGTGTAGATTATGTTTGCGCCCCGTGATAGTGTGGGCTAAAACACGGTGCATATATTGATAACAAGGGTCTATGAAGCTTGTAGAATTATTGTTGACACACCATTCTTTTAATGAATGGTATTGCCAATAATTTACCATATCCGCGGAGGAACAAGAGGTTGGTGCCTCCGTAAAAATGGGTTGTTTGACTTCTTCATTTGTATATATGCCCAGATGAACTGCGAATTCTGTTAATGACATAGTATGAAGTTGCCCACAAGGTTGAAAATGAATGGATTCATTGGTAAGATTTTCATTAGATTTGTAATAGAAAGTGGACAAGAACTCATACACTAGTTCATCATATGATGGTTCTAGGATGTCGAAGAAACGGCGCCAGGGTGTATTAAGTTGTAGTGATCTTGCCAGCAAACCACTGAAATCAAACATTCCTATTCGTTGCCAATCAATACTGCTAATAGTAAGAACTTCTTTATGCTTGAGTTTTTGATACCTCTCTTGATAGTGTAAAGTAGTAAACTGAAGGAAGGGATGAATTTTTGCTGCATTTGAAGATTCAGCATATGCTGTTGGGAGATTTGCCATTTGGATATGGGGTTTTGTTGAACTAAGAAAGGTTTGGGTATGTGTTGAGTTATATCAGAAGTTTGTAGTTCTTGTGTAGATTAGCTCGTGTAGTGAGTTTCTTATATAGATAAGGAGATTCCGGATTACACCATGTGATCGGTTAGTGCTTCCATGCTACGTTCTGCAGCTAGTTTGAAAATTTGAATCTGACAGGTATGGTCTCGAGAAAATTTTGAAACTTTGAAAAGGAGGGAATCGTATCGTAATAAATTGATAATAGTACAATGTAGGTTGATTAGGGCTTGGATTGTTCTGAAACGGAGAAAAGAAAAAAAATCCTTTTGAATTAGGGTAACATGCCTTGAGCCGATAGGCGTATTGTACTCTCATCGGTAGTTCCCAGGTAGGCAAACGTGTGTCTCGTCAAGGAGGTATTTTCTGAAAGAAAGATTATAGTGATTTCATAATGGGGTAATGTAGTTTCATAAAATCAATGAGGATCAAAGAAAACACGTAACAAGATGGATATCATTTATTCCACGAATAAATGACATCAATGACAAGTCAAAGTAGTTGGGTTCTTATAACTTGGTGAAGTCATGCTTTAGCCTATAAGTGGATACTCATCCCAAGAATTCCCAGGTAAGCACAACTGGTCTCGCGTCTGATGAGATTTATACGAAGTGCTTGCCTAGACAGAAAACTCAGAATACAGGCATCCACCCTTCCAGATTGCATGAGTTCGTTATTAGAGCCCAAGACTTTGATGAGAATTTAAAAATCAGAAGAGGTTTTGAAAATAATCACCTAAGGATAGGTGGTGAGCATTTGTAAAATCTAAAGATAAGATCTGTGGTGACGAGGCATTGGATACAAAAGATAAGAATAGAGATGAAGACAAGGCAAAGATAACGGAAGAGTTACTAATGGAAAGTGTCCTAGGTAAGTTATAGTCTAGGTCAAAAGTAAGTTCTAATAACCTAAATCCCTATAACCATGGCTCTGATACCAATCTGTAACACCCCGGCCGGAGGCGGAAAAGCCAAAGGTGTCACGAAACTTGATAGAATGCATTTGAGCACATGGAGATTATGTTAAGTTGAAATATAATTTAAGTTTAGTTCAATAGATTGCATTCACATCTGAAAAATATAAGAGTACATAGACAAATACAACATAAATTATTTCACAAATGATAAATTTGGATTTAATCTAAGGCATATGTCTTGATCAATCCTATGTAAAATGTTCTTGCAAATCCTGTCATCAAACATTGTCACCTGAAATATATGTTAGGGAAAATATTTGGGTCAACAAACGGTTGAGTGAATTCATAGGTTTTGTTTCACAATAGTTCAAAAATAAGTTTAAGCCTTTCGTATGATATATCACAAAGCAAAATGAATAATACGAGTATATACATGGGGAGTACATTCAAACCATTCAGACGTATCACTCGGGTTTATCACCACACTTCCAAAAGTTTCAAATAGACATGAATACCAACCAAAAGTTTTACCAAAGTGTCACTGGAAGTATGATGGGGCGTCACACCTATAGCGCTGTAATATAACCGATGGGCTTGTACGGAGTTAATGAATGTACAAAGAATAACAGTAATAACTCAAGCATCAACCAATTGCACAAGTGAATCAATACGGCAAAATAGATATATAGTTTATAAGCATATGTTTCACCCCAAAAGTTTAAAGTAAAAAGGGGAATCTATGAACTCACCTTGATCTCGGGTAAATCCAAACAAGTATGCAAAGTGTGAGAGTTCTTGGAATTAAGATTCCACGTCACTCTAATTGATTGAACATGCAACAATATGGAATATGTATCAACAATAATGTTTAATTGGATAATTGGAAATCCTAAATCTATAGGATTTGGTAGTGTTTTGTTTAAATGGTAATTATGTGGTTTGGATAACCTAACAAGAGGACTCGGAAAATGAATATGATGTAAATGAATTATTTATGAAAAATATTAATTTAACAAATAATAAAATTGCAAAGATATGTAATTGTTTTAATATAAATATTTGTAATAATAAATCAAATATAATTAATTAGTATAATTAAATAATGTAATTATTTATAATGATTATTGGTAAAATATTGTACAAGTGATATAAAATTATAAATTAATTTAGATGGTAAAAATATATATTATTTGATAAATAATAAATATTTTGTTTAAAAGAATAAATATGATAATTATATGATTAATTATCAAAATAATTCTATTATTTCTGAATAATTAAAAATAACATTTTTAATTATTAACACGCAATATTACTGATTTACAGTAATTATTAGGGTTCTGGAATAATTTTATATAAATAAGTGGAATTAAAATGGTTAAAATATCAGTATTTAAGTTTATAGAGTTATAATTATTAAAATAAGATGTAAATAAACAAGTCAGTTTCTGAATTTTATAAACTCAGAAAAATGTGTACTTTGTTATAGAAATATTTTTGAGCAGAATATATATAATTATATAATTAAATATGTTAAGTTTAAATAAATGATTTTAACTGATTTAATTATGTAAAATAATCTGTAAATACCCAAACAGTAACTAAAGTTATATAAATTCAGAATAAAGCATGTAATACGTAAAAATAATTTCGGACATAACTTATATAGTTATATAATTTAAATATATTAAGTGAAACTAACTTTTAAAGTGTAAACACTGTTTTATTTATAAAAATATCAAAATTATATGAAATATTAACAAGAATATTATTTTTGTAAAGTACATCACATAAAATAATTACTATAAAAATTTCAATAATTAACTCATTAAAACCGATTTATTATAAATTTTTAAAATTTAAAACTGTTTTAATTAAATAAAATGGTTTATAAATAATTTTGCATGTTTTATATTTTTAATAAATGTATCAGCATGTAAAGTACTTATGTTAAAAATTTTAGACTTTAACTGATTAATCTCGATTTAATATAAATTTTTGAATAAAACAGTTTAAATAAAAAGAAAACAAAGTACTATTCATTGTCTTCTTCCCCAAACTGGTCAACGAAAGTCAACATCGCTAATAAACTGGGAAAAACTAAGTTATATCTAAATTAACTCTAGGGACTCATTATATAAACGTAACTGAATTAATTGAAATGATAAAAACGAACCGGTATTGTCTGGAACGTCGGGTCGACTAATTCCGGCGAGTTCGACTTCCGGCCACTGTTGCAGGTCCGTTTTTCCGACGAAATTAGACGTGTTTGCTAAATGTGAGAGGTGTAGGAGATTCGTGAAGGTCCAGGGAGTTTATATAACCCCTTAATTCGTTCCAGATCCGACAATACGTAATGGAATCGATCCACTTTAGAATATTAAAAAAAAACTGGTAACATGCTGTTTGATATTCAATGTATCGAATTAATGAGTGAATTGAATTGGGTATGGGTCGTGGGTCTCGTGTGAATGCTTTACAGATAGAAAATCAATTAAACAATCGATTCTTGATTGTTTCCGACAACAACAGTGCGATCTGTTGCTGTTAGTATATATATATAATATCTAATAAGTGTATAAATATAATGAAATCTAGAACTATAAACAACGAAGCTGGTAGTCCAGCCGGTTATGCGCGTGTTTGGTTTGCGTTTGGGCGCGGGTTCGAGTCTCACACCTGACCGGTTCAAAGGGGTTTTCCCCTTTTTATTTGAATTAAACCTTATTTACATTTTAGTCCCTGAGGTTCCATTATTTAAACAAATGGTCCCTGTAACAGTTAACTTAATTAACTAACTAGGTTAGTCTTTAAATAAGAAAACCTTATATAATAAATAACCCGGTTAGAATATTAGGTTAAAACAATTTAGAAAATGACAATATTAGTCCCTGTAGTTCAAGTTTTAATTAATGACCAAAAGGACCCTATACTTTTATTTCAAAAATAAATATGTTTATTTTATTTAAAATATAAGTTTCAGAAATGACACTAAGGACACTAAACTTTTGAGTTTTCAATATTTACATTTTTAACCTGAACTTACAAGATTTCAAAAAAAATGACTTTTTAGTCCCCGGACTTTTGTACTTTCTAAAAATGACGGTTTTAGTCCTCGGACTTTAAATCAACGTTTTCAAGCAAGTTTCAAGAAATGAAAATTAGATCCCTCAAATTGTAGTTTCACGACATGTCATAATAGGCCCTTATAGTTTATGTAGTCTTGTTTAATAGTATAAAACTCAACAAACTTGTAATTGTTTCACGTGTTTGTGTTTGTATAAGCATGTATAAGCACAAAGCAAGTATGTTCAAATAAGTTTCATTCCAAACACGGTATTTGTTACCATGTAAGTCGGAATAAATGCGAGTGTGAAAACCAGGGTGGTTACACCTGGGACTTAGCTTTCCTCGTTTGATGAATCTTACCACTCCTTTCCAAGGAGAGACCTTTAACCATACTTTATCTCCTACTTGAAATTCCAATGGTTTGCGTCGGTTATCGGCATAGCTCTTATGTCGATCACGTGCTGCTTTCAGTCGTTCCTTGACTTGAATAATCTTGTCAGTTGTTTCCTGTACTATCTCAGGTCCAGATAGTTGCTTTTTCCCAATTTCTGCCCAACAGACTGGGGTTTGGCACTTTCGTCCATAAAGTCCTTCGAATGGTGCAACGTTGATACTTGTGTGATAGCTGTTATTATAAGAAAATTCTATTAAAGGTAAGTGATCGTCCCGATTACCTCAAAAATTAATTACACAAGCTCTAAGCATGTCCTCAATTGTCTGAATTGTTCTTTCGCTTTGTCTGTCCGTTTGAGGATGATAAGCTGTGTGCTTAGATTTAACTTGGTTCCCATTGCCTTTTGGAAACTTGACAAAAAATGAGAGGTATAACGACTATCTCTATCAGAAACAATTGATAAAGGTATTCTATGTAATGAAACTATTTCATTTACATATAATTTAGCTAACTGTTCCATACTAAAAGTTTCTTTCATTGGTAGGAAATGAGCTGACTTGGTTAGCCTATCTACAATCACCCAGATTGTATCATTACCTTTCCTTGTTTTAGGTAATTTAGTAACAAAATCCATTGTTATTAATTCTCATTTCCATACTGGCATTTCTAACTGTTGCAACAGACCTGAGGGTTTCTGGTGTTCAGCTTTAACTTGTAAACAAGTTAAACATTTAGAAACATAGGCTGCTATGTCTTTTTTCATTCCTATCCACCAGAAATTCTTTCTTAAATCATGATACATTTTATCATTTCCTGGATGCATCGTATATTTGGACTTATGGGCTTCTTCTAATATACGATGGCGTAAGTTTCCTAATTTAGGTATCCATATTCTCTTTTCATGGAATCTCCAAATTTCATCTGTTCCTTGTTCTAGTTCCTTAATCATTCCTTTTAATTTTTCAGTATCATCCTTGATTACTGCTTCTTGTGCTTTTCTAATTTGATCATTTAAATCTACTTGCAGATTTAATTTAAGAGAACGTACCCTTTTTGGGTTTTCGTGATACTTTCGGCTTAAAGCATCTGCCACTACATTTGCTTTTCTTTCATGATACTGGATATCACAATCATAATCACTAAGCATCTCCATCCAGCGTCTTTGTCTCATATTCAATTCCTTTTGCCCAAAAACATATCTTAAACTCTTATGATCAGTGAATATGGTAAACTTACTACCATAAAGGTAATGTCTCCAAATGTTAAGGACAAAAATTATAGCTCCTAACTCTAGATCATGGGTTGAATAATTCTCTTCATGATTCTTAAGTTGTCTAGACGCATAGGCTATAACCTTTTGGCGTTGCATCAACACACATCCATAACCTAACTTAGAAGTGTCACAATAGACTACAAAGTCTTCAGTTCCTTCTGGTAACGCTAATATGGGTGCATGGGTTAATCTTTGCTTAAGAATTCTAAAGGCTTCTTCTTGCTTTGGTCCCCATTCAAACTTAATGGATTTATAGGTTAACTTAGTTAAAGGAATGGCTATTCTAGAAAAATCTTGAATAAATCTTCTATAATAACTGGCAAATTCTAAGAAACTTCTAACCTCGGTTGGTGACTCAGGTGTTTTCCATTTAGTTATCGCCTCGATTTTTGTGGGATCCACATGAATTCCTACATGGTTTACTAAGTGTCCAAGAAACTGTACATGTTCTGACCAAAATTCACACTTTGAAAACTTAGCATAAAGTTTTTCCTTTCTTAATATACTTAAAAGTGCGTGTAAATGCTTTGAATGTTCCTCGTTACTCTTAAAGTAAATTAGAATATCATCAATAAAAACAATTATGAATTTATCCAAATATGGCTTACATATTCGGTTCATCATGTCCATAAATGCGGCTGGGGCATTGGTTAGACCAAATGGTATGACAGTAAATTCATAATGACCATACCTTGTTCTAAATGCGGTTTTAGGAATATCCTCTTCCTGTACCTTTAATTGATGATATCCTGATCTTAAATCGATTTTAGAAAAAAAATCGAGCTCCTTGCAATTGATCGAACAGATCATCGATTCTCGGTAATGGGTACCTGTTCTTAATCGTGACCTTGTTTAATTCACGGTAGTCAATGCACATACGCATTGATCCGTCCTTCTTTTTAACAAATAAAATCGGTGCTCCCCACAGCGACGAGCTTGGCTGTATAAATCCTTTCTCCAACAATTCGTCTAATTTTTTCTTTAGTTCCTGCATTTCGGCGGGTGCCAAACGGTAGGGTGCTTTGGCAATTGGTGCTGTTCCTGGCAGTAGATGAATTCTAAATTCAACTTCTCTATCTGGTGGTAGTCCTGGTAATTCTTCCGAAAATACATCTGAAAACTGAGACACTACTGGAATGTCTTTTAATTCTTTTCCTTTAGTGTTAGTGATTATAGAAATCAAATACACTATAGACCCTTTTCTTATATAACTTGCAGTTTTCATTACAGAGATGAATTTTGTGGGTCTAGATGGTTTATCTCCTTTAATTGTGATCTTTTCACCCTTTGGTGAATTTACTTGAATTGAATTTTGATCACATAAAATACTGGCTTTATTGGCTATTAACCAATCCATTCCTAAAACGACATCAAATCCTACCAGATTCATGGGATACAGGTTTGCCATAAACTTTTGGTTTAAAAACTCTATTCTTGCTCCCTGCAAGATTTCAGAAATCCTAACAGTTTCTCCATTAGCTGTCTCTACTAGACATTCTTGTGGAAGTTTAGTTAATGATTGATTAAGAAGTTTGCAAAATGAAGTATTAATAAAACTTTGGTTTGCACCAGAGTCAAATAATACTTTAGCAAAAATATCATTAACTAAAAACGTACCGGCTATTACGTCCGGAATCATTTTGGCTTCATCTGTAGTCAAAACAAATGCTCTAGCATTTTTAGTGTTTTTGTTGTTTGGAGCTGGAGCCAATTTTGGACAGTTTGGCTTGATATGACCTTTTTCTCCAGAGTTGAAGCATAGTCCGATACTGGATTTCCTCCTGCAATCTTCTTCCTTGTGTCCTGGTGCTTTGCAGAAATTGCAGTGAGTGGAGCATTTTCCTTAATGCTTTTTCTTGCAGACCTTGCAGTATGGTGCAAAGGTAGAACCTGTATTCCTACGATTGGAATTACCATAACGGAATTCCTGGGTAATCCTTTGTGCTAGGTTTTTCCTCTGGTCTTCTTCTCTAGTACGTATTAATTCATCAGTCAAGGTGTTTGTTAATTCCACAGCTTCTTCTATAGTTTGAGGTCTAGCTGCCTTGACTACATGTCTAATTTTTTCAATTAATCCCCAGATATAACGGGAGATTAATACCGGCTCTGGTGATGCAATGGTTGGTACTATTCTAGCATATTCAAAGAATAACTTTGTGTACCCCTTACTATCCACTCCATTCATCCTAAGATTTAGGAATTTGTTTGCTATTTGTTCTTTTTCATTAGGAGGGCAAAATTTTCTTTCTACCATATTCCTAAATTCTTCCCATTCCATATTGTATACCCTATCACTTCCTTTTGATTAGAGGATAGTGTTCCACCATTCTAAGGCTGAGTTCTTAAATAGATTGGAAGCAAACATTATCTTGTCCTCTTCCGCACATTTACTTATTTTTAGAACAGCCTCAGTCTTTTCTATCCAGCGTAGAGCTGCAATAGGTTCTTCATTGCCCGAGAATTCTATCGGTTTACAGGACCAGAATTCTTTGTAAGAACAACCTTATGGCATGGTTCTTCTTCTTTTGGGAATGGGCACTTGAAGTACGGGTCCATTGTTTACGCTGTTTTCTGGTTCAGTTGGTCGCTTACTGATATGTTTACTTTTGTTATTCGCTTCCTGAACCGTTTGAAGAATAAATGGCATTGCATCTATAATTCCTTGTGCCACTATGTGTTGGATGACACTATTATCCACTTGGTTTCCATTGTTATTGACTTTTGGATTCTCATTAACCAAGTTAATGTTACTCTGGTTATCGTTCTTCAGATTTTCTTGATTTCCTTCGTCGGCCATCTGAATTTTAAACATTTACCACGTATTAATATCACAAATTAATATTTAATATAGATAATCACATGACACGTATTTTGGGAAAAGCGTCGATCATTGCGACTTACTCTATTTTTATATAATATGCATCTATTACACACAAGTACTGAAATTAAAAATTACAATACCAACTGAAATAAAATTACACTAATAGTAGTAGGCTTCCGTACACACATATTTTTTATTATTATTATTATTATTATTATTATTATTATTATTATTATTATTACTATTACTACCGTTTCCATTCTCACATTCATGGATATGGATTCATCCAAAAATCCATATTGCGCTCGTCGTACTTCCAGATGAGTCGCTCTCCCACCTGTCGTATTCTTTCACTACTCTCTAGAATTTCCTCACCAAATGTCCTAAGTACTTGTACGTTTTCTGCACTCATTGGGGGTGCAGGTTCTAGAACTGGGTTCAGAATCTGGGGTGCGGGTTCCTGGTATGGAGGTGTAGGGGCCTGGAATCTGTAAGGATCTTCTAAAATCTCCGTAATGTATTCGTCGTGGTAATAGGGATCTAAAGGATCCAAACCTGGGTAAGCTCCTATGTTTGGCATGGGCATGTCTTCATGTATTGGGTAACGTTGCACATAGTCCCTATTGTCGTCCCACCAGGGGTCGTAATTTGGGTCTAGGGGGTTTGGTGATGGTACCCTAGGTATTTCCTCCGGATTGAAGTCATGCATTTCTATTTGATTTTCAAGGTTTTCTATTTCAATGGGTTGGTCAGGAAATGGTGATTGTGGTTGGGGTTGGGGTGCTATTATTTGCTCCAGATTAGGGTCAGCTTCAGTGGTTGCTAAGATGTGGATGTTGGCTATACCCCTATTGTTGGTGCATACGTCTGTCGACTTCGTCTTGTATCGAGTCTTGTAATAAAATAGTTAGATCGAGTCACGTAGTTCAGGAAAATAGAGTTTTAGAGATCATTTCCCACGAAATGTCTATTCCCCACGAAATAGACATGGCACTTTCAAGGGGAATTAGAAACATGGCACTTTCAAGGGGAATTAGAAACTCTATAAATAGGGAGTTTAGTCATTTCATTTGTAACTTCTCCCATTCCAGCAGCGAAGCTCTGCTGAAGTGTCTACAGGTCTGTAAACATGTCATATCAATAAACAAGACGGTTAAACTACTTTCTAGTGCAAATCAAGCTGAACCTACACTGAAACGTCTGATTTCGCCTCTCGTTTTGGTCTAGAACTCTTCTGAAAGACTCGTTTTGGTCGTTACTCGATCCTACAAGTGGTATCAGAGCTCAGGAGGAAGAGTTCTTACCGACTCAGCTTGATTTCATCCCAAAATCTGATTTCTACTCATTCTTTCACGTTTTTAACTGATTTTCGTCAAATTGAACGGGTTTTTACCGTCCAAATTAGCTGATTTTTTGATATGTTGTGCGAAAAAACCTGATCTATAACCCTACCAAGTTTCAGATCCTAATTCCCAGCCATTTGAGAGAAATCGAAGGTTTTTGGTCCGATATCGAGTGACATCAGGTTGTTTTCGCTTGAAACAGCCTAATTTCGCTTGAAAACACCTAATTCCGCTTGAAAACACCTAATTTCGCTTGAAAACACCTAATTCCGTTTGAAAAACACCTAATTTCGCTTGAAAACATCTTAATTCCGTTTGAAAAAGGTAATTTCGTTTGAAGATTCCGCGTGAAAGTTGCTATTCCGTTTGAATTTGGTATTTCGCGTGAAAGTGGTATTTCGTTTGAAGAATTGATTCAGTTTACATCAGATTAGTTTGAATAACCAACAGTCTTCACGTGCATTAAAATCATCGGCCCAATTGAATCTTGGATGTTTGCATGTGTTGTTGTCAGGCATTTAAAAGAGTTGCATGTGAAAAATTTTGAACAGTGTGTCAACCCATTTATTGTTCTTCGGTCCAATCAGATTATTAAAAGAAATAGTTCACGTGATTTGATTTTGACGGCACAATCAGGTTATTAAAATCTACAGGGATCTCGAGATATGTTGGGTGGTTGCACGTGATTTCTTGTCTCAATTAGCATTAAAATTGATTGAAGTAATCGGCCCAATAGGATAGAGGTTTGCATTAAAGTTGTCAGTCTACTATATGTTAAAAAGGTTCAATTAACATCAAAGGATATTGAAAAAATGTCGGACATTGTTTAAAAGAATGAGAAAAGGTTGAATAAGCATGTGAGTAGTCCACTATTTTGAAAACAATTGGGATATTGTGTTGTCAGATTGAACATAAAATTGGTCGACTTTTGTGTGTAATATTGGTCCAATCAAGATAGTGTAGTTATTTGTGACATCACATGAACCTTTTCATAAATTGATTTAATAACAACATTGTTGGCCACTGGGTTTAAATTTCGATCAAATCAAATCGTTGTCGAAGAATCAATAATTTGGCCCATGTGAAAAGAATTAAGAGTGTATCAGCCCAATCTTATTTGTTTGAAAATTAATTTTGCCGGCCCAGTTTTTCGAAATTGTTTCAGCCCAAGTTTTGAAGGTCCAAACAGGTTATTCACTTCACGCGTATTGTTCACGAGGTCGCATCAAATTTGTTACACGTCGCACGAAATGGTTGTTTAGTGGTCAGGTTGCGTGAAAAAGTCCAATTCATTTGAAAGATAACTCAGTTCACTTGAAAATTCAGTTTGTATCAAAGTCATCAATTCGCTTGAAAGTTAGTCCCAGTTCGTACGGTTTGGAGTTCCAAGTTGTCAAAAGTTCATCAGGTCGTTTGAAAGTCCGTCAGTTTGCATGTAATAGGGTCAGGTCATTTGAATTGGATCCAGGTCATAGCAGTCTGCATGGTTTGACAATTTAAACCTCAGTTCACACAGAATAATCACCAGTTCGAGTACCAGTCTTATTCTGTTAATTGACAAGTCTTTAAACTGATTGTGTTTTGTTTGTTTGTTTGTCTACAGGTGATACAGGTGTTTTACGAGGTGAACCAGTTCGTTTGAAAGCTTGTTTGAGAAATTCTTCGATACCGAAACATAGATTCTGAATTCTACAGTGCGTTTGCTACAACCCCGACTACTCCGGCTGACATTGCTAAGAATATGAACATGGAAAATGAAACTGGAACAATGCAAAAACCCCCGAAACTTATGGGAATTGAAGAGTACCATGGCTGGAAAAATCATTTTGAGAATTGGGTTCAAGCAAATCATCTAAGAGCTTGGGAAAGCATTGAAACAAAATA
Source organism: Helianthus tuberosus (assembly GCA_030545235.1). Taxonomy (NCBI): domain Eukaryota; kingdom Viridiplantae; phylum Streptophyta; class Magnoliopsida; order Asterales; family Asteraceae; genus Helianthus; species Helianthus tuberosus. Next base: position 215,352,246 of record CM060406.1, read on the forward strand.
TGTTAGACCACAGATCGCTTTGAATGTTGATAAAATTATCTCAGAATTTTCAGACAAAGAGAGAGATAGTTATAAAGGAGAGAAAATGATGATTAGTCTTTTACAACAAGCTATCAAAGAGGACATTTTTGTTTTGCTTCAGCATGATGATAGTGCTTTCTCAATATGGGAGGCACTTGAGAAGAAATTTGAAGGAAGTACGGAAATGATCAATAGCAAAAAATCATTATTGAAGAAAGAATTTGAGTTGTTTACAAGTATGCCAGGTGAATCTACAAAGACTCTTATTGAGAGATATTGTCATCTTGTGCGTACCATGTCTCAGTTGAAAATTACTAAAACACCAGCAGAATGGGTTGAAAAGTTAGCTGATGCTTTACCTCAGAAAGAATGGGGTACATATCTCCTGATTTTAAAAAATACAGGAGAGTTTAGTAAATTTTCAATTGGACAGTTTATTGAAAAGCTTGAGGGACAGGATCTTGAACAACAAAAGATTGCCATAATGAACAGCTCGAGCAATCAACAAGACATCAAATTGTACTATAAAGGAAATGTTCAAACTGTTGAAGCAAGTCCAAAGATCCAAACTGCTTTTAGTGCAGGAAATTCATCCGGATCAGTCAGTCAAAGTTCAATCAACACTAGTGGATTTTCAAATGTTAATCCTCCAAGTGTTCAAAGTGCAAATGTTGGTAATGGACATATGATTCAGTGCAATGTTGCATTACATCTTCAAAATGGTCAGAATTTTTCTGAAGAAGTTGTTAAAAGTCATATGGCATTATTGGTTACTACTTTGGAATCTTATGAAGGATTGATTGCTGGAAAAATTGGTAATCCTATGTTAACCAAGGAAGATTATGACCAAATTGATGCAGAGGAATTGGAGCTTATGGATATAAAGTGGTGCTTGGCAAGTGTTCTGAGGAGAGCTGAGAAATTCAAAATGATTACAGGAAGAAATGATTTCTTGGATGCACATGTTTCTGCTTTGGGTTTTGATAAATCTAAAGTTACTTGTTTTCGATGCAGGGAGAAAGGACATTTTAAAAGAGAATGCAAAAATCTAGAAGCAAATGGAGCAAAGAATCTGTTTGGTGGTCATGATTACTATCGGAAAGCTATATATCAACAAATCACTCATCAACCGCATCAACAAAAAGATTCACAAACTGCTCATGGGAAAATGATTGAAGATGCAAATAAGAAAGCTTATTATGGTATCATTGATCAAGATGATGAGAAAATGGCTCCAGGATTTAGCTGGGATAAGTTTGTGGATGAGAATAGAGAGTTTAAAGCTTTCATTGCTCAAATTGTTCAAAAGCCAGAATTGATGAAAGAATGGATAGCAGTGTTATCTGATGAAGAAGAAAGTCAAGATGGAGAATCTGTTTCTTCTGAAAATAGTTCAACAGATACTAGTGATAATGATGAAGAAGTTAAACAAATAAACATTGGAAAAACTCATTTATCTTCTGACAGTTTTGAATTTTATTTTGCAGATAAATTGAAGAAACTTAAAGTGAGAAAAGCTGCAAAAGAAATGAAAGAAGTTAAGGTTGTTGAGAAAATAGCTGAAGTGGAAAAAGTTGTTGAAGTCGAGAAGATTGTGGAGATTGAAAAGATTGTTGAAGTCACAAAACCTTGTCTTACATGTTTGGAATCTTGCAAACAATGTGAAGATAAAGATGAAAAGTTTAGTGAGCTTGAAAAGTTGAAAGAGATGTTGCTGTTTGATGTCAAGAATGTGAAAGAGTCGTACGATGTATTAAACAAAACTATAAATAGTTTGCAGAAGACAAACTCTGAAAGAGAAGATGCTTTGACAATGACGAATGCAACAATGATGTCTAAGCAGAAAGAGATCAATTACTACATTGAAGAGTGTGCTAAGTTGAAACAGGAGTTGGAAATTGAAAAAGTTGAAAATGAAAGAATCAGATGATTACTGAAAAGTTATTCAAGTTCTGATTATTTAATTGACATAATTTATCCAACTGTTGCAGGTTTTGAAGTGTTTGAAGACAAGAAGCCGAAGAAAAAGGATACTGGTAAGAAACAGAGTGTCAGTTATAACAAGTGTCCGCCTCCAATTTGGGAAGGGTATTCGTCTAGAAAACCGAATAAGGAACAAGTAAAAAAGGCAGGCAATATAAAGTTGAAGTCCGAGATAACCGATGTACTACCAGACAATATTGACATCACATTCACAGCGTCCGACATAGATCATGAGTCTGAGTTAATAAAAAGGATGGTCGATCAGGTGTTAGATAAGGATGAGGAGTCCGAGTCAATGTCCGAGTCCAGGAGTTCGAGTTCGTTTGTCAGGAGTTCAAATTCGTCGGGAAAATGGGTGTATAGTAAAGAATTTTTGTTGTCAAAATCTAATTTGAATGACGAAACATTTGAAGTTGCATATACTTTGAATGATTCAGACAAATTATATTTTGATAAAGAATTTCCAATAAGAAGTGTTCAAATTGAAAAGATTAAAAAGGTTTTCAAATTAACAGAAATTAATATTTCTGAAATAAAAGATTTAAATCTTTCTGAAAAACCTAAAAAGTACACTTCAAGAGTTCAACAAAGATTGAACAAGAAAAAAGGTTACAGTTCTGGTTCTGGTTTTCAAAAGAAGCCAAACCATAACAGTAATTTCAAAAGAAAAGGATTAGGATTTATTCCACCTGAAAATCATAAAAATGAGAAAATTTCTAAAACAAATACAAAATTTGTTTCAGGGACAAATTGTGAAGAAGAATCAAAGAGCTCATTCTGGAAACAGTTAAACCAATAGTTTCTTGCTGAAAAGATGAAGAATGGAGTTTTTCAAAGAAAGGAGACTAGAACCTGTTACAGATGCAATGAAGTTGGTCATATTGCATGGAACTGTCCTCAAGCAACAAAAACAAAACAGGGAGTCTCAGAAAAACTTAAAGAAATAGTTGTTGACAAAACTGAACCACCAACTGAAAAATTTAAAATTTTCAAAAACTCAACATATGAAGTTGGTGAATGTTCAAAGAAGTTCTACAGGAGAAGTGTGAATCTTGACAATCAAAAATGGGTTGTTAAGAAATCGGATGTGAAATCTGGTGATGAATCTGATTCCACAAAGTCAGAGGAGCCACAAGTTGATGTTAAAGAAGAAAGCTCAGTGCCTCCAATGGATAATGTGAATTTTTCACCATTGAGGACTGAAAATTTTAGAAAAATTGGAAATGTTGAGATCTCAAATCAATTTTATTCTGAAAAGAATGAATTTGATGTTGAGAAAGCTTTTAATGGAAATGTGAAAAAGATTTTTGAAAAAATGGTTGAGCGTAAAGTGAAAGGGGTAAACGATTTTTATAAAACAAAGAAAGCAACTTTTTATCCAAGAGAAGATGGGGTGGAAACATCCAAGTTTGGTGAAGCTTGGATGTCAGTTTTTCACAAGTAAAAAGTATGACTTGCCGGAGCTCCCAGGTTGGTAAGTGTGGAGCAGGAATCAGCATCTTTCTTGAGAAATTCACTTTTGTGATATTTCGTCTTTCAAAGTGGTAAATCAGGGACATTAAGTTGTACTTGATTTTCTACAAGTGATATTGTTGTTAAAATTCAAAATTGTTATATTTGTCAAATGGTTGAGAAAAACAATGTGATGAACCCCTAACCTATAAGTGGTAAAATCAGCAAAACTTATTTTCCGGAAGAATCATTTTGTTTAAAACAAACTTAAGTGTTTTGAAATCATAATGAGAAAATAGTTTGTTGAAAGGGGGAGTTCTGATTGTTTATGCCAAGTGGATGGCAAATTGAAGTGATTCGATATCAGTTGTCACATTACTTGTACAGTTTGTTTTCAAATTTCCTTAAATGATTTTGAATTTTAGGGGGAGTAAGAATTTTTTAGAAAATCCAAAAACATTTGAAAATTTGAAAAAGCCAAAAACATGATAAAATACAAAAATGAGTTTGTTGTGAAAAAAAGGAAATGATAGTACATCAGTAGACAGTTACAGTATGCTAAAGAAATGTAATGTTTAAATAGCGTTAAACGGTCTCACTGATGATATGCCGATAGGTTTTTACACATTTAGTAAGCTTTTTCGGGATATAAACTTAAATTCAATTTCAAACTTGCTTATTTTGTGGGGAACACTACTTGGGTATATAGGTAACCCCTGAAATTTCGTTTGAAAGATCCCTCTTTCTAAGATACTAGGTCTTTATGCTCAGTGATATCTGGGGTATTATCCTGGGACTTCTGATTTTGCGGAAGCAATGGCCTAGTCCCCGGAGAATACTTTACGCTTGCTTGAAATAAAAGCCTGCCCTCAGTACAAAAAATGATGAAACATTGAAAAATGCTAATCATGTGCTGTTGTAAAAAAGATCCTCTAAAGGGGACCCACCAAAGGTCGAAGCCGTCATCTCTCTGCTGAACGGAAGTTCTGACCTGAGCTCTCACGGTTTTTCGCATTTAACCCCTTACAGATATCATCTGTGGTATACTCACCTGTAAGACTAAATATTGGGATTTGGATACGGGAGTATATTCAAGAGGTGGGACACATGAATGAGTTTAAGTCCTTAATACACCTAATTCATATCCTGAATCAGTTGAAATTTGTGTGAGAATTTAAGTGGATCAGTATACAGGCAATCTAAGTGAATTGTTTAATCCTTATTGTGTAACTAAGCTCAACGGTACTTGTGACTTGTCAAAAACTGATATGATCCTCTTACACAAACTCGCAAAAATATTATCTGTAAATATTTCTTTATTGCATTTCATTTCTTTTCAAAAATAAAAAAAAATTTAAGTGTATTTTAGCATAAATTTTGAAAAATCCAAAAAGATTTTTGACAACTGGTGTGGAAGAGCTGATTTCAAAATTCCAAGCGCTAAACATGATGAGCATGTGTTGAGGGGGATCTTGTGTTTAAATGAGAAAAGGTTTTGAATATTTAATTACAAGTGGTTCATCAATTATGAACATTGTTATATCATTCTGGATAAATTTGAGGGGGAGTCTGGTTATATAAATTTGTCAAATGTTAAATTTGTGAAATTTTTTGTGAGGTAGAGGATGTGCAGGATAGCTTGGATTCTGAAGTCTGAGTATAGAGCCAGGACACAATTCTGATCCTGTGAAAGTCAGATTGCAATCAACATCCGAGGGTAAATGAGATTGTTCGAGGGGAGTATGTTGATGCTGAAGAGAAGGAGAAAGAGATAAAGTTTGAGGATGCCTACACTGTCAGATTCTTCAGAGAGCGATCAGACTGATAAAGACTGAAGACGTTTAAGACTCGACACTTAAGACTCGTCAACATCCGAGGGGGAGTCTGTTGGTGCATACGTCTGTCGACTTCGTCTTGTATCGAGTCGTGTAATAAAATAGTTAGATCGAGTCACGTAGTTTAGGAAAATAGAGTTTTAGAGATCATTTCCCACGAAATGTCTATTCCCCACGAAATAGACATGGCACTTTCAAGGGGAATTAGAAACATGGCACTTTCAAGGGGAATTAGAAACTCTATAAATAGGGAGTTCAGTCATTTCATTTGTAACTTCTCCCATTCCAGCAGCGAAGCTCTACTGAAGTGTCTACAGGTCTGTAAATATGTCATATCAATAAACAAGACGGTTAAACTACTTTCTAGTGCAAATCAAGCTGAACCGACACCGAAACGTCTGATTCCGCCTCTCGTTTTGGTCTAGAACTCTTCTGAAAGACTCGTTTTGGTCGTTACTCGATCCTACACCTATTGATCATGTCTTGGGCATATGCATCTATCTCTCTCTTGGCTGCTACTAGTGCTCTCTGGTCTTGTAACTTTTTCATACGTTTTCTACGCTCGTGTGCCCCTCTACTGAACCATCCCCTCTTTTTCTGAGGAAATGGCTCTTCTGACTGAGCCTTAAACATGAAGATTCCTTCTTCCGTATCAGCAGAGTACCCTGAGAGGGCAGGCTGAGAAGAGGAGGTGCCTTCGCTTCTAGGCGGACCAGACAATTGACGATACGCGTCAGATGGTCCTTGGTCGCTCATACTGTAAACTAACAAATAGTCAAATAACACATAACTATAAATACAGTTATGCACGTATTTCCGTAATTATTTCCTAACAATTTGAATTTTGATGTCAGCAGAACACTTTTGTGGCTAAATCAGTGGCTTAGCTCTGATACCACCTTTTGTCGCAACCCCCGATCCCAAATCCCTGGGAAAAGGCGGCCGTGAGCCAGTTTCGGTGGTATCGCGTATTGTCTAATTTGGCAGCGGAATTTTTCATCAGGACCGTAGTTAGAAAATATTTGATCAGAGTAAAATACCACATTTTCATATTATTAAACATAAGGGATAAAACCCAAGTTTGCAATACACACATTTTCATAGGAATAAATCCTATTTTATTTAATAAAAACATCTATTTTATTTTAGGTAACTTTATTGCCACTTTTCCAAGCCTTCAGTGCTGTCCAGCTGGCTTCTATTTGGCTTTCACAGTTTGTTACCTGAAACGCGTTTTAAAAACATTTGTCAGTGGGAAATACTGGTGAGTGAATCCCAGTTTAATCAAGTTAAATAAAAACCATTGTACAGTATTGAGGGCGATCTCGCAATTATATTTGTTTCCAAGTTATACCAATTAACATCCATGGTATTGTCAGACCCGACTTGTGGAAATGTTACTCCTTGACCAGGTGGTAACAAATTTTGTATACAAAACCCCAACATACTCATGATAATTGTATTCTTACAAATACTCAATAACTGCTTACTATACATTTAATTGTATGAGGTTTTGTAAAAACAATTCACAAAAAGGTTTACAAAAAGCGGATAAACTCACATTGCTGTCTTAGATTTTCTATAACGGTTTCCTGAGAATTATATATAATTCACACAAAAGCATACGTGTTAGTATAATAACCCATTTTAACATTAGTAATACCCTCCCCGAGACGGCATTCCAACGACTACGTCGGGCAGAACCACGACAGCCGTTACGGAACCCTATATCAATCGGGCAGCGTATCTAATACGTATCTAGGGGTTATAATACTTACAACGGAGCAGAACTTCGCTATTTAGGGGGGTATAATACCCGTAGATTATGCCTACAATTCAGATTTGAGAGAAAGAAAACGTTTTTGAACGAATTCGACTGACGATCCGAGGCCCTCTATATATAGTGCTGATTTCTGGTCCTCTCGCCGCGTAACACGAGACCGGGACCTACGCGGCCCGCGTCAACGCTGGTCAACAGCGTAGCTTGTCCGGGTCACTATCTAGCCTCGCCACGATGATGACACGTGTCATCACCGGGCTGCGCCACCTTCTTGATCTCTAGCGGCCCGCGTAAGACCTTTAAGAGGTCTACGCGGCCCGCGACAAACCCAGAAACATTATTTTTAATTATTTTTAATACTATTTAGGGTATTCGGGGTCCGTTTTCGCGTATGGGGTGTATTTTTGGACATATTGGGATATTTTAAAATATATTAGGGTGTCGGAAAATTTATGAGGGTGTCGGTTTTCTTTAGGGTTGTTATAACTCGCGGGAAGTTCTTTCGGCCATATGCAAGTACTCGTCATTCTCGTCTGGAGTGTTACCAGTTGCTAGCTGTTTAATAGCCGATGTCACCATTTCCAACGGCGTAAAGCCCTTCCTACCTCGCGCATCGAGGGCCTCTTGAAACCACGAGTCGTTCTCTTCCACGTCGGCCACAATTTTTAGAAACCAACGTTTCAACATACGGAACCTATGCCGAAATATATCTTCGTTGTACTTCGGGTCTTCGAAAAAATAATCCTCCATGAGTGACTCATGCCCCTCCTCACATTGACGTTCAATATATCTCCTTTGGTTAGATGTGCCCGTATCTTGAAGTTCTGCTTCTTCAATGAGATTTTGAAAAAAAAGAATGCTACTATCGGATGAATCGTCGCTACTCATGGGTGGAACCATAACGGGAGTTCATCCGCCATTTTGTTTTGTAAATGTTTGGGAAGAATTGATGGTATTTTTTTGGTTTGGTTGGGGTATAAATTTGAAGGTATTTGGTTATGGTTTGGTATTTATAGTTTATTGTTTTAAAGAAAAAATAATTTTTTTTATTTTAAACGACATTATAGCCGTTAACTCGCCCCCCAACGTTCAAATTTTCACCCTTTCCCGAGCGGCATATGTTCCCCGATACAGCAACGAAACCGCAGCGGCAAAGGGTCGGCGGCGGTGTTGCCGCGCGGCAAAAGCCCTTTGCCGCACCCACACCGGACACCCTTATTACAATTCCCTTATTCTTGTAGACATAATTTAATATGCTTTTTGGCAATATGTAAGCATCAAATTATATGCTAACATTCCTTGACCTTTTACTTGTCTGCTGTGGGTGCAACACGTGGACAAGTTTAGCGTAACGTGTGAATTTGTTACAACACACATTACGTTATACTATTGAAGAAATAAATGCCAGAACAAGGGATCTTGAGAGTATATGTGACAACCCTCGTAATTCCATGTATCCGTACAATTTATTAACGAAAATTAAAGTGCTTGATGACTGTGCTGAATCATTTAACTGCTCTCTGATTTTTATGTTATACTTACATGTGCGTGTTAACATACTAGTAGTATACAGAAAAGTTACTAAATAGTCTGGTATATTTTCCTAACTGTTAGGAATTAATTATGTTACAAAAATATATATATAAGACACCTTACGGAACAATTAAACAAATTAACGGAACAGTGTCCGACCGAATAACCGGACATTACCCGGGACACCAAATATTTGCCAAGTACATTGTCTTATTATTTTTTACTAGTCGTGGTCCCCGTTTACCATAACACCCACCAAAAATCATCACACTAACATATATTATCAAATTACTTACAATCTAACTACCTTTTGCAATTTAGTCACAATTTTACCTTAACCCCCCCCCCCCCTTAACCGATTCGGTCCCATGATGGACCCACCATATATCTACACCATGCTTCATATCGTATATTTTATTTCGATATTACTTGTGCTAGTTAACAAAATATGGAGTGAAGATTATAAGTATGGAACCATTAGATCTTTCATCATTTCATATCATTCCTCAATCTTTCACCTCTCTCTCACTTTCGGTTCACCCCAAAACCGCCACCATCACCACCCCTAAACCACCACTTTCATCCACCTTCAAGTCTCATTCAAGTATAGAAGAAGGGCTATAGGAGCTTGCATCTTGTGGTGCTTCAAAGGAGCTTTGTTCTTGCTTTTCATCATCATTTCTTCATCATCTTCTTCACTAAATTTTCCCTAGCTTTAAGCTAGTAGTAAGTCTCTATTTAACCCTTGTTCATGACTATTTTGTGTAGCTAAAAAGATGTAGTATGTTAAATCTACAAGAACACTAAAAGGGTTTAAACAAGAAGATGAACATAAAAGTTACATGAAGATTTACAAGATGAAGTGTTGTAGTGAGATGTTGTAGTGAACATGTTGTTGATTTCTTGATGATTTACTTGCTAATATTGATGTTAGAGGTCATTGTTGATCACTAAACATGTTAACGGAATCAATCGAACACACTTTAGAATGTTAAAAGCTGAAACAGTATGGCTGTTTGGTGATAACAGCCAACTTCAATTGGCTGTAACCAGACCCTAATAAAGCGAAAAATATATTTTCTGAAGTCTAGATTTATGTATTATGAAATACGGTTCTAATGGAACTGGAATCATAATTTTTGGACTTCGTTTACTATTTTTAAAGTGTCGTTTTGTAACAGCAGCTAGAGCTGCATTTTTACTGCTGAAAATAAGCGTTCTGTTTTCTGTCATAACTTGTATTCTGTGTAGAGTCAGATCATGAAATTTGTACTGTAAATGACCACCGATGTATTTGTAATTCTCCCACTGGAATTTCGTAAATCAGACTCTCGATGAATTTTAAATAAATTATTCCGTGGACTGCAGTCGGAAAAAGATAAATCTGAGTTCAGTCCGGAAAATGAATTTTTTTATAAAATATTGGTGATGAATTGGATCCCGAGATTTTTACACAATGATATTTGGATCGTTTAAGACCTTCTGTAAAAGTTGGGAATTTTTGAAACAAGTTAACTATTTTATTAAAATCCCCGAAAACAGCCCGGTTTTGAAGATTAAAGCTGAAACGACATAAGTAGTGATTTGCGTGTCTAAATGTCGGGTAGGTTATCTGAGAATGATATAACATGTTATATGTCAATAAAAGTGTTATGTGCAATGTCGTATGTTTGTTTATGAATGGGGAGTAGATGGGAAGTTTATATGGGCATGAACCGTTAAAGTGATGCATGTTATGTGATAGATACGTGTAGGAACTTTGTGTTCTATTTGAAGTCACTAATAAACTAAGTGGTAATCATACTAGGACGTGATTAACCGACCTTGACTGTTAGCTATATTTGAGAGTCAAACCGAGCGACCGAGGTGAGTTCACACTTTCTACAAGGCATGGGATTCCCGGTGGTTTGGGAATGGGTTAAGAAAACTAAAATAGAATCTACATATCCTCCTTGGGTAGGATATGTACGGCCATCCTCCCTGGGTAGGATGCCAATATTAAACCTGCGTATTCTGCTTGGGTAGAATACGTACGTTCGTCCTCCTTGGGTAGGACAACAACCTTAAAACTTACTAGACAAAACTCTACCATGAAGTCCCTCATTTTATATCGACTTAATTGCCGAGGCCAATGGCGAGCGGGTCATTAGTTAATAGCGCTATTAGGTTTAACAAACCTCACACCGTGTCTTCCGAACGGGCGTGTACTAATGCACTATGGCAAACTGTCAATGATGATAGAACATTGACGTAGGGTACAACTATTGTTCGTCAGTTGTCGATATCGGTCTAGTGGTTCACATGGGGAACCCCCACTGATTATGGATATGGTTTGGGTAATGAGAAGGAACTGGTTAAACAATACTTTCAACTACGGGGTAACCCCCACGGCAAATAAGCCAACTAAAGTCAAACCACGTTTTTCAGAAACAACTTAAAACTAAACAACCAAACGTGAACTCACTCAACTTGTTGTTGACTCGTTGTTACATGCCTTACAGGTCGCTAGATGCTTATGGAGCTTGCACGAGGAGGAGGTCGTTGTGGGATACGGACTGTTATTTTCCGTGCTTAATATTTAAATCTTTATGAACTTATTAAACCTACGTTTTGGACTTTAAACTTATGAACTATGGAACTTATGTTTTGGACTTACGTTTTATGCTTCCGCTGTTAACATTAAGTCGGTTACTTTCTTTTGGTCACCAATCGTATTGTGGTTGGTTTTATTTACTTAATTATGTTGTTCAATATGATTGGTGGCTCGATCATGGTCATATCACGCCTCCAAGCGGTGACACTCCGCATGGTGGATTTTGGGGGTGTGACAGATTGGTATCAGAGCCATTGGTTATAATGAACTTGGTTTTAAAAAGGGAAAAGCTTTTTGATAAAACCAGACTATAATCTGTACAGTGCTCAATGATCCACAACGACGCTTCGCTCCACGTGCAAGACTCAACACTACAGGTAATATGGTTATTGTTTGTATTGCCTACCTGCTAGTTTAAGCAGCACATTTGATCATGGTATGCTTAGTTAGCGTAACAACTATTGCTTGAGACCCTGTGTGTTTGCTCTCTTCTGTCACTCCACACTTACGCACTTTCGCGACACCACTTCTTACTTGTGTTCTCTGTATGGTGAAGATCATGAGTGGACGAATCAACCTCACACAATCCCAGCTGACGGCTTTGATCAACGAACAAGTTACTGCGGCACTTGCTGCCGCTCAAGCAGGAGGCCAGCATGCCCAGCCGCCTGTGTGCACGTTCAAGACTTTTATGGACTGCCGACCTACTACTTTCAGTGGCACTGAAGTAGCTGTAGGCCTTCTCCACTGGTTTGAGAAGCTTGAGTCTGTTTTCGATACGTGTGAATGCCCAGAGGATCGTAGGGTGAAATATGCTACTGGAACGCTTGAAGGTGCTGCGTTAACCTGGTGGAAGGCACAGGTTCAATTGCTAGGGCTGGCGGTTGCTAATGCCACCGCTGGAACAGTTTCAAAGAACTGATCAAAGAAGAATACTGTAGTCACGATGACATCCACAAGGTAGAGGTGGAATTTTTCAGTCTGAAGATGACGGGGTCTGAGATTGAGGCATATACGAAAAGGTCAAACGAGCTGGCCATCTTGTGCCCTACCATGGTGGTCTCTCCCATCAAACGAATTGAGCTGTACCTCAAGGGTCTTGTACCAGAGATTCAGAGTCATGTGACTTCAGCTAACCTGGGTACCATTCAGCAAATCATTAAGTAGGCCCATCGTCTCACCGATCAAGCAGTTGAACAGAACAGACTGCCCAAACGTATCAGTGCCACAGCTACTCCTGATGCTCCTAACGACAACAAACGAAAATGGGATGGGAATTCCGGAAAGGGTTCTACTTCAGTTCAGTCTCAGCAGCAAAAGACTGATGACTACCAGAGTCCTGGTCAGCAATCTTCCGGTAGTCAAGGACAGGGTGGATACCGAGGGAACCACCCCAAGTGCAACCGGTGCCACAAGCATCATAGCGGGCAGTGCAACAAGGGTCGTTGCCTGAGGTGTAACAAGTTTGGTCATGAGGCAAAGGATTGCAGGAGCGCACGACCAACAAATCAGAATCGCCAACAACAACAACAAGCTCCACAGAACCACCATCAGCAGCAACAGCAGGGCAATAAAGGATGCTTTCAGCGTGGCGCTGAAGGCCACTTTAAGAGGAACTGTCCTCAGCTGAACCAGAATCAGAACAACAACAATCAAGGAAACGGGAACAATAATGGAGGCAACAACGGGGGTAACAATAATGGTAACGGTGCCAGAGGACGTGTCTTCGTGCTGGGTCAGGGTGATGCAAGGAACGATCCCAACGTTGTGATGGGTAAGTTTCTTCTGGATGATTTCTTTGTTACTGTTTTATTCGATTCGGGTGCCGATACTAGTTATGTGTCCTTAAAAGTTAGTCTAATGCTTAAGCGCACTCCAATACTTCTGAACACCAAACACACGGTAGAACTAGCAAACGGTAAAAGTCTCAAGGCCACGCATATAGTTAAGGGTTGTAACCTCGTCTTAGCTGGTCAGACCTTCTCAATCGATCTAATCCCTATTGTACTTGGTAGTTTCGACATTGTTATTGGGATGGATTGGTTATCTCATTAACAAGCGGAGATTCTTTGCAACGAGAAGATTGTCCGCATCCCGCGTTCTGATGAAGAACCTCTCGTGATTCATGGCGATAAGAGTGGTGCTGTCGTAGGCATTATCTATTTCCTTAAGGCCCAGAAGTGTTTACGAAAGGGCCACACTGCCATTCTAGCACTCGTTACTGATACATCAACGGAAGAGAAGAGAATTGAAGACATTCCTATTGTATGCGATTTTCCTGAGGTATTTCCTGAGGAATTACCTGGTCTCCCGCCTCATCGACAAGTCGAGTTTCAAATCGAGTTAGCTCCTGGAGCAGCACCAATAGCTCCTGTACTTTATCGACTAGCTCCATCAGAACTTGAAGAACTGTCTACGCAACTACAAGAACTCTTGGAAAAGGGTTTCATACGCCCTAGCTCTTCGCCATGGGGAGCTCCAGTGTTATTCGTGAAAAAGAAAGACGGTACCTTCAGAATGTGTATTGACTACCGCGAACTCAACAAGGTGACCGTGAAGAATCGTTATCCTCTTCCACGTATTGATGACCTATTCGACCAGTTGCAAGCGTCGAGTTTCTATTCCAAGATTGACCTGAGGTCAGGTTACCATCAACTGAGAGTCCGGGAGGAGGACATCTCCAAAACAGCATTCAGAACTCGTTACGGCCATTATGAGTTTCTGGTTATGCCTTTCGGGTTGACAAACGCACCAGCGGTCTTCATGGATCTCATGAACCGAGTGTGCAAACCTTACCTGGATAAATTTGTCATAGTTTTCATCGACGACATCCTGATCTATTCTAAGAGTCAGGAGGAACACGAGCAGCATCTACGACTTATGCTGGAACTTCTTCGAGCCGAGCAACTGTATGCTAAATTTTCGAAATGTGACTTCTGGCTTCGCGAAGTCCACTTTCTAGGCCACGTAGTAAACAAGGATGGGATCCATGTTGATCCATCCAAGATTGATTCGATCAAGAACTGGCCTGCACCCCGTACACCAACAGAAATCCGCCAATTCTTGGGTTTGGTAGGATATTATAGAAGGCTTATCAAGGATTTCTCAAGGATTGCGCAACCTCTCACTTCACTAACACAAAAGGGTGTCACCTATCGTTGGGGTGATGCACAGGAATCCGCTTTTCAGCACTTAAAGGATAGACTTTGTAGCGCGCCTATCCTCTCATTACCAGAGGGCACAAATTATTTTGTGGTTTATTGTGACGCTTCCATCCAAGGACTTGGTTGCGTGTTGATGCAACGTGACAAGGTCATTTCCTACGCATCATGCCAACTTAAAATTCACGAAAGGAACTACACTGCGCATGACTTGGAACTGGGAGCAGTTGTTTTCGCGCTTAAGATATGGAGACATTACCTGTACGGTACCAAGTGCACCATTTACACCGATCACAGGAGTCTCAAGCATATCTTCATGCAAAAGGAATTAAACATGCGACAACGCCGATGGGTCGAGCTTTTGAATGATTATGAATGCGCGATCAAGTACCATCCTGGCAAGGCCAATGTTGTGGCCGACGCCCTCAGTCGAAAGGATACTATACCTAAGCGTGTACATGTCTTACAGCTTAGCATTCACTCTAGTCTTCCTACTCAGATACGAGATGCCCAGGTTGAAGCATTGAAAGCAGAGAATGTCAGGGCCGAGTCCCTGCGAGGATCAAGGAAACGGTTAGTACAAAAGGAAGACGGTGCCTACTATGTAAACGGACGCATCTGGGTTCCACTGTATGGAGACCTACACGAGCTTGTGATGGACGAAGCGCACAAGTCTCGTTATTCGGTACATCCTGGCTCGGATAAGATGTACCACGATCTCAAGACTACGTACTGGTGGCCTGGCATGAAAGCCCACATAGCAACCTACGTTAGCAAATGTTTGACTTGTGCGAGAGTCAAGACCGAATATCAGAAACCATCAGGCCTACTTCAACAGCCAGAGATCCCGAAATGGAAATGGGAGCAAATTTCCATGGATTTTGTTACTAGCCTGCCCAGATCTCAACGCGGAAACGATACCATTTGGGTGATCGTGGATCGACTGACTAAGTCTGCACACTTCTTGGCTATCAAGGAAACTGACAAGTTTTCTACTCTAGCAGACATCTATCTAAAGGAAGTAGTATCAAGGCACGGAGTGCCAACCTCCATCATTTCTGATCGTAACCCACGTTTTACATCTGAACTGTGGCAAGCTATGCACAAGTCTTTTGGCTCATGTTTAGATATGAGTACCGCTTATCACCCACATACGGATGGGCAATCTGAACGCACCATCCAGACATGCTTAGGGCGTGTGTAATCGATTTTGGAAATGTCTGGGAAAAGCACCTCCCGCTAGTGGAGTTTTCATATAACAACAGCTACCACACCAGCATCCAGGCCGCTCCGTTTGAGGCGTTGTACGGACGTAAATGCCGATCACCTCTCTGTTGGGCAGAAGTTGGTGACAGCCAAATCACTGGCCCAGAACTGGTAGTAGATACGACCGAGAGAATTGCTCAGATACGATAGCGAATGGCGGCAGCCCGTGATCGTTAGAAAAGCTATGCGGATAAGCGAAAGAAACCACTCGAGTTCCGGGTTGGGGATCGAGTGCTACTCAAAGTCTCACATTGGAAAGGTGTAGTTCGTTTTGGCAAACGAGGCAAACTCAATCCGCGTTATGTCGGACCGTTCGAAATCATTGAGAATATTGGCAAAGTCGCCTACAAGTTGAATCTACCCGAAGAACTCAGCGGAGTTCACAATGTTTTCCATGTGTCGAACCTGAAGAAGTGTCTGTCAGATGAGACTTTCATAGTTCCCCTTAAGGAGCTCACTATCGACGACCAGCTGCGATTCGTCGAGGAACCAGTAGAGATTACTGATCAAGATGTTAAGATTCTCAAACATACCAGGATACATCTTGTCTGAGTTCGTTGGAATTCCCGTCGTGGCCCAGAGTATACCTGGGAACGAGAAGACCAAATGAAACTCAAGTACCCCCAGCTGTTTAAGAAAAATGCAACCACTACTGAGGCTGAAGCTACTGCAGAAATTCCAAATCAACCGGGGGGGTGATGTGACACCCCAGGAAAACCAGTAAACACCGCAAGTGAACTAGCTTCCTCAGTAACTACGCACTAAATTTCAGGACGAAATTTTCTTAACAGGGGGAGAATGTGACAACCCTCGTAATTCCATGTATCCGTATAATTTATTAATGAAAATTAGAGTGCTTGATGACTGTGCTGAATCATTTAACTGCTCTCTGATTTTTATGTTATACTTACATGTGCGTGTTATACTAGTAGTATACAGAAAAGTTACTAAATAGTCTGGTATATTTTCCTAAGTGTTAGGAATTAATTATGTTACAAAAATATATATATAAGACACCTTACGGAACAATTAAACAAATTAACGGAACAGTATCCGACCGAACAACCGGACATTACCCGGGACACCAAATATTTGCCAAGTACATTGTCTTATTATTTTTTACTAGTCGTGGTCCCCGTTTACCATAACACCCACCAAAAATCATCACACTAACATATATTATCAAATTACTTACAATCTAACTACCTTTTGCAATTTAGTCACAATTTTACCTTAAACCCCCCCCCCTTAACCGATTCGGTCCCATGATGGAACCACCATATATCTACACCATGCTTCATATCATATATTTTATTTGGATATTACTTGTGCTAGTTAACAAAATATGGAGTGAAGATTATAAGTATGGAACCATTAGATCTTTCATCATTTCATATCATTCCTCAATCTTTCACCTCTCTCATCACTCCCCTCTCTCTCACTTTCGGTTCACCCCAAAACCGCCACCATCACCACCCTTAAACCACCACTTTCATCCACCTTCAAGTCTCATTCAAGTATAGAAGAAGGGCTATAGGAGCTTGCATCTTGTGGTGCTTCAAAGGAGCTTTGTTCTTGCTTTTCATCATCATTTCTTCATCATCTTCTTCACTAGATTTTCCCTAGCTTTAAGCTAGTAGTAAGTCTCTATTTAACCCTTGTTCATGACTATTTTGTGTAGTTAAAAAGATGTAGCATGTTAAATCTACAAGAACACTAAAAGGGTTTAAACAAGAAGATGAACATAAAAGTTACATGAAGATTTACATGATGAAGTGTTGTAGTGAGATGTTGTAGTGAACATGTTGTTTATTTCTTGATGATTTACTTGATAATATTGATGTTAGAGGTCGTTGTTGATCACTAAACATGTTAACGGAATCAATCGAATACACTTTAGAATGTTAAAAGCTGAAACGAGATGGCTGTTTGGTGATTACAGCCAACTTCAGTTGGCTGTAACCGGACCCTAATAAAGCGAAAAATGTATTTTCTGAAGTCTAGATTTATGTATTATGAAATACGGTTCTAATGGCACTGTAATCATAATTTTTGGACTTCGTTTACTATTTTTAAAGTGTCATTTTGTAACAGCAGCTAGAGCTGCATTTTTAGTGCTGAAAATAAGCATTCTGTTTTCTGTCATAACTTGTATTCTATGTAGAGTCAGATCATGAAATTTGTACTGTAAATGACCACCGATGTATTTGTAACTCTCCCACTGGAATTTCATAAATTGGACTCTAGATGAATTTTAAATAAATTATTCCGTGGACTGCAGTCAGAAAAAGATAAATCTGAGTTCAGTCCAGAAAATGATTTTTTTATAAAATATTGGTGATGAATTGGATCCCGAGATTTTTACACAATAAAATTTGGATCATTTAAGACCTTCTGTAAAAAGTTGGGAAATTTTGAAACAAGTTAACTATTTTATTAAAATCCCTGAAAACAGCCCGGTTTTGAAGATTAAAGCTGAAACGACATAAGTAGTGATTTGCGTGTCTAAATGTCGGGTAGGTTATCTGAGAATGATATAACATGTTATATGTCAATAAAAGTGTTATGTGCAATGTCGTATGTTTGTTTATGAGTGGGGAGTAGATGGGAAGTTTATATGGGCATGAACCGTTAAAGTGATGCATGTTATGTGATAGATACGTGTAGGAACTTTGTGTTCTATTTGAAGTCACTAATAAACTAAGTGGTAATCATACTAGGACGTGATTGACCGACCTTGACTGTTAGCTATATTTGAGAGTCAAACCGAGCAACCGAGGTGAGTTCACACTTTCTACAAGGCATGGGATTCCCGGTGGTTTGGGAATGGGTTAAGAAAACTAAAATAGAATCTACATATCCTCCTTGGGTATGATATGTACGGCCATCCTCCCTGGGTAGGATGCCAATATTAAACCTGCGTATTCTCCTTGGGTAGAATACGTACGTTCGTCCTCCTTGGGTAGGACAACAACCTTAAAACTTACTAGACAAAACTCTATCATGAAGTCCCTCATTTTATATCCACTTAATCGCCGAGGCCAATTTTGAGCGGGTCATTAGTTAATAGCGCTATTAGGTTTAACAAACCTCACACCGTGTCGTCCGAACGGGCTTGTACTAATGAACTATGGCAAACTGTCAATGATGATAGAACATTGACGTAGGGCACAACTATTGTTCGTCAGTTGTCGATATCGGTCTAGTGGTTCACATGGGGAAACCCCCACTGA
This sequence comes from Helianthus tuberosus, assembly GCA_030545235.1. NCBI lineage: Eukaryota > Viridiplantae > Streptophyta > Magnoliopsida > Asterales > Asteraceae > Helianthus > Helianthus tuberosus. The sequence continues at coordinate 215,371,103 of CM060406.1, forward strand.
TTATGGATATGGTTTGGGTAATGAGAAGGAACTTGTTAAACAATACTTTCAACTACGGGGTAATCCCCACGGCAAATAAGCCAACGAAAGTCAAACCACGTTTTTCAGAAACAACTTAAAACTAAACAACTAAACGTGAACTCACTCAACTTGTTGTTGACTCGTTGTTACATGCCTTACAAGTCGCTAGATGCTTATGGAGCTTGCTCGAAGAGGAGGTCGATGTGGGATACGGACTGTTATGTTCTGTGCTTAATATTTAAATCTTTATGAACTTATTAAACCTACGTTTTGGACTTTAAACTTATGAACTATGGAACTTATGTTTTGGACTTACGTTTTATGCTTCCGCTGTTAACATTAAGTCGGTTACTTTCTTTTGGTCACCAATCGTATTGTGGTTGGTTTTATTTACTTAATTATGTTGTTCAATATGATTGGTGGCTCGATCCTGGTCATGTCACGCCTCCAAGCGGTGACACTCCGCATGGTGGATTTTGGGGGTGTGACAGTATATGCCTTCTGGATGTTCTTTTAAGGAAAATAACTTCCTGATCAACTAACTACAAAACAAATTATGGTTGTGGCCACCTTTGACGTGAGAATAACAAAGGGATTCTTGAAGTAAAGAGAAAAGTATATGAATTCAGAGAATGATTGAACGAATGAATACGTGACTTTTGGTTCTCTCTGTAAGATCTTCTAAGGATAATAACTTCCTGATCAACTACTACAAATCATACCTTATCATGTCCCCTAAATGGTGTTATAGTTATTATCATTTACAATTCCGGACTAGAAATGTTGTCAAATATGGATAAAAAGGATTGAGTGGGACTGTCATGATGATAGATGTTAAATCAAAAGAAAAATGATCGCTGACGGTGGCGTGTGGCTGGTTGCAAACCTGCAGTGACGCGAGGAATCAAATATGTTGGTATCAATTTCCTTCAATGTGTAATTTTGTCATTGGTGGATCCTTTTGGCGCACTTTTGTTTTGTTGAATTTCGAACGTGACCATTAATGCAGAGAAGCTATATAAGACCTTTCAGAATGTCATTTTGTGATTATGGCATCTCCCCAAGATGGCATTTGGAACTTTTAGGACCAACAGATGTTACATTCCCCTTGAAAAAAGGAAAATCACGCTATGCAGCGACTTCTTTAAGTTTTGCATAACCGAATTTTGCATGGACCTTTTAGAGTTTTATATGATTCATTTGTTGCAAATTCATCTACCAGGTTTAGGGAAGGTTTGCCACTTCGAACATGCAACCCTTAGGCTTGGGATTTATACAAGATCTAAATATGGTTCAAGCTTTTTACATGTTGGTTTTGATGAATGCCAGTATACCTTCGACAAGTTAGGTACTTGTGCTAGATATTTGAAAGTTATCTCCACCAGTTGTTGACAAAAAAATCATGGCGTAGACAGTTCTTTTTTATTGACAATTCTGTGATTCCTGGCTAGATGACGCTTCGCGTTCCAGGTTAAAACGAAAAAGTGGAGGATTGGAGTCGCTACGTGAATCGTATGTAAGGTCTCAGCTATGTGAAGTGACGTGTGCGTATACACAAAATTTTTCAAAGAATTTTACACACGAACTCGGTTTTAATATTTATAAAAATTATTTATACTTTAACATTAAAACATACAAAAAGGACAAGTCTACCCTATCATATATGTAGTAAAGTATGGGTAAGAACCAGATGTCGATCTATGGACGCGAGTGGATACATAAGTATTAAACCGTTGTCAAGTTTACCAGTAAAAAGATAGGTCAATGAAGTTTTTAACTAAATAAATCTAAAACCATATTTAAAATATAAAAGATTCCAAATGCAAAAATATATATATTTTCTTGTTTTACAAAAACCTAAGAATGTTAACTAAGTCAGAAATGTTAGAAAGGCACTTGATCAATTTTCCAATTATATAAACAATTAGTATCCCTTTTAGGAATCCTAACATGATGATCATTCGGATAGCTAACGCGATAAACACACTTTAACTGCCTAAAGCTATTGATATATTTTCATGCATTCTTCTATAGATAAGTTAGTCATCCATTAAGAGTTTTCTAACCTCACTTAATCAAGGAAAGTAATACCGATAACATAATACAACCACCGAGACAAGCATAAAGTAGATCATATCACAAACTATCCCAATTTACAAACCTTGAACACAAATATACTAAGAATGTAATTTCAACCAAAACCCCTAAACAAAGATCATAAACCGTGTCAAGGACTTGTAACAACACACAAGAACGTACTCTTGATTAACATTTGATTAAACTTTTGTTAAACCAATACCCATTTCTAGTTTCATGTGTAAACATACTAACAAGTTAATAACTTACTAATAAATGCTTAATCAAGGGGACTTTCAACATATCTTAACTAAACATTCATTAATCATCCATTATAACCAAATGTAATTAAGAATCCAACATCAGTGAAACATGTTTGCCATATGATCATCAAGATTTAAACATGAAATATACCAAAGTTTCATGCAAACAAGATAACATACTAATCTTTGTTCATAAAACAAGTAAACTAGTGTTTTGTTTCCCAAAGGCTACAATAAAACATAGTACATCCAATCAATGCTTGAAATGCTACCAAAATCATGGAAGGAAGAAGGATTCAAACCATAAGCAAGCAAGGATTAGATGCAATGGATGATAAGTAGGCTTTTTTGCAACTAGGGGGCTTGAATTCTACCTAAAACAGGTTGTTTCCGTAGCCTAGAAATCGCCAAGAAGTGTGCAAAAATATATGGTTACTGATCAAAATGCATCTGCCATATTTATACAATTACAAAAGCGCACAATCGTGCGTCATAAAGCGCACACTCGTGCACTATTTGAGTCTAGTCATGGTGTGACACCCGGCTATTTTAAGCATGTACCGTACTAGTATGGCACGTGTTATAAACAAATGAAGGCACTAAACTATTAAATATGACGTTAATATATAGTATTTGAAGTGTTGGTATATCCAAACTTAGTTGAGAATTTATGTTGGCAATAATAAGATAAACTCTTATCGCGTAACGAACAAAATGCGAAACGAACGTCGGCGACCACCCGGATAATGTTAAATCCCTAAAAATATTCCGTTATGATTAAAATCCTATTTTTAATCATACTCGTGAAGAAAAATTAATTAAACCACTTAAAATCCTTATTTTTTGAATTTAAGCGCGTACTGCGCAATACCGCGTGTACACTGCAAAATACAGACAACGCAGCCAGTCTAGGCAAAAAAAGTATTGTTCAACAATATTATGGCGAGTTAATTTTTATAGAACGATAAAAATAATTTTAAAAGCCTCAAAACGCAATTAAAATGCGAAACTAAAAACCCGGTAGTCAGTTAAATACATGTTTTTGCATGAATATGTGTATGTATATGTGCAAGAGAAAGAAAGTGTGTGTGTGTGTGTGTGTGTGTGTGTGTGTGAGCAAGGTGGCAGCCCCATAGGTGTCAACCAAAACTTCTTTGTGCCATGTGTTGAATATATATGAAACCTAATGATTACTAAACACCTACACTCAACTTAAAACAAGTTTCAAAGATCAAAGTTTTCTTCTCTTCCTCTCTCTTTCAAACTCTCGGCCGAACACCCACCACCATTTTCATTTTTTAACCAAGTTATGGAGAATATTGTATGATACAAGCTAGTTTCAAGTTTGTTTGAAGATCCAAAAAGGTTTTCAAGGTGAATCTAAGGAAGAACAAGCTCCATCTCATCCATTTTTTTTTATCAAAACCCATCAAACTTTTGAAAGGTATAAACTTTATTTCAAACAATTTTGTTCTTGAAATCTAGATGAAGATGATGATGGAAAGTTTCACATGAACTTAGAGTTCTTCTCAAACTTTGAAATAAATAAGAAAATGGTTTAATCAAACAAAAAACTGGAAGTAAGTAAGTAAGTATGTATGTATGTGTGTGTGTGTATGTATGTATGTATGTATGTATGTATGTATGTATGTATGTATGTATGTATGTATGTATGTATGTATGTATGTATGTATGTATGTATGTATGTATGTATGTATGTATGTATGTATGTATGTATGTATGTATGTCTGTATGTATGTATGTATGTATGTATGTATGTATGTATGTATGTATGTATGTATGTATGGCCGTGAGTGTGTATGTGTGTGTGATAATGTTTGTGTTTTGATTTCTAGTTGATTTATAATTGATAAGATTCTTGGAAACTTTATGCATGTTTAATCAAAAGGTACTTTATGAAAGATTCTTGTGATATGAGATGATTAAATGAAAAAGTTGAAATTTGGAAGTATATGTATGTGTGTATGAACCGTAGGTATGTATGTATATGTTTGAAATTGTGGGTTTTGTTTGCATGTTCATAAATGTTAAGAATGTTACATGCATTTGATGTTGTAATGATTTGATGAATGATTGAACAAAGATTATAATTTGGATATGTTAAGAAATCATAATAAATGTAGGATGAGTGTATTTAAGTCTTGGATGATGATGATGAAATGAATATGCATTAGGTACTCGTACATAAGCATGTGTGATGATTAAATGGTCATGACTTGATGAACTTGAAATGATGTGATGAAACTAAGTTAAAACATAATGTGATCACTAAAATGATGTTTTGTGATATAATATGATGATATGAAATCTTGTCATAAGTTTTGGTAGCTTTGTATGTTGTACATGAAGCTAAAAAAGTAGTAAATTGGGTGAAATTGTGTGATAAATGTGACATGTATGAAATCTTCACTAACATGAATATAACCATCATTTTATTCAGTAGATAATATGTGTTGTGTTAAAATATGAAGTCATGATGACTTGGGATGGTTTAGGTAAAGTTCGGTACAAGACTATGCGTTAAAAACGGTAAAAATCGGCTTTTCGAGCAAATTTTACAAAACTGTTTTAAAACAGATTTTAAACTGATATTTTTACAATAAATATAAGTATTTTAACTAATATTAAGTAACTTTAGTGTTTGGTTAGATACGTGACTTCCGACGCCCGAAAACGTTACCGAAAACGTTACCGAAAACGTTAAAATACGCATATTTCGACGTACGCGAAAATGGATTATTCATAGGTAAACTTTATGTTTGGCAAAGTGATATGTGAATATGAGTATGAGTAATGTGATATGTTAAGTGTATACGTGATATTAGGAATTAATACTATGTTTATACGTTTGTGCGATTAAAACGGTAAACTATGTTAAAAGTCACGTTAGGTGTAAATTGTGTGTTGAGCATGAAGATAATGCCTAGGTTAACTTGATGAGTGATTTGGTGTTTGAGTGCTTTGAGAATGATAAAATGCATAAATGCATAAATTGATAGAATATGTGATTTACGATATATGTGGAACATGCCCATATATATACTCATATACATTACGAAGCGCAAATCGTAAATATATTGTATATAAGTGGACATAATAATGGGTAAAACATTTTAAAGGTCACCAATAAAATCGTTCGAATCACGAAAATCTTAATATATATATATATATATATATATATAGGGAGGAGATCATGCGAGAACCACCCTTATTGCGACAACCGCGAGAACCAATGTGAACACAACCTAAAATAGCTAAAAAAACCTAACCCCCACCCCCCCCCCAAACCTAAACCCCCCCCCCCCTAAAAAAAAACCTAACCCCCCCCCCCAAGCTAAATGCTAACCCCCCCCCCCCCAAGCTAAAATGCTAAAAACTAAACCCCCAAAAAACCTAAAAAAATCTAAAAAATAAAAAAAAAATCTAAAATTTTTTTTTTAATATTTTTATGCTCAAATCGCTACTTTTAGTGGCCAAAATTTTTTTTTTTATTAAAAAAAAAATTAAAAAAAAATTTATTTTTTTTTGCTTCAAAAAGTAGCGATTTTTATATAAAAAATACTAAAAAATTTTTTTTGTGTGATTTTTAGCTATTTTTGGTTGTGTTCACATTGGTTCTCGCGGTTCTCGCAATAAGAGGTGGTTCTCGCATGATCTTCTCCCTATATATATATATATATATATATAAACACACACACACACACACACACATATATATATATATGCCAACATAATCAAAACAAAGACTTTTTGAGAAAATCACAGAGTTATGTGAAAATTCTAAGTGTTGAAGAAACTTAGATGATAGTGGAATAATTGGTTAACAAATCATTCCGATTTAAATTAGGCCATATAGATTAAATTTGAGGGATTGCGATAAAATAAACGCACCCAAAGGTAAGTGTCACTAAACCCTTCTTTTACTGTTTTATATACTTTTTTGGAGGAAGAACACGTCTTGAAAAGGATAACTTTATGTTTTTATATGAAATATGCCTTTGGATAAATTACAAATATATTTTCATGGAAAATATGATTTTTAAATGATATTATATGTTTTATGGAAAAACATGGATTTGGAACTGTGTATGATTTAAAATTGTTTTTGAGGAAAATGGGATTTATTGATATAAATGTGTTTCGGGGAGAAACGGGATTTGATTGATATAAATATGTTTCGGGGAGAAACGGGATTTGATTTATATAAATATGTTTCGGGGAGAAACGGGGAAAATTACGGTGTTTTGGGTATAACGATCGTAAGGATTTAAAAACATTTTTAAATCTAAGTTGGGACAAATTTGCCAAATCTCAAGAGTGTAAGTAGCAGCATAGGCTTACATTGCGTGGGGGATGTCGGGAATTTGTTCAACACCAAATATTAAATTGCTTTCTAGTAGGTTATATATATTGATGCAATTGGGTAGGGTACTCAGATGCATCCTTATTGTTTTTAATCCTTAAGTGTTGAACACGTGGAATTGTTGATAAATCTATCGGGTTGACACCCCGTCGTGACCTGTAACTCCGGTCAACATAGCGGTAAATTCATTCTATAATCATCTAGTATTGATTAGAACCTCAATCATAATATATAGCTCGTAACGTCTTGCAAACTTACGAAACTGAAAGAATGACAAATATTTAATATTGAAACCTTGGGTATAAAATTTCATCAGAGACTTTTCAAATAAACAATTCGGATGAATCACCCTCAGATTTTATGAAGGAAATAAAATTAACTTTCTTAAATCTATATGGATGTTTTATCAATTAAAAATCTATAATAAGAAAGTTTTTCCTTAAAACAAATTACTACGAATGTGTATATGTGAACTCACCCACCATTGTGTTTGTGAGTTCAGGATCGGATCGTAAATGATCTCTAGTTCTGCGATAGATTCGATTTAACGTGCGGAATCCGTTAAATCGAATCGTAATTGTGCACGAAAACGTAAATAAACGTCGTTTTATTACGTATCAACGACCACCGGACAAAGTTTCGACTCGATCTATACACTAGACACTAGAAAAATATAAGACATGATGAAATCAAGAGTGTTTTGTATGATGTTGATGAAGATTTCTTGAAGAACTGAAGTTATGTTTGGAACGGATGTACTCTCTCTGATGTTTATTACGAATGAGCATGTGACGTATTTATAGATGAAGTTGATCCTTACTAGCCATGCAGTCCATTCGTTCGGATCCAGTTTTCCACATTCGTACGAATCAAGTGATGCACAGATTATATACTATTTAACATTTAGTGCATGTTGACTATTGAATTGATGATAAAATGCTAATGTTTATGACATGATGTCATCATCTAGAATGATGACATCATGTCTAATCATTCCCGCTCCTGACGCACCGTGTCGTACCGTATCGTATCCTAACCTAACATTACCTAACGACACCTAGTGAAATCTCTGTCTGGTATAATACAGACTCAAGACTCTAAACATTACAAATACAGACAAATTTCTAACTATGGACATACAAAATGCACTCACAGTGTTGACACTTGATTTATACATGTTCTTCAGGTACATGAGTTCGACTTCGGAAATTTTGGCTTGTGTTGTTATGTGGTTGTTTGATGCGATTGTTAAATAAATAAATGATGTTTGGACACTTTTTAAACTACTTTTGGGACTGTGTCTAATAAGACCTCTAAGGTTCAAACAACTATGATGTGGTTGTGACGTATGTTTGAAACTTCAAAAACTTTATGTTTAAAATAATCTAAATGTCCAAAATAAACATTGCATTGACCACTAAGACATTTATGGGTACCAACCTCCATCACCACCACGTTTGTATTTCCGCCGCGACGTTTTTGGGGTATGACACATGGGATCAACTGCAGGGTATGGGCTAAGCATGTGGGCAATTTGGCACCAAAAGTAAAAAAAAGGCGCACAGTTGTGCACTATATGTGCACACCCATGCGTGTCCGAGAAAACACTTGCACGCTTGATCGCGCGATCTGTGCTTCTGAGTAATAGAGAGCGCATGGTTGTGCGGCTGAAACAGATGCTCATGTGTGATTAAGAAACAAATTGCACTCCTCACCACATTGTTGGTGCTTCCGAGTAATGGGCCCTCCACGCTCCTGCACTTGTAACGCATGGCCGTATAGTATCTGTATTCAGCTGTCAAATTCTACAGTTTCATCCAAAATGCCCAAAAACTCCTAGTTTTCTCCAATTTTGTCTTTGACACATCGTTTAAGACCTGAAAACCAAAAAGTACATGATTAAGCACCTACACATTGAATTTGTAGTAAAAATGCGTAAATCAAGAGTAAAATGGGGGACTAAAACATTTATAATTTAGTGTATATCATGATGCTCTAGATGCTCGTTAGTCGAAGTGCATAATCATTCCGGAGTGTTTGTTAGTGGTCACAGGTATGAGTGACGTTCAGCTGATCCTTATCATCAATCCGGAATATACACGCAAAGATGAAGGTATGTATTTTATTGAAGAGTTTTACTATTCACGGTTGGCATATTAATAATTGGCCATTTTTTCCAGAACCATGGTCATATTTTAATATTCTAGAACCCACCGAGTTTGCCCAAATGGACGCATATGATCGTCCGTGAAAGAAGGAGAACTTTGTGTTCTGGATCTATCCATTGGAAAAGAACACCCATTAGAAATAACTTTCTAGCCGTTCTAGAAAGGGTAAGGAGTCTTTGGAAGGAACAACGTTTGGTACAGGTGAAACAGGTTATGAATCGTCGAACGCAAGTGACCCCCATGGGTGGTCTATCTGCCTTCCCGAAAAATTATGGTAATAAGCCCATGTCCCCCATGGGTAGTGCAGTTCATCTTATGAATTAGCAGTTTTTAATCCTTCTGGCCCTGTTCTTGATCCAATGTGTAGACAAGGTGTGTTTGTTGTACCCTTCATGACTCGTTTAGGAATAACAAAAGAGGGTTTTCCTGTACGTTCAACACAAAAAATGTAAATAAAAGTAAAAGAGGTGGAAATTGAAGGGGAAAGAAAATGGATAGAAAATAAGTTTGGTCAAAATAATAATTTGGGTCTTCCTTTGGAAGAAACTGTATTCCCAGCAATGGCACCAAAAGGCTTGATGTCGTATGAATTGAACATATTAATTTGATAAGAACCAAGTATCATTCAAGGAATACACTTCCCTTACTCAATCGTTTATTATTATTTTGACAATCCTTATTTATGATTAGTTTAGTAGACTAAAATAGTAATATAGGACACTTGGAGAATTCTTTCTTAATTAATATAGTTTGTTATGAGGAAAATGTTTAAGCCTTTGATTTTATCTTTTCATTAGATTCGAAGTGGATTCCTTGGTTCTGTTGCCAACATTCCTCAATCTGTTACAACCTATCGATAGACCGGTCTGGAAATTTGTCCATAATGAACCTCCCCTAGCCTTTCGACTAGTAAACGATATGCCACAATAATATTGGCTTAAGGCCATCTTGGTTTTATGTTCTTTTTATAACTTAATTAATAGGTGCTTGCATTTCAAGCTTAACAAATAGGATCACATTCAGGGATCTTTTAAATTATCGAAGCGATTTAGACATTAAATTAATTAAGTTACTGAATAAGCAAAATAAGTCCCATTTCACCACTTATCTTCTATTCCACCGGATTGCCTTATTCCCCTATTAATTTATTGTCTTAACTTTTACCCCCCCCCCCCAGTAGGATCTTGGTGCATTACCAGAAGCCTTCCTAAAGGATCTAGATGTAATATCAGAACTCTTTTATTGCCCCAAGATCTAGTTCGAGTTCAGAAGCTTGTCACCCGAATCTGGTTCAATACTAGAAGTCTACATAATAGTAGTCATAATAAACCTAGTTCGGATTTCCCTTATTAGTATGTGGGTTGTTAGACGCCATGAGTGTACTAACAAGCTTCACCTCCCATGGTTTATTAAGCACACCGGATTTGATTAAGGGTACTAGAAGCCGTTCGGACACCTTAGTCAAGTTAAGTTAGGTGAAATTAATAGGGTTATTGGATTTTAATAATCCTAAGTTTCACCTGTTGGCCGATAATAATCCAAACTTTAAAAATTCCCTCCAACGATCCCAACTTGTAAGAATTTCGCCCCCATTGATCCTTTTATAAATATGTATAATTGATGGAATATCAGTTTTTGTATGTATATGTCGCAACCCCCGAACCCACCCTGAGAGCAGGTGCCGGGAGCCTGACTGGTGGTATCGGTGTTTATTAAATTTGCAGTGGAATTAAATCATCAGGATCGTAGTTAGGAAATAATTTCAGAGTTTGTAAAATACCAAAATTTTTCTATATTAAACAAATGGTCTAAAACCCATATTCCATTTATAATGTATTTATAAGGATAAACCCTAATTGCTGAAAACATAATTTTCTTCTTTTATTGGGGTAACTATAGCCACTTTATTTAAGTTTTCAGTGCTCCATAGCTGGCTTCTAATAGCTTCACATCAAGTTACTTGAAACGCCTTTTAAAAACATTATATCAACAAAAATACTGGCGAGTTCATTCTATTTTTTTATAAAAATTTACATGGTTATAACTTTACACTATTAAGGGTAATTACAATGTTTTTATCTAACAAAAACTCCAAAGTATTTGTCACTCGACGGATCTGTGACTATGGTCATATCACACATTGGCTAACTCATTGTCCAATTGTAAAGATTATCAAGTACTATATACAAACCCCAAAATACTGGTAGTAATTGTAGAATACAAAGACTTAATCCATGTAAGTATAACTAAAAACATTTAGGCTTTTATAAAAAATTAGATAAAAAGAAAGAATGGCTCACTTTGTAAGCTTAGGTTTTACTATAAGCTTCCTGACAATATTTTCTAATGATTTTCCTGAGTTCCTAACAAAATATACAATGCACGCGTGTTAGTATAATAACCCAATTCAGCTTTATCAATACATCACAAGATCAGAACCCCAACGTAGTTTACAAAGTATAGCCTTTATCAGGCAGCTCCTTGACATCCGTTGCTGGGTTCAAGATCAATCGGACAGATTATAGAATCAGTGATCAAGGGTTAAAACTCTTACAACGGGGCAGACTTTGTGAATTTAGGGGTATTGTGTAACAACCCTCGGTAAAACCAATATCCTCGTAAATAATTTTCGACACTCTAGTATATTATAGAATGTCTCATTATGTCTCAGCAACTATATAAAGGAGGCCTCGGGTTTCAATTTCCGTTGCTCATTCTCAATTCTCAAATCACAATTTCTGTAGTAGTGTTATAATACGCGGGTATTATACCCCTAATTAGCGAGGTTCTGCTCCGTTGTAAGTATTATAACCCTAGTTTCATAACAGTTACGCTGCCCGATTGATTTAGGGTTCCGTAACAACTGTCGTGGTTCTGCCCGACGTAGTTGTTGGAATGCCGTCTCGGGGAGGGTATCATTAATATTTTCAAAGGGTTATGATACTAACCAATGTACATTTGTATAAATTACAGATTATATCCAGGAAACCCTTACGAAAAGCCTAAGATAACAATGTGAGTTTATCCTCTTTTTGTTAACTTTTTTTGGAATATTTTACAAAACCTTAATTGTTTTACAATGTGATTAAGCGGTGATTGAGTCTTTGTAGTTCTTCAATTACTGCCGGTATTATGGGGTTTTTTATACAAAATTTATTACTACGAGTAATAGTAAGTCAGGAATGACAGTTCATTACCATTGGACGACGAGTTAGCCAATGGGTAATTTGACCATAGCCATAGATCCGGTCGAGTGGCAAATACTGAATGAGTAATTGTGTAGAAATAAACAATGTGATCGCTCTCAATACTGTTTTAATTGATAAAATGTTTCTTGATTAAACTGGGATTCACTCACCAGTATTTCCGACTGACAAATGTTTTTAAAACGCGTTACAGGTAACACAATGTGAACAGCCAATTAATGAAAGTCAGCTGGAGAGCACTGAAGGCTTGGAAAAAATGTGGCTATAAAAGTTACCTAATAAACGATGTTTTAAATTCAATAAAATAGGGTTTGTCCCTATAAATGTATTGTAATAAGAAACTTGGGTTTTACCCATGTGATTATTAATATTAAATGAGGTGGTTTTACTCTGATAAACATTTCCTAACTATAGTCCTGATGTAAATTCCGCTGCGAAATTAAGTAACCTGATACCACCGAAACTCTGAGATCGCGTCCGCCCGTTCCCGGGAATTAGGGATCGGGGGTTGCGACAGAAGTTGGTATCAGAGCCTAGCCACTGGTCTGAGCCAAAGAAGTGTTCTACTGACAGTTAAATTTTAAATTTTGTGTTAGGAAATAAATTATGGAAATATATGCATAACTGTATTTATTTGTTATGTGTTATTTGACTATCTGTTAGTTTACAGTATGAGTGATCAAGGACCCTCAGACATGAATCGTCTGTTGTCTGAATCACCTAAGAGTGAAGGTACTTCGTCACAGCTTGCCCTTTCTGGGTATTCTGCTGATCAGGAAGAAGGAGTGTTTGCTTTTAGAGCTCAGTCAGAAGAGCCATTCCCTAATAAGAAACGAGGATGGTTCAGTAATGAAGCTTTTGCTCGTAGGAAGAGAATGCGAAAGTTGCAACAGCAAAGAGTTTTAGCAGCTGCTAAGCGTAGAACAGATGCCAATACACAGGATATGCTTAATAGAAGCCTAGCTAATTTTCATATCCTAGCCACAACTGCTGCTGACCCAAGTCTGGAACAATTAGTAGCACCTCAACCACAACTACCAATCCAAGATCAACCCATGGAGATAGAAAATCAGGAAAACCAAGTGGAGCTGCATGACTTTAATCCAGAAGAAATCCCTAGGGTACCTGCGCCAAACCCTCTAGATCCAAATTACGACCCCTGGTGGGACGATAATAGGGACTTTGTGCAACGTTACCCTATCCAGGAATACCCACCCATACGGAACATAGAAGCCTACCCAGGTATGGACCCTTTAGATCCCTATTACCAAGATGAGTATATTAGGGAAATTTTAGAGGATCCTTACCGATTTCAGGAACTGTCATCCCCATATCAGGAACCCGCACCCCAGATTCCAAACCCAGTCCGAGAACCTGCACCCCCAATGAGTGCAGAAAACGTTCAAGAACTTAGGACTTTCGGGGAGGAAATTTTAGAGAGCAGTGAAAGAATGCGTCAGGTGGGAGAGCGTCTCGTATGGAAATACGACGAGCGCAATATGGATTTTTGGATAAATCCATATCCATGAATGGGATGATGGAACTATGGTAGTAATAATATTATAATAATAATATAATAAAAATAAAAAAAATAAAAAATAAATAAAATATGTGTGTACGGATGCATATTATTATTAGTGTAATTCTGTTTCTGTTGGTATTGTAATCTTTAATTCTGTACTAGTGTGTAATAGACGCATAGTATATGAAAATAGAGTACAAGTCGAAATGATCGACGGTTTTGGCTAAATTGCGTGTCATGTGATTAATTATATTACCTATTATTTGTGATATTAATATGGGGTAAATGTTTAAAATTCAGATGGCCAACAAAGGAAATCAAGGAAATCTGAATAATGCTAAGCAGAGTAACATTAACGTGGTTAATGAGAATCCAAGCATCAATAACAATAACAATCAAGTGGACAATAGTGCTATCCAACAGATAGTAGCACAGGGAATTATAGATGCAATGCCATTTATACTTCAAACTGTTAAAGATGCTGATAATAAAAGTAAGCATAGCAGTAAGCGGCCAAGTGAACCAGAACATAGTGTGAATAATGGACCTGTACTTCAAATGCCCATTCCCAAAAGAAGAAGAACCATGCCTTATGGTTGTTCTTATAAGGAATTTTGGTCTTGTAAACCAATGGAATTCTCAGGCAACGAAGGGGCCATTTCAACTTTACACTGGATAGAAAAGTCTGAGGCAGTCTTAAGGATAAGCAAGTGTGCTGAAGAAGATAAGATACTGTTTGCTTCTAATCTGTTTAAGAATGCAGCACTAGAATGGTGGAACACTATCCTCCAAACAAAAGGAAGTGATAGAACCTATAATATGGAATGGGAAGAATTTAAGGATAAGGTAGAAAGGAAATTATGTCCTCCTAATGAAAAGGAACAGATAGCCAACAAATTCCTAAACCTTAGGATGACTGGTGTGGATAGCAAGGGGTACACTAAGTTATTCTTCGAATATGCTAGGATAGTGCCAACTCTTGCTTCACCAGAACCAGTGTTAATCTCCCGTTATATTTGGGGATTAATTAGGGAGATAAGACACGTAGTTAAGGCAGCTAGACCTCAAACCATAGAAGAAGCTGTAGAACTAGCCAATACCTTGACTGATGAGTTAGTCCGTACCCGAGAAGAGGATCAAATGAGGAACCTAACCCAGAAGTTGACCCAAGAATTTCATTCTGGAAATTCTTACCGTGCGAAAAATATAGGTTCTACCTCTGCACCCTACTGTAGGTATGGCAAAAGAAAGCATTCTGGAAGATGCTCCATATATTGTAACTTTTGCAAAATATCGGGACACAAGGAAGAAAACTGCAGGAAGAAAGCTAACAGCAAGGTATGTTACAATTGCGGAGAACAAGGTCATTTCAAGCTAAATTGTCCGAAATTAGCTCCAGCTCCAGACAACAAGAATACTAAAAATGCTAGAGCATTTGTTCTGACTGCAGAAGAAGCCAAGATAATTCCAGATGTCATAGCTGGTACGTTTTTAGTTAATGATGTCTTTGCTAAAGTATTATTTGACTCAGGTGCAAACCAAAGTTTTATTAATACATCGTTTTGCAAAATTTTAAATCAGTCATTAACTAAACTAACACATGAATGCTTAGTAGAGACAGCCAATGGAGAAACTGTTAGAATTTCTGAAATCTTGCAGGGAGCAAGAATAGAAATTTTAAATCAGAAATTTATTGCAAAACTTTATCCCATGAGTCTAACAGGATTTGATGTTGTTTTAGGAATGGATTGGTTAATAGCCAATAAAGCCAGTATTTTATGTGATCAAAAGTTAATTCAAGTAAAATCACCAAAAGGTAAAACGATCACAATTAAGGGAGATAAACCTTCTAGGTCCACTAAATTTATCTCTGTGATGAAAACTGCAAGTTGTATGAGAAAAGGTTCTATAGTGTATTTGATTTCTATAATCATTAACACTAAAGGAAAAGAACTAAAAGATATTCCCGTAGTATCTCAGTTTTCAGATGCATTTCCAGAAGAATTGCCAGGGCAACCTCCGGATAGAGAAGTTGAATTCAGAATCCATTTGATACCAGGAACAGCACCGATTGCCAAAGCACCCTACCGTTTGGCACCTGCTGAAATGCAGGAATTAAAGAAACAATTAGACGAATTGTTAGAAAAGGGATTCATACAGCCAAGTTCGTCGCCATGGGCAGCGCCAATACTCTTTGTTAAAAAGAAGGACGGATCAATGCGTATGTGCATTGACTACCGTGAATTAAACAAAGTCACGATTAAGAATCGGTACCCATTACCGAGAATCGATGATCTGTTTGATCAACTGCAAGGAGCTCGATTTTTCTCTAAAATCGATTTAAGGTCAGGATATCATCAATTAAAGGTACAGGAAGAGGATATTCCTAAGACCGCATTTAGAACAAGGTATGGTCATTATGAATTTACTGTCATGCCATTTAGTTTAACCAATGCCCCAGCTGCATTTATGGACATGATGAACCGAATATGTAAGCCATATTTGGATAAATTCATAATTATTTTCATAGATGATATTCTAATTTACTCTAAGAGTAAAGAAGATCATGTAAAACATTTGCACGCACTTTTAAGCCTATTAAGAAAGGAAAAGCTTTATGCTAAGTTTTCTAAGTGCGAGTTTTGGTTAGAACAGGTACAATTCCTTGGACACCTAGTTAATCATGAAGGAATTCATGTAGATCCAACAAAGATTGAGGCAATTACTAAATGGAAAACCCCTGAGTCACCAACTGAGGTTAGAAGTTTCTTAGGATTGGCCGGTTATTATAGAAGATTTATTAAAGATTTCTCTAGAATAGCCATTCCCTTAACTAAGTTAACCTGTAAATCTGTTAAGTTTGAATGGGGAATAAAACAAGAAGAAGCATTTAGAATTCTTAAGCAAAGATTAACCCATACACCCATACTAGCATTACCAGAAGGAACTGAAAACTTCGTAGTTTATTGTGATGCTTCTAAATTAGGTTATGGATGTGTGTTGATGCAACGCCAAAAGGTTATAGCTTACGCATCTAGACAACTTAAGAATCATGAAGAAAATTATTCAACCCATGATTTAGAATTAGGAGCCATAATTTTTCCTCTTAAGATTTGGAGACATTACCTTTATGGTTGTAAGTTTACCATATTTACTGATCAAAAAAGTTTAAGGTATGTTTTCGGGCAGAAAGAGTTGAATATGAGACAAAGACGTTGAATGGAATTTCTTAGTGACTATGATTGTGATATCCAGTATCATGAAGGAAAATCAAATATAGTGGCAGATGCTTTAAGCCGAAAATATCATGAAAAGCCAAAAATGGTACGTTCTCTTAAATTAAATCTGCAAGTAGATTTAAATAATCAGATAAGAGAAGCACAAAAATCAGTAATCAAGGATGATTCTGAAAAATTAAAAGGTATGCTAAAAGAATTGGAACAAGGAACAGATGGAATTTGGAGATTCCATGAAAAGAGAATGTGGATACCTAAATTAGGAAATCTACGTCATCGTATACTAGAAGAGGCCCATAAGTCTAAATATACGATGCATCCAGGAAGTGATAAAATGTACCAGGATTTAAGGAAAAATTTCTGGTGGATAGGAATGAAAAAGGACATAGTAGCCTATGTTTCTAAATGTTTAACTTGTTTACAAGTCAAAGCTGAACATAAGAAACCCTCAGGTTTGTTACAACAATTAGAAATGCCAGTGTGGAAATGGGAATTTATAACAATGGATTTTGTTACTAAATTACCCAAAACAAAGAAAGGAAATGATACAATCTGGGTGATTGTAGATAGGTTAACCAAGTCAGCTCATTTTCTACCAATGAAAGAAACAATTAGTATGGAACAATTATCTAAGTTATATGTAAATGAAATTGTTTCTTTGCATGGAATCCCTTTATCAATTGTTTCTGATAGGGATAGTCGATTTACATCTCATTTTTGGTCAAGTTTCCAAAAGGCAATGGGAACCAAGTTAAAGCTAAGTACGGCTTATCATCCTCAAACGGATGGACAAAGCGAATTCAGACAATGGAAGACATGCTTAGAGCTTGTGTAATTGATTTTGGAGGTAATTGGGACGATCACTTACCTTTAATAGAATTTTCTTATAATAATAGTTATCACACAAGTATCAATGCTGCACCATTCGAAGCACTTTATGGACGGAAGTGTCGAACCCCAGTCTGTTGGGCAGAAATTGGGGAAAAGCAACTATCTGGACCTGAGATAGTGCAAGAAACAACCGACAAAATTATTCAAGTCAAGGAACGACTGAAAGCAGCACGTGATAGACAGAAAAGTTATGCTAATAATAGGCGAAAACCATTGGAGTTTCAAGTAGGAGATAAAGTATTATTAAAAGTCTCTCCTTGGAAAGGAGTGGTAAGATTCATCAAACGGGGAAAGCTAAGTCCCAGGTATGTTGGACCTTTTAAGATTATTAGAAGAATAGGACCTGTAGCTTATCAGCTACAACTGCCAGAGGAAATGGCAGGAATACATGATGTGTTTCATGTATCTAATCTTAAAAAGTGTTTAGCTGATGAATCATTGATAGTACCTCTTAAGGATATAGAGGTAAATGAACAACTCAAGTTTGTAGAAAGACCTCTACAGATTGAAGACAGGAAAGTCAAGAATCTTAAGCATAAGAGACTAGTTCTAGTCAAAGTGAAGTGGGACTCCAAAAGAGGACCTGAGTACACATGGGAGCTTGAAGCAGAAATGAAAAAGAAATATCCGTAATTATTTCAGTAGATCTCGAGGACGAGCTCTAAAACAAGGTGGGGAGAATGTAACAACCCTCGGTAAAACCAATATCCTCGTAAATAATTTCCGACACTCTAGTATATTATAGAATGTCTCATTATGTCTTTAATTACACCCCGTATGTGAAAACCGAGCCCAAATTATGTTATAGTTATAAAATAAATTAAAAACATTAAATGTTTAGTTGAGGCGGGCCGCGTAGACCCACCCCAACATCTCACGCGGGCCGTATCAGGGTTTAAACCTGATATGGTTGATTCCTTTAGTTCATACGGGCCGCGTAAGCTTAAGTTTACACTTACGCGGGCCGCTAGAGATCATGAAGCGCGGAGACATCCGGTGCTGACACGTGTCAACATCGTGGCGAGTCTAGTAGCTGACCCAGCTAAGCTATAGTTTGACCATATGTTGACGCGGGCCGCGTAAGGCTTATCCTTACCTTACGCGGGCCGCCTAAGAGTCAATATCAGCAACTATATAAAGGAGGCCTCGGGTTTCAATTTTCGTTGCTCATTCTCAATTCTCAAATCACAATTTCTGTAGTAGTGTTATAATACGCGGGTATTATACCCCTAATTAGCGAGGTTCTGCTCCGTTGTAAGTATTATAACCCTAGTTTCATAACAGTTACGCTGCCCGATTGATTTAGGGTTCCGTAACAACTGTCGTGGTTCTGCCCGACGTAGTTGTTGGAATGACGTCTCGGGGAGGGTATCATTAATATTTTCAAAGGGTTATGATACTAACCAATGTACATTTGTATAAATTATAGATTATATCCAGGAAACCCTTAAGAAAAGCCTAAGATAACAATGTGAGTTTATCCTCTTTTTGTTAACTTTTTTTGGAATATTTTACAAAACCTAAATTGTTTTACAATGTGATTAAGCGGTGATTGAGTCTTTGTAGTTCTTCAATTACTGCCGGTATTATGGGGTTTTGTATACAAAATTTATTACTACGAGTAGTAGTAAGTCAGGAATGACAGTTCATTACCATTGGACGACGAGTTAGCCAATGGGTAATTTGACCATAGCCATAGATCCGGTCGAGTGGCAAATACTGAATGAGTAATTGTGTAGAAATAAACAATGTGATCGCTCTCAATACTGTTTTAATTGATAATATGTTTCTTGATTAAACTGGGATTCACTCACCAGTATTTCCGACTGACAAATGTTTTTAAAACGCGTTACAGGTAACACAATGTGAACAGCCAATTAATGAAAGCCAGCTGGAGAGCACTGAAGGCTTGGAAAAAATGTGGCTATAAAAGTTACCTAATAAACGATGTTTTAAATTCAATAAAATAGGGTTTGTCCCTATAAATGTATTGTAATAAGAAACTTGGGTTTTACCCATGTGATTATTAATATTAAATGAGGTGGTTTTACTCTGATAAACATTTCCTAGCTACGGTCCTGATGTAAATTCCGCTGCGAAATTAAATAACCTGATACCACCGAAACTCTGAGATCGCGTCCGCCCGTTCCCGGGAATTAGGGATCGGGGGTTGCGACATATTGGGGTATATATTTTCGTTCAGAATGTTGAGAGAAAGAATGTAATTGAACGGCTTGAAACTGCAGACTGAAAGCTCTATTTATACGAATTTTAAGACCCTGTCGCGGCCCGCGAAACCCCAAGCTAATCCTCTCGCAGCCCGCGAGACCCTCTAGCTAGGGCTTAGGTTTGACTAGTCACCAGTGTAGGTCAGCCATATGGATGACACATGTCATCAGACGTGACCAGAAAGTTATAGCCTTTCGCGACCCATGAAAGGTTTCCTTTAGTTTGTCGTGGCCCGCGACAGACCTATAATTTTTATTTTTTTCATTTTCAAACTAAATAACGTTACGTGAGTTTGGTTTTTTTATTACGGAGTGTTTTTAGGGCATTTTTTACAGTTGCTATATCCTCCCTACCTTGTTTTAAATTTCATCCTCGAGATTCACTAGAATAAGTAAGGATACTTCCTTTTCATTTCAGATTCTAGTTCCTATGTGTAGTCCGGCCCTCTCTTTGAGTCCCACTTTACTTTACCCAGAACTAATCTTTTTATCTTCAATTTGTATTGGTTTTTCTTCAAATTTAAGCTTTTCATTTACCTCTATATCTTGAAGAGGTATTATCAATGATTCATCTGCTAAATATTTCTTTAGGTTACATACATGAAATATATCATGTATTCATGTCATCTCTTCTGGTAATTGTAGTTGGTAAGCTACTAGCCCTATTCGTTTGATAATTTCAAAAGGTCCAGCATACCTTGGGCTTAGCTTTCCTCTTTTACCAAATCTGACAACTCTTTTCCATGGTGAGACTTTTAATAGTACTTTGTCTCCAACTTGAAACTCTAGTGGTTTACGTCTGTTATCTGCATAACTCTTTTGACGGTCTCGTGTTGTTTTCAGTCTTTCCTTGACTTGAATTATTTTGTCAGTTGTTTCTTGAACAATTTCAGGACGTGACAATTGCTTTTCTCCAATTTCTGTTCAACATACTGCTGTTCGACATTTCCGTCCATAGAGTGCTTCAAATGGTGCAGGATTAATGCTTGTATGATAGCTATTATTGTAAGAAAATTTTATTAAAGGTAAGTGTTCATCCCAACTTCCTTCGAAATCTATCACACAGGCTCTAAGCATATTTTCCATAGTTTGAATTGTCCTTTCACTTTGTCCATCTGTTTGAGGATGATAAGTTGTACTTAAATTTATCTGGTTCCCATTGCCTTTTGGAAACTTGTCCAGAAATGAGAAGTAAAACGACTATCTCTGCTAGACACAATAGATAAAGGGATTCCATGTAGTGAAACTATTTCATTCACATACAACTTAGCTAATTGTTCCATACTGAAAGTTTCTTTCACTGGTAAAAAATGTGTAGATTTAGTCACTTTGTCCACAATCACCCAGATTGTGTCATTACCTTTTCGTGTCTTGGGTAATTTGGTAACAAAGTCTATTGTTATTAATTCCCATTTCCAAATTGGCATTTCCAATTGCTGAAGTAATCCAGAAGGTTTCTGATGTTCAGTTTTAACCTGTGAGCAGGTTAAACATTTAGCAACATAATTTGCTATATCCTTTTTCAATCCTATCCACTAAAAGTTTCCTTAAGTCTTGATACATCTTGTCACTTCCAGGATGCATTGTATACTTGGATTTATGAGCTTCTTCTAGAATTTGATTTCGTAAGTTTCCTTGGATAGTTACCCAAATTCTTTTCTTATGGAATCTCCAAATTCCATCTGCTCCTTTTTCTAATTCTTTAATCATTCCTTTTAATCCTTCAGCATCCTCCTTGATTGTTGTTTCCTGTATCTTTTTCAATTGTTCATTTAAATCTACTTGAAGGTTTAATCTGAGAGCACGTCCCCTTTTTGGCTTCTCACGGTACTTTTGACTTAAAGCATCAGCTACTACGTTAGCTTTTTCTGCATGGTATTGGATATCAAAATCATAATCGCTAAGGATTTCCATCCAACATCTTTGCCTCATGTTTAATTCCTTTTTCCAGAAAACATACCTTAAACTCTTATGATCTGTGAAGACAATGAACTTACTACCGTAAAGATAGTGTCTCCAAATCTTAAGGGCAAAAATTATTGCTCCTAACTCTATATCATGTGTTGTATAATTTTCTTCATGCTTCTTTAGTTGTCTAGAGGCATAAGCAATTACCCTTTGACGTTGCATTAACACACATCCAAATCCTAGTTTAGATGCATCACAATAAACTACAAAGTCTTCATTTCCTTCTGGTAAAGCAAGTATTGGTGCGTTAGTTAATCTTTGCTTCAAAATCTTGAATGCTTCCTCCTGTTTCGGTCCCTATACAAACTTAACTAACTTGCAGGTTTGTTTGGTTAATGGAATCGCTATTCTAGAAAAATCTTGAATGAAGCGTCTATAATATCCTGCCAATCCAAGAAAACTTCTTACTTCTGTTGGTGATTCAGTGACTTTCCATTTGGTAAAAGCTTCAATCTTTGTAGGATCCACATGAATTCCTTCATGATTAACTAAGTGTCCAAGAAATTGCACTTCTTGCAACCAGAATTCACATTTTGAGAATTTAGCATAAAGCTTTTCTTTTCTCAATAGTGTTAGAAGTACATGTAAATGCTCCGCATGCTCCTCCTTACTCTTGGAATAAATTAGTATATCATGTTCATCATGTCCATAAATGCGGCTGGGGCCTAGGTTAAACCAAATGGCACGACTGTAAATTCATAATGGCCATACCTTGTTCTGAAAGCAGTTTTAGGAATGTCCTCTTCCTGTACCTTCAGTTGATGGTATCCTGAACTTAAGTCGATCTTGGAAAAGAATCGGGCTCCTTGAAGTTGATCGAATAGATCGTCGATTCTCGGTAGGGGATACCAATTATTAATCGTAAACTTATTCAATTCCCTGTAATCAATATACATACGCATTGACCCATCTTTCTTTTTGACAAATAGCACATGTGCTCCCCAAGGTGATGAACTAGGTTGTATAAAACCTTTTTCTAATAATTCATCTAATTGTCTCTTCAATTCTTACATATCCGTCAGTGCTAAATGATATGGTGCTTTGGCAATCGGTGTAGTTCCTGGTATTAGGTGAATTCTAAATTCAACCTCGCGATCTGGCGGTAATCCAGGTAACTCTTCTAGGAAAACATCTGAGAAATTAGATACTACTGGAATATCTTTTAACTCTTTTCCTTTAGTACTAATGTTTACCGAAATCATATACACCATTCCTCCTTTTCGTGCGTAGCTTGCAACTTTTATTACAGAGATGAACTTCATGGATCTTGTCGGCTTGTCTCCCTTAATTGTGATCTTTTCACCAGTTGGCGTATAAATTTCTACAGAACTTTGATCACACAAAATTTGCACATGATTGGCTACCAACCAATCTATTCCCAATACGACATCGAATCCGGCTAGATTCATTGGTAACATGTTAGCGGTAAACTTATGACCTAAAATTTCTATCTTTCCTTCCTGAAGGATTTCGCTTATTTTGATAGAATTTCCATTTGTCGTCTCCACCATATAGTCTTGGTAGAGTTTAGTTAATGGTTGATTGAGAGATTTGAAGTAAAAAGTATTTATTAAACTTTGGTTTGTACTAGAGTCAAATAATACTTTAGCATAAACATCATTAACTAAAATCGTACCGGCAATTACATCAGGGATCATCTTAGCCTCTTCTGCTGTTAGTACGAATGCTCTGGCATTATTCTTGGGTCTTTCTGTTGCCTTTGATTTGTTGTCGATTGTTGTGGCTAGTTTTGGGCAGTTTGGTCGAATATGACCTGCCTCTTCGCAGTTGTAGCATATTCTAGTACTAGTTTTCTTCCTATAGTTTTCTTCCTTATGTCCTGGCATCTTGCAGAAGTTGCAGGACACAACACATTTTCCTGAGTGCTTCCTTTTACAAAACTTACAGTAAGGTGAAGAAGATGAACCTGCTCCTTTCCCACGATAGGAATTACCAGAATGTAGTTCCTGGGTAATCCTTTGAGCTAGATTCTTTTTCTGGTTCTCTTCTTGTGTACTTATCAGCCCATCTGTCAGAGTGTTAGCAAGCTCCACATTTTCTTCAATGGTTTGTGGTCTAGTTGCTTTGACCATATCTTTGATTTCACTGATTAATCCCCAGATATAATGGGAGATTAATACTGGTTCTAGCGAGGCCAACATTGGTACTATGCTAGCATACTCAAAGAATTTGGTAGTAAATTCTCTACAATTTACCCCAATCATTCTATGGTTCAGGAATTTATTAGCAATTTGTTCCTTTTTTTGAGGAGGACATAATTTTCTTTCAACTATTTCTTTAAAGTTGTCCCATTCCATGTTATATACAATGTCACTTCCTCTTGATTGTAGAATGGTATTCCACCACTCCAATGCTTCATCTACGAAAAGATTTGAAGCATACATGATCTTATCCTCATCAAGACACTTACTAATTTTTAAGACTGCTTCAGTCTTTTCTATCCAACGTAAGGTTGAAATAGCTCATTCGTTGCCTAAGAATTCTATTGGTTTACATGATAAGAATTCTTTGTAAGAACAACCATAAGAGATGGTTTTATTTCGTTTTGGAATTGGAGCCTTGATAAGAATACCGTTATCTCCATTCACACTGTGACTTAGCTCGGTGTGCATACGTTTACTGCCTATTACATTATTGTCGTTTACTGGCTTTTTATTTTTTATTTTTTTAAAGACAACTTTTATTTCATTCCAATCATCAGGGCAAATTACATAAGGATAGCTGGTAGACGAGCAACAAACTGCGCCGCCATCCCTTTCTGAGTAGAAAACCCTAATCTACTAAAAACAAAGCCTCGCCCCTGAGGGGTAGAAAAGTTGTTGTGGACCACACGCTAAACTCTAGACAAGAACCGAACTGCCTCCGACGCCAAGGAGCCGAACGTGTCAAACGCTAGGGGGACAAAGGCATGCTGATTATCCTCACAAGCTTTCGCGTGCTTTTCCACCTTCTATAACTCTGCTTTCAGTACCGCTTGCCCAGCCACAAACCCATTTTCCCGGAACCCGGCTAGTGGGGATACACCAGTGAGATCGACACAAGCATGTTTCCCGCCCTCCCAACCAAAAACTAGCACGTCAGCTGGGCGTAGGGTGGATCTCCCCTCTGACGGGTCTGTAAGAAAATTAACCAGTGCCTCTTTCTTTGCCGAGATCCCTGCTCATCTGAGAATATCCATTAACGTGTCTCGCACAAAGTCATGGCGATACTTAAACCCCGACAACTCTCTACAGTGTAACGCATGCTCCCCGTATTTATCCAGGCATGCTTTATGGTAGACTGGGCAAGTTTCATCATTCGGGAACATGGGGATCATCAAACGGTACTTAAGGATTTACCGGTACTCCACCGCTGACATACGTTGACCCAAACCTTCAATAGGAATAACAGTTAAGAAATCCTGAGCGTGAGGCCTCTGTCGGCATTCAATGACGGCTTTCTGGCAGGGTGACAAATGGAAATCTTCTCCCAAACTTTGCGCAATTCGACAACAAAGGGCATTCGCCAAAGTTTTCTGTGGCTTTTTGGGGGCGGTGTCCTTGTTAGAGAAACCGCCGAGATCAAAGTCAGGTAGAGATTCATGCAAGCGTTCCAAGGCGCTGGCATAATCCGGATCAGTGTTAGCAACCCCACTGTTACATAAGATGTGGTCCTGCAACTCCAAGATTGAGACCTGGAAGCCACAAAGGCATAGGCAGCCACATCCCGGGCCGAGAGAAGGCCCAACCCACCAAGCCTCATTGGCAAGGTCACGATTCGCCACTGTAGATCACCAAAACAAGACCCCCACATACGACAATGTCTTCTATTGCCTCCCGAAGACCTTTATCAAAACATGAAACAGCACCATCCACAAAGGGGGCTGGCAAGTTCACAAACCAAATAGCAACTTTGCAACCCCCATACAAGATCTAAGCAAGAGGAGTTTGCTTTGAGGATCCCACAACAAGGGAAGGTGTCCCATAATGTCAACAGCACACGTTGCCCTCTTAGCCGCTAGACCACTAATAAAACTGGCATCACGGCTGACTGCCTCTCCTAGCAGTTTGACACCTTTCTCCGGCCTCCCAATCTCACTGGGGAAAAGCCCTGACCGGACCTTCACCTCGTTGCATGTCGGTCAAATTACTTAAGTTTTTCTAATATTAAGCCGTAGCCCCAATGCTAGACCCTCCAAACCGATGATGTCGAGAGCTTTAGCAACCTGAACAGCGCCCCCGATAATTGTCCCATCATCCAAGTACCAAGCATTGAAGGGGAGTTTACAGTAAGGGGTGTGAGGCTAGGGCAAAAAGCAAAGGTCCCAAGGGATCCCCTTGCTGCACCCCTGTGAATGCCACGATGCAGTCATTCCCCACGTATAGCCTAGCAGGCTGAGCATACAGAAATTGAACCCATGGGAATATGGAGGGGCAATGACGATGGACCTCGCGAAGCAAAACTGAACGGTCAACTAAGTTGAAAGCGTTGGAAAAATTAACCGTAAGCATGGGCAGCGAGCCATCTGAATGAAAAGAATTAGGAAACCTGTTAGCGCTGTGCAGCACCGCCTCCGCCCCATTGGGGACCCCCACCCTAAATTGGTAGTCCCCCAAGTACTTAACAGCTTCTTTCCCAACTTTCTTCATGGCTACTTTGGAGACTAATCTTCTCCAAATTTCCCCCACAGCAATGGGGCGAATCCCATTATCAGGCTTCAACAAAGGGGTTAGGGGCGCCGAAGCAACAAAATCCGCGAGCACCTTAGGACATAACCCCCCTAGCCAAAGGTTTACCACTTCAGTGATGGCAGTAAGCAGTCCCGAGGCAGTCGCCGACCCCTCGTCGATAAGTGCGTCCAATAGGTGTTGGGCCCGGAGGCCATCTCGCCCACAAGATGTCCCTTTCGGGAAAGATTTCACACACCTGTGGACGCAGTCTTCATAAACGGATAACGCAGGTTGTGAAAGAGAAGTTGAAGGGAGGTTCGAGGGCGGCGCGAAGGGATGTTTGTCGATAAGGGCTTGCATTGTAGATTCCCCCGGGGAGCAACCCCACTGGAACACAACACCTTAACTGCAGCAGTGAAGTGACCATCACTCACTATCCTGAGACATTGCTTGATGCTGTGGCTAACCTCCTCAGCTATCTCTCGTTGTGCCTCCCCCCCCCCACGCACGACCCCTTCTCCAGTATCGGCAAGGAGGGAATTGACCAAAACCTCAAAACCAGAGCCCTCCTTCCACATAGCCAAGGCCCGCAAAATACTATCACATTGCAAGGATTTTTTATTACCCGACCTTCGCTCTTGCCTGGAAGACGGCTTAACCACCTTAAGGGTACAACGGGGTAAGAGCAAGAGTTTGACCCAACTTTCAACAGTCCCAGGGGAAGCTACTACTTTATGGATGGAACCTGTCAAAGCTTGTGCAAATGCCAAATGACAGCTTGGGGGATGCTCTTAACAGTTCGAACCGGAAGGGAGAAAACACGTTCAAGGAGATCGACATCTCCCATCACTCCCTGCGGGGTCCTAAGTTCAACAACCATCACAGGATCTTGGGGCCTTAGGATCCCCACGACAAAATCCTCATCAGACCCGGATTTTCTAGAGAATGTGAAAACACCATCAGGATGATGACACCCCTACTAAGTGCGTGTGTCGTCATGCACCTCCCACACAACCAATATCCAAAAACTCGCAGGGTTTCCCCAACATTCGAAAACAATTCTAAATCCTTAGAAAGCGCATCTTGAAGGGATTCTTTACGATCATCTTTAAAATGGAATTGCTGAAAATGCGCGATCAATCTGTTATACCCAGAAGACCCAGGCTTGCCGTCTTTACACTCGTGGAAGTTTCTGAAGGGGCATAGCCACACTCCATTGGACGAGGTGGAGCCAACATCCCCTTCAGTGGCACTGGATACCATGTTCCTACCCTTGGCAGAGCCCATTAGAAACAATCAAAACCGAGAAGTGATAACGAGTCCTCCTTCTCGACGTGAGGAGGAGGCCAGGTATCAACCCAACCAAGAAACGAAGGAGAGGAAAGCAACCTACAGTTGCTCTCCCTCCCAGACACCCCGCCAAGAAAGAGCTACGTCATGAGTGCGCGACTTGCGGCAAATCCCAATTTTAACATGAACAAGAATTAATCACCCAAGAGCCCTAAAATGTCCCCCTTTTGCTCCAACCAATTGCAAAGATACCAATCAAACAAACAAACGAAGAGTTATAGATACCTCGGTTGACTTTTTTGGATTGGAGTTAGAAGCTATGCCAAATGTAGACACTGAAGATGAAATTGAAGTGCTGTGAAAGGAACTGAATGTGAAGATGCATGAAGAAAAAAACCAAATTCAAAACTAATCCTGGAAGTGAACTGAGACATTTTCTGGGACCTTTGTTCTCAGAGGCATTTGATCGAACACATTGTGGGCACAAAAAAAAAGAGTATGTCTTCACATTTGGATGAACTTAATCAAGAAAACTGGAAACTATAATTGAAATTTAGGAACTGTATGTAAATTCAGACCCAATAAAAGTGGACATAAAATAGAAATGAAAGACAAAATGTGGTTTTTGCAGATACAGAAATTAATGACGAAGTTGAGTTAAGGAAACAGAAGACAGATGATGTGAATTTAGCAAATAAGGAAATTCAAGACAAGCTAGGGATTCGCTAGATTCAGGTGCAAACTTGGAAGATTCGATTGCATTAGATGTTCGTTCTTCTTTTTTGACTTACAAAGTGTAACATCCCGATTTCAATTACATAAATCTAACTACTTGATTTCAATACCAAATGAACGGCATCGATTATTAATAGCATCGATAATAAACGGCATAGCATCTATTATTCCTTGGGCTACTATGTGTTCTATAGCACTTTTGTCCACTTGGTTTCCGTTATCGTTATTATTAGGGGTGTGCATGGGTCGGTTTGGGTCGGTTTTGACCAAAAACCATAACCATAACCGATCGGTTATGGTGGTTATGGTTATTTGGTTTTGATGGTTATAGCGAGTCTATTATGGGTGGCTAACCATGTATTTAGCTTAGCTAAAAATAGCTTATTTTTTTAACATGGAATAAATTGTTATTGCATATTTGTATATATTAGTATATTACATAGTATTAACTGTGTTGTAAAAGTCGCTAGGCGGTCCCTAGTCGGCCGACTTGGGAGTTGGGAGTAATCGGAGTACTCGGAGAGTACTCGGGGAGTACGCGGACATGGTAAATATAATGAAAATTAATTGTTATATATTATATATATGTTAAAATAAGCATAATTCATGTCAACTGAGTATAATTTAAAATGAAACATGTTTAAAGTTCAAATATTCTGAATACAAGTCCGACTAGTCTGAGTACAAGGTCAAGTAGTCCGAGTACAAGGCCGAGTAGGCCGATGTTGACCGATTTTGACCGGTTTTCACTAATTAAAAGTCAACAAACCACGTTGACCGCCTAGGCCGACTAGGCCGACTCTTTCTGAGTACGTCCGACTAGGCCGACTAGGCGCCGAGTTTGCCCAAGTTTGATCGAGGCCGACTAATTGGGTCCGCCTAGGAGGAAGTCGCCTCGGAGGGGGTCCGAGGACCGAGTACTCGGCCTTGGAATCCGACTTTTACAACACCGGTACTAAAGAATACATATAATCTATAATATTAATACCAATTATTATCGAATATTCAAATAAAGTGATATGATATGATACATTCCATAAATTCAAATAAACATTCAACCAAAACCACAAAATGATATGAAAAAACCCATAAATACTAAAAATCTTCAGTCAAAAACATCAAATATTAAAAATATGGTGAAAAGTCCTAAATCCTACAAAGATTTATTACATGTCGGTTCGGTTCGGTTATGGTGGGTATTGAAAAAATGATAACCATAACCGACCCGCTACTTTTGGTTTTCAAAAAAATCATTAACCGACCCACCGATTTTTTATTTGGTTTGGTTTTTCGGTTCGGGTTTATCGATTAATTCGGTTTTTTGTACACCCCTAGTTATTATTCTGAACTTCTTGATTTACTTCGTTTGACATCTGAATTGCAAACATTATCAGGTGTTAATATCACAGAATAATTTAAACAACAGATATTCAAGCATATTGAACCAAAATCGTCGAACATTGCGACGTTCTACTCTTTTTTTCATATATATTATGCATCAATACAAACTACAACTGAAATTCTAAATGTTGGTAATTCTATGCGTCGATACATATATATATATAATAAAATTAAAAAAAAGTACATATATATATATAGTATAGTATATTAGGTTGTGGTTTTTCAGTACTGCATTTCTCTCTCGTTGTATTTCCAGACGAGATTTTCTCCTATGTGGCGTATCCTATTTCCTTCCTCAATCAAATTTTCACCATAGTGGTGAAGTTCAGCTACGTTTTCCTGACTCATGGGTGGTAATATGGCTGGTATGGGTTCGTTGTAAGCTGGTATGGGTTCTCCGTATGGCATGTAGGGATATGGGTCGTTCATCAAGTTTTGAAATGCCCAGTCATTAGTCCACCATTGTTCTAGTGGGTTTGGTGCTTGTAACCTAGGTATTTCATTAGGGTTAAAAGCTGGTATTGGTAATGGATTTTCTTGATTTGGTTCTGGGTACATTGGTATTGGTGCTATGGGTTGTTCTGGGTATAAAGATAATAATTGAGGTTCTGGTTCTGCTACACAATTAAGGTCGAGCTCATTTTCTGCGGTTCAGAACATATCAAGACTAGCTAATCTCCTATCCAGTTCCCCCCACATAGGTCTTAACACAGGTATCTGTGTAGTCCCTTCTACCAAAGTTATTGTTGCTTCCTTATTTTTCCTTTTTCTCCTCTTTTCCTTATTGAACCAACCCCTTTTTATTAGGTGTTAAGGCTTCCTCAGATTTTGCTCTAAAAACAAAAGGTTCTTCGGTATCAGCCACGTATCCGGGTGCTGTCTCAGATAATCCTTCATCCATTGGAGAATTGTACATGCGACGATAGGCGTCAGATGTATTTTGATCACTCATAATGTGAACTCAAAAATCGTCAAAATAACATACAATCATAATATAAATATTAATTATTTACATTGAATAAAAAATAAGTTATTTACACAAATTTCCTAACATAATTGTTTAAAATTTAGGTATGAAAGAACACCTAAATGACTTAAACCAGTGGCTCTGATACCACCTTCTGTCGCAGCCGTCGACCCCATCCTGGGAGCAGGTGCCGCGAGCCTGGCTGGTGGTATCGGTGTTTGTTAAATTTGCAGCGGAATTAAATCATCAGGATCTTAGTTAGGAAATAATTTTAGAGTTTGTAAAACACCAAAATTTTTCTATATTAAACAAATGGGATAAAACCCATATTCCATTTATAATGTATTTATAAGGATAAACCCTTATTGTTGAAAACACAATTTTCTTCTTTTATTCATGTAACTATAGCCACTTTATTTAGGCCTTCAGTGCTGCATAACTGGCTTCTAATAGCTTCACATCAAGTTACCTGAAACGCGTTTTAAAAACATTTTATCAGCAAAAATACTGGCGAGTTCATTCTATTTTTATTTATAAAAATTTACATGGTTATAACTTTACAATATTAAGGGTAATGACAATGTTTTTATCTAACAAAAACTCCAAAGTATTTGTCACTCGACGGATCTGTGACTATGGTCATATCACACATTGGCTAACTCATTGTCCAATTGTGAAGATTATCAAGTACTGTATACAAACCCAATAATATTGGCAGTAATTGTAGAATACAAAGACTTAATCTCTGTAAGTATAACTAAAAACATTTAGGGTTTTGTAAAGAAATTGTATAAAAAGAAAAATGACTCACTTTGTAAACTTAGGTTTTACTATAAGCTTCCTAACAATATTTTCTGATGATTTTCCTGAGTTCCTAATAAAATATACAATGCACGCGTGTTAGTATAGTAACCCAATTCAACTTTATCAATACATCACGAGATCAGAACCCCAACGTAGTTTACAAAGCATAGCCTTTATCAGGCAACACCTTGACATCCGTTGTTGGTTTCAAGATCAATCGGACAGGGTATCGAATCAGTGATCAGGGGTTAAAACACTTACAACAGGGCAGAGCTTTGTGAATTTAGGGGTATTGGGGTATATATTTTCGTTCAGAATGTTGAGAGAAAGAAGAGAATTGAACGGCTTGAAACTGCAGACTGAAAGCTCTATTTATACGAATTTTAAGACCCCGTTGTGGCTCGCGAAACCCCAAGCTAATCCTCTCGCGGCCCGCGAGACCTTCTAGCTAGGGCTTAGGTTTAACTAGTCACCGGTGTAGGCCCGCCATGTGGATGACACGTGTCATCAGACGTGGCCAAAAAGTTATAGCCTTTCGCGACCCGCAGAAGATTTCCTTTAGTCTGTCGCGGCCCGCGACAGGCCTAATTTTTTTTCCTTTTTCGAACTAAATAACGTTACGTGAGTTCGGTTTTATGATTACGGAGTGTTTTTAGGGTATTTTTGAGGGTTGTTATAGTATACATGTATGTATGTATCTATGCATGTATGTGTCTATATATGTGTATGTGTGTATATGCGTATTTTTTAATAATTTGTTTATGCTATTAATATGTTGCTTTTTAAATTATTATATCTATTACATCATTGCCCCCAAGTGTTTAGAAAAATTGATCATTTTCCTTTCTTTGTTTATTTTTTTATAACTTGCTAAATAATTATATTATAATATAAGGGTTAGGTTAACGTACAATAGCTCTTATCGTACAATATGTACGCGATCATCTCAGTCGTCCGATCTGGTGCGAATTCACTTTTGAACATACGATTTGTGTTGAAAAACCAACATGCAAAATTGCTTTTTATACCAACATGCGATTTCATCATATTTACTAACATGCGAAATTGCTACAAAAAACCAACATGCGATTTCATCAAAAAGCGATTTCCAACATACTTTTTGTAACATGCGATTTCATCATATCGTACGTATTGTATGTTAAGGGATATTGTATTTTACACTTTCACATAATATAATATATATTATTCTATTTTTTACGTGCGTAATCTATTATTGTTTCGGCTTAGTTATTTTTTCCAAGTATATTGTTTTACATTTCGGTTTTGTTATTATTTTCGATTTAGTTAACATATTACTAATTTAATTAATCCATAAAAATACAAGGTAACTAGAGATTAAAATAAAAAAGACGAACATAAAGATAGAAATACATGTAGAATAACTGAACATACTATTTGTAAACTGAGGCAATCTCTCAAAATTTACCGAGCCTCCATAAACTTAAACGCTTCACCCATGGCCAGAGCCGGTTGAAGGGGGATCCAACTCAAGCTAGGGCTTTGGGCCCCCACTTGAGAAGGGCCCCCAATTTCTAGAATATACTTGGTATAGGGTAATTAGGGCTTAGAAAATGGAAGAGTTTTGAGTAGACAGTGGGTTTTAATGGTGACGTTCATGAATCTGGGTGTGAGACATATGTATAGTTTGCAGGTTCTCAAAGAAACTGTATTTATTATCAGTTCAACTCCTTTTTGCAGTATGCTACTTCAGAGATTCATCTTAACACAGTCTCTAAATACTTCCTCATGCTTTTGTGTATACTTGAATTTGTGGTAGTTAAAGGGTAATCGTAACGACCCAACCAGTACTTAATAACAAAATTTGAAGGCTTAGTTCTACAACTAAGCCAAAAGCAAATAAAATTGAAGAAGCTGAGGTATATACTATTTTATTGTTTGCATTAGCCCGACTGTTATTTAATCGTTCATAGGTTCCAAAATTGTGAAGGTAAGTTTTCTCCCTACTTATTAATCACTTAGTTTAATTTTTCTTGCCTATTGTGCTAATCTGTTTATTGTTATATATGTTAATTTGTCTAAACTGTTGATCACTTGCCAAGTGTTAACTTGCCTACAAAGTTTATTAATTTTTAGTTTACCGAGAAAGCATGTAGTAATAGCTTTTTTTTACATAATTTTTTAAGATGGTTTTACAACCCTGCCTAACTTGTTCTTGGAGACTCTAGTTGTACAAACCAGATATATATGAGGAGCGGTATTTGGTATCCATTTTTCCTCAATTTTGGTATCGGTATAGTACTGGTATGATACTGATCTTATCCCTACTGTTGTAAAGATGAAATTAGCAAAAAAAAAAAAAAAAAAAAGAGAGAGAGAGAACGTTTACACAACGTAGAGGTGGCAAAATGCATCAAATATGACGATCAAAGCTGTAAATATGTACACTAACCCATTTCTCCAGTTGTCTTCTTAATTATGTTAATAACAATGACATTCAGAAAAGGGACCCGATATATCATTTCGCTTTAGGCCTCCATAAAGGTTGAGCTGGCCCTGCTCATGGCGTCGATGTATTTTTCACACATTTCTTGGTAAATACATCTGGCGATCCTGTTCGGGGTGGTTTGTGAATGTTAGTGTAATTTCTTCCCACTTAAGCATTATATATACTTGCCGGAATTTTGTGAAGCGTTGCATCCCTTTGTGTTTGTTAGGTGGTTATGATCAAGGGCAAAGCGAATAGAGATTGATGAACACAATTGTAACACCGATGAACACATTCTCTGATATAGAGAGTTTCGTTTGATTATTTGTGTTTGATCATGGAGACTTGTTATCAATTCTAAACAAGAGCAAAGGTCTGGACATTGTAGAAGTTATTCGAGATACATACGACGGACAGTTAGCGTATGGAATGTCCCAAACATGCCTACGTCATCTGGATTAATTAAAAGAATGTAGATGAAATATTTTTACTTAATTAATACAGGGAGTCTTAAAAAGAGAAGAAAATAAAGTGATCATTGCTTTTAATTAATATGAGATGCAAGTGCAAATTTAATCTTGAATGTCTGCTTTTTAATCAAGTCTTAAATAATGTCATTTGTAGTAACGATAACAAAGTGCGTTGCAGAGAAAAGACAATTAAGATTGCTGCTGATATAAATAATAACAATAAAAAAGTGCGTTTGCAGAAAAGAAAGATGGTAATTGTTGTAGTAGGGCAGCAGGGAAGACGACTAAGTTGAAAGAGGAAGCAATTCCTACCCTTGAAAATGGGGAGTTGTCATTTGACTACTGTTCCACCGACTTTTCTTCTTTAATTTTATTATTTATTTATTATCCTAAAATCATATCTCCCACTTTTTTTGCCCATAAAATCCCCTACTACTACTCCCTTCCCCAACAACACACACCAGACCAGACATGGATGCACACCTACAGGTTGGCAAAAATATCGATGACGATGGTCGCGAAAAACGAACCGGTAAAAACTTGGCTTTTGTTTTTTTTTATATAGTTTTTGGGTTGGGTTGTGTCGTCCATGAAATAAATAAAGTAAGTGCCTGCAGGGACTTTGGTAACGGCAAGCGCACATATCATTACGGCCGTAATAGGATCTGGAGTGCTGTCTCTGGCATGGGCGATTGCACAACTAGGGTGGGTTGCTGGACCGGCGGCTCTCATGGCCTTCTCCTTCATTACATACTTCACCTCCACCCTCCTTGCCGATGCCTATCGATCACCTGACCCTGTGTCCGGCAAGCGTAACTACACTTACATGGATGTTGTTCGAGCTAATCTAGGAGGGAACAAGGTGCAATTATGTGGAATAGCTCAGTATGTAAATCTTGTGGGCATCACAATCGGATATACAATCACTGCTTCTATCAGTATGGTGTAAGTACAAATAGCGTCTCTGAGAATTCATATACCATGTTCGAGCTTGAAAAAATGTGCCCTTCCGTTATGTTTTGTTATTATTTAAAAAAAATCAAATTTGTATTGGGTTCAATAACCCTAATTCCAAGTGGGCTAAATTCTAAAACCATAAAAAAAATGATTTGTAAATGGGCCTATATTGGAAGTGGTATGTGTTTACTATTTAAAAAAATATCATATACCTATCGGATTTTTTTTAAATTGCATGCCCCTCAAAATCGTGGGCCTTGTGCGGAGGTCCTCCCCGCACACCATCAAAGCCTCCCATCTGTACAATGCTTGCTTGCTTGCTTCATTTATAATGTTTATTATTATTATTATTAACTAACTGGATATACATATATAATTAATCAATGAATGGCTGGCTGGCTGGCATGAATGAAGGGCCGTTAAGAAATCCAACTGCTTCCATTGGGAAGGGCACGCAGCAAGTTGTAAATCGTCAAGCTATCCGTACATGATAATATTTGCGGGAATTCAGATAATATTAAGTCAGATTCCGAATTTTGACAAGCTCTCATGGCTCTCCATTCTGGCTGCTGTCATGTCTTTTGCGTACTCTTCCATTGGCCTGGGCTTATCCATAGCTAAAGTTGTAGCAGGTGGTGGTGGTGTAAGAACGAGTCTAACAGGAGTGCAAGTAGGAGTGGACGTCTCTGGACAAGAGAAAGTATGGAGGACCTTTCAAGCTATCGGTGACATTGCTTTCGCTTATGCTTATTCGACTGTGCTCGTTGAGATTCAGGTTCACCCATTTCCTTTATCAACATAAATAAATAGATATTGGATAAACGTTCTTTATTGCTTCCTTCATAAATAAATTTTTTTTTTTTTGGCCAAATAGCCGTTTTAAATCGTTAAAAACTAAATCAATGTCTATTTGTATATGTATATATTATTATTATTATTATGTAATAAAAGAAAATATTGGGAACATTTATTTTAGGCCATTTAATCTTTAATTTTCGTGTCTCTCCCAGGATAATTATTATATACTAATTAATACAAATTTCTTTTGAACCAATAGTAATTATAGTTATTAACAAGTGAATTTGATATGTAATTATGTATGAATTATATAAATAAACTTATTTTTTACTTAGAACTTATATTTAACTCTCTGAATATCACCAACTTTATTCATTAAAATATGAGTAAATTACAAAAATCGTCCTTTATGTTAACACTAAATTACAAAATGTGTCATGTTTCTTCAAAAAGTACAAAAAACGTACTCGATGTTTGCAAACCCCTACAAATTATGTCCTTTATCCCTAACTTAGTTATTTTTCCTTGTTAAATGGGTGTGAAATGACCTAAATACCCTTACTGTTAAATAAATAACTAAAAAGTTAAAAAAGAATATAATTAATATTTAAAAATTTATGTGGAAACCCCCCCCCCCCCTACCCACTTCATCTTCCCCAATCTTCACCACCTCCACCTTTCACCACCACCACCACCGCCTCACCCCGCCGGAAAAAAAACGTCACTATCTCACCCTTCACCTTTCCGCTACAAAACTTCCTCACTAAATCCGTCAATTTCATCGCTGTTGATTCAAAAACGAGCTTTTTCCGATTCAAAAATGGTGAAAAGTTGTCCGAAAAACAGTCAAGTTGAAGGAAACGAGAATCAGTTCGAGAAGATTCCGTCAATTTCAGTCGATATACCAATATCAGGACGCCCGTTGGATACGATTCCAGATCCGTAGTTTTCGAAGGAATTTATTCATGAGGTTTTGAATCAGATGGAATTAAGGATAAGTTGTTAGATGCTGGTGCTGGTTCGAGTTTGAACCGTAGGAAGTTTGATTCGACGAATAGTACGCCGGCTAGGAGTGTTTCGAGGACTAATGTTGGTCAATTGGGGGCGTGTACCAGGCCTAGGGTTGTTCAGGGTACTAGAGAAAGGGGAGGGGGTATTTCTAGGGTTTTGAGAAGGATTTCGAGTGGAAATGGTGAGCTGGTAGATGCTGAGGTTCTGCATTTTGAGCTTGTTGAGGATCCTTCCTTTTGGGATGAACACAGTGTTCAGGTTGATTACATTATAACCTTTAAATATTAAAGGATTTGAACTTCATCTTGAAAATGTATGTAAATCTTTCAATACACTACCTCCATGACAATTATTTGGCATTTTTCCGGCGAGGTGAGGTGGTGGTGTTGGTGAAGATTGGGGAAGATGAAGAGGGTGGGGTGGGTGGTGGGTCCCACATAAAATTTTATATTTCTTTTAACTTTTTAGTTATTTATTTAATACTAAGGGTGTTTATGTCATTTCACACCCACTTAATAATGGAAAATAACTAAGTTAGGGATAAAGGACATAATGTGTAGGGGTTTGCAAACATCGAGTACGTTTTTTGTACTTTTTAAAGATAAAGTACACACTTTGCAATCTAGTGCCAACTTAAAGGACGATTTTTGTAATTTACTCTTAAAATATTATAAAAAAGAATAATGAAGATAATTGATTTTTTATGAGTTCTAAAATCTTTTAAGTTTTTAATGTGGTTTGAATGATAAAGATATGTCAAATGGTAAAAAATAGGTGGTATTAAAAAATTCAAATTTTAATCCGTAAAAAATAGGTGTATAATTAAAGATTTGACAATATACATATATGTATATAGTCAATTTTAAACTACACATATCTGTATATTACGGAAAACTTAGGAAAATGTGTGGTTTAGAATGCTTATCATATAGGGTGGACTTCTCTTAGCAATCACCATTCAACACTCTAATAATTATATAACACTATAAAACAACATTCAATAATTTATAACACTGTAAAAAGTATATAACATTATAAAACAAGATATAACACTACAAATCACTATAAAATACCACGAATAGTATATAACATCATATAAACATTTTAAAACTCTGTATAACACTACAATATTATATATAACACTGCAACCACCATTGTAATAAGTATATAACACTACAAAACATCATTCAACAGTTCATAAAACTGTAATAAGTATATAATACTACAAAACAAGATATAACACTACAAATCACTATAAAACACTACGAATAGTATATAACACCATATAACCTTTTTATAACTCTGTATAACATTACAACATTATATATAACACTCTTTACCCCTCGATTTTGATCTTTTCCCTAATGAATGTTATGTAACCCTAGAAATTAAAGTACGATACACGATGAACAAGGATTGTGGATTACGTTTATAACAAAACGATGTTTTTCGATGATGATCTTCTTCCATGAAATCCGATTTTTGAGGAGTGAAATCGCGAATTTGTAGGGGTTTTTGATAACTGGTGTACATTTGAAGATACGGTTTCCTTTTTTCAAATGGATATAAAGACTCTATTACCCCTACAATTGTCTAATCAGTCCAAAATAATAAAACACATTTTACAATTTGGTCCCTATTAGTTTCCATCATTAGATCAAATATCTAATGGTGTAGATTCTTTCTTACCGTTCTCACAAAAGACATCTTTTTTTACAATAACCTTACTCTCTCTCTCTCTCTCTATATATATATATAGGGTGGGGTATAGAGTGAATACTAGGGTTAGAATTGATTTACTAGTGTTCACAATCAAGAGGGTTGTTCACAAATATTTGAGAAGAAACTTTAGTTAAGAAGAGAAAAAACAAAGGGACTAATGGTAAAATCGTAAATAGTTTATAACTTCACATTAATTATTCGTTATCTAATTAATTAGACAAAGACACTTTATCTTACATAGTTCAAAATTTATCCTATACAATTTATCTTACAAGTATTGAAATTTATTATACATGTATCATACACATATCAAAATTTATTATATATTTACCCTACACATATAAAAATTTGTTTTCAACAAAATTAGGTTTGTTTTGAAAAAAAAATATTTTAAAAAGTAGTTATTAGTTTAACTTAGTTAGCTAATTTAGAGGAATAAAATTAATTAATCAATTTTGTAAATTTAATCATGCGTCGTTACAACAACATTAAATACACATATCAAATGAATTCTTTCTATTGGTTTAAAGTTCGTCTTTCTATTCTTACATATTATTTTCTTCACATTTGAACTTTTCTATATGTATATATAATATTCTTATAATTTTATTAAAAGCGGTTTAAAAATGTTGATAAATTTCAATACAGTTTGGGTAACTATCAATTTCCATTTCAAAATTGTTGTTTTGTGGCAAAGAGGTGGTGGTTTATTAGCAAAGGCAAACCTCTAAACACTTTAGGAGAGTAAGATCTTGTGTTTAAGTTCACAAACCACAAAAATTAAGAGAAATTTGCTGTTAAAAAAAACTATTAGATTTGTTTCTATTTTTTAACTAAAATTGTGTTTACTTATACTTGTGAACATTAGTTAAAGAGAAGATATGAGATGATCTGAGGAGGTATTTAGATATATGCTAAAGTTATAGGGAACTTCATGACAAAATAAGTAATTTTCAAATAAGTGTTAATTAAAGACAGATTGGTTATTATAGTTACTAAACGATAGGATTTAATGAATGAGTTGGCGTAAACTTTTTCTATAAGAGGATACATAACCATTAATAACTTCCATTAGCAAAGGATCCATCTTTTAATACACTGATTTTCTATCAAATGCATCATCATTTGAGAATTTTTTCCCAAATACATGTACCAGCACCTCTATTCATAGCGATTTTTGGTATTCAGTACATGTATCGTTACCCATTTGTATTGATTTTGGTATTAAGTACCTTCGGCATTGATACGGGTAACACGGCTACAAGTGCCAAATTTTATATATACCTTAAAAGTTATTTTTTATATTATGTTTTATTTCATATTATGCTATTTATGTTACTCGTATTGATTTTACTTATTTGGTATCCGTATTATATTGGTACTTGTCCCAATTTTACCTATTTGGTATTCATACTATATTGGTACGTACTCGTGCCGATTTTATCTATTTAATACCCATACGAGTGCTTAAAAACTAAAATAAAAACAAAGTGGTACCACGAAATACCGGTACCACATACGCACCGTACCAACATATTTAGTATGGTATTTGGTACCGAGTTTTGTTCAAATTCGATTACGATATTTTCGGTATCAATACAGGTATGGGTACTGTACCAATCTCATCATTAATCTTTTACAAACGTTTTCCCACTTTCAAATAATCATCATCTTTTATATTTGTTTCTCATAACCAAGTTATTTATTATAATAATGCATATCTATTCTATACATATAATAAAAGAAACCATGTTAGGGACACATGACGTTCTATGAGACAATCTTAATTATTTTTCTAAATATTTATGATGGAAAGTCAATTATTGATAATATTAAATTTAAAATTTGTAGAAGAGATTTTAATGATAAAAACAAAGATAACTGATAATATATTAATTATTATAATCATATATTAATTCCATCTGTAATATTCATAAATCTACTAATCTCATTTACTCACCCTCCGATATATAATATACAAAAAAAATGAAGAAATTAATCATGGTTACTCGGCTACTAATGGGCCATTAGGGTGTAATATGCCCAATGCCTTTTCAAGCCCAAACAAGGGTTTACACAGAAACCAAGAGGATCTCGGGCTTTTGTGCAGCATCTAGTGAGACACAATTCAACTTTAGAGGTCCCCCACATTCTTCTTTATGTGTGTTTTTTTGATAGATGATGAGTAGTAGAATGTGTGAAGAATACGAATGTGTGAAGAATACGAACAGTGATGCGTATGAGTGAGTGATATCGTTCCAAGTTATCAAATCTTGATCTGAAACAAATCGATTCAGTTGGAAACTTGATCTTGCTAAAAAAATAGCTAATGGAAGTTAGGGTTTTGAATGTGATGGGGAAGAAGATGAAATGGGGAAGCAGATAATGGGTTGTTAGGGTTTTAAATGTGACTCATTAATCAGGGTTGGGGAAAGACATAATTGTCCCTCAGGTGTTTTGCACGTGACATGTTTTAACTACTTAAATGGATGACGTTAAGGGGCGGGGAGTAAAATCATGAAGCCCTTCAAAGATCAGGGAGTAAAATGGTTATTTTTAAAGGTTTGGGGCAAAACCGTTAAAGTGACCAAACCACAGCGAGCAAAATGGAAATTTACTCAAATAAAAATATTTACTTTAATCAACTGTTTCGTTAAAAGGATTTATTCAATACATGTAGAACATATATATTTTTTATACATGGTATATTTAGAATCATATTTCGAAAAAAGGATCCCATTATCCCGTTTTACATTCAAATAAAATAATAATATTAAATCATAAAATCCAGCTTATCACTTGTATATTTCATACTTTTTACTAAAATATTTCTT
The DNA here is from genome assembly GCA_030545235.1 of Helianthus tuberosus. NCBI lineage: Eukaryota > Viridiplantae > Streptophyta > Magnoliopsida > Asterales > Asteraceae > Helianthus > Helianthus tuberosus. The sequence continues at coordinate 215,413,192 of CM060406.1, forward strand.
TTCTTTTTTTCTGCTGATTATCCAACATCAGTAAGTTTCTAACCTAATAATAAATAAAAAAAAACAAAGTAAAATGTTATAAACCATGTACTACACAATTCTCTAACCTAATAAAAATAAAGTGAGATGTTACAATAAGTAAATAGTACCTTAAAGTTCTTTTTGTTAGAAAACACATCTTGATGACTAAATGTTTTAACGGATTACATTATTCGTGTAAGACATGTGTTTATTCAAATCGTGCAATACACGAGTTTTTAAAAGATGTAGCTATTTTATTACTTAGTATATAAAATTATATTTATTCAACCCGTGTAATACATGTGGTTCTAACCTAGTATTATATAATTAAGTTTGTGGCGTTTAAATATTACGTGGTAAAATAAAAAAAACATAATAAAATATATTTTTTTGTATTACAGGTTAACTTGTTTTTAAAAGTTATAAGAAAAACATAATAAAAAACATATTGTTGCAGACTTGTATTTATTGCTATTATAAAAGTTATAAAAGTTCATGGAAAAATTATATAAGAATAGTTTTGCTACAAAAATTTAAAAAGCGAAAATAAAGAGAAGAACCCATCATTGATCTTTTTGTTGTTTGTGGTCACAAACGTGAAGTCAAAACGATCAACAAACGCAGCCATACAAAAGGTCAGTTGTGAGAAGAGTGCCACAAAGACAAAGACATCTGCTAACATTGCACATGGTATAAAAGCCCTAAGGGCTATTTGTTTGGAGCTACCTATTCTACTATAACTTAAAAGGCTATGTCGGTGGGGTGAACCACCGGCATTGCCTTACACCCCCTAAAATTTTTCCATTTTGCGTTTCAAGCCTCTTAGCTTTGCTACTTCCCTAAACTTTTTCAATATTTCATTTCAAGCCACTCAGTTTTGCTACGACACCAACACTTTTATAGTAATCAATTTTAGTCCCTTATCTAACTTTACTATTCTTCTACTTTAACAATTGACATTTTTAGCCCTTAACTTTTTACTAATTTCTATATTAATTAAAGTACAAAGTCGGTGAAACCACTCCTCTTTAACTTCCAAAATTTCCACTTTTAGCTTATAGTTTTGTAATTCATATTTTTTGCAAATAGAATTTTCCTTTTATTTACTCTCTACTTTTGTTACTTGCATTTTTTACCTATACTTTGGCAATTTACGTTTTTTTCACATATGCTTTATACCGACCCCTCAACTTTTAAACTTTTCTTTTTACATTTTGACGTAAATTTGGTATACGCTTTCGGCCTTTATTTTGTATGTTTCCTACATATGAATCGGTTCACATATAATACGTTTTGACTTGATGGTATAAATTGGAGTTAGTCGAGTCGCATATAATACGTTATGATTGTACGCTATAAACTCGATTTGCTTTACATTTTAATCGAATTACAACACATCTATAGGTTACATTGAGTTCAGTCGGATACTTCGAAACGCACATTATTATATGATTAACACATCACATAACGATTGGACTAATCCGTTCGACGTTTGCGATGTCCTTTAACACATCACATAACGCACATTATTATATGATTAACACATCACATTATTATTACTAGTTAATCTTAAAATTTGTTTGCCAATGTCCTTTATAATCTCCAAACTCCAAGTCCAACATCCAAACCAGGGGCGGATCTAGGGTTATCCCAGGAGTATCCTGGGATACCCCTCACTTTCTTGGCCGGCTAGCTTTTCTTCACCGGAGATCCGACTTCTGATGGTTTTCTTGCCTAAAAGGCGTATTTGGTGATTGATTGCATAATGTATAAGTACGAGTTTAACATGATTGATATAAAATATGATTTTTACATTATTACCAATTGTCTCGGATTACAAGTATTGAAATGAAGCACGAACAAAAGTTTCTGAAAAATAGAAAGTACGAAAATACGGAACGTTGCACTTATTGTGCATCCTGGTGAGCTTCCTTTATACAAGGATAAGCTTTTTGCAGACGGAATTTATTTTTCTTTTGAAACCCACATAAGAGGTTACCTTTCATTGAAGTGTGAGACTAAGTCTATCTATTTTTTGCTTTTGTATACTGTTAACCACGTGATATATTTTGTGTATATACGAGTTGCCTAAATATGTGGACAAGCTTCATGTCTTAGAAGCTTATATCTAATTGTAGTTGTTTGACGCATGAGGCTAGGGGTGTTCATGAGCCGATCCGATCCGATCGAGGGTCTGCTCATGCTCAGATTGAATTACAACCGATCCAATCCGATCGAATCGAATTTGCAAAACCGAGCACAAAAGTGATGCTCATGCTTGGATTGAATTCGAATCGATCTGATCGTTTTCGCTCGGTTTTTATCAAATCCTAAAAAAATCGAGCGGGTCGTTTTCGCTCGGTTTTGCTCGATTGAATTATATGGCTTCGTTCAACAAAAACAAATCCTAAGTTAATTAAAACATGTCCAACACTTTACTAACAAAAGCAATACATAACTAAAATCATGATTCTAAAAATGTTCTTAAAAATATCAAGAAGCACAAAATAAAGTGCGAAATACAAATTGTCATTTAGTTCAAAAGCCATAAACTTCTTCTTTAAGATTGATCATCTCCATTCTCCATCCACAAAATTCAACTTCAAATCAACATATAACCTATAAACACAAGCATTAAACAAAACCATTAAGTTCTACACATTACATAACAACTTTTATGGTTTGTTAATTATAAAAATAGGAATTTAGGGTTAGATGCGGCGATATGCTGCAGATCTTCGATTATGACTGAATATTGTTTTAGGAATAGGATTTAGGGTTAGATTTTCAAATTAACTATTAAGTTGGGCTAAATACTTTTTGGGCTTTTAATATTTTCTAGGCTGGTATATTTTTTGGGTTTTTAATCTTTAAAATCTATAATATATATATATATATATTTAATAAAAATAATTCGAGCGAAACCGATCGATCGACGAGCGAGCGAACCTTTGCTCATGCTTGGATTGAATTTGAATCGAACTGATCCGAGCGGCTCATTTACAAACTGATCGGCAATCGAACGAGCATTTTTCGAGTATTTTTCGAGCGATCGTCGAGCGATCCTCGATCGTCGAGCAGTTTGGACAGCCCTACATGAGGGTCAAACTTTGATATTGCTCGTTTCTAAAAAAAGGCCACATATATATATATATATTTTTCACTTTTTATAAGGAATGGGGTTGGCATAAGTATATTCTCTCTTTCCCCACTTACTTTTGTTTTCTGCCATTCCTTTTTCATGGAATTTCCTCCTCCTTTCGTGCAATTAATTAATCATTACTATCATGTTATACTAACTTTGTATGATAAGGCTGAAGGGTGTGGGGATATGGGTAGTTGACTTTGATAGAGGAGTTGAACTTTTAAAAGAGTATTTGATTTTTGAGTCTTTAGATTCAGTAGTACATGCATGTTTAGTGTAATAATTAACGTGGAGTTGTAATTGAAATTGAAGGACACCTTAAAATCATATCCGCCAGAAAACAAGGTGATGAAGAAGGCATCGCTGGCAGGAGTCTCAACAACCACCGTCTTTTATGTGCTTTGCGGGTGCCTTGGCTATGCTGCATTTGGAAATGATGCACCAGGAAACTTCCTCACTGGATTTGGTTTCTATGAACCCTTTTGGCTTATTGACATTGCCAACGTCTGCATTGCTATCCACCTTATTGGTGCATACCAAGTCTTCTGCCAGCCTTTGTTCAGCTTCTTTGAGATGAAATGTAAACGACGATGGCCCAATAGCAAGTTCATAACCACAGAACACATTCTTAATGTTCCTTTTTATGGAGAATACTACATTAACATGTTTAGGTTGGTATGGAGAACAACTTATGTGATATTGACCGCAGTCATAGCCATGATATTTCCATTCTTCAATAGCTTCTTAGGGTTGATAGGGGCAGGTTCTTTCTATCCGTTGACTGTGTACTTCCCAATAGAGATATACATTGCTCGGGCCAAGATTCAAAGGTTTTCCGTCACATGGGTGTGGTTGAAAATTCTGAGTTGGGTTTGCTTGGTCATTTCATTGGTTGCAGCAATTGGATCTGTTCAGGGATTGCTAACAGATGTCAAGAAATATAAACCCTTTGAGATGGACTAGTTTCATCAGAGCCTTTTTTCCCAAGTCAATGCATTACAACTTGTTGAAGATGATCGATTTCAAAGAATAACAAAATGAAAGTAGTAGTAGTAGTAGTAGTAGTAGTAGTAGTAGTAGTAGTAGTAGTAGTAGTAGTAGTAGTTGTTGTATTGTAACATAGTTTCCACGTATCATGGTAATTATTCTGAAATTATTTTATACATGTTTGTATGAAATTATTTAGTTTTCTATTTCTACACTTTTGCATTAATATCTGCATGTAGCCATTCATTCCATGAGACCCATGATCCCATGTTTAGATTATATTTTTGCATTTCATTTTGTGTTTAAGGTTCGTTCAAAGTAAGAAAGGAACCACAAAAATTGTAGCAAAAAAATTGTTTCTTCTTCTTTATCTAATTCTTGAAGTCTAACACACTCAACAACTTTATTCGGAGATTCACCATCTCGAATCAGTCACTAACATTTGATGCTTTCTTTCACGTTCTCATCCTTCCACTATGTTATCCCGTACTTCACTTTCTGATGAACCGACCTGCTACTGACCGTCCAAGACACCATCGCCACCTAACAAGTCGCCTTAACAACTGCTATCACCAACCTCAACAACGTTATAACCAATCACCATTGCCCACTACCAACTCCACCGTCACCTCCAACAACGGCCAATGCCGCCATCACCACAGTTACCGTATCGTCCATCTCCAAGTTGAACAACACCGACCCAATCTTGCCACCAACCGAGCTAATCTTGCCACCACCCCCTTCTTCAACTACCCTACTACCACAATCTAAACTCATTCCAACATCAGCCCCAAAATCCATTTCCCTAGTTACAACACTATTGAGATAATTCAAATTTCATGCATGGTGCCTATCTGCACATAACTTTTTTCCTTACCTTTTCTATTTCATGTTTACTTAGTAGTGGGTCAAGTAATGTAGTGGGGTCTAAAGTAGTGGGTCAATATATGTCAGTTTTCTTTTACGTGTTTGTGTCGTGGAGTCACAGTACCTTTTGTTTTCCTTATTTAAACTTTGAGTGATGAATGAAGGTAGTGAGTTTTTATGTCAAAGTTCCAGTTCCTATTAAACATATATAGAGATAGTGAGAGTGTGGAGCCTCTGAAACTGACATTTGGTATCAGAGCTGTGTTCAGTTCTGTTTTCTTTAGTAGCAATCCAATCTGCAAGATGGCTCACAACCAGACAACCCAACCTCTTCCTTCCCTTCCAATTTTCAAAGGAGAAGGCTAAGATTTTTGGTAGATTCGAATGAGAACGTTGCTGATGTCACAGGATCTATGGGAATTTGTTACTAATGGGTTCAACGAAGGAGGCGGTGATTGAACGCGCTTGAGGGAGAATAAGAAAAAGGATGCAAGGACCTTATCTCTTATCCAGCAAGTTGTCCATGATGATGTGTTTTTGAGAATTGCGGCTGCTACCACGGCGAGGCAGGCGTGGAGTCTGTTACATACTGAGTATCAAGGAGATACCAAAGAGAAGACGGTTAAATTGCAAGGGTTAAGGAGAGAGTTTGAAACTCTACAGATGAAGGATGGTGATCCGGTCGTTGATTCCTTGTCACGAACTATGAAGATTGTTAACCAAAAACGAGCATATGGGGAGAGGGTTGATGTGCGTAAAATGCAACATATAAATTACATCAAACAAGGCATAAAATCAACCCTTTTTCGGTGCTAATGTTGGAAAAAGCATGTTTATTTGTTTACTTTTAATTTACATGATCAAAAGAGCTTAAACGAACAAAAGGAACAAATTAACAGCAGAAACCAATACATATACAAAGAAGAAGGATTGACACGACTCGGCGAACCCCCATCCACATCCAAAACAACAAAAATAACAAAACAGAAGCTTAGGCACGGGGTCGTGCCTGCAAGCCATGAGTCGTGCCCCAGTCAAGATTCCCTGCAGAAGAAGACAAACAGAAAACGGCAAGGGACACGGGGCTGTGTCACCTCAGCACGGGCCGTGGTCAACTCTCAGATTCACAAATCTGGGTTTATACAACAAGTACAGAAGACACGAGGCCGTGCCGTTGACACACGGGGCCGTGTGTACAGAAGAGCTGACAGGTCATTAAATGAAGACAGAGGAATGGAAAACACGGGGCCGTGCCCACCAGGCACAGGGCCGTGTGAGTCTTCTATTTCCAACTATAAATATAGGTGTTTGGCTCACTTGCAATCCATCCCTTGACAAACCACTTCTTTCACACTTGCCATCAGTCCACCACCACTACAACACCAACACCCACCACCATCATCCATCTTTCATCTTTTAGAGTGTGTAGTAGTCTCGGGATCCAAAATCGATCGTAAGAGTGCATAGCTAAATCTCTTACATCACTTAGTGAAGACAAATCTTTTATGTATTACTTTTGATTTCCAATCTTTGGCAACTTTTTATTTGGGTATGTATTAATGACTTTAATAACTAGTTTTTTATATTGAAGGTGAACTTTACTTAATCGTTTCTTCAGGTTTTGTTGATTCACTCATTCATGTCTTTACGGTCTATATAAAGCGCGTTAACTTCCTGGAAGGGGGTTAGAAGGGTGTTTGGGTAAAGTTCTTGCTTCGTTCAGTGTATAGATTCTGCGGGGACCTAATTCAAGCTTAGTAGGACCTCCCTTGAGGCAGATAACATCAAATCGGGGGAAGTAAGAACCACTTGTAATCCCTTATATATAAACTACTATTAAAACATTAACCTGAACTTGCAGGACTATATCCCTGCTGACTCAAACCAATAGGTTGAGGGTAACGCTGCCTGGAAGGGGGCCTATCACTATTCACATTATTAACTTACTTAATTATCTTTCAATAATCCGACCTTGCGGGACTGTATCACTGCTGACTCAGACCAATAGGTTAAGGGTAACGCTGCCTGGAAGGGGGCCTACCACTATAACTAAGATAATCTCTTAAAAAGCCCAAAGTGCGGAATCACCAAAGGATACATAAAAAAGGAGTTGCAACCAAGTGATTCCTTCTTGTCTATTTGTTTTCCTTATATTTATATTTTTTTTTCTAGTTTATCTTTTTAAAACTTTCAAAAACTTTTATCAAAATTTGGTTAGATTAGACATTAACGATAAGCCGGTACTAAAAGCTCTTGTGTCCTTGGATGACCTCGGTATCTTACCATCACTATACTACATCCACGATGGGTGCACTTGCCCTAAGGTGTGTAGAGTGATAGTATTGTATCATGTTTTATAAATTTAAAGCTTGATTCGCGAGTAAAAAAATACTTAAAATATATCTAAATATATACACACCAGCACACACGTCAAGTTTTTGGCGCCGCTGCCGGGGACACAAGGATTTTGAGAAAGCTTAAAATTAACGGCCCAATCATTTATATCTTCTATTTAAGTTTCCCTTCTTTTTCTCTCATTTTTCTACTCCCTGCAGGAATAACACGGGGCCGTGTCACACCTACATTATCTGGGAAAAGTTGTTTTCATGTTACTGGAATAGAGACATGGGCCCGTGTTACAGGAGCACGGGGCCGTGCCAAACTTCTAGTATCTAGGAATCTGAAAACAGAAACTTTTCTGGACAACACGGGGCTGTGCTACTCTTCTGATCAGGCATATTTTTTTGTTTTTGTTCGCAGGAGATATAGTCTAGTGCATAACCTCCAACTCCGACAAATACATAAAAGTGTCACCTGAACCCGAGCGCTTTTTGAGAAAAAGACTTCAAGCTAAAAACCGACAAAAAGACTCAACCCAAAACCTCCCTATGGCGGATCAACACACTCTCATGGAGTACCTATGGCCTACGGTCTGTAATCTTGAAACCGCTATTAACCCTCCTAATGTCGATACTAATAACATTGAGCTTCGACCACACTTAATCCAAATGCTTCAAAATTCCGCCACTTTTCATGGCCTATCTGATGAAGATCCCCATTTACATATTACCAACTTTTTGGAAATATGTGACACCTTTCGAATCAACGGAGCCTCCAACAATGCTATCTGGCTCCGTATGTTCCCTTTTTCCCTCAAAAACCAAGCGAAAGCTTGGATAAACACCATCCAAAGTGGGTCTGTGCACACTTTGGATGAACTTGCCCAAAAAATTCTCTACAAATATTTCCCTCCCGCTAAAACCGCAAAACTCATGACCGAGACTAACTCCTACTCTCAAGACAACGGGGAATCATTGTACAAGACATGGGAAAGGTTCAAGGAGCTATTAAGGAAATGCCCACATCACGGTCTTGAACGTTGACAACAAGTGTCCACTTTCTACAATGGACTCTTATCACACACAAGGCAAATCCTTGATTCCGGCTTCGGGGGACTCCTTGGGAATCAACGTCCCGAGGAGATTTATAATCAAATTGAAGAAATTGCTCAAATTAGTTTCCAATGGCACACTCCTAGGGGCTCAAAATCTATAGCATGGGCGCCCACAAAGTGGATGAAACCACTTTTTTGCAAGCCCAAATTGAAGCCTTAACTTCAAAAATAAAGAAACTTGAATTACACAAGACGGCTTCAGTAATGGCTTGCGAAGGATGCAGCGGCCCACATGAAAACTGGAGTTGTATGAAAGACTTAGAAAATCAAACAGAAGTGGTAAATTACCTAAATAACTGGCCACGAGCACTGGGAGCTCCAAGTAACTCTTTCACTCCTAAGTGGCGAAATCATCCCAACTTTAGTTGGAGGGAATCGGGGGGTAATAACCAACAAACTCAAAATTAACGATCTAACTTTCAACAACAACCCCGAAATGAGCAACAAGACTTCCAAGCACAACAACAAGGAGGAAGAGAAAGGCTTGAGGACCTCATCCCTCGCCTTTTCTCCGAATCCGATAAAAAGTACTCGGAAAGGTTCCAACAAACTGTAGCCGAAATTAGAAATCAACGGGCTAGCATGCAAAATATAGAAAAACAAGTAAGCCAACTTGCCCAAAATTTCGCCGAGAGAGCACAAGGAGCCTTACCTAGTAACACCGAAACAAACCCAAAAGCCTAAGTAAACGTAATCAACTTAAGAAACCGAAAGGTAGGACCCGAAGATGAACCAACACCGCAACAACCCGATTCGCTCCCTATAAAAATGCCCATTACCAATAACCAAGAAAATACTCAACTCCAAAATAACGAAATAGCCAAACCACCCCGGTCCCTTACCCCGGTCGTTTCCTATGGCAAAAAACTGACGAGGAATTCACTAAGTTAGTAAGTTTGCTTAAACAACTTCACATCAATCTTCCTTTTGCGGAAGTCCTCACTCAAATGCCAAAATATTCCAAGTTTATGAGAGATTTCCTCACTCATAAAAGGAAGATTGAATCCATTCAACAAGTCAACTTAAGTGAAGAATGTTCGGCCGCACTCCTCAACAAGCTCCCCACAAAGAAGATTGATCCAGGAAGCTTCACCATTCCTTGCTCTATTGGAGGATCACCAATAAGCAATATACTAGCCGACTTGGGGGCTAGCATTAATCTAATGTCGGCCTCTATGTTCATTCGACTTGGGTTAGGCAAGCCACACCCTACAAGGTGAGCATACAACTTGCGGATAGGTTGGTAAAATACCCTCAAGGTGTCGTAGAAAATCTATTTGTAAAGGTCGGTGAATTTGTTTCCCAGCTGACTTTGTAATCTTAGACATGGAAGAAGACATCAAAATCTCACTCATATTAAGAAGACCCTTCCTTGCCACCGCACGGGCCATGGTGGATATGAGCGATGATTAACATTAAGGGTTGGTGACAAGGAGATCAAGTTTGAAGTACGACAATGAGCAGAGGATGATCCGGTCAACTACATCAAGACAATAGACTCGAGCTTAGACTACGTTCTTGAACGATGCAACTCGGGATGCGAGTTATCCCGCTCAGGTGACATTTGACCGACTTTGGGTCTAGCCAATGACCCTTATAAACGTGGCGCACCATGGAGGCATTCCATAGACTATCCATTAGTTGAGTAGTTTAAATCTTAGTGTAATCTTTAGTTTAATGATTTTTCTTTTATGTTGTTGGTGCATATTTGTGACAACAGCTTTTAGATTTGATCTTTGGATATCTTGTAATTAGTAAAACGATAAACAGTTAGATGGTTTAGCTTTATATTAGTTAATTAAGAGTGATTGGGCCAAACCAAACCCTTATTAGGGGAATGGTAGGCGAAATGGGCCTAGCCCATGACCTAACCCATGTGCAAAGTTGTCCTATATGAACAAAGCTTAGCATTAGGGTTTATGTTAATCACCTTAAGCATTTTAGAGAGAGAATTCGTAATAGCAAAAGGCTTGGACGAATTTGGAGATCTAGATTGATTGTAATCGTTTGAAGATAATCAATAAAGATCGGGTTTACAGTGATTTCTGTTTCTACTCGTTTATGTTAAAATATGATCTAGATGATTCCGCACTCTAGGTTGGATCGATGATTCTGTGACGATCCATACGGATTAGGGGACCTACAATTGGTATCAGAGCGTTAGGCTCTTGATTGGCTTGGTTCAAAATCGTTTTCTGCAAAAAAAAAAAAAAAGGTTTTTGGACTTTTTGGAGGCTGGTTTCGAAGTTTTGACGGCTGGTTTAGGGTCCTGCTACTGATCTCGGATAAACAACAAGCATTTTGATCCATCTCGAATAGAAATCTTGCATCTCGGATCATCTCGGATCAAAAGGCTTGCATCTCGGATTGAAACTGAAGGATCTCGGATCATCTGCTGAGGATCTCGAATAACAATGTTCATCTAGGATTGAAAGGTTGTTCATCTCGGATCAAAACAATTCATCTCGGATCAACAGTGGTTAATCTCGAACCATCTCGGATCAGAAGAATTCATCTCGGATCAGAAGTTGTTCATCTCGGACTATCTCTGACCCATCCCGGATAACCATCTCAGATAACAGCATCATTTAAGACCCGAAAAAGGTTTTCGACATTATATATCATTGAATTCGTAATTTCGAGACGAATCCAAAGTTATAATTTGGTAATAACAATTTTCAGAAAAATTTTATACGGTTTTTACCAGTCTGTTGCGTTAAAATGTCAAACATGTCTAATTTGAACGGTTTTACCTATGTTTGCACAACTTGAATGTCACAATCTGTTAATGCAGCTCGAGTACTTGACTAATCTATATGCATGAAACTCCTTACCAATAATAACAATCAGAGATGAATGAAAATTCCATTATATTAGCTATTATCAAGTTATCTATCCAAGCTAGAATTTAACTCAAGCCAACTCATGGAGTCGGACTCATCGGGTCAAGTTCGAGTTAGATATGGGCATAAACAAATATGATTTGGTAAAAAGGAAAATCCAACAAAAATTTTATTAGAATAATCAAAAGCAATACATTGTCAACATATGAAGAACCAACAATTACATAAATAATGGGAGTTAAGAATTTACCATTTTAACCTTAAGAATTGGTAGGATACGTACAACAGTAAACTGTCATGTGCATTCAAGATTTCACTTTTATTTCCACAAGATTTCAACAAAATCTTGGCACATTTGACTTTGACTTTTGACGATCATCGACTCTTCACCAGAAAACTATTCCTACCATCATTATCAATCAATGAATCAACCCCTATCTGATCTAATAGAAGCCTCTCTCCTTATCATTTGAATCAAATCCTGCACCACTTCTGACATCGGTGGCCTAAACTCTGGTTCCCCCTGCAAAAACAAAATATATATATATATATATATATATTTTTATACATTAATAATGGGTTAAATATGATTAGAAAAACAATATCATTACAATAATCGTCGAACAAACCTGAACACAACGCGATATAATATCTGCAAAATTTGATAACGATTTGACGGGGTATTCTCCATTGAGAGACGGATCAACCATCCTTGACAATGCATCGATATCATGAAGTTGAGGTACGGCCCACCGCACTAGTAGCTGCTCCCCACGGTGCCTTGTACTACAAGTAATTAACAAAAAAAGTAATTAAAATAATTTATATATTTATTATGTTGTTTACGGTTTACCTGTCGTAAGACATCCGGCCCGTTAACAGTTCTAGCATCACTACTCCAAAACTGTACACATCACTCATAGAGGTATAGATTCCTGACTCGAATTCAGGGGCTCCATAACCGAAGGTTGATAGAAGGTGTCCTGACAACTGTGTGGTAAAGTTAAATATTTTTAGATAGTTATTGCCACATCAGATAGGCAGGACCCATAAATGAGACGACTTACCTGACTCACTGAGCCACGGGTTATTAACGGAGCCAAACCGCAATCAGATACACGCACAGAAAGATCATCGTCAAGAAGAACATTTGCAGATTTGAAGTTTCTGTGAATTATCGGTGGGTCGCAGAACTCATGTAGATATCTAATTCACAAGCGAGAAAAAAGAAAAATAAAAAGGGTGCTAATATATCAAATGGATTTAAAAACAATATGTACATATTTTTTTAATTTTAAACGTATCAATGTTTGAACCCAAATACGACCCATGTATTTATTCATGTTGTCAAAGATATCAACCCTTATCCGGAAACAATTAACAAAAAGTAACCGTACACGACCCGTTTAACCCTATTAGACAGTATTAGACATATTTATACATTAGAGGGTATTAGTGTATAATTATGTGTTCTATTTATATCCTTGTAATCTCCATTATTATACACACCAATATACGACATATTTACATTGTTTAGGTTTAGCTAACCCATTCATCTAAACAACTCAAACGGGTTGTAAACGTGTTGAAAGGGTTGGTGGGTTATAATAAATGGGTTAGCGGGTCAACTTGCCTAATTAAGCAGGTAAAATCATGACAACCCGAACACGACCCGTTTATAAACGGGTCACATACAACAACCCAAAACCTGATTATTTTCGTGTTGTGTCCGAATTTGCTACATCTGGTTACAATATTAATATTTGACTTACTCTAAGGCTCTTGCGGCTCCAAGTGCCATTCGTATGCGTGCATTCCATGAAAATTTCTTTTTATAATCATCGTCCGCGTGTAGTGCATCCTGAAGGGTCCCACTACTGCAATACTCGAAAATTAGTAATCTTTGACTGTGCTCGGAACAGTAGCCCATGAGCTCAACAACATTCGCGTGTCGAATTTTATCGAGATTATTAACAAGCTCAATGAACTCTTCCTCCTTTAGTTGACTAATTACCCTTTTGTCCAATTTCTTCACAGCAAGCAACTAAATAGAAACACAGAATACATGAGTTTTGCAGCTTCAGATAACAGGTCAAACGGGTCAAATAAAAGGTCAGCAAGTTAGAAAAAGGTCAATGAGTCAAACGGATCGTAATCCACTCAAAATGTAAATATTACGCATAATGAATAAAACCTCCAAAATTTATTTTATTCAAAAACTGGTTGAAAGTAATTTTTTAATTTTTAATGCAGAAATTTCCTAAATCATTTTATTCAAAAGAATTATACAATTAGTGAAATAATACAATTTTTGTACACATATTTGACGCAAAATATTAATAAAGATCTATAACACTAACACAAAAAGTGTTTCAGGACAACTTTATCTTTAACGGGTCAAACTATTACAATGAAAGTAAAACGGAAAAAGAAAAAAAAAAGTCAAAAAGTCACACCGCTCTAAGTTTAATTTATCATGCATAAACCCTCCTAAAACTGTTTTATTAAAAAACTATACAATTATTTTAATGATAATTAACACACTTAATTATCAATAAGATCTTCAACAAAATCAGCATAAAAGGGAAACTAGTCAAACGGGTTAACATATTTTTATTTTTTTTAAACATATTAGTATATTACCTCCTAAATAATTTATAACTCAAACATACCAATAGCTTCGTTATTTGTAGAATTTACTGGAGTGAAGTACACGGATGGTCCTTGTGGTTTGCCAAAATTTTGGATTTGGTCCCTATCTTTCCAAAAGTACACGGATGGTCCCTGTGGTTTGCTCTTTGTAACGCATTTAGTCCCCAGCCAATAAATCTAAAGGTTTTGGCATGTCCAATTTAGGGACTAAATGCATTACAAAGAGCAAACCATAGGGAGCATCCATGAAGTTTTGGGAAAAACTAGGGACTAAATGCGTTACAAAGTACTACAAACCACAGGGACCATCTATGTACTTTTGAAAAACTAGGGACCAAATCCAGAATTTTGGTAAAACCACAGGGACCATCCGTGTGCTTTACTAATTTACTGGGTACGGTTGTTGTATGTTACACACATACTATTGGTAGAAAAATAGAAGATTTAGACAAAAAAGTGTTCAAGGTCAACCAACCCAACCCGGCCCTTTTCAACCCACATATTTGTGTACTATTTTGACCCATTACTCAACCGAATTGAAATCATACCTTTCCATCTGGAAGCTGTGCCCTGTAAACACTCCCCAGCATTCCATTACCAATAAGATGATCTTGAGAAAAACTGTTCGTATACTGTTGAAGAGACGCGATCGTGTAAGATCTGACGTGTGTACGAGGCAAAACAGGTTTTGTAGAAGGTCCTGCTGCTTCAACAGGCACAATGGGTTCCACAATAACTTTTTCATAAGGTAGGTTAATTTGTTGTGGTATAGCAACTGGCGGTGGCGGTGGAGGTGGTGGCGGCGGTGGCGGTGGTCGCAATGAATCTATATCGAATCGGCTCATGTCTATCTCCATACTGTCCTGCTTTGATATGGCAGCCAGTCTTTGTACATTCGTCTCCTTATCAGTTTGTGGATTTACACGCGGACCTGGCGGCGGTCTTGGATGCGGTGGTGGTGGTGGCGGCGCTGAAAGCAATCGTTGTTTCTCCTCCTTTGGCGGCACCTTTGGAGCTGCTCCAAGAAAGTAAAGATTCAGTGTAGATAAAAATAGCGGTGTAAACGAGCCGAGCCAGAGCTCTCGCCTTGTTTCAATCTCTACTTCTAAAGCTCGAGTTCGGCTCATGGATAGTTTTTCAAGCTCGAGCTCCAAGAATTAAAGATTCAGTGTACAAAAAATAATAGGGGTGTAGCCGACCTTGAGCTTGACTCGTTTAGAGCTTTATTTCTATAGCTCGAGCTCGGCTCATGAATAGTTTTTTCGAGCTACAACTCGTTTATTACTTTTTATTTATTTAATCATTTGATTTATTTACATATATATGTATAAAGGGGAAAGTTATTGTACAAATAAACTTAACGTACTAAACATACGAATTGCATGAAAAGGACAAAAGGAGGCGGTGGCATTTTTGTAATTATCAGTAACTATCAAAATTACTCTTGTAGAATAATTTTGTAAAATGTTCATGTAGAGTAGTTTTGGTCTTGTAGGGTAACTATCAAAATTACAAGGTAATTTTGATTCACTTGTAAAAGTAATTTTGATGCAGAGTAATTTTGATATACTTGTAGAGTAATTTTAATAATTACCCTACAAGAACAAAATTACTCTACAAGAACATTTTACAAAATTACTCTACAACAAATCAAAATTACTCTACAAGAGTAATTTTGATAGTTACTGATAATTACAAAAATGACACCGTGCTTCTTTATCTTTTCCTTCAGTTCGTATGTTTAGTACGTTAAGTTTATTTGTATTTGATCTTTATCCTATATATATATATATATATAGGGTAGGGATCCTAAGAGAAGTCCACCCTATTTGAGAAACTTGAGAAGCAATCTGGACCACACATTTTCCCTAAGCAAAAAATGCAAAAAAAAGGTGAAAAAAATGCAAATTTTTTTTTTTTTTTTTTTGAAAAATCGCTGCGTTTTCTTTAAGAATTAAAAAAAAAATTAAAAAAAAAAAAAATTTTTGGATTTATACACATGTGTATATTGTTAATCTTTTAACTATACATATATGTATATTGTCAATTATACATATATGTATATACATGTTTAAAATTGAAAAAATGTGTATATTGTTAATCTTAAACCATAAACACTAAAGCTAAACCCTAAAGCTAAACCCTAAACTCTAAACCCTAAAGCTAAACCCTAAAGCTAAACCCTAAAGCTAAACCCTAATGCTAAACCCTAAAGCTAAACCCTAATGCTAAACCCAAAAGCTAAAACTAAACACTAAAGCTAAACCCTTAATGCTAAACCCTAATACAAACCCAAAAGTTAAAGCTAAACCCTAATGCTAAACCCAAAAGCTAAACCCTAATGCTAAACCCTAAATACTATTGCTAAACCCTAATACTAAACCCTAATGTTAAACCCTAAAACTAAACCCTAAACCATAAAGCTAAACCCTAAACCCTAATGCTAAACCCTAAATACTAATGCTAAACCCTAAATAACACTTATTTTTCAATTTTAAACATGTATATACATATATGTATAATTGACAATATACATATATGTATAGTTAAAAGATTAACAATATACACATGTGTATAAATCCAAAAAAAAAATTTTTTTTTTTTTTAAAAAAAAAAAATTTAATTCTTAAAGAAAAAGCTGCGATTTTTCCAAAAAAAAAAAAAAAAAAATTTTTGCATTTTTTCACATTTTTTTTGCATTTTTTTGCTTAGGGAAAATGTGTGGTCCAGAATGCTTCTCAAGTTTCTCATTTAGCCTACTACTTCTCACATGATCCTTATCCTATATATATATATATGTATGTATGTATATATATGTATGTATGTATTTTTAGGATTATGTTCAGATGAGAACTCCTCCGAATTGTGAGAACCGCGAGAACTCCTACTTCCCGTGTGAGTTTTTCAACCAAATTTTGCACAAACGTAGATTAACCTCTAACTAACATATCAGTGAAAAAACAAACAAATAAAAAATTGACGAGCCAGCATTTATTCGACATGCAAGTTTGATTTAGACCGGTGTAAATGAATGCTGACGTCATCAGCTCCAGAACATTACCGCGGTGTAAATATGTTTTACACCGACCTAAGAAGTCGTATACTATACATTTTTTTAAATGTCACATAAAAATTGTCATCAATTTTTTTTTTTTTCAAAAAACGTTTCATTCAAAAAGTTCTCAAGTTCTCACAACTCAACCTAGTTCTCATTTTAACCCTTCCCTATATATTTTAAATATATCATAATATACATTATTTATTATTTTTATTATCAAGTTATATATGATAATAATTACTATGTACATATATACTAGATAAAAGTTATATAAATAGCAAGCCCATTTAGCCTAACAAGCCAAGTTGAGCTCGAGCCCATTTACACCTCTAAAAAGACAATAAAAAAGTTAAGAGAATAAACAAATAAATAATAAGAAAACCTTTATCAACTTGATTGGTTGGTTGAGTAGAAGGTGCATTGTCTATATGGTTTACTCTGTTACCCGTGTCAGGAGCTATCTCATGCCGCTTGGGTATCAAACCTGGGATCCGTTTTCTTCGGTATCGTCTTGGCGAAAATAGTAAACACGCTAACACAAGAACTATAAGCCCAAACACCGATGCAATGGATACCCAAACAATCTTTTTAGCAGACCAAGATTTTGTGGTGGTGGTGGAGGTGTGATCCTGTGTGGATGAGGGACCACTGGCTTGTGGTGGTCCTTGTTTACCCGGTGGTTGTTTACCGGGTGTTTGTTTAGGTGATGGAAAGAAAGGTGTTCCAGAAGTTGGGGGTGTGTTTGGGTATGGGGATAGCGGGGGAGCACTTGTAGTGGTGGTATTGAATGGATTCCCGTCTTTCTTGAAGTCAGGAATGGATAGTAGTTTGTCAGGTATGGGTCCATTGAAGAGGTTATTTTCTATATTTCTGTTAAGATACAAGATGCAAAGTGAGTTGTAAAATAGTGAACTCATCTTATATTGAATGCAGAGTTGGACTATGGTTACATAATGGCCTTCAATAAGGAGACAATAGAGGAAATCATGCGGATAGTAATCCATGTCATCAATGATTCTAAAATGCTATATTGCAAGAATAACTATGGGATACGTCGGGCGCATTAAATACATAACAAATTTTAAGTATAGAACGGCAAGAAATGCAAGTTGTTACATAACTACCTTATGCATCATATTTAAAGCAATATGTAAAACTGTTAATGTGATTCTCCTAATTCTCTACTTAAAATTGGTTTCGTATTAAACAGTCTCTTTCTTTTTATGCACACACATATAGGGTGGAGATTATTACAGAACACTAAATTATTGCAAAAACAAAAAGAACAGATCTAAATCAATCAATGGTTCATTAAATTTTGTACTTACATACACATATATAGGTTACGTACATAGAAAATCATCAAACAAATTTATTCATAATTTTTTTTATAATTTTGCACCGTTTACCAACACGTGTAGGTAATATAACCTACACATGACTTACACGTGTAGATAACGAACAAACAAGCTAATTTTTCATATCTTTTTTTGAATTCCAGAAATATGAGTGAGAAGCAGTAAACATTAAATTTATACCATTTTCTTTTATTTACATTTTTTAATACTGGAAAAATAAAGATTAATTTTGTTTTGCTTGTTTTAGCAATATATAGGGTTAGCATAGATCCCTCCCATATATAGATACACACACCATATTATCATTTGTTTCTATAGTGTAAAGAATGTCATTGGAGAGACAGACGGAACAAGTAGGCCGATTTTGTTTTTTGGAAGTATTTTCTATATTTTCTCTAAAATTAGTATTTGGAGTAAATGAAAAGTTGAAGTTCACATGCAAGGTGAGTGAGAAGCTTACAGATCACGCAATGGAAGATCTTGTAGAACATCAAGAGTTCCTGAAAGCTGATTGTTCTGCAAATGACTGCACACACACACATTTTAGTTTCACTCATAAAAATCAATGTTAAAGAGGTGGCATTATCAACCCGTTTACTTATGTATGTGTTGAATCAAGCTATATTATATCTGTAACAGGCCAAACGCATTGAAAAATGTTAAATTATAACTGAGATAATATAGATTACTACAAACATATTTGGCATGCTAATTATTTATAATGAGTTTTTACTTATTGAGAAAAAAGCATTTCAGGTCAACTCAACCCGACCCGTAAAAAGAATTGTTTGTTTTGACCTGAAGCTATTTTGACCAGATATACAAATGTCATGAATGCTTGTTTGTGATAGGATAATTACTCACAAGGTAGTTAAAGAAGACAAACTTCCTAAGGAGGAAGGTAATTCTCCACTCAAACTGTTACTGGATAAATCTCTGCAAAAGAAAAAAATTAAAAAATTAAAAATATCTGCAAACTGTGACCTAAGAGTGTGATTCTTTTAAGGTTATGAAACCTACAAATTGACCAAAGCAGTTAGGCCTTCAAACGAATCGGGTATTTCGCCAGACAAGTTGTTATCATTTAGAGACCTGAATTGCAAGAAATGAAACATATCAATGACATTAATCTAAATCTTTAAACAAACTTGGGGTGACTTTCAAAATGCAAACTGATCCTGCCCATTTAATTCATTTCCATTTTAACCATCATATTTATCTGACCCGTTTGAGATCAAAATGACAAGATTAATAAGTAAATGGTTGAAATGAATTTATGACAAGACACAAATCTAACATAAAATTCACGGGCTTGGGTTTAGTCTAAAAGGGCTCGGGTCAGTTTCAAGTTGAACCCACAAACGCTTTTAGTTAAATGGGTTGGGTTTGGATTGACATGATTTGTGGG
This sequence comes from Helianthus tuberosus, assembly GCA_030545235.1. Classification (NCBI taxonomy): domain Eukaryota; kingdom Viridiplantae; phylum Streptophyta; class Magnoliopsida; order Asterales; family Asteraceae; genus Helianthus; species Helianthus tuberosus. The sequence continues at coordinate 215,432,985 of CM060406.1, forward strand.
TTGCCCCGTTTAACCCGGTTATATTTTTTAAAAATGTATTTGAATGTTACAATCATAAATGGTTTGGTAATTTATGCCAAATTTAAAAAATCAAAAGAGAAGTGGACATCAACTTCTATATCTTAAACATTATTGTTTTACATACATTGTATTTTTTTTGTTATAACTTTATAATCTTTAGTATTATTAATATGCTAAAAACCAAAAATAATTGGGTTAAACCATCCGTGTTCGTGTCAACCCACGAATATTCCTGTTTTTGTTCAGGTTCATGTGACACGATTTTTGAGTTCGTGTCGTGTACGACCCGCCAACCCACGAATACGACCCCGTTTTGCACTCCTGCAAACTAGCCACCTAACACCTTTAATCTAATCTAAGCTAACAAATAATGTATAAAACTTACAAGGCAGATAATTGTGTTAAAGATGATAAAGTGTCTGGCAAGCTTCCAGTAAAGTTATTATCTGCAAGAAAACTGCCAAAGGTAAAGATTATCATATGTTTAGCATCTGCAACCATAGAAAACAGGGGAAAACAGTTAACAAACCAATGTAGTAGACAACATATGTCTAAATCTTACATATTTGTGATTGTAACAGGAAAAGATGTTGGAATGCTACCCCCAATGGCATTATTGCTCAAATCTCTACAAAACATAAGGAAAACATATCATCATTTGCCAAATTATACTAAAGTTTTTACCGCGCTAATTATGAACCCGCATGCAATGGATTTACTTACATGCTTTGGAGAGAAGAAAATGATCCAAGAGTATCACCTAATTCACCTCCCAAATTAGCACCAATGACAGTTCTACAAAAATGTCACAAACTAACAACCACTTTACACAACTACCACAAACCAAAAACAAAAGCACTTCCAATTTCCATACATTTGTATAATGTTTGTCATAGTAGCATCACACACAACGCCTTGCCACGCCTCGGCACACGGGTCACCAGCGCTAGCCGTCCATCCCGGAAGAGGAGGATATCCCAGTGCAGCATACAAATTATTAATTGCACTAACTGAATAATTAAACAACATTCAAACATCATATCAGCAACAGTAACAACAAAATTAAATATAAATTAGTTACAAACTTTATGTATTAGCCAGATCTAGTTCATCCTCTCTCATACACAATAACACACATAATAATAATATTAATAGGAAGAATACTCACCATCTGCAGGATTAGTAGCAACAGAAACTGAAGCAAAAAAGATCAATATAAACCCAAACAACACCAACAAGTAAATAGCAGATCTCTTAACACCCATTGATCCTTAACTCAACCTGCAACAAGATTAAACAGACAAACATGAAAATATTAAAAACCCATGTGGAATTAAATGATTTAGAGCAAAATGTTAACAGATATTGGGAACCAATGGCATTGTGTGGTGAAATTAAGGAACATACTCATGTGGGTGTGGTCTAGATTTGAGTGTTGGAGAAGTTAATGAAGAGTTTGAGGGGATTAATGTTGTGAAGTCTTGAAAAGGTTGATGATCTTGAAGAGGTGAAGAACAGGAAAAAGTTGGGGAAATGTTTGGAAAGTTGCAGAAAAAGATTATTAATTTTTTGTGTAAAAAGAAATGAATGGATGCTCTGTGATCGTGAGTGGGTGTGTGTGTGTGTGTGGAAGTCATACATATCTGCTAGCTAGACATGTTTCTTAGAAGAAAAGTGAAAATGGTGTTCTCATGCACGGGAAGCTGGCGCGTGGGGGTCTTGTGATTTATGATCCAATTATATGTCTAGCATTTAAAAATAGCACAAGTTGAGAATAGGAAAGATTATGACATGAGTGACAATGTAACACAAACATTGATACCAAAATAATTAGTTTTGGGCTTGTTTTTAAGTTGGGATGTTTAATTAAATTTCTCTTTTTTTAACAGCAAGCCAATATGCATATGCACCTGAAAAATATTTAGCGGAGTGTAGGAAGAATTGTGGAGTCTTGATCTTGTTTTCAATGATATAGATTAGTTGCTCTAAAACCTTACGATCACATAACAAAAACAATTTGTGAAATGACCAACAAAAATAAAAATATAGGCACAATTATTGATTTTTAAACTAACCTCAACCCTCACGTTTATTAAACAGTTATAAATTTTTCATTCGTTACTATTTAAAAAAAAATACACCATAAAAACGAACATTTTTTTCTTCAATTTGATATGGTATTCGTATAGTTTTTTTAATTTAAAAAAAGTAAAAAAATTCCTTTATTACATACCATTATATGATTATGTTATTACATAGCATTATGTAATTACATATATGCCTTATATTCAGAACAATAATAATGTAACATGATTTTGTATACACTATGTGATTATGTACCATTGCGTAATTACTTAGTTAGAAAAAAGATGAGAAGCCAAAGCATTCGTCTACCAAAAGATTAAAACACTAAAGACAAGAAATGGAAATGATACTCAAATGAAGAATCTTACTGGCATATAAAAAGCAGCCCCACCATAGTTTGATTGACCAAATCCGCTCCCTTGATTCTGGTAAAAAAAATAAACAAGTCATAATGTGAGGTGGGAAATTTAAAAAAAAACATGCAGCAAAATAACGCAGCCAAAGTTACAAGTTAAATAAACAGTACGTGGAAAAAAAGGAGAAAGAACATCAAGAAGGCTTCATAATAACCTAATAACAAGGGAGGAGTAATCTACTATCTAATATACAAGAATACTAGATCACATTTAATTTCTATCTGAAAATAACCACAAATGTATATCTCAAAAAACAGATTTGGTTTCCATCAATTTTCAGATTAAATTAGATTGTATGCAACTTATCTTTGGAAGAAAATAACTACACAAAAGAGTTAGCCAACTAAGACTATACGGTGTGGGCGTGGAAAAGTGGCGTGCGGCCATTCCACACCAGGCACACCATCCCGGATAGGAGGTGAAGGCCGGCGCTGTTGAAGGAGCGGCAAGAATTTCACAGGCGTGGAGGGCATGGTGGGAGACGACGAGGATGCGTGTGAATGGATGCAATTAATATTAATTTTTTTTATTTAAATTTAATAGATTTTATATAATTTCTAAATATAAAATAATAAAAAGTGTGTGCCACGTGTCGAATAACGCCACCCTTTCACGCCCCGTCCCAGTCCTCCCTTTTTTGCACCACGCCACTTTTCTAACGCGTGCTGACGTGTCGCATAACGCCCCATTTTCATGCTCCTCCACACCGAATGGTCTAATTAACAAAACAACTGATTAAACAAAAAAGTTAGCGATATGTTGAGTAAAATAGAACAGTTTGTAACAAACAGATTTGTAAACCTTTCTCCTTTCAGTAATAAATAAAACAATCATTACATGTTCCAAACTTCACAGGATGATAATCAAAGATAAAGATAAGGTAAGTCAGAGAAACTACAAGCAGACATTCAAGATCTCATCATTCATACAATAAGAAACAGAGCAAAGATGATAAAGAAGTCAAATAATGACTCCCTTGGATTACTTTTGAATGATCTTAATAGCAATTAAAAGCTCAAAAAACAACAAGATGATTGCAAAGGTTTTTATGCAGCCAGCAATGAAACGGGTCTCTCTTCCTCTGGGTATCATAATGAATGGCAAAAAAAAAAAAAAAAAAAAAAAAACACGAGATGTGAGACAAGTATTTGGTAAACAATTCAGTTTTAGAAGGGTATATGCATTTTTTCAAAAAATTATTTTAAAATCTTTGTGATAGACATCACATGATAACCAACGAGACACTAAGACAGTTGATAAAAACAAGTTGTTCCTGCTGCATATGATGAGAATGCAACCAGATGAAGTCTTAGAAAGGATTGTTTGTTAATAACAAACAATCCAGAAGCAGTTGGTCCTAATAGCCCTAACCGAAGCTAAATTCACGCGATATATTATATCACGAAACTATGCCTATTAACCAGATCAGTTGAGTGTTCAAATCAAGCTCTTAAGGTCTTCTACTTGCTGTGCACCAAAAACCAATTAGTAACTAAAAACCAGATCCAAACAGACAATCTCAAGTAATTAACAACAAATACATTGAATCACACAGATCTAGCTGCAACTAAACACAAATCCTAATTATAAAAACAAGTGCATTACCGCAAAGGTCTTCTTCGTGACGAGTGATGAATATGAATCAATATCGATTTGTCGGTTAAGAAAGAAGAAGAGGAAAAGGTTATTTGAGTGTTGAATGAAGGAAGAGTTTGTGAGGAGGATCTTGAAGAAGAAGAAGAGGAAAAAGTTTTTGGAAAGTTGCAGAAAAAGATTATTAATTTTTTTTTTGTGTGAAAAGAAATGAGGGATGCTCTCTCTCTGTTGATTGATTGTGAGTGGAGGTCATACATATCTGCTAGCTAGACATGTATGTTTCTTTGAAGAAAAGTGAAAATGGTGTGCTCACGCGCGGGAAGCTGCCGCGTGGGGAGTTTGTCCAATTATATGTCCAGCGTTTAAAAAGAGCACAAGTTGAGAATAGGAAAGATTATGACATGAGTCACACAAACATTGAATTAGTTTTGGCCTTGTTTTTAAGTTTAATTAAATTTCTCTTTCTTAACACCAAGCCAATATGCATAATAAGCACCTAAAAAATATTTAGCCGAGTGTAGGAGGAATTTTGGAGTCTTGATCTTGTTTTCAATGATTAAGATTAATTGCTCTAAAACCTTACCATCACATAACAAAAACAAATTTGTGAAATGACCAACAAAAAAAAAGGAAAATTACAAGTTTTGTCCTTTATCTTTAGGGTATTTTACAGGCGGTGTCCTTTTTTTCAAAAGTTGACAGGCGGTGTCCTTTATAGGGAATTTTGTTGCAAGTTTTGTCCTTTGAGCCTAACCCAGTTAGATTTTTTTGTTAAATCTGATTACCCAAGGGTATTTTAGTCTTTTTACTTATTTAAAGGACAAAACTTGTAATTTATTCTTTAATTTATAAATATTAGAATCTCTCTCTCTAAAAAAACACACATTCTCATTCTCTCTCTCTCCCTCTCCCTCTCCCTCTCCCAACACCATCATTATAAACCACCAACACTTGTTAACGATTTATACCTGAAGCAATATTTTCCCAAGTGACATCCTCATCTGCCACATTCAAGCAGACATTAGCTATTACAAAGAAATACTGATACATCCAGTGAAGCAAACTTTAAAGTCATTTTTGTTTAGTTTTAACTTATGCCAGAGGTGTGCAATGCATACGTCTTGTTTTGTTGATTGTATATTCCATTAGGTACACAAATTACAACGTTTTACCAAACAAACAAACAAACAAACAATTTGATACAATAGTCTATACAGAACCTACCTCCAATTATACTGAACTAATAACAAATCAAATTTGTGCATCATCAAGCACTAAATGTGTAGTTATAAAACCTGCCAAATTAAAAGCAGATCTTTAATCACACACATAATAGATCCACAACACTCAAATTACATCCAAATCTAGAACAATCATCAGATCTGAAACTCAAATTGCTATTTCAAGCTACTACTAAAAAAATCACATAATTTATATGTTAGTACCGGTGCCAGTTGAGGCCGAGAACGGCGGTAACGGAACGAACGGAGATCATTTCATAGAGTAAGGCGCAGAGCATGAAGACCAAAGCAGCCACGAATACTAGAGCTGAACGAAGTTCGGCTGACCAGTGTTTGTAGAAAGGAACACGTGTGATTGCGATTAGTGCGAGTATGATCCATAGTAAAGGCTGGAGTAGCTCGTGCCATGACGGTGACAGGTGCCGGAGATAGTCGACGGCGATGTAGGCCACGGCGGCGAGACCTAAACCTGTTAGCTCGATCTGTGTGGGGTTGGGGTGGGTGGGGCGGCGACGGATTGTGTGGTTGTGGTGGTGTTCGGAGGTGGGAGATGATGATGGTGGTTGATGTGTGGGCGGCGGCGGATGGTTGTTGTGGTGGTGGTGGTGGTGGTGGTGGTGGGAGGTGGGAGATGATGTTGGTGGGAGAAGTGTTTGACCAAACTTAACAAGATTTATAAATAAATAGGTATAAATAAATATCTAGTTTAATTTTTTAAATAGATATTAGTTTTTAAATTCTTTTTGTTTTATTTTATTAAAAAGATTTATAAATAAATAGGTAGAAAGACTAAACTACCCCTGTTTGACCAGATTTAACAAAAAAATCTAACTGGGTTAGGCTCAAAGGACAAAACTTGCAACAAAATTCCCTATAAAGGACACCGCCTGTCAACTTTTGAAAAAAAGGACACCGCCTGTAAAATACCCTAAAGATAAAGGACAAAACTTGTAATTTTCCCAAAAAAAAAAATACAGGCACAATTATTGATGGGTGCTACTTTCTACACCCCCTTATCTACTTTTTTCACCCCCCTCCTCTCACATACTTACAGGTGGGGCCTGCGTGGGACCGACAGTTTTCCTCTCACAAGGGGGTGTAATCAGGAATTGGGGGGGGGGGGGGGGGGGGTTATGTATAGAATGAGCCTTATTGATTTTTTAAGCTAACCTCAAACATCTTGATTTTTAAATGGTTATAAATTTTTCATACATTACTATTTAAAAACAAATACACCATAAAAACGAACATTTTATTTTCTTCAATTTGATATGGCATTCGTATAGTTTTTTAATTTAAAAAAAAAATCATCCTCCCTACAGTTTATGACTGTCTGATCTGCCCTCAGTAGCTCTTTAGTTTTCTTCCCCTGTGCGAGCTTTCAGGCTTTGATGAAGTCGACATAATGAAGAGATGGAAATTTATGATGCGAAATCAAGGGTTTTGAAAGAAGAATTCTAGAGAGTTGGATGAGAATTCGAAGAGAGAAAGTTCGAAGTTTTTCTCCAAGTATGGAAAGCCTTCACTATTTATACCCATCGCATTTAATGTGATGGGGGAAATGTACCAACAAGTAGGGAACCATCCTCCAATAAATGGGTGACATGTCAGGCGGGAAAAACTGGAAGGACGCCTTTTTAGGGTGAGTGCCTGCCATGTGCCTGCTATCGCCGAAAAAGTAGCATGTAGACCTGACGTCGTCTCTGCAAAAGCAACTGATGCACTGACCGACGCGACAAACACCTCACCCTGCAGCAGAACAGTGATACGCGTCAGCATCAGCCTCACCAGCCACAAGCCCATGCTCCTACAGAAACGTAACTTAGAAGAAATCTTTTGCACTATTCCCATGCGCCGATTTGGCTAATTTAAGTACTCCTGATCCCATGCGCCAATCTGGTTCATCTGAGTACGCCTGATCCCATGCACCGATATGGCACATTTGAGTATGCCAGGTTCCATGCGTCGATCTAGCTCATTTGAGTACGCCAGGTCCCAGGCGCTGATTTAGCATGCGTGCACTCAAAGACCATACCACCCTAGAAGCGTGTCATCTAAATAAGATCTAGAAGGTCGATAGACAAACCTGGAGATGAACGGAGGACACTAAAGATAACGACAGGGATAACACTGGCGACAGCTAAAGAAAAGGACATTAAGTGGCACCAATCATTGGATGTCAGATCCTGTCACAGAATCTCCAAGGGACAGCTATAGACAACCCGACAAGAAGTATTAGAAAACGCTAAGGTGGAACAAAGCACATCGTGCCAAGTCAGCCCTAATACAGATTAACGGTCCTGTCATGTCAGAGGGGATAGAATGGATATTCTCCATGATTTGAAAGCTGGTGAACGGCCAGCTGGCCTCTCCTTCCTTCACAAACCTTCGGCTATAAATAGAGGACTTCACCATCAGGTTCAAGGATCGCTTCTCTTACTCTATATACACACTTATTTCCTCAAAGCAAATACATATTCTCACGTTGGAGGGTGGTTACAAGGAGAATCCCCAACCTCTCCTCCTTATAACAAGTTCACCGGTGTTATTTCGTTTTGCAGGATCGATAGAAGATACTCAAAATTGTTTGGCGAGGAAAGAATAGAGATTAGCCATCATTTACGAGACAAACCGGCTAAGCCCAACCTTGTGTTGAGTTAATGTTTCTTCATTGGCGCCCACCGCACTTTTTACAGCCTTTTCATCTCTTTTTCTTTCCGACTTTGATCAATGGCTGATCCGGGCTCTTCTTTTCCCACCTTCGGTGAACATCCTCCGTTTGGACCGGCGATGGACAACGCGCACGTCTAGTACCATCAAACGGACGAGCATACCGAGAGGGAATTCACTAAAGCAGGGGTTACTAATTGATGGAGAATGTTCTGATGGCAAGAAAAGTTGCTTCTAGGAGGGTGTCAAGTATTTTCGCTCGACCATTCCATTCTTGGGTGGTTGGTTTGGCCCTTGTTCCTGTAACTCGAATCCTAGCCCGGTATATCCCATTTTAGTTTTACACCATTGTGAACCTTCCCCGTTTTTTACTCTCTGATCGAGGTTCACGGCATTGAAAAATCTTCGTAAACTAAATCACACGTGTATATGTTGACATTTAAGAGATATACAGTCAAGAAAATCAAGGGCAATGGTGATATATATGCGGATTAGACACAAAAAAAACACACTCAACAAATGGCTACAATTTAAGGAATGTGTTTACAGTCAAGAAAATCAAAAGTAAGGAATTTGTTTACAGTCAACAAATGGTGATATATGTTGACATTTAAGAGATATACAGTCAAGAAATTCAAGGGCAATGGTGATATATATGCGGATTAGACACCAAAAAAAAACACACTCAACAAATGGCTACAATTTAAGGAATGTGTTTAGTGACGGCATCAGATTCCTAATTGATGGAGAAAGGTCTGGTGGAAAGAAAAGCTGCTTCTAGGAGGTTGTCAAGTGTTTTCGCTCGACGATTCCATTCTTGGGTGGTTGGTTTAGCTCTTGTTCCTGTAACTCGAATCCTAGCCCGGTATATCCCATTTTAATTTTACACCATTGTGAACGTTACGCCTTTATTACTCTCTGATCAAGGTTCCCGGCATTGAAAAATCTTCGTAAACTAAATTACACGTGTATATGTTGACATTTAAGAGATATAGAGTCAAGAAAATCAAGGGTAATAGTGATATATATGCGGATTAGACACAAAAAAAAAACACTCAACAAATACCTACAATTTACGGAATGTGTTTAGTGACGGCATCAGATTCCTAAATGATGGAGAAAGGTCTGGTGGCAAGAAAAGCTGCTTCTAGGAGGTTGTCAAGTGTTTTCGCTTGACGATTCCATTCTTGGGTGGTTGGTTTGGCCCTTGTTCCTGTAACTCGAATCCTAGCCCGGTATATCCCATTTTAATTTTACACCATTGAGAACCTTACGACTTTTTTACTCTCTGATCGAGGTTATCGGCATTGAAACATCTTCGTAAAACTAAATCACACGTGTATATGTTGACATTTAAGAGATATACAGTCAAGAAAATCAAGGGCAATGGTGATATATATGCGGATTAGACACCAAAAAAAAACACACTCGACAAATGGCTACAATTTAAGGAATGTGTTTAGTGACGGCATCAGATTTCTAATTGATGGAGAAAGTTCTGATGGCAAGAAAAGCTGCTTCTCGGAGGTTGCCAAGTGTTTTCACTCGACGATTCCATTCTTGGGTGGTTGGTTTGGCCCTTGTTCCTGTAACTCGAATCCTAGCCCGGTATATCCCATTTTAGTTTTACACCATTGTGAACCTTACACCTTTTTTACTCTCTGATCGAGGTTCTCGGCATTGAAAAATCTTCGTAAACTAAATCACACGTGTATATGTTGACATTTAAGAGATATACAGTCAAGAAAATCAAAGGCAATGGTGATATATATGCGGATTAGACACAAAAAAACACACTCAACAAATGGCTACAATTTAAGGAATGTGTTTGCAGTCAAGAAAATCAAAAGTAAGGAATTTGTTTACAGTCAACAAATGTTGATATATGTTGACATTTAATAGATATACAGTCAAGAAAATCAAGGGCAATGGTGATATATTTGCGGATTAGACACAAAAAAATACACACTAAACAAATGGCTACAATTTAAGGAATGTGTTTAGTGACGGCATCAGATTCCTAATTGATGGAGAAATGTCTGGTGGCAAGAAAAGCTGCTACTAGGAGGTTGTCAAGTGTTTTCGCTTGACGATTCCATTCTTGGGTGATTGGTTTGGCCCTTGTTCCTGTAACTCGAATCCTAGCTCGGTATATCCCATTTTAATTTTACACCATTGAGAACCTTACACTTTTTTTACTCTTTGATCGAGGTTCTCGGCATTGAAAAATCTTCGTAAACTAAATCACACGTGTATATGTTGACATTTAAGAGATATACAATTAAGAAAATCAAGGGCAATGGTGATATATATGCGGATTAGACACCAAAAAAAACACTCAACAAATGGCTACAATTTAAGGAATGTGTTTAGTGACAGCATCAGATTTCTATTTGATGGAGAAAGGTCTGGTGGGAAGAAAAGCTGCTTCTACGAGGGTGTCAAGTATATTCGCTCGACGATTCCATTCTTGTGTGGTTGGTTTGGCCCTTGTTCCGGTAACTCGAATCCTAGCCCGGTATATCCCATTTTAATTTTACACCATTGAGAACCTTACGCCTTTTTTACTCTGTGATCGAGGTTCTCGGCATTGAAAAATCTTCGTAAACTAAATCACACGTGTATATGTTAACATTTAAGAGATATACATTTAAGAAAATCAAGGGCAATGGTGATATATATGCGGATTAGACACCAAAAAAAAAACAAACTCAACAAATGGCTACAATTTAAGGAATGTGTTTAGTGACGGCATCTGATTCCTAATTGATGATGAAAGGTCTGGTGGCAAGAAAAGCTGCTTCTAGGAGGGTGTCAACTATTTTTGCTCTACGATTCCATTCTTGGGTGGTTGGTTTGGCCCTTATTCCTGTAACTCGAATCCTAACCCGGTATATCCCATTTTAATTTTACACCATTGTGAACCTTACGCCTTTTTTCTGATCGAGGTTCTCGGCATTGAAAAATCTTCGTAAACTAAATCACACGTGTATATGTTGACATTTAAGAGATATACAGTCAAGAAAATCAAGGGCAATGGTGATATATATGCGGATTAAACACCAAAAAAAAAACACACACACAACAAATGGCTACAATTTAAGGAATGTGTTTTAGTGACGGCATCAGATTTCAAATTGATGGAGAAAGTTCTGATGGCAAGAAAAACTCCTACTAGGAGGTTGTCAAGTGTTTTCGCTCGACGATTCTATTCTTGGGTGGTCGGTTTGGCCCTTGTTCCTGTAACTCGAATCCTAGCCCGGTATATCCCATTTTAGTTTTACACCATTGTGAACCTTACGCCTTTTTTACTCTTTGATCGAGGTTCTCGGCATTGAAAAATCTTCGTAAACTAAATCACACGTGTATATGTTGATATTTAAGAGATATACAGTCAAGAAAATCAAGGGCAATGGTGATATATATGCGGATTAGACACAAAAAAAACACACTCAACAAATGGCTACAATTTAAGGAATGTGTTTACAGTCAAGAAAATCAAATGTAAGGAATTTGTTTACAGTCAACAAATGGTGACATATGTTGACATTTAAGAGATATACAGTCAAGAAAATCAAGGGCAATGGTGATATATATGCGGATTAGACACAAAAAAAACACACTCAACAAATGGCTACAATTTAAGGAATGTGTTTAGTGGCGGCATCAGATTCCTAATTGATGGAGAAAGGTCTGGTGGAAAGAAAAGCTGCTTCTAGGAGGTTGTCAAGTGTTTTCGCTTGACGATTCCATTCTTGGGTGGTTGGTTTGTCCCTTGTTCCTGTAACTCGAATCCTAGCCCGGTATATCCCATTTTAATTTTACACCATTGAGAACCTTACGCTATTTTTACTCTCTGATCGAGGTTCTCTGCGTTGAAAAATCTTCGTAAACTAAATCACACGTGTATATGTTGACATTTAAGAGATATACAGTTAAGAAAATCAAGGGCAATGGTGATATATATGCGGATTAGACACAAAAAAAAACACTCAACAAGTGGCTACAATTTAAGGAATGTGTTTAGTGACGGCATCAGATTTCTAATTGATGGAGAAAGGTCTGGTGGCAAGAAAAGCTGCTTCTAGGAGGGTGTCAAGTATATTCGTTCGACGATTCAATTCTTGGGTAGTTGGTTTGGCCCTTGTTCCTGTAACTCGAATCCTAGCCCGGTATATCCCATTTTAATTTAACACCATTGAGAACCTTACGCCTTTTTTACTCTCTGATCGAGGTTCTCGGCATTGAAAAATCTTCGTAAACTAAATCACACGTGTATATGTTGACATTTAAGAGATATACAGTTAAGAAAATCAAGGGCAATGGTGATATATATGCGGATTAGACACCAAAAAAAACAAACTCAACAAATGGCTACAATTTAAGGAATGTGTTTAGTGACGGCATCAGATTCCTAATTGATGAAGAAAGGTCTGGTGGCAAGAAAAGCTGCTTCTAGGAGGGTGTCAAGTATTTTTGCTCTTCGATTCCATTCTTGGGTGGTTGGTTTGGCCCTTGTTCCTGTAACTCGAATCCTAACCCGGTATATCCCATTTTAATTTTACACCATTGTGAACCTTACGCCTTTTTTCTGATCCAGGTTCTCGGCATTGAAAAATCTTCGTAAACTAAATCACACGTGTATATATTGACATTTAAGAGATACACAGTCAAGAAAATCAAGGGCAATGGTGATATATATGCGGATTAGACACAAAAAAAAACACACTCAACAAATGGCTACAATTTAAGGAATGTGTTTAGTGACGGCATCAGATTTCTAATTGATGGAGAAAGTTCTGATGGCAAGAAAAGCTGCTTCTAGGAGGTTGTCAAGTGTTTTTGCTCGACGATTCCATTCTTGGGTGGTTGGTTTGGCCCTTGTTCCTGTAACTCGAATCCTAGCCCGGTATATCCCATTTTAGTTTTACACCATTGTGAACCTTACGCCTTTTTTACTCTCTGATCGAGGTTCTCGGCATTGAAAAATCTTCGTAAACTAAATCACACGTGTATATGTTGACATTTAAGAGATATACAGTCAAGAAAATCAAGGGAAATGGTGATATATATGCGGATTAGACACAAAAAAAACACACTCAACAAATGGCTACAATTTAAGGAATGTGTTTACAGTCAAGAAAATCAAATGTAAGGAATTTGTTTACAGTCAACAAATGGTGATATATGTTGACATTTAAGAGATATACAGTCAAGAAAATCAAGGGCAATGGTGATATATATGCGGATTAGACACCAAAAAAAACACACTCAACAAATGGCTACAATTTAAGGAATGTGTTTAGTGACGGCATCAGATTCCTAATTTGTGACAACTCGAAATTTAGAACCTTTCGTTGTATCTCGATGTAACATGCTTGAACGAATGTGACTAATTGACTTGTTGATTTAATGAATGATACAAGTGAATTTATGTGATTATGTGTTGTGCTTGTATGTATGCGTGTATTTATATGACCCGAGACACAAGGACCCGACTCGAGACCATGCGGTCTCGAGTGAACAGTGCAACAGTTGGGCCGGATGGGCCATGCACCTCCCTTAGTCTACCCGAAAGCCCATTAGGGTGCACCAATGTGGAACAAGTATATAATCCTTGATGATAACCAACCTTGCCATTTCTTTGGGCAACTCACACTCACTCTCACACACACTCTCCTACATTCTCTCTCACTAAAACCCTAGAAACACAAGCCTTCTCTCCCCTCTTTCGGATTCAGCCGGTGACAACAAGGGCTCTCGAATCGGAAGCTTATTCATCGATTCCTTCGTATCCTCGCATCTTGAAAACCTAACCGGTTAGTAATTCATGTTATGTATTATATCTCGGTTGATGATAATGTGTTGTATTTCGGTTGATGATGATGTATGATGAAGATTATGTGATAATATGTTTGCTTGTTAAGTTTTATGCATGATGAATACATCCTTCTTGTATAGACGGTATTAAGATTGTTTTTATATGATGATGTAATGACGGCTTGGTATAGATAATATGTGATTTATCATGAATGATGGTAATCGGCTCTTTATGGTTTGAATCCGGATGGCTTAGTGATGTTTAGGAGGCTTATTGCTCATGAAATCGGATTTGCATATGGAGGATGTGCATGGTTAGAATATATGATAGGATAGGATGGTTTGATTTATCATATTTCAAAATATGGAAAACCCTAACATGGTGAACAAGTTTAAATGTTTTTATGAATATTTGAATATGATATGAACATGTTATGAACATTTGAAAAATGCTTGTTTGATCCATTTTATTTAAGTTTAGACAAGAAAACATGTTTGTATGGATAGTACACACTGTTGCATGAAATCGGATTTCCATTGGCTAGTACAAATGCCGGCTTAGCAGGTGTGCCAGTCGAGACCCTTGGTCTCGACTCGAGACCAGGTAGATGACAACTCGAGATCCACGGTTACGACACAGGTTGCGAGTCGAGAACCCCTAGTCTCGACTCGAGACCACACCACATTGGCACAAAAACAGCATGACTCGAGATCATGGTTGCGAGTCTTGTTGCGACTCGAGACATGACTCGAGACCTCCACAATTGCGACTCGAGAACTCATAACTATAACTCGAGACCGCCCAGTCTCGACTCGAGATCTCTAGTCTCGACTCGAGACCACGTACACAGACTCACTGTTTTGGACTTGCACACTGTTACGGGCCTAGGTGTTTGGGCTGTACTGTTGGGCTTTATTTGCTACATGATTTCTACCGTTGAACTAAGCACTATTGTTAAACTGCCATGCTAAGATGTGGATGCCATGATCGTTACTTGTGTACAATATGTGTAGAACATACGTGCACTATTTGAATACGAACCTGACTGGTATGGTACAACTATGTTAGGACGTGATTGACCACAATATAGCTTGATTGACCTTTCTGTGTATCTGCCGAGCAAACCAAGGTGAGTTCACACCCTCTACAAAGCATGGGATTCCCAGGGGATGGGAATGGGGTTAAGGAACACGGATTCCTCGTCCTTTCTTGGGTAGGACAGTATTGGTTCAGGAATATAATTCCTCGTCCTCAGGGACAGATAACTCGTACTAGACCAAAACTCTATCACGAAGTCCCTCCTTTTTATATCGACTTAATCGCCGGGCCAATGGCGAGCGGGTCATTAGTTAGATAGCGCTATTTAGGTCTGACAAGCCTCACACCGTGCCGCAGAGGACGGGCGTGAACTAATGGATCTGGGCACGTCAATGGTAACGAGTCTAGTGTATACATGGGGTAGCCCCCACTGCCGAAACGCCAGATAACTAACACGGGGTAGCCCCCACGGCTGGATTGCCAGAGTAAATGGGTTAAACAAATCACGTTTTCAACTATGGGGTAACCCCCACGGCAGGATGCCAGTTAAAGGAAACTGTTTTTGAAACAACTTAAAACGAACACCCAACAGTGAACTCACTCAACTTGTTGTTGACTCGTTACTACATGCTTTGCAGGTCAATAGGTGCTTAGCTGGAGCTTGCATGGAAGAGAGTCGTTGTGGGACATTGACAGCTGTGTGCCATGTTAAACTTTGAAACAATTAAACTTACGTTATGGCTTTAAACATTATGCTTCCGCTTGCAACTTAAACTATGTTTTTGTTTGGACACCAATTGTATTAGTTGGATTTTATAATTACTTACATGCTTGTTCAATATGATTGGTGGCTGGATCCTGGTCAGTCACGCCTCCAAGCGGTGGTACTCCGCAGGTGGATTTTGGGGGTGTGACAGATTGGTATCAGAGCCATTGGTTATAGTGAACTTGGTTTTAATAAGGGGAAAGTTTTATTAAAATCAGACTATAACCTGTACAGTGCTCTACGATCCACAACGACGCTTCACTCCACATGCAAGGCTCGACATTCTAGGTGATATGATCTATGTATATATTGCCTACTTGTTAGTTACATAGTACATTGCTCATGGTATGCTTGGTTAGTACAACTACTGTCGCTTGAACCCGTGTGTGCTTACTCTCTTCTGTCATTGCAATTTCACGAACCTCTCTCACTCATGTTCTTCTTGATATGAAGATCATGTCTGGACGCGTTAACATGACTCAAGCCCAGTTGACGGCTCTGATTAACGAACGAGTTGCTGCGGCACTTGCAGCTGCACACGCAGGAGGTCAACATGCTCAGCCACCTATGTGCACCTTTAAAACCTTTATGGACTGCCGACCCACTACTTTTAGCGGCACTGAAGGAGCTGTAGGTCTCCTCCACTGGTTTGAGAAGCTCGAGTCAGTTTTCGAAATGTGTGAATGCCCTGAGGCGCGCAGGGTGAAGTATGCTACCGGTACTCTCGAGGGTTTAGCCCTCACATGGTGGAACGCTCAGGTTCAAATGCTGGGGTTGATTGCTGCCAACGCCACCCCATGGAACAACTTTAAGGAAATGATCAAGGAGGAGTATTGCAATCGTGATGAGATACACAAACTGGAAGTAGAGTTTTTCAACCTCAAGATGACGGGGTCAGAGATTGAAGCTTATGTGAAGAGATCGAATGAACTGGCAATTATGTGCCCTACCATGGTGGATCCTCCCATCAAACGCATCGAACTATTTCTCAAGGGCTTAGTGCCAGAAATCCAAAGTCATGTGACTTCAGCAAACCTCGCCACCATCCAGCAAGTTGTACAATTGGCTCACCGTCTCACGGATCAGGCGGTGAAGCAGAACAGGTTACCAAAGCGCATAGGCGCTGCAACTACTTCAGGTGTTCCTAGTGACAACAAGCGGAAATGGGATGGAGCTTCAAGTAAGGGTTCGACTTCTGTTCAGTCCCAGTCTCAGCAGAGAAAGACTGATGACTACAAGAGCCCTAATCAACAATCATCTGGTGGTCAAGGTCATGGTGGGTACAAGGGGAATCACCCCAAATGCAATCGCTGCAGCCTGCACCACAGCGGGCCATGCACCAGGGGTAACTGTCATCGGTGCAACAAGCCAGGTCACGCTGCAAAGGATTGCAGGAGCTTGTATCCCGTCAATCAGAATCGTCAGCAAGCTCAACAGAACCAACGCCAGCAGCAGCAGCAAGGTGATAACAAAGGGTGCTTTCAGTGTGGAGCCGAAGGCCATTTTAAGAGGGATTGCCCCCAACTGAACAGGAACCAGAACAATAACAACAACAATAATCAGGGGAATGGTAACAATGGGAACAACAACAACAACAATGGAGCCAGGGGGCGGGCGTTCGTGATCGGCCAAGGTGAAGCAAGGAATGATCCCAATGTTGTGGCGGGTAAGTTCCTTCTCGACGACTTTTATGTTACAGTTTTATTTGATTCGGGTGCCGATACTAGCTACATGTCACTAGAAGTTAGTCGAATGCTTAAGCGTATTCCAACTCCTTTGAACAACAAGCACACGGTAGAGCTAGCAAATGGTAAGAGTTTAGAGGCCACACACGTAGTCAAGGGTTGTAAACTTGTTCTTGCTAACCAGACCTTCTCTATCGACCTCATTCCTATCGTCTTGGGTAGTTTCGACGTTGTCATTGGGATGGATTGGTTATCCCAACACCAAGCAGAAATTCTTTGCAACGAGAAGATTGTTCGTATTCTTGGTTCCGGTGGTGAACCTCTCATGATTCGTGGCGACAAGAGGAGTGCTGTTGAGAACGTCATCTCTTTCCTTAAGGCCCAGAAGTGCTTGCGAAAGGGCCACACTACCATTTTGGCTCTCGTTACTGACACCTCGGAGAAAGAAAAGAAGATAGAAGACTTCCCAATTGTTCGCGACTATCCTGAGGTATTTCCTGAGGAATTACCTGGCCTTCCGCCTCATCGCCAGGTCGAGTTTCAGATTGAACTAGCTCCTGGAGCTGCGCCTATAGCTCGTGCACCTTATCGATTAGCTCCATCAGAGTTGGGAGAACTCTCTACGCAACTACAAGAACTCTTGGATAAGGGTTTTATTCGTCCTAGCTCATCGCCTTGGGGAGCTCTAGTGCTATTCGTGAAAAAGAAAGACGGTACCTTCAGAATGTGCATCGACTACCGGGAACTCAACAAGGTGACGGTGAAGAATCGCTATCCTCTACCACGCATTGACGACTTGTTCGACCAGCTGCAAGGGTCGAGCTACTATTCAAAGATTGATTTGAGAACGGGATATCATCAGCTAAGGGTCCGAGAAGAGGACGTCTCCAAAACAGCTTTTAGAACTCGTTATGGACACTATGAGTTTTTGGTCATGCCTTTTGGGCTGACAAATGCACCTGCGATTTTCATGGACTTGATGAATCGAGTGTGCAAACCTTACCTGGACAAGTTCGTTATAGTCTTCATCGACGACATCCTGATCTATTCTAAGAGTCAGGAGGAACACGAGCAGCATCTACGACTTGTTTTGGAACTCCTTCGAACGGAACAACTTTACGCAAAGTTCTCGAAATGCGACTTCTAGCTTCGTGAGGTCCATTTCCTAGGCCATGTGGTAAACAAGGATGGGATTCATGTTGATCCATCCAAGGTGGACTCGATTAAGAACTGGCCTGCACCTCGTACACCAAAGGAAATTCGCCAATTCTTGGGTTTGGCAGGTTATTACAGGAGGTTCATTAAGGATTTTTCCAAGATTGCACAGCCTCTCACCTCACTAACGCAGAAAGGCGTTGTTTATCGATGGGGAAATGCACAGGAATTAGCATTTCAGCATTTAAAGGATAGACTTTGCAGCGCACCTATCCTTTCATTGCCAGAGGGCACAGACGACTTTGTGGTCTACTGCGACACATCAATTCAGGGTCTTGGTTGTGTATTGATGCAACGAGATAAAGTTATAGCCTACGCCTCACGCCAACTCAAAGTTCATGAAAGAAACTACACTACGCACGACTTAGAGCTGGGAGCTGTTGTTTTTGCACTTAAGATATGGCGACATTACTTGTACGGTACCAAGTGTGCCATCTACACCGACCACAGGAGCCTCGAGCATATCTTTAAACAGAAGGAACTAAATATGCGACAACGACGATGGGTCGAATTACTGAATGACTACGAATGTTCGATCAGGTACCACCCGGGCAAGGCCAATGTTGTGGCTGACGCCCTCAGTCGAAAGGACACCGCGCCTAAGCGCGTACAAGCGTTGCAACTCACTATACATTCTAGTCTTCCTTCCCAAATACGAGCTGCTCAGATAGAAGCATTGAAACCAGAAAACGTCAGGGCTGAAGCCCTACGCGGCTCAAGGCAACGCTTAGAACAGAAGGAAGACGGTGCTTACTACGTAACGGGACGTATTTGGGTCCCACTCTATGGCAACTTACGAGAGCTTGTGATGGATGAAGCACACAAGTCTCGCTACTCGGTACACCCTGGTTCGGATAAGATGTACCACGATATCAAAACTATGTATTGGTGGCCTAGCATGAAGGCCCACATAGCAACTTACGTCAGCAAGTGTTTGACTTGTGCGAGGGTCAAGTCTGAATACCAGAAACCCTCAGGCCTACTCCAACAACCAGAGATACCGCAATGGAAATGGGAGCAAATTTCCATGGATTTTGTTACCGGCCTGCCTAGATCTCAACGAGGTAACGATACTATTTGGGTAATCGTGGATCGACTCACAAAGTCTGCACACTTCTTGGCTATCAAGGAAACGGATAAGTTCTCCACTCTAGCAGACGTATACCTTAAGGAAGTTGTTTCGAGGCACGGGGTGCCCACCTCTATTATCTCGGATCGAGATGCGCGCTTCACTTCAGAACTGTGGCAGGCAATGCATAAATCCTTTGGCTCACGATTAGACATGAGCACAGCGTATCACCCTCAGACGGACGGACAGTCTGAGCGCACTATTCAAACCTTAGAAGACATGCTTCGTGCATGTGTAATCGACTTTGGCAACAGCTGGGAAAAGCATCTGCCACTTGTGGAGTTCTCGTACAATAACAACTACCACACCAGCATTAAAGCTGCTCCGTTTGAGGCATTGTACGGACGTAAATGCCGGTCACCTCTTTGTTGGGCAGAGGTGGGGGATAGTCAGATCACTGGTCCAGAACATGTGGTAGACACAACTGAACGAATTGCTCAAATACGACAACGCATGGCGGCGGCTCGTGACCGTCAGAAAGTCTACGCCGATAAGGGCAGGAAACCACTAGAGCTCCAGGTTGGGGAGCGGGTACTACTCAAAGTTTCACCCTGGAAGGGTGTGGTTCGTTTTGGTAAACAAGGCAAACTTAACCCATGATACGTTGGACCTTTCGAAATCATCGAGAAAATAGGCAGGGTGGCCTACAGACTGAACTTACCAGCAGAACTCAGTGCAGTTCACAACGTTTTCCACATGTCAAATCTGAAGAAGTGTCTGTCAGATGAGACCCTCGTTGTCACACCCCCAAAATCCACCTGCGGAGTACTACCGCTTGGAGGCGTGACTGACCAGGATCCAGCCACCAATCATGTTGAACGAGCATATAAGTAGTTATAAAAATCCACCCAATACAATTGGTGTTCAAACAAAACATAGTTAAGTTGCAAGCGGAAGCATAAGTATTAAATCAAAACATAAGTTTAATTGTTTCATAGTTTAACATGGCACACAGTCGTCCATGTCCCACAACGATCCTCCTCCATGCAAGCTCCAGCTTAAGAACCTAAGGACCTGCAAAGCATGTAGTAACGAGTCAACAACTAGTTGAGTGAGTTCACGGTTGGGTGTTCGTTTTAAGTTGTTTTGAAAACAGTTTCCTTTAGCTGGCATCCTGCCGTGGGGGTTACCCCATAGTTAAAAACGTGACTTGTTTATTCCCGGTTACTCTGGCAATCCTGCCGTGGGGGCTACCCCGTGTTAGTTATCTGGCATTTCGGCCGTGGGGGCTACCCCATGTATACACTAGACTCGTTACCATATCGACTGCTGACTGTAGTCATGTTTATGTGCCCTGAAACTGTCAATGTCTATCATCATTGACGTGCCCCAGATCCATTAGTTCACGCCCGTCCTCTGCGGCACGGTGTGAGGTTTGTCAGACCTAAATAGCGCTATCTAACTAATGACCCGCTCGCCATTGGCCCGGCGATTAAGTCGATATAAAAATGAGGGACTTCATGATAGAGTTTTGGTCTAGTACGAGTTATCTGTCCGTGAGGACGAGGAATTACATTCCGGAACCTTTGCTGTCCTACCCAAGGAGGACGAGGAACCCAGTTCCTTAACCCCAATTCCCGACCCAGGGAATCCCATGCTTTGTAGAGGGTGTGAACTCACCTTGGTTTGCTCGGTAGAAAACACAGAAAAAGTCAAACAAGCAACGTTGAGGCTACTCACGTCCTATCATAGTTGTATTGTACCAATCAGGTTCGTATTCAAACAGTGCACGTATGTTTCTAGCATAATGCGTTCAAGTATCGTTCATGGCATACATGTTAATCATGGCAGATTCATGTTCAACAGTAACATATAAGGTCTGGGCATCAGGCCCAAGAGTTCGGCCCAAACAATTTAGTCCGAAATGAGGTGCAAGTCCAACAGCGTGGTCTCGAGTCGCAACTAGGCGTTTGCGACTCGCAACCGGAGTCGCAACCATGGTTTCGGTTCGTGCTGTTTTGGTTACGAGTCGCAACTGGACTCGCAACCGTGGTTCCGAGTCACAAGGTTGGTGTGCTGATCATGTGTGGTTTCGAGTCGCAACCAGGTGTTTGCGACTCGCAACCGATGTCGCAACTGGGAGATTTCGACTCATCATGCATGGTTTCGAGTCGCAACTAATGGTTTCGAGTGGACATAAGCTGATTCGGAACAGTGTACTATCCAATGAGAATTTGATTTCATGAAACAGTCTGTACTACTCTCATAAACATGTTTATTTGTCTAACAATTTACCATTTTGGATCAAACACATCAGAATTCAAATATTCAAGCATGTTCTTATGATATTCAAGTTGTTCTTCACACATTCAAGTAGTTCATCATCATCATATGAACCTAAGTCTAACAACGTCATGAACAACAATCAACTCTTGAACATATTCATCTAATAGTTTCAAATCATCACATAGCATATCCGAAATCAAAGTATGTTAACCAAGCATCATCATATACACCATACACATTCGGTTCCCAACCATCATCAAGCATACAACTACACTAGTTAAATCCTACCATTCATGCTATCATCATCAACCCGAAACAAACTCATAACATGCATTATCAACATCCGAATATATAACAGGAATCATTAATCAACAAGTATCATGAACACTAACCAACAAGCATTCAAACATCAAGCACACATCATCCTTAAATCATGAAAATACATGTGTTTGCAATAGAATTACTAACCGGTTCAAGTATGGGTTCAAAAGTGTGAGTGAATCTTCCAAACGGTTGTGTGTGAGAGACGATCCGAGAGTTCCTTACGGTTGTCGATTGGATCCGAGAATGAAGGAGAGACAATGTTGTAGCTTTGATGGTTTCTAGAGAGAGAGAGTAGAGGAGTGTGTGTGTGTGTCCAAGAAAATGGCAAGGATGACTAACAATTGGATTATATACTAGCTTCAAGTGCACCCTAATGGGCTTCGACATAGGCTAAGTGTATATGTGTGTGTGTGTGGCCCAACCGGCCCATGTGTTATCGTTCACTCGAGACCACATGGTCTCGAGTCGGGTTCGTGTTGTCTCGGTTCATATACATACTCGCATATATACACATAAGCATAGACATAACATAACACGTAATCATATAAGTTCACATGTATTCTTTAAATCATCAAATCAGTTAGTCACTTAGTGTTCAAACGTACAACAAAAGGATTCTAAATTTCGAGTTGTCACATCATCCCCAAGTTGAAAGAAATTTCGTCCCGAAATTTGGTAGGCACTCACTGAGGAAGCTAGTTAAGTTTTCCTGGTTTTCCTGGGGTGTCACATCCACCCCCCGTTGATCTGGAATTTCGTCCCGAAATTCCGTAGCTTCGGCCTCAGTAGTGGGTGTACTGTTTGCGAACAGTTGGGGATATTTTTGTTTCATCTGATCTTCGCGCTCCCAGGTGAACTCTGGGCCGCGACGTGAGTTCCAACGAACTCGAACGAGAGGTATTCTGGTGCTCTTGAGGACCTTAACATCCCGGTCCGTGATCTCAACTGGTTCCTCGACGAATCGTAACTGCTCGTCGATCGTGAGTTCCTTCAGAGGAACTACGTGGGTCTCATCTGACGGGCACTTCTTCAGATTCGACACGTGAAAAACGTTGTGAACTGCACCGAGTTCCGCTGGTAAGTTTAATCTGTAGGCCACCCTGCCTATTTTCTCAATGACCTCGAAAGGTCCAACGTATCGTGGGTTAAGTTTACCGCGTTTACCAAAACGAACCACACCCCTCCAGGGTGAAACTTTGAGTAGTACCCGCTCCCCAACCTGGAGCTCAAGTGGTTTCCTGCCCATGTCAGCGTAAACTTTCTGACGTTCGCGAGCGGCCGTCATGCGTTTTCGTATCTGAGCGATTTGCTCGGTTGTATCTACTACATATTCTGGACCAGTGATCTGACTATCTCCCACCTCTGCCCAGCAAAGAGGAGACCGGCATTTACGTCCGTACAATGCCTCAAACGGAGCAGCTCCAATGCTGGTGTGGTAGCTGTTATTGTACGAGAATTCCACAAGTGGCAGATGCTTTTCCCAGCGGTTGCCAAAGTCGATTACACATGCACGAAGCATGTCTTCTAAGGTTTGAATAGTGCGCTCGGACTGCCCGTCCGTCTGAGGGTGGTACGCTGTGCTCATGTCTAATCGTGAGCCGAAGGATTTGTGCATTGCTTGCCACAGCTCTGAAGTAAATCGTGCATCTCGATCCGAGATGATAGAGGTGGGCACCCCGTGCCTAGAAACAATTTCCTTGATGTATATTTCTGCAAGAGTGGAGAACTTATCCGTCTCCTTGATAGCCAAGAAGTGTGCAGACTTTGTGAGTCGATCCACGATCACCCAAATAGTATCGTTCCCGCGCTGGGATCTAGGTAGACCAGTGACAAAATCCATGGAAATTTGCTCCCATTTCCATTGAGGTATCTCTGGTTGTTGGAGTAGGCCTGATGGTTTCTGGTATTCAGACTTGACTCTTGCACAAGTCAAACACTTGCCGACGTAGGTCGCTATGTGGGCCTTCATGCTAGGCCACCAGTACGTAGTTTTGATATCGTGATACATCTTATCTGATCCGGGGTGTACTGAGTAGCGAGACTTGTGTGCTTCATCCATCACGAGCTCTCGCAGGTTGCCATAGAGTGGGACCCAAACGCGTCCCGTTACGTAGTAAGCACCGTCTCCCTTTTGTTCTAATCGTTGCCTTGATCCGCGTAGGGCTTCAGCCCTGACGTTTTCTGGTTTCAGTGCTTCTATCTGAGCAGCTCGTATCTGGGAAGGCAGACTTGAATGGATCGTGAGTTGTAAAGCTCGTACGCGCTTAGGCGTAGTGTCCTTCCGACTGAGGGCGTCAGCCACAACATTGGCTTTGCCCGGGTGATATCTGATTGCGCACTCGTAGTCGCTTAGCAACTCGACCCATCGTCGTTGCCGCATATTCAGTTCCTTCTGCTTGAAGATATGCTCGAGGCTCCTGTGGTCGGTGTAGATGGCGCACTTGGTACCATACAGGTAATGCCGCCATAACTTAAGTGCAAAAACAACAGCTCCCAGCTCTAAATCGTGCGTTGTGTAATTCTTTTCATGAACCTTAAGTTGGCGTGAGGCGTAGGCTATAACTTTATCTCGTTGCATCAACACGCAACCAAGACCTTGAATTGATGCGTCGCAGTAAACCACAAAGTCGTCTGTGCCTTCCGGCAAGGAAAGGATAGGTGCGCTACAAAGTCTATCCTTTAGGTGCTGAAATGCCAACTCCTGTGCGTTTCCCCAGCGATAAACAACGCCCTTCTGCGTTAGTGAGGTGAGAGGCTGTGCAATCTTAGAAAAATCCTTTATGAATCTCCGGTAGTATCCTGCCAAACCCAAGAATTGGCGAATTTCCTTTGGTGTACGAGGTGCAGGCCAGTTCTTAATCGAGTCTACCTTGGATGGATCAACGTGGATCCCATCCTTGTTCACCACGTGGCCTAGGAAGTGGACTTCTCGAAGCCAGAAGTCGCATTTCGAGAACTTTGCATAAAGCTGTTCCGTTCGAAGGAGTTCCAAAATAAGTCGCAGATGTCGCTCGTGTTCCTCCCGACTCTTGGAATAGATCAGGATGTCGTCGATGAAGACTATAACGAACTTGTCCAGGTAAGGCTTGCACACTCGGTTCATCAAATCCATGAAAACCGCAGGTGCGTTTGTCATCCCAAAAGGCATGACCAAAAACTCATAGTGCCCGTATCGAGTTCGGAAAGCTGTTTTGGAGACGTCCTCTTCCCGGACTCTCAGCTGGTGATAACCCGATCTCAAATCAATCTTCGAATAGTAGCTCGACCCTTGCAGCTGGTCGAACAAGTCGTCGATACGCGGTAGTGGATAACGGTTCTTCACCGTCACCTTGTTGAGTTCTCTGTAGTCGATGCACATTCTGAAAGTACCGTCTTTCTTCTTTACAAATAGTACTGGAGCTCCCCAGGGCGATGAGCTTGGACGAATAAAACCCTTATCCAGAAGCTCTTGTAGTTGCGTGGAGAGTTCTTTCAACTCTGATGGGGCCAAACGATAAGGTGCACGAGCTATGGGCGCAGCTCCAGGAGCTAATTCAATCTGAAACTCGACTTGGCGATGAGGCGGAAGACCAGGTAATTCCTCAGGAAATACCTCAGGATAATCGCGTACAACTGGGAAATCTTCTATCTTCTTCTCTTTCTCCGTGGTGTCAGTAATGAGAGCCAAAATGGCAGTGTGGCCCTTTCGCAAGTACTTTTGGGCCTTAAGGAGAGAAATGACGTTCTCAACAGCACTCCTCTTGTCGCCATGAATCATGAGAGGTTCACCATCGGGACCTGGAATACGGACAACCTTCTCGTTGCAAAGAATCTCTGCTCGGTGTTGGGATAACCAATCCATCCCAATGACAATGTCGAAACTACCCAAGACAATAGGAATGAGGTCGATAGAGAAGGTCTGGTCAGCGAGAATAAGTTTACAACCCTTGACTACGTGTGTGGCTTCTAAACTCTTACCATTTGCTAGCTCTACTGTGTGCTTGTTGTTCAAAGGGGTTGGAATACGCTTAAGCATTCGGCTAACTTCTAGTGACACGTAGCTAGTATCGGCACCCGAATCAAATAAAACTGAAACATAAAAGTCGTCGAGAAGGAACTTACCCGCCACAACATTGGGGTCATTCCTTGCTTCACCTTGGCCAATCACAAACATCCGTCCCCTGGCGCCATTGTTGTTGTTGTTCCCATTGTTACCATTCCCCTGATTGTTGTTATTGTTGTTGTTGTTGTTCTGGTTCCTGTTCAGTTGGGGACAGTCTCTTTTGAAGTGGCCCTCAGCTCCACACTGAAAGCACCCTTTGTTATCACCTTGCTGCTGCTGTTGGCGCTGGTTCTGTTGAGCTTGCTGACGATTCTGATTGGCGGGGTATAAGCTCCTGCAATCCTTTGCAGCGTGACCAGGCTTGTTGCACCGATGACAGTTGCCCCTGGTGCATGGCCCGCTGTGGTGCAGGCTGCAGCGATTGCATTTGGGGTGATTTCCTTTGTACCCACCATGACTTTGACCACCAGACGATTGCTGATTAGGGCTCTTGTAGTCGTCAGTCTTTCTCTGCTGAGACTGGGACTGAACAGAAGTCGAACCCTTACTTGAAGTTCCATCCCATTTCCGTTTGTTGTCACTTGAGGTACCAGTAGTAGTTGCAGCACCTATGCGTTTTGGTAACTTGTTCTGCTCCACCGCCTGATCCGTGAGACGGTGAGCCAACTGAACGGTTTGCTGGTAGGTGGCGAGGTTCGCTGAAGTCACATGACTTTGGATTTCTGGCACTAAGCCCTGAAGGAATAGTTCGATGCGTTTGATGGGAGGATCCACCATAGTAGGGCACAGAATTGCCAGTTCGTTCGACCTTTTCACATAAGCTTCAATTTCCGACCCTGTCATCTTGAGGTTGAAGAACTCCACCTCTAGTTTGTGAATCTCATCACGACTGCAGTATTCTTCCTTGATCATTTCCTTAAATGTCTCCCAAGGGGTGGCGTTGGCAGCAACCAACCCTAGCATTTGAACCTGAGCGTTCCACCATGTGAGGGCTAAACCCTCGAGAGTACCAGTAGCATACTTCACCCTGCGCGCCTCAGGGCATTCACACATTTCGAACACAGACTCTAACTTCTCAAACCAATGTAGGAGACCTACTGCTCCTTCAGTGCCGCTAAAAGTAGTTGGTCGGCAGTCCATGAAAGTCTTAAAAGTGCACACGGGTGGCTGAACGTGTTGACCTATCGTAGGTGAAAGAAAAGACAGAGTTTAACACAAAGGTTGGTTCACGAGGGTAGGATCCTAAAGATCCTAGAATGAGTTCGGACTGCAGGATATACCTCCTGCGTGTGCAGCTGCAAGTGCTGCGGCAACTCGTTCGTTGATCAAAGCCGCCAACTGGGCTTGTGTCATGTTAACGCGTCCAGACATGATCTTCATATCAAGAAGGACGTGAGTGAGAGGGGTTCGCGAAAGTGCGATGATAGGATAGAGTAAGCACGCACGTGTTCAAGCAACAGTAGTTATACTAACCAAGCATACCATAAGCAATGTACTTTGTAACTAACAAGTAGGCAATATATACACAGATCATATCACCTAGAATGTCGAGCCTTGCATGTGGAGGGAAGCATCGTTGTGGATCGTTGAGCACTGTACAGGTTATAGTCTGGTTTTAACAAAAACGTTTTCCCCTTTATTAAAACCAAGTTCTCTATAACCAATGGCTCTGATACCAATCTGTCACACCCCCAAAATCCACCTGCGGAGTACTACCGCTTGGAGGCGTGACTGACCAGGATCCAGCCACCAATCATGTTGAACGAGCATATAAGTAGTTATAAAAATCCACCCAATACAATTGGTGTTCAAACAAAACATAGTTAAGTTGCAAGCGGAAGCATAAGTCTTAAATCAAAACATAAGTTTAATTGTTTCATAGTTTAACATGGCACACAGTCGTCCATGTCCCACAACGATCCTCCTCCATGCAAGCTCCAGCTTAAGAACCTAAGGACCTGCAAAGCATGTAGTAACGAGTCAACAACTAGTTGAGTGAGTTCATGGTTGGGTGTTCGTTTTAAGTTGTTTTGAAAACAGTTTCCTTTAGCTGGCATCCTGCCGTGGGGGTTACCCCATAGTTAAAAACGTGACTTGTTTATTCCCGGTTACTCTGGCAATCCTGCCGTGGGGGCTACCCCGTGTTAGTTATCTGGCATTTCGGCCGTGGGGGCTACCCCATGTATACACTAGACTCGTTACCATATCGACTGCTGACTGTAGTCATGTTTATGTGCCCTGAAACTGTCAATGTCTATCATCATTGACGTGCCCCAGATCCATTAGTTCACGCCCGTCCTCTGCGGCACGGTGTGAGGTTTGTCAGACCTAAATAGCGCTATCTAACTAATGACCCGCTCGCCATTGGCCCGGCGATTAAGTCGATATAAAAATGAGGGACTTCATGATAGAGTTTTGGTCTAGTACGAGTTATCTGTCCGTGAGGACGAGGAATTACATTCCGGAACCTTTGCTGTCCTACCCAAGGAGGACGAGGAACCCAGTTCCTTAACCCCAATTCCCGACCCAGGGAATCCCATGCTTTGTAGAGGGTGTGAACTCACCTTGGTTTGCTCGGTAGAAAACACAGAAAAAGTCAAACAAGCAACGTTGAGGCTACTCACGTCCTATCATAGTTGTATTGTACCAATCAGGTTCGTATTCAAACAGTGCACGTATGTTTCTAGCATAATGCGTTCAAGTATCGTTCATGGCATACATGTTAATCATGGCAGATTCATGTTCAACAGTAACATATAAGGTCTGGGCATCAGGCCCAAGAGTTCGGCCCAAACAATTTAGTCCGAAATGAGGTGCAAGTCCAACAGCGTGGTCTCGAGTCGCAACTAGGCGTTTGCGACTCGCAACCGGAGTCGCAACCATGGTTTCGGTTCGTGCTGTTTTGGTTACGAGTCGCAACTGGACTCGCAACCGTGGTTCCGAGTCACAAGGTTGGTGTGCTGATCATGTGTGGTTTCGAGTCGCAACCAGGTGTTTGCGACTCGCAACCGATGTCGCAACTGGGAGATTTCGACTCATCATGCATGGTTTCGAGTCGCAACTAATGGTTTCGAGTGGACATAAGCTGATTCGGAACAGTGTACTATCCAATGAGAATTTGATTTCATGAAACAGTCTGTACTACTCTCATAAACATGTTTATTTGTCTAACAATTTACCATTTTGGATCAAACACATCAGAATTCAAATATTCAAGCATATTCTTATGATATTCAAGTTGTTCTTCACACATTCAAGTAGTTCATCATCATCATATGAACCTAAGTCTAACAACGTCATGAACAACAATCAACTCTTGAACATATTCATCTAATAGTTTCAAATCATCACATAGCATATCCGAAATCAAAGTATGTTAACCAAGCATCATCATATACACCATACACATTCGGTTCCCAACCATCATCAAGCATACAACTACACTAGTTAAATCCTACCATTCATGCTATCATCATCAACCCGAAACAAACTCATAACATGCATTATCAACATCCGAATATATAACAGGAATCATTAATCAACAAGTATCATGAACACTAACCAACAAGCATTCAAACATCAAGCACACATCATCCTTAAATCATGAAAATACATGTGTTTGCAATAGAATTACTAACCGGTTCAAGTATGGGTTCAAAAGTATGAGTGAATCTTCCAAACGGTTGTGTGTGAGAGACGATCCGAGAGTTCCTTACGGTTGTCGATTGGATCCGAGAATGAAGGAGAGACAATGTTGTAGCTTTGATGGTTTCTAGAGAGAGAGAGTAGAGGAGTGTGTGTGTGTGTCCAAGAAAATGGCAAGGATGACTAACAATTGGATTATATACTAGCTTCAAGTGCACCCTAATGGGCTTCGACATAGGCTAAGTGTATATGTGTGTGTGTGTGGCCCAACCGGCCCATGTGTTATCGTTCACTCGAGACCACATGGTCTCGAGTCGGGTTCGTGTTGTCTCGGTTCATATACATACTCGCATATATACACATAAGCATAGACATAACATAACACGTAATCATATAAGTTCACATGTATTCTTTAAATCATCAAATCAGTTAGTCACTTAGTGTTCAAACGTACAACAAAAGGATTCTAAATTTCGAGTTGTCACACTCGTAGTTCCTTTGAAGGAACTCACCATTGATGAGCAGTTACGATTCATCGAGGAACCAGTTGAAATCACGGACCGGGATGTTAAGGTCCACAAGAACACTAGAATACTTCTTGTTCGAGTTCGTTGGAACTCACGTCACGGCCCAGAGTTCACCTGGGAACGCGAAGATCGGATGAAACAAAAGTATCCCCAACTGTTCGCAAACAGTACAACCACTACTGAGGCTGAAGCTACGGAATTTCGGGACGAAATTCCAGATCAACGGGGGGAGGATGTGACACCCCAGGAAAACCGGGAAAACCATACAACTTAACTAGCTTCCTCAGTGAGTGCTAACCAAATTTCGGGACGAAATTTCTTTCAACTTGGGGATGATGTGACAACTCGAAATTTAGAACCTTTCGTTGTATCTCGATGTAACATGCTTGAACGAATGTGACTAATTGACTTGTTGATTTAATGAATGATACAAGTGAATTTATGTGATTATGTGTTGTGCTTGTATGTATGCGTGTATTTATATGACCCGAGACACAAGGACCCGACTCGAGACCATGCGGTCTCGAGTGAACAGTGCAACAGTTAGGCCGGATGGGCCATGCACCTCCCTTAGTCTACCCGAAAGCCCATTAGGGTGCACCAATGTGGAACAAGTATATAATCCTTGATGATAACCAACCTTGCCATTTCTTTGGGCAACTCACACTCACTCTCACACACACTCTCCTACATTCTCTCTCACTAAAACCCTAGAAACACAAGCCTTCTCTCCCCTCTTTTGGATTCAGCCGGTGACAACAAGGGCTCTCGAATCGGAAGCTTATTCATCAATTCCTTCGTATCCTCGCATCTTGAAAACCTAACCGGTTAGTAATTCATGTTATGTATTATATCTCGGTTGATGATAATGTGTTGTATTTCGGTTGATGATGATGTATGATGAAGATTATGTGATAATATGTTTGCTTGTTAAGTTTTATGCATGATGAATACATCCTTCTTGTATAGACGGTATTAAGATTGTTTTTATATGATGATGTAATGACGGCTTGGTATAGATAATATGTGATTAATCATGAATGATGGTAATCGGCTCTTTATGGTTTGAATCCGGATGGCTTAGTGATGTTTAGGAGGCTTATTGCTCATGAAATCGGATTTGCATATGGAGGATGTGCATGGTTAGAATATATGATAGGATAGGATGGTTTGATTTATCATATTTCAAAATATGGAAAACCCTAACATGGTGAACAAGTTTAAATGTTATTATGAATATTTGAATATGATATGAACATGTTATGAACATTTGAAAAATGCTTGTTTGATCCATTTTATTTAAGTTTAGACAAGAAAACATGTTTGTATGGATAGTACACACTGTTGCATGAAATCGGATTTCCATTGGCTAGTACAAATGCCGGCTTAGCAGGTGTGCCAGTCGAGACCCTTGGTCTCGACTCGAGACCAGGTAGATGACAACTCGAGATCCACGGTTACGACACAGGTTGCGAGTCGAGAACCCCTAGTCTCGACTCGAGACCACACCACATCGGCACAAAAACAGCATGACTCGAGATCATGGTTGCGAGTCTTGTTGCGACTCGAGACATGACTCGAGACCTCCACAATTGCGACTCGAGAACTCATAACTATAACTCGAGACCGCCCAGTCTCGACTCGAGATCTCTAGTCTCGACTCAAGACCACGTACACAGACTCACTATTTTGGACTTGCACACTGTTACGGGCCTAGGTGTTTGGGCTGTACTGTTGGGCTTTATTTGCTACATGATTTCTACCATTGAACTAAGCACTATTGTTAAACTGCCATGCTAAGATGTGGATGCCATGATCGTTACTTGTGTACAATACGTGTAGAACATACGTGCACTATTTGAATACGAACCTGACTGGTATGGTACAACTATGTTAGGACGTGATTGACCACAATATAGCTTGATTGACCTTTCTGTGTATCTGCCGAGCAAACCTGTTAGTGCATGGAATGTCTGTTGACTTCGTCTGCATTAGGTCTTGTGTCTAGATTGTTTAAAAGATCACACAATAGGGTTTAAGTTAGGGTTTTTATGGTTGAAACACAAGATTTCGCTTGAGAGTGTATGTGGATGCTTGAAGCGAAATCAACATATAAGATTTCGCTTCAGCAAGCTTCAAGCGAAATCATCTAGTCTATAAATAGGTGTTCAGGTTATTTGAAGCGACATCAGTTAGTCAGTGTATGTGAGTCGAGGTGCTGCTGAACTTTTGTCAGAAAATCATTGTAAAGACTCAGAAAGCATTAATAGAAGGAAAATTAAGAGGAACAAAGCTGTTATGACTTTATGTGCATTGATTCCGCCTTTACACATAGAGATGAACACCTTAACTGACTTTTAGAGGTCGTACAACGGTCCAACAAGTGGTATCAGAGCTTAGGACGAGGAGTTCATACCATAGCAGCTTGATTCTACTGGATTTTCTTATTTCTACTCATTCTATCTCTTACTTTTCTGATCTGAACAAGTTCCAATGGACAAAATGGTCTGATTTCAGTGTATAACGTGTAAAACCGAGTTTTAACAAAGCCTACAAAGTTTCAGATTAAAATTCAGCTTAAAACTCATTAAAATTAACCTAAAACAAGGTTTCGCTTGAAAGGTGTTCGAAATTATTGATTGATTTCGCTTCAGATCTACTTTTTGGACAATTTCGCTTGAAAAACTTTGAAGCGACATAGATTTCCTGAAGCGAAATTGTTGTTTTCGCTTGAACTATTGTTGAACTGCTGAAGCGAAATTGTATTGCTAGATTTCGCTTGAAGGTTCTGTTTCTGCTGAAGCGAAATAGTAGATTTCGCTTGAAGTTGTGAGTTTAAGTTGAAGCGAAATAGTTGGTTCGCTTGAAGGTTGGTTACTGTTGAAGCGAAATAGAGGATTTCGCTTGTAATAGATTTGTTAGCTGATTTCGCTTAAAAGCTGTTTACTTCAAGAATTTCGCTTGAACTTGATAATTTTTCGAAACCTAAAATTTTCTAAGTGTTTGACTGATTTTTTCAGGTACGTTCACGATGGATGATATTTTCTCGAATTCATTCAGCAATAGTTACGCATTTATGGCAAGCAATGATGAACCTAAGCCATGGAAAGATGATCGTACTGAAGAACAGAAATATAAATACCGGAAGATGCTTGCTGAAACCAAGATTATTAGACTTTCTGGTATCTATCTGGAAGCTAGAAGAGCAAACAGATGGGATCCAGTTAGAGAGTGCTATCT
Organism: Helianthus tuberosus; assembly: GCA_030545235.1. Taxonomy (NCBI): domain Eukaryota; kingdom Viridiplantae; phylum Streptophyta; class Magnoliopsida; order Asterales; family Asteraceae; genus Helianthus; species Helianthus tuberosus. The sequence continues at coordinate 215,466,672 of CM060406.1, forward strand.
TGATAGGTATGGCAACATTGCGATTGATGACAAAACACTTGATATCGAAGCATAATTCAGCAGTACAAAGAAGAGGATGAGTATTGGCAGAAGAAGTGGTGGGGACATGAAGAAGAGAAAAAGAAAAAGAAAGAGTTACTAGATGAAGTTGAAAGAAACTCAGAAAATATGAGTTTGGATGAGTTTAGTGAATTAATCAATAAGATAAAAGAAGGAATGATGAAGAATGAAGAATCAAAGATAGATGAAACTTCGAAAAGTGAAGTTGTTTGCTCAAAATGCGAAAAATCCGAAGCAGAAAATTTCAATCTCTTGAAAGATGTGGAGAAGTTGACAGTGGAAATCAAAAGCTTGAAGGATGAGAGAGAATCTGATAATAAACAGATTCTTGAAATAAGAGAAAATTGTGAGAAATTGACGTCAGATAATGACAAACTGTTGAGTACTTTGGACAGTTTGATATTGGAAATTAATGATTTAAAAGAAAAAGATTTTCAAAATCAAATCAAGATTTTAGAAGATGAGAGAGATATTTTTGGTAAAGATAATCTTCAAAAACAAATTGAAATCAATTCTCATCTTGCTAAAATCATTCAGTTTGAAAAAGAAGATGAAAAAGCTCATATGAAAATCAAAGAGCTTGAAGTTAAATTGAAAGGTTTTGTGAATTCTACATCACATGTTTGTCCAAAACCTATCAATTCCGTTCCTATAAGTGAAAATGTCATAAATTTTGACAAAGCCAAAGTCAAAATTGAAGATTGTGATGAAATATCTGATGATGAAAAAGAAAAGAATAGAAAAACATTTTTGAAATTAACTGAAATGTTTAAAAATACTGTTTTACATTCTACTGAGAAAGGTGAATGCTCAACGCAAAAACCTGTAAAGAAGAATGCAGAATAGAAACAATCAGATAAATCATCCAATCGTTATGAAAAATTACAAAAATCTAAAAATCAAAACTCAAAAATAGTTGGTAATTCGTGGTGCAGGTTTGACCACAGTTCTCAAAAGCCAAATTCAACTTACAGGAGAAGATGGGATGAAGATTCTTCAAGGACAAATCATTACAATGATAGAAAACAAAGAAATGGTGATTACCACAAGGCAAATCAATGCTTTGATCTAAGTGTGTGGTATGAAAATAGTGAAAGGTATGATAACAGAGTGTGTTACACTTGTGGCTATCAAGGACACATTGCTGTTAACTGCCAACGTCAGAGATTCGAAACGAGAAGATGCTATAATTGCCACATCAGAGGACATGTTGCTAGAGATTGCCCAATGAGATCAAAGGCACGATCGAGGGCTGATTCTCAAAGAATGGCAAAGAAGACAGTCAATGTCAAGCCCAAAGAACAGAAGGTTCAAGAACCTAAAGTTCAGGAAGCAAAAGTAAAACTTTCTCAGGGGCAGAAAGACAGACTGCGAAAGAAAAGGAAGAAGGCTAGTGAATATCTTGAGAAAATTTTGTCCTCGGATAAAACTGGTAATCCGAGTAAAAGTTCTGATGAATTGCTTTTCCCAACTGCAAAGGCAAGCAAAACAAAGTCATCAGATACACATCTGAGGACGAACAGGAAAGAAAAAAAAAGTTAAAGAAAGAAAAATTAACTAATCAAAATGATAACCAATCAAAGAAAGTTAATTTTTCTGACAAAATATTGATCAAGGTTTTTGAATATAAAAGAGACTGTGAAAGTTTATTCATTTCACAACCTAATAAAAAAGGAAAACCTAGATCTAGTAAGCATTGGGTACCAATGAAGGTTGGCGATGAATTTGTTTCTTCAAAAACAAAGGGGCCAACATCAGGCGATGAATCTGACGTCTCAAAGTCAGACAAGCCACAATTAGGCAATGATTCTGGTTTGTCAAAACCAGAAGAGCCATTTATTGAGGTAAAAGTTGTTAAACCCAAGGCTGGTCAGGCTTGGGTAGATCTTTTCAAATGAAAAACCTGACTTGCCGGAGCTTCCAGGTTGGTAAATGTGAAGCAGGTATCGGCATCATTCTTGAGAAATTCACAGGATGGTAACTGTGATATTTCGATTTACATGTGGTAAATCAGGGACATTAAGTTGTACTTGATTTTCTACTAAGTGTTTGTTGTTGACACGGATCTTAATTGTTAATTCTTTAAAATGGTTAAAGGTAAACAATGTGATGAAACCCCGAGTTTGTGAAATGACACACAAAACTAATTTTCCGGAAAAACCATTTGATTAAAACAAACTTAAGTGTTTTGAAATCTAAATGGGAAAATAGTTTGTTGTCAGGGGGAGTTCTGATTGTTAAGCCAAGAGAATGGCGAATTGAAGTGATTTGATATCAGTTTGTCAATTTTTTTTGTATAGTTTGTTTTCAAATTTTCCTAGAAAATCAAAATTGGAACATATTTTGATTTTAGGGGGAGAAAATTTTATAAAAAATAGAAAATTTGAAAATGCCAAAAACATTGAAAAAATGAAAATGAGTTTTGTCGTGAAAAAGAGGAAATGATAGTAAATCAGTGAACTTTCACAGCATGCTAAGGATATGAAATGTCAAATGTGATAAACGGTCTCACTGATGATGTGCCAGTAGGTTTTTGTACATTTAGTAGATTGTGACGAGATATAAACATAAATTTCAAACTTGCTTGTTCTGTGGGTTAACATAAACTTGGATATATAGGTAACCCCTGAAATCTCGTTTGAAAGGTCCCATATTCTGAGATACTAGGTCTTTATACTCCATGATATCTGGGGTATTATCCCAGGACTTCTGCTGAAAGGAATTTCTGACCTAGTCCTGGAATAATACTTTCTGCAAATGCTTGAAACATAGCATCGCCCTCAGCAAGCTGATGAAACAATAAAATTGATAGTCGCTGCTGTTGTAATGCAAAAGATCCTCTAAAGGGGACACACTTAAAAGTCAACTAGGCTCTTTGCTGAACGAAAGTTCTGACCTGAGCTATCACGGTTGCATAATTTATTCCCCTGACAGATATCATTTGTGGTATACTCATCTGTAAGACTGAATATTTGGGATCTGGATACGGGAGTATATTCAAGTAGTGGGACACTCGGATAAGTTCAAGTGCTTAAAACATTAATATCGTATCTCGGATCAATTGAACTTTGTGTGAAAATTTAAGTGGACCAGTATACTGACAATCAAGGTGAATCGTTTAGAACTGTAAATGATTAAAGCTTAATGGTGTTTGTGATTTGTTTCATGAACTGATATGATCCTCTTACACAAACTCACAAAAATATTGTTTGTATATATTTGTTTACTGCATTTCTTTAAATTCAAAATCCAAAAAGATTTTCGACAACTGATGTTGAAAAGCAGATATTCAAAATTTCAAGTGCTAAACATGATGAATTGGTTTGGGAGAGTTTGTTGAAAACTTTGAATGTCATATAAAATTATTTTGAAAAATTGAGGGGTTAGTTAATCAAGGTCATTTATTTGAACTTGATGTAACTAGTATGTTTGTTGGTTGAAGGCTTTCTACCTGTAAGTTTTTAAATTTAATGGTTATAAATTTGTGAAACTTATATTGTGGTAGAGGATGTGCAGGTTAAACAGGTTTGGACTTCATTATTCCCAACGGCAGCTAAATGACAAAGTTTGAACCAGACATCTCAGATTCTAGCATATTGAGAGGGGGAGTCAATGAAAGGAGGAGTCTGGATCAACATTCAAAGGGAAGAAAGGAGTTAGAGCCAGGAGGACAAGATCCTGAAACCTGTGAAGAGAAAGTGTTTTTGTGGAAAAGACAGAGTTGGAGAAAAGACCAAGACTGAAGACTCAGGAGCTGAAGACTTCGTCAACATCCAAGGGGGAGTCTGTTAGTGCATGGAATGTCTGTTGACTTCGTCTGCATTAGGTCTTGTGTCTAGATTGTTTAAAAGATCACACAATAGGGTTTAAGTTAGGGTTTTTATGGTTGAAACACAAGATTTCGCTTGAGAGTGTATGTGGATGCTTGAAGCGAAATCAACACAATAGATTTCGCTTCAGACAGCCTCAAGCGAAATCACATATATTATAAATAGGTGTGTTGGTCATTTGAGTTGTAACAGTTGTCATTGTATGTGTGACGAAGTGCTGACGGATCTGTATCAGAAAACCTTGTACAAGCACTCAAATTAATCAGAAAAGAAAGATTAAAAGGATTAGAGCTGTTATGACTTAGTTTACTTTGATTCCGCCTCTGTAAACTGAGATGAACTGCCTTGACTGACATTTTAGGGTCATACAACGGTCCAACAAAACCAAGGTGAGTTCACACACTCTACAAAGCATGGGATTCCCAGGGGATGGGAATGGGGTTAAGGAACACGGATTCCTCGTCCTTACTTGGGTAGGACAGTATTGGTTCAGGAATATAATTCCTCGTCCTCAGGGACAGATAACTCGTACTAGACCAAAACTCTATCACGAAGTCCCTCCTTTTTATATCGACTTAATCGCCGGGCCAATGGCGAGCGAGTCATTAGTTAGATAGCGCTATTTAGGTCTGACAAGCCTCACACCGTGCCGCAGAGGACGGGCGTGAACTAATGGATCTGGGCACGTCAATGATGATAGACATTGACAGTTCAGGGCACATAAACATGACTACAGTCAGCAGTCGATATGGTAACGAGTCTAGTGTATACATGGGGTAGCCCCCACGGCCGAAACGCCAGATAACTAACACGGGGTAGCCCCCACGGCTGGATTGCCAGAGTAAATGGGTTAAACAAATCACGTTTTCAACTATGGGGTAACCCCCACGGCAGGATGCCAGTTAAAGGAAACTGTTTTTGAAACAACTTAAAACGAACACCCAACAGTGAACTCACTCAACTTGTTGTTGACTCGTTACTACATGCTTTGCAGGTCAATAGGTGCTTAGCTGGAGCTTGCATGGAAGAGAGTCGTTGTGGGACATGGACAGCTGTGTGCCATGTTAAACTTTGAAATAATTAAACTTACGTTATGGCTTTAAACATTATGCTTCCGCTTGCAACTTAAACTATGTTTTTGTTTGGACACCAATTGTATTGGTTGGATTTTATAATTACTTACATGCTTGTTCAATATGATTGGTGGCTGGATCCTGGTCAGTCACGCCTCCAAGCGGTGGTACTCCGCAGGTGGATTTTGGGGGTGTGACATAATTGATGGTGAAAGGTCTGGTGGAAAGAAAAGCTGCTTCTAGGAGGTTGTCAAGTGTTTTCGCTCGACGATTCCATTCTTGGGTGGTTGGTTTAGCTCTTGTTCCTGTAACTAGAATTCTAGCCCGTTATATCCCATTTTAATTTTTCACCATTGTGAACCTTACGCCTTTTTTGCTCTCTGATCAAGGTTCCCGGCATTGAAAAATCTTCGAAAACTAAATCACACGTGTATATGTTGACATTTAAGAGATATATAGTCAAGAAAATCAAGGGCAATGGTGATATATATGCGGATTAGACACAAAAAAAACACTCAACAAATACCTACAATTTACGGAATGTGTTTAGTGACGGCATCAGATTCCTAATTGATGGAGAAAGGTCTGGTGGCAAGAAAAGCTGCTTCTAGGAGGTTGTCAAGTGTTTTCGCTTGACGATTCCATTCTTGGGTGGTTGGTTTGGCCCTTGTTCCTGTAACTCGAATCCTAGCCCGGTATATCTCATTTTAATTTTACACCATTGTGAACCTTACGCCTTTGTACTCTCTGATCGAGGTTCTCGACATTGAAAAATCTTCGTAAACTAAATCACACGTGTATATGTTGACATTTAAGAGATATACAGTCAAGAAAATCAAGGGCAATGGTGATATATATGCGGATTAGACACAAAAAAAACACACTCAACAAATGGCTACAACTTAAGGAATGCGTTTAGTGACGGCATCAGATTTCTAATTGATGGAGAAAGGTCTGGTGGCAAGAAAAGCTGCTTCTAGGAGGTTGTCAAGTGTTTTCGCTCGACGATTCCATTCTTGGGTAGTTGGTTTGGCCCTTGTTCCTGTAACTCGAATCCTAGCCCGGTATATCCCATTTTAATTTTACACCATTCTGAAACTTACGCCTTTTTTACTCTCTGATCGAGGTTTCGGCATTGAAAAATCTTCGTAAACTAAATCACACATGTATATGTTGACATTTTAGAGATATACAGTCAAGAAAATCAAGGGCAATGGTGATATATATGCGGATTAGACACCAAAAAAAAATCACTCAACAAATGGCTACAATTTAAGGAATGTGTTTAGTGACGTCATCAGATTCCTAATTGATGGAGAAAGGTCTGGTGGCAAGAAAAGCTTCTTCTAGGAGGTTATCAAGTGTTTTCTCTTGACGATTCCATTCTTGGGTGGTTGGTTTGGTTATTGTTCCTGTAACTCGAATCCTAGCCCGGTATATCCCATTTTAATTTTACACTATTGTGAACCTTACGCCTTTTTTACTCTCTGATCGAGGTTCTCGGCATTGAAAAATCTTCTTAAACTAAATCACACGTGTATATGTTGACATTTAAGAGATATACAGTCAAGAAAATCAAGGGCAATGGTGATATATATGCGGATTAGACACCAAAAAAAAAAACACTCAACAAATGGCTACAATTTAAGGAATGTGTTTAGTGACGGCATCAGATTCCTAATTGATGGAGAAAGGTATTGTGGTAAGAAAAGCTGCTTTTAGGAGGTTGTCAAGTGTTTTCGTTCGACGATTCCATTCTTGGGTGGTTGGTTTGGCCCTTGTTCCTGTAACTCGAATCCTAGCCCGGTATATCCTATTTTAATTTTACACCATTATGAACCTTACGCCTTTTTTAATCTCTGATCGAGGTTCTCGGCATTGAAAAATCTTCGTAAACTAAATCACACGTGTATATGTTGACATTTAAGAGATATACAGTCAAGAAAATTAAGGGAAATGGTGATATATATGCGGAATAGACACCAAAAAAAAATCACTCACCAAATGGCTACAATTTAAGGAATGTGTTTAGTGACGGCATCAGATTCCTAATTGATGGAGAAAGATCTGGTGGCAAGAAAAGCTGCTTCTAGGAGGGTGTAAAGTATTTTCGCTCGTCGATTCCATTCTTGGGTGGTTGGTTTGGCCCTTGTTCCTGTAACTCCAATCCTAGAATGGTATATTCCAATTTAATTTTACACAATTGTGAACTTTACGCCTTTTTTACTCTCTGATCGAGGTTCTCGGCATAGAAAAATCTTCGTAAACTAAATCACACGTGTATATGTTGACATTTAAGAGATATACAGTCAAAAAATATCCAGGGCAATGGTGATATATATGCGGATTAGACACAAAAAAAACACTCAACAAATGGCTACAATTTAAGGAATGTGTTTAGTGACGGCATCAAATTGCTAATTGATGGTGAAAGGTCTGGTGGGAAGAAAAGCTGCTTTTAGGAGGGTGTCAAGTGTTTTCCTTCGACGATTAGGTTCTTGGGTGGTTAGTTTGGACCTTGTTCCCGTAACTCGAATCCTAGCCTGGTATATGCCATTTTAATTTTAAACCATTGTGAAACATACGCCTTTTTTACTCTCTGATCGAGGTTCTCGGCATTGAAAAATCTACGTAAACTAAATCACACGTGTATATGTTGACATTTAAGAGATATACAGTCAAGAAAATCAAGGGCAATGGTGATATATGTGCGCGTATTAGACACAAAAAACACACTCAACAAATGGCTACAATTTAAGGAATGTGTTTAGTGACGGCATTAGATCCCTAATTGATGGAGAAATGTCTGGTGGAAAGAAAAACTACTTCTTGGAGGTTGTTAAGTGTTTTCGCTCGACGATTCCATTCTTGGGTGGTTGGTTTGGCCCTTGTTCCTGTTACTCGAATCCTAGCCCGGTATATCCCATTTTAATTTTACACCATTGTGAACCTTACGCCTTTTTTACTCTCTGATCGAGGTTCTCGGCATTGAAAAATCTTCGTAAACTAAATCACACGTGTATGTGTTGACATTTAAGAGATATACAGTCAAGAAAATCAAGGGCAATGGTGATATATATGCGGATTAGACACAAAAACAAAATCACTCAACAAATGGCTACAATTTAAGGAATGTGTGTAGTGACGGCATCAAATTCCTAATTAATGGAGAAAGGTCTGGTGGCAAGAAAAGCTGCTTCTAGGAGGTTGTCAAGTCTTTTCGCTCGACGATTCCATTCTTGGGTGGTTGGTTTGGCCCTTGTTCTTGTAACTCGAATCCTAGCCCGGTATATCCAATTTTAATTTTACGCCATTGTGAACCTTACGCCTTTTTTACTCTCTGATCGAGGTTATCGGCATTGAAAAATCTTCGTAAACTAAATCACGCGTGTATATGTTGACTTTTAAGAGATATACAGTCAAGAAAATCAAGGGCAATGGTGATATATATGCGGATTAGACACAAAAAAAAACACACTCAAAAAATGGCTACAATTTAAGGAATGTGTTTAGTGACGGCATCAGATTCCTAATTGATGGAGAAAGCTCCGGTGGCAAGAAAAGCATCTTCTAGGAGGTTGTCAAGTGTTTTCACTCGACGATTCCATTCTTGGGTGGTTGGTTTGGCCCTTGTTACTGTAACTCGAATCCTAGCACGGTTTATCCCATTTTAATTTTACACCATTGTGAACCTTACGCCTTTTTTACTCTCTGATCGAGGTTCTCGGCTTTGAAAAATCTTCGTAAACTAAATCACACGTGTATATGTTGACATTTAAGAGATATACAGTTAAGAAAATCAAGGGCAATGGTGATATATATCCCGATTAGACACCAAAAATAAAACGCGCTCAACAAATGGCTACAATTTAAGGAATGTGTTTAGTGACGGCATCAAATTCCTAATTGATGGAGAATGGTCTGGTGGCAAGAAAAGCAACTTCTAGAAGGGTGTCAAGTATTTCGCTCGACGATTCCATTCTTGGGTGGTTGGTTTGGACCTTGTTCCTGTAACTCGAATCCTAGCCTGGTATATACCATTTTAATTTTACACCATTGTGAACCTTACGCCTTTTTTACTCTCTGATCGAGGTTCTAGGCATTGAAAAATCTTCGTAAACTAAATCACACGTGTATGTGTTGACATTTAAGAGATATACAGTCAAGAAAATCAAGGGCAATGGTGATATATATGCGGATTAGACACCAAAAAAAATCACTCAACAAATGGCTACAATTTAAGGAATGTGTTTAGTGACGGCATCAGATTCCTAATTGATAGAGAAATTTCTGGTGGAAAGAAAAGCTGCTTCTATGAAGGTGCCAAGTATTTTCGCTCGACGATTCCATTCTTGGGTGGTTGGTTTGGACCTTGTTCCTGTAACTCGAATCTTAGCCTAGTATATCCCATTTTAATTTTACACCATTGTGAATCTTACGCCTTTTTTACTCTCTGATCGAGGTTCTCGGCATTGAAAAATCTTCGTAAACTAAATCACACGTGTATATGTTGACATTTAAGAGATATACAGTCAAAAAATATCCAGGGCAATGGTGATATATATGCGGATTAGACACAAAAAAAACACTCAACAAATGGCTACAATTTAAGGAATGTGTTTATTGACGGCATCAAATTGCTAATTGATGGAGAAAGGTCTCGTGGGAAGAAAAGCTGCTTCTAGGAGGGTGTCAAGTGTTTTCGTTCGACGATTAGGTTCTTGGGTGGTTGGTTTGGACCTTGTTCCTGTAACTCGAATCCTAGCCTGGTATATGCCATTTTAATTTTAGACCATTGTGAAACTTACGCCTTTTTTACTCTCTGATCGAGGTTCTCGGCATTAAAAAATTTACGTAAACTAAATCACACGTGTATATGTTGACATTTAAGAGATATACAGTCAAGAAAATCAAAGGCAATGGTGATATATGTGCGCGTATTAGACACAAAAAACACACTCAACAAATGGCTACAATTTAAGGAATGTGTTTAGTGACGGCATTAGATCCCTAATTGATGGAGAAATGTCTGGTGGAAAGAAAAGCTACTTCTTGGAGGTTGTTAAGTGTTTTCGCTCGACGATTCCATTCTTGGGTGGTTGGTTTGGCCCTTGTTCCTGTAACTCGAATCCTAGCCCGGTATATCCCATTTTAATTTTACACCATTGTGAACCTTACGCCTTTTTTACGCTCTGATCGAGGTTCTCGGCATTGAAAAATCTTCGTAAACTAAATCACACGTGTATATGTTGACATTTAAGAGATATACAGTCAAGAAAATCAAGGGTAATGGTGATATATATGCGGATTAGACACCAAAAAAAAAATCACTCAACAAATGGCTACAATTTAAGGAATGTGTTTAGTGACGGCATCAAATTCCTAATTAATGGAGAAAGGTCTGGTGGCAAGAAAAGCTGCTTCTAGGAGGTTGTCAAGTCTTTTCGCTCGACGATTCCATTCTTGGGTGGTTGGTTTGGCCCTTGTTCTTGTAACTCGAATCCTAGCCCGGTATATTCAATTTTAATTTTACGCCATTGTGAACCTTACGCCTTTTTTACTCTCTGATCGAGGTTCTCGGCATTGAAAAATCTTCGTAAACTAAATCACGCGTGTATATGTTGACATTTAAGAGATATACAGTCAAGAAAATCAAGGGCAATGGTGATATATATGCGGATTAGACACCAAAAAAACATACTCAAAAAATGGCTACAATTTAAGGAATGTGTTTAGTGACGGCATCAGATTCCTAATTGATGGAGAAAGCTCCGGTGGCAAGAAAAGCATCTTCTAGGAGGTTGTCAAGTGTTTTCACTCGACGATTCCATTCTTGGGTGGTTGGTTTGGCCCTTGTTACTGTAACTCGAATCCTAGCACGGTTTATCCCATTTTAATTTTACACCATTGTGAACCTTACGCCTTTTTTACTCTCTGATCGAGGTTCTCGGCTTTGAAAAATCTTCGTAAATTAAATCACACGTGTATATGTTGACATTTAAGAGATATACAGTCAAGAAAATCAAGGGCAATGGTGATATATATGCGGATTAGACACCGAAAAAAACACACTCGAAAAATGGCTACAATTTAAGGAATGTGTTTAGTGACGGCATCAGATTCCTAATTGATGGAGAAAGCTCCGGTGGCAAGAAAAGCAGCTTCTAGGAGGTTGTCAAGTGTTTTCACTCGACGATTCCATTATTGGGTGGTTGGTTTGGCCCTTGTTCCTGAAACTCGAATCCTAGCACGGTTTATCCCATTTTAATTTTACACCATTGTGAACCTTACGCCTTGTTTACTCTCTGATCGAGGTTCTCGGCATTGAAAAATCTTCATAAACTAAATCACACGTGTATATGTTGACATTTAAGAGATATACAGTCAAGAAAATCAAGGGCAAAGGTCATATATATGCGGATTAGACACCAAAAAAAATCACTCAACAAATGGATACAATTTAAGGAATGTGTTTAGTGACGGCATCAGATTCCTAATTGATGGAGAAAGGTCTGGTGGCAAGAAAAGCTGCTTCTAGGAGGTTGTCAAGTGTTTTCGCTCGATGATTCCATTCTTGGGTGGTTGGTCTGGCACTTGTTCCTGTAACTCGAATCCTAGCACGGTATATCCCATTTTAATTTTACACCAACCTTACGTCTTTTTTACTCTCTGATAGAGGTTCTCAGCATTGAAAAATCTTCATAAACTAAATCACACGTATATATGTTGACATTTAAGAGATATACAGTCAAGAAAATCAAGGGCAATGGTGATATATATGCGGATTAGACACCAAAAAAAAAACACACTCAACAAATGGCTACAATTTAAGGAATGTGTTTAGTGACGGCATCAGATTCCTAATTGATGGAGAAAGGTCTGGTGGCAAGAAAAGTTACTTCTAAGAGGGTGTCAAGTATTTTCGCTCGACGATTCCATTCTTGGGTGGTTGGTTTGGATCTTGTTCCTGTAACTCGAATCCTAGCCCGGTATATCCCATTTTAATTTTACACCATTGTGAACCTTACGCCTTTTTTACTCTCTAATTGAGGTTCTCGGCATTGAAAAATCCTCGTAAATAAAATCACACGTGTATAAGTTGACATTTAAGAGATATACAGTCAAGAAAATCAAGGGCAATGGTGATATATATGCTGATTAGACACCAAAAAAACACACTCAACAAATGGCTACAATTTAAGGAATATGTTTAGTGATGGCATCAGATTTCTAATTGATGGAGAAAGGTCCGGTGGCAAGAAAAGCTGCTTCTAGGAGGTTAACAAATGTTTTCACTCGACGATTCCATTCTTGGGTGGTTGGTTTGGCCCTTGTTCCTGTAACTCGAATCCTAGCACGGTATATCCTATTTTAATTTTAAACCATTGTGAACCTTACGCCTTTTTTACTCTCTGATCGAGGTTCTCGTCATTGAAAAATCTTCGTAAACTAAATCACACGTGTATGTGTTGACATTTAAGAGATATACAGTCATGAAAATCAAGGGCAATGGTGACATATATGCGGATTAGACACCAAAAAAAATCACTCAACAAATGGCTACAATTTAAGGAATGTGTTTAGTGACGGCATCAAATTACTAATTGATGGAGAAACGTCTGGTGGCAAGAAAAGCTGATTCTAGGAGGTTGTCAAGTATTTTCGCTCGACGATCCCATTCTTGGGTGGTTGGTTTGTCCCTTGTTCCTGTAACTCGAATCCTAGCCCGGTATATACCATTTTAATTTTACCCCATTATGAACGTTACGCCTTTTTTACTCTCTGATCGAGGTTCTCGGCATTGAAAAATCTTCGTAAACTAAATCACACGTGTATATGTTGACATTTGAGAGATATACAGTCAAGAAAATCAAGGGCAATGGTGATATATATGCTGATTAGACACCAAAAAAAACACACTCAACAAATGGCTACAATTTAAAGAATGTGTTTAGTGATGGCATCAGATTCCTAATTGATGGAGAAAGGTCTGGTGGCAAGAAATACTGCTTTTAGGAGGTTGTCAAGTGTTTTCGCTCGACGATTCCACTCTTGGGTGGTTGGTTTGGCCCTTGTTCCTGTAACTCGAATCCTAGCACGGTATATCCTATTTTAATTTTACACCATTGTGAACCTTTCGCCTTTTTTACTCTCTAATCGAGGTTCTCGGCACTGAAAAATCTTCATAAACTAAATCACACGTGTATATATTGACATTTAAGAGATATACAGTCAAGAAAATCAAGGGCAAAGGTGATATATATGCGGATTAGACACAAAAAAAAATCACTCAACAAATAGCTACAATTTAAGGAATGTGTTTAGTGACGGCATCAGATTCCTAATTGATGGAGAAAGGTCTGGTGGCAAGAAAAGCTGCTTCTAGGAGGTTGTCAAGTGTTTTCGCTCGATGATTCCATTCTTGGGTGGTTGGTCTGGCCCTTGTTCCTGTAACTCGAATCCTAGCACGGTATATCCCATTTTAATTTTACACCAACCTTACGTCTTTTTTACTCTCTGATCGAGGTTCTCGGCATTGAAAAATCTTCATAAACTAAATCACACGTGTATATGTTGACATTTAAGAGATATATACAGTAAAGAAAATCAAGGGCAATGGTGATATATATGCGGATTAGACACAAAAAAACACACACTCAACAAATGGCTACAATTTAAGGAATGTGTTTAGTGACGGCATCAGATTCCTAATTGATGGAGAAAGTTCTGGTGGCAAGAAAAGTTACTTCTAGGAGGGTGTCAAGTATTTTCGCTCGACGATTCCATTCTTGGGTGGTTGGTTTAGACCTTGTTCCTGTAACTCGAATCCTAGCCTGGTATATCCCATTTTAATTTTACACCATTGTGAACCTTACGCCTTTTTTACTCTCTGATCGAGGTTCTCGTCATTAAAAATCTTGGAAAACTAAATCACACGTGTATATGTTGACATTTAAGAGATATACAGTCAAGAAAATCAAGGGCAATGGTGACATATATGCGGATTAGACACAAAAAAAACACACTCAAAAAATGGCTACAATTTAAGGAATATGTTTAATGACGGCATCAGATTTCTAATTGATGGAGAAAGGTCTGGTGGCAAGAAACGCTGCTTCTAGGTGGGTGTCAAGTATATTCGCTCGACGATTCCATTCTTGGGTGGTTGGTTTGGCCCTTGTTCCTGTAACTCGAATCCTAGCCCGGTATATCCCATTTTAATTTTACACCATTGTGAACCTTACGCCTTTTTTACTCTCTGGTCGAGGTTCTCGGCATTGAAAAATCTTCGTAAACTAAATCACACGTGCATATGTTGACATTTAAGAGATATACAGTCAAGAAAATCAAGGGCAATGGTGATATATATGCGGATTAGACACCAAAAAAACGCACTCAACAAATGGCTACAATTTAAGGAATGTGTTTAGTGATGGCATCAGATTCCTAATTGATGGAGAAAGGTCTGGTGGCAAGAAAAGTTACTTCTAGGTGGGTGTCAAGTATTTTCGCTCGACGATTCCATTCTTGGGTGGTTGGTTTGGACCTTGTTCCTGTAACTCGAATCCTAGCCCGGTATATCCCATTTTAATTTTACACTATTGTGAACCTTACGCCTTTTTTACTCTCTGATCGAGGTTCTCGGCATTGAAAAATCTTCGTAAACTAAATCACACGTGTATATGTTGACATTTAAGAGATATACAGTCAAGAAAATCAAGGGCAATGGTGATATATATGCTGATTAGACACCAAAAAAAACACACTCAACAAATGGCTACAATTTAAGGAATGTGTTTAGTGATGGCATCAGATTCCTAAATGATGGAGAAAGGTCCGGTGGCAAGAAAAGCTGCTTCTAGGAGGTTGACAAGTGTTTTCGCTCGACGATTCCATTCTTGGGTGGTTGGTTTGGCCCTTGTTCCTGTAACTCGAATCCTAGCACGGTATATCCTATTTTAATTTTACACCATTGTGAACCTTACGCCTTTTTTACTCTCTGATCGAGGTTCTCGTCATTGAAAAATATTCGTAAACTAAATCACACGTGTATATGTTGACATTTAAGAGATATACAGTCATGAAAATCAAGGGCAATGGTGACATATATGCGGATTAGACACCAAAAAAAATCACTCAACAAATGGCTACAATTTAAGGAATGTGTTTCGTGACGGGATCAAATAACTAATTGATGGAGAAACGTCTGGTGGCAAGAAAAGCTGTTTCTAGGAGGGTGTCAAGTATATTCGCTCGACGATTCCATTCTTGGGTGGTTGGTTTGGCCCTTGTTCCTGTAACTCGAATCCTAGCCTGTTATATCCCATTTTAATTTTACACCATTGTGAACCTTACGCCTTTTTTATTCTCTGATCGAATTTCTAGGCATTGAAAAATCTTCGTAAACTAAATCACACATGTATATGTTGACATTTAAGAGATATACAGTCAAGAAAATCAAGGGCAACGGTGATATATATGCGGATTAGACACAAAAAAAAAAACACACTCAACAAATGGCTACAATTTAAGGAATATGTTTAGTGACGGCACCAGGTTTCTAATTGATGGAGAAAGGTCTGGTGGCAAGAAACGCTGCTTCTAGGTGGGTGTCAAGTATATTCGCTCGACGATTCCATTCTTGGGTGGTTGGTTTGGCCCTTGTTCCTGTAACACGAATCCTAGCCCGGTATATCCCATTTTAATTTTACACCATTGTGAACCTTACGCCTTTTTTACTCTCTGATCGAGGTTCTCGGCATTGAGAAATCTTCGTAAACTAAATCACACGTGTATATGTTGATATTTAAGAGATATACAGTCAAGAAAATCAAGGGCAATGGTGATATATATACGGATTTGACACCAAAAAAAACACACTCAACAAATGGCTACAATTTAAGGAATGTGTTTAGTGACGGCATCAGATTCCTAATTGATGGAGAAAGGTCTGGTGGCAAGAAAAGCTGCTTCTAGGAGGGTGTCAAGTAATTTCGCTTTACGATTCCATTCTTGGGTGGTTGGTTTGGCCCTTGTTCCTATAACTCGAATCATATCCCGGTATATCCTATTTTAATTTTAAACCATTGTGAACTTTACGCCTTTTTTACTCTCTGATCGAGGTTCTCGGCAGTGAAAAATCTTCGTAAACTAAATCACACGTCTATATGTTGACATTTAAGAGATATACAGTCAAGAAAATCAAGGGCAATGGTGATATATATGCGGATTAGCACAAAAAACACACACCAACAAATGGCTACAATTTAAGGAATGTGTTTAGTGACGGCATCAGACTCCTAATTGATGGAGAAAGGTCTGGTGGAAAGAAAAGCTGCTTCTAGCAGGTTGTCAAGTGTTTTCACTTGACGATTCCATTCTTGGGTGGTTGGTTTGGCCCTTGTTCCTGTAACTCGAATCCTACCCCGGTATATCCCATTTTAATTTTACCCCATTGTGAACCTTACGCCTTTTTTACTCTCTGATCGAGGTTCTCGGCAT
This sequence comes from Helianthus tuberosus, assembly GCA_030545235.1. Classification (NCBI taxonomy): domain Eukaryota; kingdom Viridiplantae; phylum Streptophyta; class Magnoliopsida; order Asterales; family Asteraceae; genus Helianthus; species Helianthus tuberosus. Next base: position 215,483,137 of record CM060406.1, read on the forward strand.
TGAAAAATCTTCGTAAACTAAATCACACGTGTATATGTTGATATTTAAGAGATATACAGTCAAGAAAATCAAGGGCAATGGTGATATATATACGGATTTGACACCAAAAAAAACACACTCAACAAATGGCTACAATTTAAGGAATGTGTTTAGTGACGGCATCAGATTCCTAATTGATGGAGAAAGGTCTGGTGGCAAGAAAAGCTGCTTCTAGGAGGGTGTCAAGTATTTTCGCTTTACGATTCCATTCTTAGGTGGTTGGTTTGGCCCTTGTTCCTATAACTCGAATCATATCCCGGTATATCCTATTTTAATTTTACACCATTGTGAACTTTACGCCTTTTTTACTCTCTGATCGAGGTTCTCGGCAGTGAAAAATCTTCGTAAACTAAATCACACGTCTATATGTTGACATTTAAGAGATATACAGTCAAGAAAATCAAGGGCAATGGTGATATATATGCGGATTAGCACAAAAAACACGCACCAACAAATGGCTACAATTTAAGGAATGTGTTTAGTGACGGCATCAGACTCCTAATTGATGGAGAAAGGTCTAGTGGAAAGAAAAGCTGCTTCTAGCAGGTTGTCAAGTGTTTTCACTTGACGATTCCATTCTTGGGTGGTTGGTTTGGCCCTTGTTCCTGTAACTCGAATCCTACCCCGGTATATCCCATTTTAATTTTACCCCATTGTGAACCTTACGCCTTTTTTACTCTCTGACCGAGGTTCTCGGCATTGAAAAATCTTCGTAAACTAAATCACACGTGTATATGTTGACATTTAAGAGATATACAGTCAAGAAAATCAAAGGCAATGGTGATATATATGCGGATTAGACACAAAAAAAAAAACACACTCAACAAATGGCTACAATTTAAGGAATGTGTTTTGTGACGACATCAGATTCCTAATTGATGGAGAAAGGTCTGGTGGCAAGAAAAGATGCTTCCAGGTGGTTGTCAAGTGTTTTCGCTCAACGATTCCATTCTTGGGTGGTTGGTTTGGCCCTTGTTCCTGTAACTCGAATCCTAGCCCGGTATATCTCTTTTTAATTTTACACCATTGTGAACCTTACGCCTTTTTTGCTCTCTGATCGAGGTTCTCGGCATTGAAAAATCTTTGTAAACTAAATCACACATGTATATGTTGACATTTAAGAGATATACAGTCAAGAAAATCAAGGGCAATGGTGATATATGTACGGATTAGACACCAAAAAAAAACACTCAACAAACGGCTACAATTTAAGGAATGTGTTTAGTGACGGCATCAGATTCCTAATTGATGGAAAAAGGTCTGGTGGCAAAAAGCTGCTTCTAGGAGGTTGTCAAGTGTTTTCCCTTGACGATTCCATTCTTGGGTGGTTGGTTTGGCCCTTGTTCCTGTAACTCGAATCCTAGCCCGGTATATCCCATTTTAATTTTACACCATTGTAAACCTTACGCCTTTTTTACTCTCTGATCGAGGTTCTCGGTATTGAAAAATCTTCGTAAACTAAATCACATGTGTATATGTTGACATTTAAGAGATATACAGTCAAGAAAAGCAAGGGCAATGGTGATATATATGCGGATTTGACACCAAAAAAAAAACACACTCAACAAATGGCTACAATTTAAGGAATGTGTTTAGTGACGGCATCAGATTCCTAACTTATGGAGAAAGCTCTGGTGGCAAGAAAAGCTGCTTCTAGGAGGGTGTCAAGTATTTTCGCTCGACGATTCCATTCTTGGGTGGTTTTTGGCCCTTGTTCCTGTAACTCGAATCCTAGCCCGGTATATCACATTTTAATTTTACACCATTGTGAACCTTACGCCTTTTTTACTCTCTGATCGAGGTTCTCGGCATTGAAAAATCTTCGTAAACTAAATCACACGTGTATATGTTGACATTTAAGAGATATACAGTCAAGAAAATCAAGGGCAATGGTGATATATATGCGGATTAGACACCAAAAAAAACACACTCAACAAACGGCTACAATTTAAGGAATGTGTTTAGTGACGGCATCAGATTCCTAATTAATGGAGAAAGGTCTGGTGGCAAGAAAAGTTGCTTCTAGGAGGGTGTCAAGTATTTTCGCTTTACGATTCCATTCTTGGGTAGTTGGTTTGTCCTTGTTCCTGTAACTCGAATCCTATCCCGGTATATCCCATTTTAATTTTACACCATTGTGAACCTTACGCCTTTTTTACTCTCTGATCGAGGTTCTCGGCATTGAAAAATCTTTGTAAACTAAATCACACGTGTATATGTTGACATTTAAGAGATATACAGTCAAGAAAATCAAGGGCAATGGTGATATATATGTGGATTAGACACCAAAAAAAACACACCAACAAATGGCTACAATTTAAGGAATGTGTTTAGTGACGACATCAGACTCCTAATTGATGGAGAAATGTCTGGTGGAGAGAAAAGCTGCTTCAAGCAGGTTGTCAAGTGTTTTCACTTGACGATTCCATTCTTGGGTGGTTGGTTTGGCCCTTGTTCCTGTAACTCGAGTGATTCACTAAAAATACACCTTCGGCCGAGTGTGAGTGATTTCCCCGTGAGGTATGTGAACTTGTATATAAATAGAATTTTAAAAAGGCATGTTATGCCCAAATAAGTAATTTCTTTTATGAAAAGTTCTAAATAAATCATTACGAATAGGAGTGTAAATAAATAAAAATAAAACCCAAAAAGATCTTGGAAATCCCGACACTCTACGACAAGCCCAAAACCTTCTCTTCTACCTATTCCATTTGGGAGTGTAAGCCACATATTAAAGAGTTTTGCTTGAGGACAAGCAAAAGTTCAAGTGTGGGGGTATTTGATGTGTGCAAAATGCAACATATAAATTACATCAAATAAGGCATAAAACTAACCCTTTTTAAGTACTAATATTGGAAAAAGAGTGTTTTTGTCTTCCTTTTGTATTTTCAGGATTAAATGAGCTCAAAAACGCAAAAGAACCAAAAAGACAGCTAAATCCAACATAAATACAAGAAAAGGAATATTAGTGGACTGCCCGACCCCTCAACGGCACCTTCCAAAGCAAAGAAGAGAAATCAGAAGGCTGAACACGCCCCGTGCTCAGCCAGCACGGGGCCGTGCCCAAGAAGCAGCAGAAAAGACAAACCTATAGAAGCTTCTATTGCCCATCACGGGGCCGTGCCCAGCGGACACGGGGGCGTGTCGAAAGTACAGCAGGCGCATTTATTGTAATTGCGAATTACAATTAATGAGGAGAGAGATTGTCAGACAGACACGGGGCCGTGCCCAGCGGACACGGGGCCGTGTCCAGCTCTCTGTTCAGCCTATAAATAGGAGTGCTTGGATTCATTTCATCTCATCCCTTGGCACACCACCTCTCTCACACTTCATCCACCACCCACCACCATCACAACACCATCATCCACCACCATCATCCATTGTCCATCGTAGAGTGTGTGAGTCGTCTCGGGATCCAAGATTGATCGTAAGAGTTCTTGACAATCAAGGCCATGTTTGCCTAAGTCTCTTACATCACTTGGTGAAGACAAAGTGTCTAGTATAATACTTTTTATTTCTAATCTTTTGCACTTTTTATTTGGTTTTGTATTAATGACTTTAATAACTAGTTACTTATGTTGAAGGTGATCTTTCCTTATCGTTTGTCCGTGGTGTCTTGGCATTATTTTACTGTCTATATAAAATAAAGGATTTTCACCATTCATATCTCCACGGTCTATATGGAGATATGTTGGCTACCTGGTAGGGGGTTAAGGGAACGGTTTGGTAAAGGTCTTGCCATTGTTCAGCGTTTAGAGGTCCTGCAATGGACCTGGGTCAAATTTAGTAGGACCTCCTTCAATACTTCACGGTATTGGATGGCGGGGGTCCAAACTCTTTGATCCCCTCATAAGTTAACTACTATTAATACTATAACCCGGCTATTTAGGACTGTATCCCTGCTGACTCAGACTACTTAGCCGAGGGTAACGTCACCGCCAAAAGCGGGGCCTACCACAATACTGCATTAATAACTTAATTCATTATCTTCCAATAATCCACCCTTTTAGGATTGTATCCCTGCTGACTCAAACTACTGGGGTGAGGGTAACGTCACCTTCAAAAGAGGGGCCTACTACAATAACTAAGATAATCTCTTAATTATGTGCAAAAGTGCGGAAATAATCAAAGGTTATACTAGATACGAGTCGGAACCAAGTGATTCATCTTGTCTATCTGTTTTTTCTTTTATTTTTATTTTCAGCATTTTAGTTAGTTTCTAATTTTCTTAGTTTTAAACATTTTTTTAAACTTTTATTTTGGTTAGACGTTGAGGATAAACCGGTAGTAAAAGCTCTTGTGTCCTTGGACGACCTCGGTATCTTACCAACGCTATACTACACTCAACGATGGGTGCACTTGCCCATATGTGTGTTTAGTGTTAGTGAAATATCGTGTTTTATAAATTTAAAACTTGGCTAAAATAAGTGTTAAAAAGGGCTTAAAATATACACCTAATATATAACACTTAAACGCGCATCAAGTTTTTGGCGCCGCTGCCGGGGACACAAGGATTTTAAGAAAGTTAGGAATCAACGGCCTAATCATTTTTTATTTTTATTTTTATTTTTTTAGGATTTTCTTAGTTTTTCAGCTTCTGCAGCGCTCAGCACGGGCCGTGCCCAGCATCATCACTGAGAGTTTTTATTTTCTGAGTTACAGAGAGCTGAACACGGGGCCGTGTCGGTGCAACATGGGGTCGTGTCCAACTCCCAGTAACAGGGATCCAGAAATCAATTACTGTACCTCTGAACACGGGCCGTGTTCACTGAGCACGGGGCCGTGGTGAACATTCTGACCAGCGTTCTTTTCTGTTTTTGTTGCAGGACTTGGAACCCAGGCGCCACATTTGAACCTCCTACGTAGTGCATGAGCTCCAGTTCTAGTAGAGACATAAAAGAACCCTTAGAAGAACCCGAGCGCTTTCTCAGAAAAAGACTAAAAGCTAAAAATCAAGAGAAAGCTTCGGGGGACCCACTTCCAATGGCGGACCAACGTACCCTCATGGATTACCTACGGCCTACCGTAGGCAATCTTGGCGCCGCTATCAATGCACCGAATGTCGAGGCCAACAACTTCGAACTTCGGCCGCATTTGATACAAATGCTCCAAAACTCCGCAACCTTCCACGGGCTTGCGGACGAGGATCCCCATCTACATATTACTAACTTCTTAGAAATATGTGATACCTTTCGGATCAATGGAGCGTCAAATGACGCCATCCGCCTTCGAATGTTTCCATTTTCACTAAAAGACCGAGCTAAGGCTTGGCTTAACACCCTCCCAGTTGGATCGGTAAACACTTGGGATGAACTTGCCCAAAAGTTTTTATATAAGTATTTCCCTCCTGCTAAAATGGCTAAATTAATGACTGAAATTAATACATACTCACAAGAGGATGGGGAATCCTTATATGAAACTTGGGAAAGGTTCAAGGAGCTTCTAAGAAAGTGTCCTCATCACGGTCTAGCGGTGTGGCAACAAGTATCCACTTTCTACAATGGGTTGTTGCCACACACAAGACAAACACTTGACTCAAGCTCCGGGGGGCTCTTAGGTAATCGTCGCCCAAATGAAATATATAACCAGATTGAGGAAATTGCTCAAACCAATTTTCAATGGCACACTCCCCGAGGTAATAAATCTATTGCCCCGGGCGCCCATAAGGTTGATGAAAGCACCTCTTTACAAGCCCAAATCGAGGCCCTTTCTTCAAAAATCAAAAGGCTAGAAATGACAAAAACGGCCTCGGTTATGGCTTGTGAAGGGTGTGGTGGGTCACATGAAAATTGGAGTTGTATGAAAGAATTAGATGAACAAACTGAAACGGTAAACTACATGGATAATAGACCTAGGCCGTCGGGTCCTCCAACGGGTACCTACAACCAAGGATGGCGTAACCACCCAAATCTTGGTTGGAGAGATCCCGGCAATAGTAGTAACCAACAAAACCAACGAACTAATTTTCAACAACCGCAAAATTTTCCTCAACAACAAGGTGGAAGAGAAAGGCTTGAAGATACTGTATCTCGCCTCATCTCTGACACTGAAAAGAAAAACTCGGATCGATTTCAACAATTGGAATCGAATTTCAGAAATCAACAAGCTAGCATTCAAAACGTTGAAAAACAATTAAATCAACTAGCTCAAAATTTCTCCGAGAGACCACAAGGCGCGTTACCTAGTAATACCGAAACGAACCCGAAGGCACAAGTACATCTCATCACATTAAGAAATCGAACCGTGGGTCCCGAGGATGCTCCACTGCCGCCAAATGAAAGAAGCCATTCTAGCCAGCCTGTGACTCCTCCTGCGCCAGAAAAGGCTTCTACACCAAATCAAGAGCCCACCAAGACTCCTCCAATTCCGTACCCCGGTAGGTTGAATCGTCAAAAGACCGATGAGCAATTCGCAAAGTTCGAAAGTTTACTAAAACAATTGCATGTTAATATTCCTTTTATTGAGGTCCTAACCCAAATGCCTAAATATGCAAAATTCATGAGGGATTTCCTCACTCACAAAAGGAAAATTGAATCATTGCAATTAGTTAACTTAGGCGAAGAATGCTCAGCTTTAGTACTCAACAAACTTCCAAAAAAGAAAATCGACCCCGGGAGCTTCACAATCCCTTGTTCGATTGGGAAGTCCCCCGTCCGAAATGCTTTAGCCGATCTTGGGGCTAGCATCAACCTCATGCCCACATCAATGTTCAAGCGACTCGGCCTAGGAACAACAAGCCCTACAAAGATGAGCATACAACTCGCCGACAGGTCCGTCAAATTCCCACAAGGTGTCGCCGAAAATCTGCTAGTCAAGGTTGACAAATTCGTCTTTCCAACCGACTTTGTCATCCTAGACATGGAAGAAGACACCGAGGTCCCTCTCATCCTTGGGAGGCCATTCCTAGCCACCGCCCAAGCATTGGTGGATATGAACGACGGAACTCTAACATTGAAGTTTGGGGATGAGGAAGTGAAATTTGAATGTGGAAGGCGAGTAGAGGAAGAAGATCCGGTCAACTACATGAAGGTCATAGACTCAAGCTTGGATGACGCTCTCCGACGGTGTAACATGGGATGCAACACATCCCACTTGGGTAACATATGACCAGGCTTCGGGTCTAGCCAAGGACCCTTATAAACGTGGCGCACCATGGAGGCATTCCACGGAACTATCCTTAGTTTAATTTAGATTAATTTTTATGTTTTCTAGTTAGTTTTAATTTTCAGGAATAAAACACACTCATGGTGGTAAAGGATGAAAAGGGGAACGAGAAAAATAAACCCATGCACAAGAACAAGGCAACCCGACAATTCTCACCATTTCAGAAGGTTCAACACGGGCCGTGCCCAACCAACACGGCCCCGTGCTGAGCACCCTGCAGAAAAACGCCCAGTTCAGGTAACTGGACACGGGCCGTGTTCACCCAACACGCCCCCGTGTCCAGGCTTCTGTTTCTCTTGTTTTAATTTTGTTACTGGCACTTGAACACGGGGCCGTGCCCGGACAACACGGGGCCGTGTTCAGTGCCCAGTAATACAAATTTTTGCTTTTTAAACACTATTTTACACATCTAATCAACCTAAAAATTTATTTTTGGGACACATTGAGGACAATGTGTAATTTAAGTGTGGGGGGGGGGGGGATGCTAAAACCTTGAATTTTGCAAGTCCTAAATACAAGCCTTACACAAAACTCTATTGGAACCGCTAATCACCCCAAATTTTTTTCAAAAAATTCATTTTTTTTACTTGTCTAGGTTTAACTCGGAAAATTCAAGTTCTCAAAAAGGTTATATTTTTACAAATTTACAACCGATAGCGTAGTGATAAAAAGAACCAACATAAGAAAATTATGAAAAGGCATAGCAAACTTATTTAAAATTTGATTATATATACTTGATCACATAAATACCCATTCCCACAAAAGTGAGTTTTGAGCCTTTATTGAGCACACAATTACATATCATTTGACTAAATGCTCATTTTTCGTTTCTTGTGTGAATAGCCGCTTGGTTCTTACGACTCTAGAACTTGCCATGACAATACATTCCCGGTTCTTATCAACTTAAACCCGAGTAAGTAAATGATGGAGGCATTAGGACTAACCCTTTTTATTTCTACACCATTATTTTTCCTTTTTCTTTTACCACCTACCCAAAAAAATCCCCCTAGTTAGCCCCTTTGAGCCTAAACCTTTTCGTTTCATCACCCAAACAAAAAACCCTTTTACCCACCAAAACCTTTTTCATTTTTAACCCCTTATTTTAGTAACAAGTTCGGTTCTTCGTAAAAAAAAAAAAAAATTGTGTGACAATGATGAAGCAAAAAGAAAATAAACAAACAAGTTAATCAAAAATAACTTAGTTTGAATAAAAGCTTCATCAAAATAAAAAGTTGCAAAAATACGAAAACCGACACTTGTTACGCTTTTAGCCCTTTTTCTACTAACCACTAACCCAACCACCTACCTTTAACCATAGCCTAACCCTTAACCCACAAAGTCCTCTTGATATCTACAAAGGCATAAAAGTTAAAAAGGAGGAGGATTGATTTCTTGGCAAGCCTATGGTAGGAATAAGTTCCATGCCGCTCTCGAGTGATTCACTAAAAATACACATTCGGCCGAGTGTGAGTGATTTCCCCGTGAGGTATGTGAACTTGTATATAAATAGAATTTTAAAAAGGCATGTTATGCCCAAATAAGTAATTTCTTTTATGAAAAGTTCTAAATAAATCATTACGAATAGGAGTGTAAATAAATAAAAATAAACCCAAAAAGATCTTGGAAATCCCGACACTCTACGACAAGCCCAAAACCTTCTCTTCTACCTATTCCATTTGGGAGTGTAAGCCACATATTAAAGAGTTTTGCTTGAGGACAAACAAAAGTTCAAGTGTGGGGGTATTTGATGTGTGCAAAATGAAACATATAAATTACATCAAATAAGGCATAAAACTAACCCTTTTTAAGTACTAATATTGGAAAAAGAGTGTTTTTGTCTTCCTTTTGTATTTTCAGGATTAAATGAGCTCAAAAACGCAAAAGAAGCAAAAAGACAGCTAAATCCAACATAAATACAAGAAAAGGAATATTAGTGGACTGCCCGACCCCTCAACGGCACCTTCCAAAGCAAAGAAGAGAAATCAGAAGGCTGAACACGCCCCGTGCTCAGCCAGCACGGGGCCGTGCCCAAGAAGCAGCAGAAAAGACAAACCTATAGAAGCTTCTATTGCCCATCACGGGGCCGTGCCCAGCGGACACGGGGGCGTGTCGAAAGTACAGCAGGCGCATTTATTGTAATTGCGAATTACAATTAATGAGGAGAGAGATTGTCAGACAGACACGGGGCCGTGCCCAGCGGACACGGGGCCGTGTCCAGCTCTCTGTTCAGCCTATAAATAGGAGTCTCTTACATCCACCACCCACCACCATCACAACACCATCATCCACCACCATCATCCATTGTCCATCGTAGAGTGTGTGAGTCGTCTCGGGATCCAAGATTGATCGTAAGAGTTCTTGACAATCAAGGCCATGTTTGCCTAAGTCTCTTACATCACTTGGTGAAGACAAAGTGTCTAGTATAATACTTTTTATTTCTAATCTTTTGCACTTTTTATTTGGTTTTGTATTAATGACTTTAATAACTAGTTACTTATGTTGAAGGTGATCTTTTCTTATCGTTTGTCCGTGGTGTCTTGGCATTATTTTACTGTCTATATAAAATAAAGGATTTTCACCATTCATATCTCCACGGTCTATATGGAGATATGTTGGCTACCTGGTAGGGGGTTAAGGGAACGGTTTGGTAAAGGTCTTGCCATTGTTCAGCGTTTAGAGGTCCTGCAATGGACCTGGGTCAAATTTAGTAGGACCTCCTTCAATACTTCACGGTATTGGATGGCGGGGGTCCAAACTCTTTGATCCCCTCATAAGTTAACTACTATTAATACTATAACCCGGCTATTTAGGACTGTATCCCTGCTGACTCAGACTACTTAGCCGAGGGTAACGTCACCGCCAAAAGCGGGGCCTACCACAATACTGCATTAATAACTTAATTCATTATCTTCCAATAATCCACCCTTTTAGGATTGTATCCCTGCTGACTCAAACTACTGGGGTGAGGGTAACGTCACCTTCAAAAGAGGGGCCTACTACAATAACTAAGATAATCTCTTAATTATGTGCAAAAGTGCGGAAATAATCAAAGGTTATACTAGATACGAGTCGGAACCAAGTGATTCATCTTGTCTATCTGTTTTTTTCTTTTATTTTTATTTTCAGCATTTTAGTTAGTTTCTAATTTTCTTAGTTTAAAACATTTTTTTAAACTTTTATTTTGGTTAGACGTTGAGGATAAACCGGTACTAAAAGCTCTTGTGTCCTTGGACGACCTCGGTATCTTACCAACGCTATACTACACTCAACGATGGGTGCACTTGCCCATATGTGTGTTTAGTGTTAGTGAAATATCGTGTTTTATAAACTTAAAACTTGGCTAAAATAAGTGTTAAAAAGGGCTTAAAATATACACCTAATATATATAACACTTAAACGCGCATCAAAAGGTCTGGTGGAGAAATGCTGCTTCTAAGAGGTTGTCAAGTGTTTTCCCTTGACGATTCCATTCTTGGGTGGTTGGTTTAGCCCTTGTTCCTGTAACTCGAATCCTAGCCTGATATATCCCATTTTAATTTTACACCATTGTAAACCTTACGACTTTTTTACTCTCTGATCGAGGTTCTCGGTATTGAAAAATCTTCGTAAACTAAATCACATGTGTATATGTTGACATTTAAGAGATATACAGTCAAGAAAATCAAGGGCAATGGTGATATATATGCGGATTAGACACAAAAAAAAACACACTCAACAAATGGCTACAATTTAAGGAATGTGTTTAGTGACGGCATCAGATTCCTAACTGATGGAGAAATGTCTGGTGGAAAGAAAAGCTGCTTCTAGGAGGGTGTCAAGTATTTTCGCTCGACGATTCCATTCTTGGGTGGTTGGTTTGGCCCTTGTTCCTATTTTACTCTCTGATCGAGGTTATCGGCATTGAAAAATCTTTGTAAACTAAATCACACGTGTATATGTTGACATTTAAGAGATATAGAGTCAAGAAAATCAAGGGCAATGGTGATATATATGCGGATTAGACACAAAAAAAAACACCCTCAACAAACGGCTACAATTTAAGGAATGTGTTTAGTGACGGCATAAGATTCCTAATTGATGGAGAAAGGTCTGGTGGCAAGAAAAGCTGCTTCTAGGAGGGTGTCAAGTATTTTCGCTTGACGATTCCATGCTTGGGTGGTTGGTTTGGCCCTTGTTCCTGTAACTCGAATCCTAGCCCGTTATATCCTATTTTAATTTTACACCATTGTGAACCTTACGCGTTTTTTACTCTCTGATCGAGGTTCTCGGCATTGAAATATCTTCGTAAACTAAATCACACGTGTATATGTTGACATTTAAGAGATATACAGTAATGAAAATCAAGGGCAATGGTGATATATATGCGGATTAGACACAAAAAAAAAACACTTAACAAATGGCTACAATTTAAGGAATGTGTTTAGTGACGGCATCAGATTCCTAATTGATGGAGAAAGGTCTGGTGGCAAGAAAAGCTGCTTCTAGGAGGGTGTCAAGTATTTTCGCTCGACGATTCCATTCTTGGGTGGCTGGTTTGGCCCATGTTCGTGTAACTCGAATCCTAGCCCGGTAAATCCCATTTTATTTTTACACCATTGTGAAGCTTACGCCTTGTTTACTCTCTGATCAAGGTTCTCGGCATTGAAAAATTTTCGTAAACTAAATCACACGTGTATATGTTGACATTTAAGAGATATCATGTCAAGAAAATCAAGGGCAATGGTGATATATATGCGGATTAGACACCAATAAAAAAACACTCAACAAATGGCTACAACTTAAGGAATGTGTTTAGTAACGGCATCAGATTCCTAATTAATGGAAAAGGTCTGGTGGCAAGAAAAGCTGCTTCTAGGAGGGTGTCAAGTATTTTCGCTCGACGATTCCATTCTTGGGTGGTTGGTTTGGCCCTTGTTCCTGTAACTCGAATCCTAGCCCGGTATATCCCATTTTAATTTTACACCATTGTGAACCCGACGCCGTTTTTACTCTCTGATCGAGGTTCTCGGCATTGAAAAATCTTCTAAAACTAAATCACACGTGTATATGTTGAGATTTAAGAGATATACAGTCAAGAAAATCAAGGGCAATGGTGATATATATGCGGATTAGACACAAAAAAAATCACTCAACAAATGGCTACAATTTAAGGAATGTGTTTAGTGACGGCATCAGATTTCTAATTGATGGAGAAAGGTCTGGTGGCAAGAGAAGCTGCTTCTAGGAGGTCGTCAAGTGTTTTCGCTTGACGATTCCATTCTTGGGTGGTTGGTTTGGCCCTTGTTCCTGTAACTCGAATCCTAGCCCGGTATATCCCATTTTAATTTTACACCATTGTGAACCTTACGCCTTTTTTACTCTCTGATCGAGGTTCTCGGCATTGAAAAATCTTCGTAAACTAAATCACACGTGTATATGTTGACATTTAAGAGATATACAGTCAAGAAAATCAAGGGCAATGGTGATATATATGCGGATTAGACACGAAAAAAAAACACACTCAGCAAATGGCTACAATTTAAGGAATGTGTTTAGTGATGGCATCGGATTCCGAATTGATGGAGAATGGTCTGGTGGCAAGAAAAGCTGCTTCTAGGAGGGTATCAAGTATTTTGCTCGACGATTCCATTCTTGGGTGGTTGGTTTGGACCTTGATCCTGTAACTCGAATCCTAGCCCGGTTTATCCCATTTTAATTTTACTCCATTGTGAACCTTACGCCTTTTTTACTCTCTGATCGAGGTTCTCGGCATTGAAAAATCTTCGTAAACTAAAACACACGTGCATATGTTGACATTTAAGAGATATACAGTCAAAAAAATCAAGGGCAGTGGTGATATATATGCGGATTAGACACCAAAAAAAATCACTCAACAAATGGCTACAATTTAAGGAATGTGTTTAGTGACGGCATCAGATTCCTAATTGATGGAGAAATGTCTGTTGGCAAGAAAAGCTGCTTCTAGGAGGTTGTTAAGAGTTTTCGCTCGACGATTCCATTCTTGGGTGGTTGGTTTGGCCCTTGTTCCTGTAACTCGAATCCTAGCCCGGTATATCCCATTTTAATTTTACACCATTGTGAACCTTACGCGTTTTTTACTCTCTGATCGAGGTTCTCGGCATTGAAAAATCTTCGTAAACTAAATCACACGTGTATATGTTGAGATTTAAGAGATATATAGTCAAGAAAATCAAGGGCAATGGTGATATATATGCGGATTAGACACCAAAAAAAATCACTCAACAAATGGCTACAATTTAAGGAATGTGTTTAGTGACGGCATCAGATTCCTAATTGATGGAGAAATGTTTGGTGACAAGAGAAGCTCCTTCTAGGAGGTTGTCAAGTGTTTTCGCTTGACGATTCCAATCTTGGGTGGTTGGTTTGGCCCTTGTTCCTGTAACTCGAATCCTAGCCCGCTATATCCCATTTTAATTTTACACCATTGTGAACTTTACGCCTTTTTTACTCTCTGATCGAGGTTCTCGGCATTGAAAAATCTTTGTAAACTAAATCACACGTGTATATGTTGACATTTAAGAGATATACAATCAAGAAATTAAGGGCAATGTTGATATATATGCGGATTAGACACCAAAAAAAAACACACTCAGCAAATGGCTACAATTTAAGGAATGTGTTTAGTGACGGCATTAGATTCCTAATTGATGGAGAAAGGTCTGGTGGCAAGAAAAGCTGCTTCTAGGAGGGTGTCAAGTATTTTCGCTCGACGATTCCATTCTTGGGTGGTTGGTTTGGACCTTGTTCGTGTAACTCGAATCCTAGCCCGGTTTATCCCATTTTAATTTTACACCATTGTGAACCTTACGCCTTTTTTACTCTCTGATCGAGGTTCTCGGCATTGAAAAATCTTCGTAAACTAAATCACACGTGTATATGTTGACATTTAAGAGATATACAGTCAAGAAAAACAAGGGCAATGGGGATATATATGCGGATTAGACCCAAAAAAACACACAACAAATGGCTACAAATTAAGGAATGTGTTTAGTGATGGCATCAAATTCCTAATTGATGGAGAAATATCTGGTGGCAAGAAAAGCTGCTTCTAGGAGGGTCTTAAGTATTTTCGCTTGACGATTCCATTCTTGGGTGGTTGGTTTGGCCCTTGTTCCTGTAAACTGAATCCTAGCCCGATATATCCCATTTTAATTTTACACCATTGTGAACCTTACGCCTTTTTTACTCTTTGAACGAGGTTCTCGGCATTGAAAAATCTTCGTAAACTAAATCACACATGTATATGTTGACATTTAAGTGATATACAGTCAAGAAAATCAAGGGCAATGGTGATATATATGCGGATTAGACACAAAAAAATACACACTCCACAAATGGCTACAATTTAAGGAATGTGTTTAGTGACGGCATCCGATTCCTAATTGATGGAGAAAGGTCTGGTGGCAAGAAAAGCTGCGTCTAGGAGGGTGTCAAATATTTTCGCTCGACGATTCCATTCTTGGGTGGTTGGTTTGGCCCTTGATCCAGTAACTCGAATCGTAGCCCGATATATCGCATTTTAATTTTACACCATTGTGAATCTTACGCCTTTTTTACTCTCTGATCGAGGTTCTCGGCATTGAAAAATCTTCATAAACTAAATCACACGTGCATATGTTAACATTTAAGAGATATACAGTCAAGAAAATCAAGGGCAATGGTGATATATATGCGGATTAGACACCAAAAAAAATCACTCAACAAATGGCTACAATTTTAGGAATGTGATTAGTGAGGGCATCAGATTCCTAACTGAAGGAGAAAGGTCTGATGGCAAGAAAATCTGCTTCTAGGAGGTTGTCAAGTGTTTTCGCTTGACGATTCCATTCTTGGGTGGTTGGTTTGGTCCTTGTTCCTGTAACTCGAATCCTAGCCTGGTATATCCCATTTTAATTTTACACCATTGTGAACCTTACGCCTTTTTTACTCTCTGATCGAGGTTCTCTGCATCGAAAAATCTTCGTAAACTAAATCACACGTGTATATGTTGACATTTAAGAGATATATAGTCAAGAAAATCAAGGGCAATGGTGTTATATATGCGGATTAGACACCAAAAAAAACACACTCAACAAATGGCTACAATTTAAGGAATGTGTTTAGTGACGGCATCAGATTCCTAGTTGATGGAGAAAGGTCAGGTAGCAAGAAAAACTGCTTCTAGGAGGGTGTCAAGTATTTTCGCTCGACGATTCCATTCTTGGGTGGTTGGTTTGGACAATTTTCCTGTAACTCGAATTCTAGCCCGGTTTATCCCATTTTAATTTCACACCATCGTGAACCTTACGCCTTTTTTACTCTCTGATCTAGGTTCTCGGCATTGAAAAATCTTCGTAAACTAAATCACACGTGTATATGTTGACATTTAAGAGATATACAGTCAAGAAAATAAAGGGCAATGGTGATATATATGCGGATTAGACACCAAAAAAAACACACTCCATAAATGGCTACAATTTAAGGAATGTGTTTTGTGACGGCATCAGATTCCTAATTGACGGAGAAAGGTCTGGTGGCAAGAAAAGCTGCTTCTAGGAGGTTGTCAAGTGTTTTCGCTCGACGATTCCATTCTTGGGTGGTTGGTTTCGCCCTTGTTCCTGTAACTCGAATCCTACCCCGGTATATCCCATTTTAATTTTACACCATTGTGAACCTTACGCCTTTTTTACTCTCTGATCGAGGTTCTAGGCATTGAAAAATCTTCGTAAAATAAATCACACGTGTATATGTTGACATTGAAGAGATATACAGTCAAGAAAATCATGGGTAATGGTGATATATATGCGGATTAGACACCAAAAAAAAACACACTCAAGAAATGGCTACAATTTAAGGAATGTGTTTAGTGACGGCATCAGATTCCTATTTGATGGAGAAACGTCTGGTGGCAAGAAAAGCTGCTTCTAGGAGGGTGTCAAGTATTTTCGCTCGACGATTCCATTCTTGAGTGGTTGGTTTGGCCCTTGATCCTGTAACTCGAATCTTAGCCCGGTATATCCCATTTAAATTTTACACTATTGTGAACCTTACGCCTTTTTTACTCTCTGATCGAGGTTCTCGGCATTAAAAAATCTTCGTAAACAAAATCACACGTGTATATGCTGACATTTAAGAGATATACAGTCAAGAAAATCAAGGGCAATGGTGATATGTATGCGGATTAGACAACAAAAAAAAATCACTCAACAAATGGCTACAAGTTAAGGAATGTGTTTAGTTACGGCATCAGATTCCTAATTGATGGAGAAAGGTCTGGTGGCAAGAAAAGCTGCTTCTAGGAGGTTGTCAAGTGTTTTCGCTCGACGATTCCATTCTTGGGTGGTTGGTTTGGCCCTTGTTCCTATAACTCGAATCCTAGCCCGGTATATCCCATTTTAATTTTACACCATTGTGAACCTTACGCCTTTTTTACTCTCTGATCGAGGTTCTCTGCATTGAAAAATCTTCGTAAACTAAATCACACGTGTATATGTTGACATTTAAGAGAGATACAGTCAAGAAAATCAAGGGCAATGGTGATATATATGCGGATTAGACACAAAAAAAAAAACACTCAACAAATGGCTAAAATTTAAGGAATGTGTTTAGTGACGGCATCAGATTCCTAATTGATGGAGAAAGGTCTGGTGGCAAGAAAAGCTGCATCTAGGAGGGTGTCAAGTATTTTCGCTCGACGATTCCATTCATGGGTGGTTGGTTTGGCCCTTGTTCCTATAACTCGAATCCTAGCCCGGTATATCCCCTTTTAATTTTACACCATTGTGAACCTTACACCACTTTTACTCTCTAATCGAGGTTCTCAGCATTGAAAAATCTTCGTAAACTAAATCACACGTGTATATGTTGACATTTAAGAGATATACAGTCAAGAAAATCAAGGGCAATGGTGATATATATGCGGATTAGACACAAAAAAAAACACACTCAACAAATGGCTACAATTTACGGAATGTGTTTAGTGACGTCATCATATTCCTAATTGATGGAGAAAGGTCTGGTGGCAAGAAAAGCTGCTTCTAGGAGGGTGTCAAGTATTTTCACTCGACGATTCCATTCTTGGGTGGTTGGTTTGGACCTTGTTCCTGTAACTCGAATCCTAGCTCGGTTTATCTCATTTAAATTTAAATCTTCATAAGAGATATACAGTCAAGAAAATCAAGGGCAATGGTGATATATATGCGGATTAAACACACAAAAAAAAACACACTCAACAAATGGCTACAATTTACGGAATGTGTTTGGTGACGGCATCAGATTCCTAATTGATGGAGAAAGGTCTGGTGGCAAGAAAAGCTGCTTCTAGGAGGTTGTCAAGTCTTTTCGCTCGACGATTCCATTCTTGGGTGGTTGGTTTGGCCTTTGTTCCTGTAACTCGAATCCTAGCCCGGTATATCCCATTTTAATTTTACACCATTGTGAACCTTACGCCTTTTTTACTCTCTGATCGAGGTTCTCTACATTGAAAAATCTTCGTAAACTAAATCACACGTGTATATGTTGACATTTAAGAGATATACAGTCAAGAAAATCAAGGGCAATGGTGTTATATATGTGGATTAGACACCAAAAAAAAAAAACACACTCAACAAATGGCTACATTTTAAGGAATGTGTTTAGTGACGGCATCAGATTCCTAGTTGATGGAGAAAGGTCTGGTAGCAAGAAAAGCTGCTTCTAGGAGGGTGTCAAGTATTTTCGCTCGACGATTCCATTCTTGGGTGGTTGGTTTGGACAATTTTCCGGTAACTCGAATTCTAGCCCGGTTTATCCCATTTTAATTTCACACCATCGTGAACCTTACGCCTTTTTTACTCTCTGATCTAGGTTCTCCGCATTGAAAAATCTTCGTAAACTAAATCACACGTGTATATGTTGACATTTAAGAGATATACAGTCAAGAAAATCAAGGGCAATGGTGATATATATGCGGATTAGACACCAAAAAAAACACACTCCATAAATGGCTACAATTTAAGGATTGTGTTTTGTGACGGCATCAGATTCCTAATTGACGGAGAAAGGTCTGGTGGCAAGAAAAGCTGCTTCTAGGAGGTTGTCAAGTGTTTTCGCTCGACGATTCCATTCTTGGGTGGTTGGTTTCGCCCTTGTTCCTGTAACTCGAATCCTACCCCGGTATATCCCATTTTAATTTTACACCATTGTGAACCTTACGCCTTTTTTACTCTCTGATCGAGGTTCTAGGCATTGAAAAATCTTCGTAAAATAAATCACACGTGTATATGTTGACATTGAAGAGATATACAGTCAAGAAAATCATGGGTAATGGTGATATATATGCGGATTAGACACCAAAAAAAAACACACTCAAGAAATTGCTACAATTTAAGGAATGTGTTTAGTGACGGCATCAGATTCCTATTTGATGGAGAAACGTCTGGTGGCAAGAAAAGCTGCTTCTAGGAGGGTGTCAAGTATTTTCGCTCGACGGTTCCATTCTTGAGTGGTTGGTTTGGCCCTTGATCCTGTAACTCGAATCTTAGCCCGGTATATCCCATTTAAATTTTACACTATTGTGAACCTTACGCCTTTTTTACTCTCTGATCGAGGTTCTCGGCATTGAAAAATCTTCGTAAACAAAATCACACGTGTATATGTTAACATTTAAGAGATATACAGTCAAGAAAAACAAGGGCAATGGGGATATATATGCGGATTAGACCCAAAAAAACACACAACAAATGGCTACAAATTAAGGAATGTGTTTAGTGATGGCATCAAATTCCTAATTGATGGAGAAATATCTGGTGGCAAGAAAAGCTGCTTCTAGGAGGGTCTTAAGTATTTTCGCTCGACGATTCCATTCTTGGGTGGTTGGTTTGGCCCTTGTTCCTGTAAACTGAATCCTAGCCCGATATATCCCATTTTAATTTTACACCATTGTGAACCTTACGCCTTTTTTACTCTTTGATCGAGGTTCTCGGCATTGAAAAATCTTCGTAAACTAAATCACACATGTATATGTTGACATTTAAGTGATATACAGTCAAGAAAATCAAGGGCAATGGTGATATATATGCGGATTAGACACAAAAAAAAACACACTCCACAAATGGCTACAATTTAAGGAATGTGTTTAGTGACGGCATCCGATTCCTAATTGATGGAGAAAGGTCTGGTGGCAAGAAAAGCTGCGTCTAGGAGGGTGTCAAATATTTTCGCTCGACGATTCCATTCTTGGGTGGTTGGTTTGGCCCTTGATCCAGTAACTCGAATCGTAGCCCGATATATCGCATTTTAATTTTACACCATTGTGAATCTTACGCCTTTTTTACTCTCTGATCGAGGTTCTCGGCATTGAAAAATCTTCATAAACTAAATCACACGTGCATATGTTAACATTTAAGAGATATACAGTCAAGAAAATCAAGGGCAATGGTGATATATATGCGGATTAGACACCAAAAAAAATCACTCAACAAATGGCTACAATTTTAGGAATGTGATTAGTGAGGGCATCAGATTCCTAATTGAAGGAGAAAGGTCTGATGGCAAGAAAAGCTGCTTCTAGGAGGTTGTCAAGTGTTTTCGCTTGACGATTCCATTCTTGGGTGGTTGGTTTGGTCCTTGTTCCTGTAACTCGAATCCTAGCCTGGTATATCCCATTTTAATTTTACACCATTGTGAACCTTACGCCTTTTTTACTCTCTGATCGAGGTTCTCTGCATTGAAAAATCTTCGTAAACTAAATCACACGTGTATATGTTGACATTTAAGAGATATACAGTCAAGAAAATCAAGGGCAATGGTGTTATATATGCGGATTAGACACCAAAAAAAAAAACACACTCAACAAATGGCTACAATTTAAGGAATGTGTTTAGTGACGGCATCAGATTCCTAGTTGATGGTGAAAGGTCAGGTAGCAAGAAAAGCTGCTTCTAGGAGGGTGTCAAGTATTTTCGCTCGACGATTCCATTCTTGGGTGGTTGGTTTGGACAATTTTCCTGTAACTCGAATTCTAGCCCGGTTTATCCCATTTTAATTTCACACCATCGTGAACCTTACGCCTTTTTTACTCTCTGATCTAGGTTCTCGGCATTGAAAAATCTTCGTAAACTAAATCACACGTGTATATGTTGACATTTAAGAGATATACAGTCAAGAAAATCAAGGGCAATGGTGATATATATGCGGATTAGACACCAAAAAAAACACACTCCATAAATGGCTACAATTTAAGGAATGTGTTTTGTGACGGCATCAGATTCCTAATTGACGGAGAAAGGTCTGGTGGCAAGAAAAGCTGCTTCTAGGAGGTTGTCAAGTGTTTTCGCTCGACGATTCCATTCTTGGGTGGTTGGTTTCGCCCTTGTTCCTGTAACTCGAATCCTACCCCGGTATATCCCATTTTAATTTTACACCATTGTGAACCTTACGCCTTTTTTACTCTCTGATCGAGGTTCTAGGCATTGAAAAATCTTCGTAAAATAAATCACACGTGTATATGTTGACATTGAAGAGATATACAGTCAAGAAAATCATGGGTAATGGTGATATATATGCGGATTAGACACAAAAAAAAAACACACTCAAGAAATGGCTACAATTTAAGGAACGTGTTTAGTGACGGCATCAGATTCCTATTTGATGGAGAAACGTCTGGTGGCAAGAAAAGCTGCTTCTAGGAGGGTGTCAAGTATTTTCGGTCGACGATTCCATTCTTGAGTGGTTGGTTTGGCCCTTGATCCTGTAACTCGAATCTTAGCCCGGTATATCCCATTTAAATTTTACACTATTGTGAACCTTACGCCTTTTTTACTCTCTGATCGAGGTTCTCGGCATTGAAAAATCTTCGTAAACAAAATCACACGTGTATATGCTGACATTTAAGAGATATACAGTCAAGAAAATCAAGGGCAATGGTGATATGTATGCGGATTAGACAACAAAAAAAAATCACTCAACAAATGGCTACAAGTTAAGGAATGTGTTTAGTTACGGCATCAGATTCCTAATTGATGGAGAAAGGTCTGGTGGCAAGAAAAGCTGCTTCTAGGAGGTTGTCAAGTGTTTTCGCTCGACGATTCCATTCTTGGGTGGTTGGTTTGGCCCTTGTTCCTATAACTCGAATCCTAGCCCGGTATATCCCATTTTAATTTTACACCATTGTGAACCTTACGCCTTTTTTACTCTCTGATCGAGGTTCTCTGCATTGAAAAATCTTCGTAAACTAAATCACACGTGTATATGTTGACATTTAAGAGAGATACAGTCAAGAAAATCAAGGGCAATGGTGATATATATGCGGATTAGACACAAAAAAAAACACTCAACAAATGGCTAAAATTTAAGGAATGTGTTTAGTGACGGCATCAGATTCCTAATTGATGGAGAAAGGTCTGGTGGCAAGAAAAGCTGCATCTAGGAGGGTGTCAAGTATTTTCGCTCGACGATTCCATTCATGGGTGGTTGGTTTGGCCCTTGTTCCTATAACTCGAATCCTAGCCCGGTATATCCCCTTTTAATTTTACACCATTTTGAACCTTACACCACTTTTACTCTCTAATCGAAGTTCTCAGCATTGAAAAATCTTCGTAAACTAAATCACACGTGTATATGTTGACATTTAAGAGATATACAGTCAAGAAAATCAAGGGCAATGGTGATATATATGCGGATTAAACACACAAAAAAAAACACACTCAACAAATGGCTACAATTTACGGAATGTGTTTGGTGACGGCATCAGATTCCTAATTGATGGAGAAAGGTCTGGTGGCAAGAAAAGCTGCTTCTAGGAGGTTGTCAAGTCTTTTCGCTCGACGATTCCATTCTTGGGTGGTTGGTTTGGCCTTTGTTCCTGTAACTCGAATCCTAGCCCGGTATATCCCATTTTAATTTTACACCATTGTGAACCTTACGCCTTTTTTACTCTCTGATCGAGGTTCTCTGCATTGAAAAATCTTCGTAAACTAAATCACACGTGTATATGTTGACATTTAAGAGATATACAGTCAAGAAAATCAAGGGCAATGGTGTTATATATGCGGATTAGACACCAAAAAAAAAAAAAAACACACTCAACAAATGGCTACAATTTAAGGAATGTGTTTAGTGACGGCATCAGATTCCTAGTTGATGGAGAAAGGTCTGGTAGCAAGAAAAGCTGCTTCTAGGAGGGTGTCAAGAATTTTCGCTCGACGATTCCATTCTTGGGTGGTTGGTTTGGACAATTTTCCGGTAACTCGAATTCTAGCCCGGTTTATCCCATTTTAATTTCACACCATCGTGAACCTTACGCCTTTTTTACTCTCTGATCTAGGTTCTCCGCATTGAAAAATCTTCATAAACTAAATCACACGTGTATATGTTGACATTTAAGAGATATACAGTCAAGAAAATCAAGGGCAATGGTGATATATATGCGGATTAGACACCAAAAAAAACACACTCCATAAATGGCTACAATTTAAGGATTGTGTTTTGTGACGGCATCAGATTCCTAATTGACGGAGAAAGGTCTGGTGGCAAGAAAAGCTGCTTCTAGGAGGTTGTCAAGTGTTTTCGCTCGACGATTCCATTCTTGGGTGGTTGGTTTCGCCCTTGTTCCTGTAACTCGAATCCTACCCCGGTATATCCCATTTTAATTTTACACCATTGTGAACCTTACGCCTTTTTTACTCTCTGATCGAGGTTCTCCGCATTGAAAAATCTTCGTAAAATAAATCACACGTGTATATGTTGACATTTAAGAGATATACAGTCAAGAAAATCATGGGTAATGGTGATATATATGCGGATTAGACACCAAAAAAAAACACACTCAAGAAATGGCTATAATTTAAGGAATGTGTTTAGTGACGGCATCAGATTCCTATTTCATTGAGAAACGTCTGGTGGCAAGAAAAGCTGCTTCTAGGAGGGTGTCAAGTATTTTCGCTCGACGATTCCATTCTTGAGTGGTTGGTTTGGCCCTTGATCCTGTAACTCGAATCTTAGCCCGGTATATCCCATTTTAATTTTACACTATTGTGAACCTTACGCCTTTTTTACTCTCTGATCGAGGTTCTCGGCATTGAAAAATCTTCGTAAACAAAATCACAAGTGTATATGCTGACATTTAAGAGATATACAGTCAAGAAAATCAAGGGCAATGGTGATATGTATGCGGATTAGACAACAAAAAAAAATCACTCAACAAATGGCTACAAGTTAAGGAATGTGTTTAGTTACGGCATCAGATTCCTAATTGATGGAGAAAGGTCTGGTGGCAAGAAAAGCTGCTTCTAGGAGGTTGTCAAGTGTTTTCGCTCGACGATTCCATTCTTGGGTGGTTGGTTTGGCCCTTGTTCCTATAACTCGAATCCTAGCCCGGTATATCCCATTTTAATTTTACACCATTGTGAACCTTACGCCTTTTTTACTCTCTGATCGAGGTTCTCTGCATTGAAAAATCTTCCTAAACTAAATCACATGTGTATATGTTGACATTTAAGAAAGATACAGTCAAGAAAATCAAGGGCAATGGTGATATATATGCGGATTAGACACAAAAAAAAACACTCAACAAATGGCTAAAATTTAAGGAATGTGTTTAGTGACGGCATCAGATTCCTAATTGATGGAGAAAGGTCTAGTGGCAAGAAAAGCTGCATCTAGGAGGGTGTCAAGTATTTTCGCTCGACGATTCCATTCATGGGTGGTTGGTTTGGCCCTTGTTCCTATAACTCGAATCCTAGCCCGGTATATCCCCTTTTAATTTTACACCATTGTGAACCTTACCCCATTTTTACTCTCTAATCGAGGTTCTCAGCATTGAAAAATCTTCGTAAACTAAATCTCACGTGTATATGTTGACATTTAAGAGATATACAGTCAAGAAAATCAAGGGCAATGGTGATATATATGCGGATTAGACACAAAAAAAAACACACTCAACAAATGGCTACAATTTACGGAATGTGTTTAGTGACGTCATCAGATTCCTAGTTGATGGAGAAAGGTCTGGTAGCAAGAAAAGCTGCTTCGAGGAGGGTGTCAAGTATTTTCGCTCGACGATTCCATTCTTGGGTGGTTGGTTTGGACAATTTTCCGGCAACTCGAATTCTAGCCCGGTTTATCCCATTTTAATTTCACACCATCGTGAACCTTACGCCTTTTTTACTCTCTGATCTAGGTTCTCGGCATTGAAAAATCTTCGTAAACTAAATCACACGTGTATATGTTGACATTTAAGAGATATACAGTCAAGAAAATCAAGGGCAATGGTGATATATATGCGGATTAGACACCAAAAAAAACACACTCCATAAATGGCTACAATTTAAGGATTGTGTTTTGTGACGGCATCAGATTCCTAATTGACGGAGAAAGGTCTGGTGGAAAGAAAAGCTGCTTCTAGGAGGTTGTCAAGTGTTTTCGCTCGACGATTCCATTCTTGGGTGGTTGGTTTCGCCCTTGTTCCTGTAACTCGAATCCTACCCCGGTATATCCCATTTTAATTTTACACCATTGTGAACCTTACGCCTTTTTTACTCTCTGATCGAGGTTCTCGGCATTGAAAAATCTTCGTAAAATAAATCACACGTGTATATGTTGACATTTAAGAGATATACAGTCAAGAAAATCATGGGTAATGGTGATATATATGCGGATTAGACACCAAAAAAAAACACACTCAAGAAATGGCTACAATTTAAGGAATGTGTTTAGTGACGGAATCAGATTCCTATTTGATGGAGAAACGTCTGGTGGCAAGAAAAGCTGCTTCTAGGAGGGTGTCAAGTATTTTCGCTCGATGATTCCATTCTTGAGTGGTTGGTTTGGCCCTTGATCCTGTAACTCGAATCTTAGCCCGGTATATCCCATTTTAATTTTACACTATTGTGAACCTTACGCCTTTTTTACTCTCTGATCGAGGTTCTCGGCATTGAAAAATCTTCGTAAACAAAATCACAAGTGTATATGCTGACATTTAAGAGATATACAGTCAAGAAAATCAAGGGCAATGGTGATATGTATGCGGATTAGACAACAAAAAAAAATCACTCAACAAATGGCTACAAGTTAAGGAATGTGTTTAGTTACGGCATCAGATTCCTAATTGATGGAGAAAGGTCTGGTGGCAAGAAAAGCTGCTTCTAGGAGGTTGTCAAGTGTTTTCGCTCGACGATTCCATTCTTGGGTGGTTGGTTTGGCCCTTGTTCCTATAACTCGAATCCTAGCCCGGTATATCCCATTTTAATTTTACACCATTGTGAACCTTACGCCTTTTTTACTCTCTGATCGAGGTTCTCTGCATTGAAAAATCTTCCTAAACTAAATCACATGTGTATATGTTGACATTTAAGAGAGATACAGTCAAGAAAATCAAGGGCAATGGTGATATATATGCGGATTAGACACAAAAAAAAACACTCAACAAATGGCTAAAATTTAAGGAATGTGTTTAGTGACGGCATCAGATTCCTAATTGATGGAGAAAGGTCTGGTGGCAAGAAAAGCTGCATCTAGGAGGGTGTCAAGTATTTTCGCTCGACGATTCCATTCATGGGTGGTTGGTTTGGCCCTTGTTCCTATAACTCGAATCCTAGCCCGGTATATCCCCTTTTAATTTTACACCATTTTGAACCTTACACCACTTTTACTCTCTAATCGAAGTTCTCAGCATTGAAAAATCTTCGTAAACTAAATCACACGTGTATATGTTGACATTTAAGAGATATACAGTCAAGAAAATCAAGGGCAATGGTGATATATATGCGGATTAAACACACAAAAAAAAACACACTCAACAAATGGCTACAATTTACGGAATGTGTTTGGTGACGGCATCAGATTCCTAATTGATGGAGAAAGGTCTGGTGGCAAGAAAAGCTGCTTCTAGGAGGTTGTCAAGTCTTTTCGCTCGACGATTCCATTCTTGGGTGGTTGGTTTGGCCTTTGTTCCTGTAACTCGAATCCTAGCCCGGTATATCCCATTTTAATTTTACACCATTGTGAACCTTACGCCTTTTTTACTCTCTGATCGAGGTTCTCTGCATTGAAAAATCTTCGTAAACTAAATCACACGTGTATATGTTGACATTTAAGAGATATACAGTCAAGAAAATCAAGGGCAATGGTGTTATATATGCGGATTAGACACCAAAAAAAAAAAAAAACACACTCAACAAATGGCTACAATTTAAGGAATGTGTTTAGTGACGGCATCAGATTCCTAGTTGATGGAGAAAGGTCTGGTAGCAAGAAAAGCTGCTTCTAGGAGGGTGTCAAGAATTTTCGCTCGACGATTCCATTCTTGGGTGGTTGGTTTGGACAATTTTCCGGTAACTCGAATTCTAGCCCGGTTTATCCCATTTTAATTTCACACCATCGTGAACCTTACGCCTTTTTTACTCTCTGATCTAGGTTCTCCGCATTGAAAAATCTTCATAAACTAAATCACACGTGTATATGTTGACATTTAAGAGATATACAGTCAAGAAAATCAAGGGCAATGGTGATATATATGCGGATTAGACACCAAAAAAAACACACTCCATAAATGGCTACAATTTAAGGATTGTGTTTTGTGACGGCATCAGATTCCTAATTGACGGAGAAAGGTCTGGTGGCAAGAAAAGCTGCTTCTAGGAGGTTGTCAAGTGTTTTCGCTCGACGATTCCATTCTTGGGTGGTTGGTTTCGCCCTTGTTCCTGTAACTCGAATCCTACCCCGGTATATCCCATTTTAATTTTACACCATTGTGAACCTTACGCCTTTTTTACTCTCTGATCGAGGTTCTCCGCATTGAAAAATCTTCGTAAAATAAATCACACGTGTATATGTTGACATTTAAGAGATATACAGTCAAGAAAATCATGGGTAATGGTGATATATATGCGGATTAGACACCAAAAAAAAACACACTCAAGAAATGGCTATAATTTAAGGAATGTGTTTAGTGACGGCATCAGATTCCTATTTCATTGAGAAACGTCTGGTGGCAAGAAAAGCTGCTTCTAGGAGGGTGTCAAGTATTTTCGCTCGACGATTCCATTCTTGAGTGGTTGGTTTGGCCCTTGATCCTGTAACTCGAATCTTAGCCCGGTATATCCCATTTTAATTTTACACTATTGTGAACCTTACGCCTTTTTTACTCTCTGATCGAGGTTCTCGGCATTGAAAAATCTTCGTAAACAAAATCACAAGTGTATATGCTGACATTTAAGAGATATACAGTCAAGAAAATCAAGGGCAATGGTGATATGTATGCGGATTAGACAACAAAAAAAAATCACTCAACAAATGGCTACAAGTTAAGGAATGTGTTTAGTTACGGCATCAGATTCCTAATTGATGGAGAAAGGTCTGGTGGCAAGAAAAGCTGCTTCTAGGAGGTTGTCAAGTGTTTTCGCTCGACGATTCCATTCTTGGGTGGTTGGTTTGGCCCTTGTTCCTATAACTCGAATCCTAGCCCGGTATATCCCATTTTAATTTTACACCATTGTGAACCTTACGCCTTTTTTACTCTCTGATCGAGGTTCTCTGCATTGAAAAATCTTCCTAAACTAAATCACATGTGTATATGTTGACATTTAAGAAAGATACAGTCAAGAAAATCAAGGGCAATGGTGATATATATGCGGATTAGACACAAAAAAAAAACACTCAACAAATGGCTAAAATTTAAGGAATGTGTTTAGTGACGGCATCAGATTCCTAATTGATGGAGAAAGGTCTAGTGGCAAGAAAAGCTGCATCTAGGAGGGTGTCAAGTATTTTCGCTCGACGATTCCATTCATGGGTGGTTGGTTTGGCCCTTGTTCCTATAACTCGAATCCTAGCCCGGTATATCCCCTTTTAATTTTACACCATTGTGAACCTTACCCCATTTTTACTCTCTAATCGAGGTTCTCAGCATTGAAAAATCTTCGTAAACTAAATCTCACGTGTATATGTTGACATTTAAGAGATATACAGTCAAGAAAATCAAGGGCAATGGTGATATATATGCGGATTAGACACAAAAAAAAACACACTCAACAAATGGCTACAATTTACGGAATGTGTTTAGTGACGTCATCAGATTCCTAGTTGATGGAGAAAGGTCTGGTAGCAAGAAAAGCTGCTTCGAGGAGGGTGTCAAGTATTTTCGCTCGACGATTCCATTCTTGGGTGGTTGGTTTGGACAATTTTCCGGCAACTCGAATTCTAGCCCGGTTTATCCCATTTTAATTTCACACCATCGTGAACCTTACGCCTTTTTTACTCTCTGATCTAGGTTCTCGGCATTGAAAAATCTTCGTAAACTAAATCACACGTGTATATGTTGACATTTAAGAGATATACAGTCAAGAAAATCAAGGGCAATGGTGATATATATGCGGATTAGACACCAAAAAAAACACACTCCATAAATGGCTACAATTTAAGGATTGTGTTTTGTGACGGCATCAGATTCCTAATTGACGGAGAAAGGTCTGGTGGAAAGAAAAGCTGCTTCTAGGAGGTTGTCAAGTGTTTTCGCTCGACGATTCCATTCTTGGGTGGTTGGTTTCGCCCTTGTTCCTGTAACTCGAATCCTACCCCGGTATATCCCATTTTAATTTTACACCATTGTGAACCTTACGCCTTTTTTACTCTCTGATCGAGGTTCTCGGCATTGAAAAATCTTCGTAAAATAAATCACACGTGTATATGTTGACATTTAAGAGATATACAGTCAAGAAAATCATGGGTAATGGTGATATATATGCGGATTAGACACCAAAAAAAAACACACTCAAGAAATGGCTACAATTTAAGGAATGTGTTTAGTGACGGAATCAGATTCCTATTTGATGGAGAAACGTCTGGTGGCAAGAAAAGCTGCTTCTAGGAGGGTGTCAAGTATTTTCGCTCGATGATTCCATTCTTGAGTGGTTGGTTTGGCCCTTGATCCTGTAACTCGAATCTTAGCCCGGTATATCCCATTTTAATTTTACACTATTGTGAACCTTACGCCTTTTTTACTCTCTGATCGAGGTTCTCGGCATTGAAAAATCTTCGTAAACAAAATCACAAGTGTATATGCTGACATTTAAGAGATATACAGTCAAGAAAATCAAGGGCAATGGTGATATGTATGCGGATTAGACAACAAAAAAAAATCACTCAACAAATGGCTACAAGTTAAGGAATGTGTTTAGTTACGGCATCAGATTCCTAATTGATGGAGAAAGGTCTGGTGGCAAGAAAAGCTGCTTCTAGGAGGTTGTCAAGTGTTTTCGCTCGACGATTCCATTCTTGGGTGGTTGGTTTGGCCCTTGTTCCTATAACTCGAATCCTAGCCCGGTATATCCCATTTTAATTTTACACCATTGTGAACCTTACGCCTTTTTTACTCTCTGATCGAGGTTCTCTGCATTGAAAAATCTTCCTAAACTAAATCACATGTGTATATGTTGACATTTAAGAGAGATACAGTCAAGAAAATCAAGGGCAATGGTGATATATATGCGGATTAGACACAAAAAAAAACACTCAACAAATGGCTAAAATTTAAGGAATGTGTTTAGTGACGGCATCAGATTCCTAATTGATGGAGAAAGGTCTGGTGGCAAGAAAAGCTGCATCTAGGAGGGTGTCAAGTATTTTCGCTCGACGATTCCATTCATGGGTGGTTGGTTTGGCCCTTGTTCCTATAACTCGAATCCTAGCCCGGTATATCCCCTTTTAATTTTACACCATTGTGAACCTTACCCCATTTTTACTCTCTAATCGAGGTTCTCAGCATTGAAAAATCTTCGTAAACTAAATCACACGTGTATATGTTGACATTTAAGAGATATACAGTCAAGAAAATCAAGGGCAATGGTGATATATATGCGGATTAGACACAAAATAAAACACACTCAACAAATGGCTACAATTTACGGAATGTGTTTAGTGACGGCATCAGATTCCTAATTGATGGAGAAAGGTCTGGTGGCAAGAAAAGCTGCTTCTAGGAGGTTTCAAGTCTTTTCGCTCGACGATTCCATTCTTGGGTGGTTGGTTTGGCCTTTGTTCCTGTAACTCGAATCCTAGCCCGGTATATCTCATTTTAATTTTACACCCTTGTGAACCTTACGCTTTTTTTACTCTCTGATCGAGATTCTCGGCATTGAAAAATCTTCGTAAAATAAATCATACGTGTATATGTTGACATTTAAGAGATATACAGTCAAGAAAATCAAGGGTAATGGTGATATATATGCGGATTAGACACAAAAAAAAAAAACACACTCAAGAAATGGCTACAATTTAAGGAATGTGTTTAGTGACGGCATCAGATTCCTAATTGACGGAGAAAGGTCTGGTGGAAAGAAAAGCTGCTTCTAGGAGGTTGTCAAGTGTTTTCGCTCGACGATTCCATTCTTGGGTGGTTGGTTTCGCCCTTGTTCCTGTAACTCGAATCCTAGCCCGGTATATCCCATTTTAATTTTACACCATTGTTAACCTTACGCCTTTTTTACTCTCTGATCGAGGTTCTCGGCATTGAAAAATCTTCGTAAACTAAATCACACGTGTATATGTTGACATTTAAGAGATATACAGTCAAGAAAATCAAGGGCAATGGTGATATATATGCGGATTAGACACCAAAAAAAACACACTCCATAAATGGCTACAATTTAAGAAATGTCTTTAGTGCCGGCATCAGATTCCTAATTGATGGAGAAAGGTATGGTGCAAGAAAAGCTGCTTCTAGGAGGGTGTCAAGTATTTTCACTCAACGATTCCATTCTTGGGTGGTTGGTTTGGCCCTTGATCCTGTAACTCGAATCGTAGCCCGGTATACCCAATTTTAATTTTACACCATTGTGAACCTTACGCCTTTTTTACTCTCTGACCGAGGTTCTCGCCATTGAAAAATCTTCGTAAACAAAATCACACGTGTATATGGTGACATTTAAGAGATATACAGTCAAGAAAATCAAGGGCAATGGTGATATGTATGCGGATTAGACAACAAAAAAAAATCACTCAACAAATGGCTACAAGTTAAGGAATGTGTTTAGTGACGGCATCAGATTCCTAATTGATGGAGAAAGGTCTGGTGGCAAGAAAAGCTGCTTCTAGGAGGTTGTCAAGTGTTTTCGTTCGACGATTCCATTCTTGGGTGGTTGGATTGGCCCTTGTTCCTATAACTCGAATCCTAGCCCGGTATATCCCATTTTAATTTTACACCATTGTGAACCTTACGCCTTTTTTACTCTCTGATCGAGGTTCTCGGCATTGTAAAATCTTCATAAACTAAATCACACGTGTATATGTTGACATTTAAGAGATATACAGTCAAGAAAATCAAGGGCAATGGTGATATATATGCGGATTAGACACCAAAAAAAAAACACACTCAACAAATGGCTACAATTTAAGGAATGTGTTTTGTGACGGCATCAGATTCCTTATTGATGGAGAAAGGTCTGGTGGCAAGAAAAGCTGCTTCCAGGAGGTTGTCAAGTGTTTTCGCTTGACGATTCCATTCTTGGGTGGTTGGTTTGTTCCTTGTTCCTGTAACTCGAATCCTAGCCCGGTATATCCCATTTTAATTTTACACCATTGTGAACCTTAAGCCTTTTTTACTCTCTGATCGAGGTTCTCTGCATTGAAAAATCTTTGTAAACTAAATCACACGTGTATATGTTGACATTTAAGAGATATACAGTTGTAACGACTCTCATCAAAAGTCATAATTACTAAAGTAATTTGACCAATAGGAAACCCTAATTGAGACACCCAAGTGATTCTGTGCAAACCCTAAAATTTTCATAATTTTCAGAATCAGGATTAGGGCCCCTAAAACTCAGGGGGGGCATTCCCTACTTTACGATTATCTGAATTACGTGCTCTCCAAGCTGAATTTTTAGAAAGTGTCAAGTCATCAGAGCTAGTCCCACACGTGGCTACACTATAGCAGCTTTGTGTACCATACGGACCGTAAAGCTGTGAGTCTTACGGTCCGTAAGATGCCATACGGACCGCAACATCAGCAAGCTTACGGTCCGTAAGCTAGTCAATTTTCGTGTATAAGTAGCAGGCATTGGGACTGACTTCTGTGCATTTGTTCGACGAAGGAATTCACTTCAGGCACTGAGTTCTGTTCGATTTACTACAATTAACACACACTAAACTCTAATTAAGTATAGTGGGGTGCTGCAGAAAAGGGTATTAGTACAATCGCTGCTACGATTTATTTATCCAACGATCAAGATATTCAATGAATGTTTAAGTGCCGCCCACATTAGGGTTATACTTTATCGTTCGTCATTAATTTGACGGATTGTCGTTAATTCGATAGGTAAAGTATTATACTTTATCGTTCGTTGTTAATTCAACGGATCCTCGTTAATTCGATGGGTAAAGTATTATACCTTGTCGTTCATTGTTAATTCAATGGATCATCGTTAACTCGATGGACAAAGTATTGCATTTTGACATTCATTGTGATAATTTGATCTCATAAATTATCGTAATTGCTGGATTGATTACTAATTCCAAAATTGTGTGCTTGTTATTGAAATTAGGATAAAAGACTAATCAGTAAGCTAGGCTCTGCCCGTATAAATCTGCATTGTGAGTCATTCTTCTTTTCTCACAGTTTGTGAGTTATTCTCTCTTTTTATCAAATTGCTTTATACAACTATTCTCACCGTTTGTGAGTTATTTTTATTAAATATTTTACAATACTCCAAATTATTTCAAGATTATAATTACAGGGACTAAGTCGTGGATATCTTGAATTACTGGTTAGTGGGGTATTGTGCACATTACTAATTTCTCCCAGTTAGGTTCATTGACCTACTCGGGATAATCACTGTTGGGTTCATTGACCTACTCGGGATAATCACTGTTGGGTTCATTGACCTACAGGGATAATCGTCACTATTTAGGTTCATTGATCTAAATAGTGGTATGACCATCGTCACCATTGTGACTTGTCACCATTGTGACAGAATGCCCGATAAAAATAAGATAGAAGCCATTGTAATCGCTCTTATGCTGTAATTAATAACTAAGCATCATTATGCAAAATAGAATGATTCACTCAGTATTTCCCGCTGACAAAACCTTTTTCAAACATGTTTCAGGTGATTTGTTGTAAATCAGGAAAAGTGCTGTGGAGCATTTCAAGCTTAAGAAAGTGGCTCAATATAAAATAAAGAAATAAATTTTGTAATATCACGATTGTATAGTAAAAACATAATATTGTAAATTATCGGGGTTTTATCCCAAATTGTGAAATAAAATAATCGGGGAAAAATTTTAGCTTTAAGCGATCCTGTTTCCGCTATAAAACTCAATTAAATAAATACCGCAGTATTTTCTGCCGCGGCTCTTGAAACGGGTCAAACCGGGTCGTGGGCCGTGACAGAAAAAAGGTGGTATCAGAGCCATTGGGTTAAGCTAATTAAGTATTTAGAAATACTTACTTTTTTCCTGATTACTATTAGGTAATTATGTGTTTTATTAACTGGCTATTTGTTAATGTTAATATAAGCAGATTTTTATTTTGTTGCTCTATTATTGTTAATTGAAAAACATTATATATTTGATTAATATATGGAATTACCTAATATAGTATTACTATATTGTGGTAAAGAAATTATATTTTTATATTTGAAGTATATTTTTATTTAAAATTATTGTTTAGTTAATTATTATTAATAATTTTACTATTAATAATAATATATTAATAATAATGATATTAAGATTATTTTTAAATACTAAGGTTATTATCAAAGGCAGATATTGGATAACCTAGCCTTAGTTAGGCATGGACTGATCACCTATGCTTAAACAAGGCAGCACTAACCAATATTCACCATGATAATGACTAAATAATATATATAAATTAAGTCATCATACTTATTTAGTATATAGATTTTGATATGTTAATCACTGTAATAGTAAATATAAATCTTTAAATATTCTGATTTAAAGTTTAGTATTTTTATTATCTACAGTCAAGAAAATTTATACATAAATTACAAATAAAACCTAGTATGTTTTAATTTGTATTTGTTTTGGTAGTATGAAATACTATTTTTGTTCTATAAAATTTTGTTATGACTTAGTAATTGTATGTATGTTACTAAACAGCATGAGTGATTTGTCGGAAGCCCTTCAGAATTTAAATCTCTATCCAGTAAGAATTGAAGTTTTCAGAGATTTTAATAGGTATATTCCAGACATAGAAGGACCTATAGAATTCAATGCTTTACCTCTTGAGAAACCTAAGCCTAAGAAAATGGAAATTGGGGAAAGCTCTAGGCAAACTGAGGAATTACCATCTCAAGAAGAACTAGATTTTATAATGGCAACTGATGATACTATTGAGCCTGTTAATGAAAATAATTTTATGAACTTAGAACCATCTATTCCAAATTCTTCGAATCACTGGAATATAGACGAATGGTTGGATAATGAAATACTGTTACAAAACCATCCCTATAGGCTTTTTCCTAAATACAATCCCGAACCTTTACCAAATTTACCAATAAGTAACAAGAATAGGACTGAACTTCATCATTTTGACAAAATGAATGCTGGGAATAGAATCCAAGAGACTTTGGGACAAATCTCCTGGAAATACGATGAGAAGAAACGCCGTTATTAGAACATCATCTGATAAAGGATAGGGGATTATGAAACGGTGGTTGTGTAAAAGTAATAGTAAAATCAGTATGTGTAAAATAAATAATAAAACAGGTGTATATAGAAACATGATAAGGAAATATTAGAAAAGTTACAATTTTGTTTGTATATTCGTTTATGTGATTATGTGCAATTAAATTGTGACATAGAATTATTTCCTTTATACTAATTATGTATCTATAAAATAGATATCAGATGGAAAACGCTAATAATGAACCAGTTAATGAGGGTAATCAATCTGAGCAACAATCGGGGAACCAATATGTGACTAGGCAAGATATAGAAAATATCATTGCTCAAGGGATAGCCAACACTATTCCAGGAATAGTTGCTCAAGGGATAGCCAATGCTATTCCAGCAATCATTGCTGCTGTTAAAAATCCAATAAAACCGCAACAAGTTGTTCCTAGTAAACGCATTTCTGAAGATAATTTCAGTAATAGCGTAAATGGAGGTAATAATCATGTTAACCATAATAATGAACCACGGCAAGCTCCGCTCCCTAAGAAAAGGAAAGTTGCAACGCCTGGTTGCACTTACAAAGAATTTCTTGCATGTAAACCCACTGAGTTTGCAGGCAATGAAGGAGCGACTGCAGCACTACGTTGGTTAGAGAAAACCGAGGCAGTAATTGCCATAAGTAAATGTGCTCAGGATGATCAGGTTATGTACGCTTCAAACCTTTTCAAAGAAGTAGCTCTAGAGTGGTGGAATACGATGTTGCAAGCAAAAGGAAGAAGGATGGCATATGCTATGAACTGGGAAGAATTTAAGAGTCTTATAGAAAGAAAATTCTGTCCTGAGTATGAAAAAGATCAAATGGCAAATAAGTTTCTAACCCATAGGATGGTAGATGTAAATTGTCGAGGGTATACTACGACATTCTTTGAATATGCTAGAGTGGTACCAACCCTGGCTTCGCCAGAGCCGGTACTTATTTCTCGTTATATTTGGGGATTGATTTCCGAAATTCGTAATATTGTCAAAGCTGCGAAACCTCGCACAATTGATGATGCAGTAGAATTAGCCAATACTATGACTGACGAGCTAGTACGGACAAGAGAAGAAAATAGAAGGAAGGAAGTAGCCCAAAAGATTACCCAAGAATTCAGTCCGGGTAACCATAACAATTTCAAGAAAGGAGGGAATGGGCAATCTTCTACTAGTCCATTTTGCAATTTTTGCAAAAGGAAGCATTTTGGAAGATGCAAAGGATATTGCAATTTTTGCAAGATTCCAGGGCATCAAGAAGAAGATTGTAGGAGGAAGAAATTTTCAGTTTTCTACAACTGTAGAGAAACTGGACATCTTAGGCCAGATTGTCCAAAACTGAATAAACCATTTGATAATAAAGACCAACCAGCAGAAGGAGCAAAAAGGAATGCGAGAGCCTTTCAGCTGACTACTCATGAAGCCGAGATGATTCCAGATGTGATAGCCGGTATGTTCTTAGCTTACAACGTTTACATAAAAGTATTATTTGACTCTGGTGCAAACCAAAGTTTTATAAATACTTTACTCTGCCAAACTCTTAACTTACCGTTAACCAGCATTAGATAAATTTCTATATTTAGAAATGGCAAATGGGAATTCAGTTAAAATAGATAAGGTTATGCAAAACCTAGAAATAAGTTATAAGTTTTCTGCAATCCTATTGTCTATGAAATTAGTTGAGTTCAATGATGTGATCATTATCTGTGATCAGAATTTCTTAGAAATTCAATCAACCATCGGAGAAGTGATTATGATTACAAGAGATAAACCATGTAAGCCTATGAAGTTCATATCAGTAATGGAAATTGCTAATTATGAACGAAAGCAAGGAATAGTATATATGATTTCAGTAATCATTAATACTAAAAATACAGAATTTAAGGAAATTTCTGTAGTTTTAGAATACCCAGATATATTTCCAGAAGATTTACCTGGATTACATGAAGATAGAAATTAAAATTCATCTAATTCCAGGAATTTTATCGATAAGCCAGGGAACCTTATCGGTTAGCACAATATTGGATGTTAAGAAAAAGAAAAGCTTTACTCCAAAATTTTTGAAGAATAAATTTTGGCTGAAGTGCAATTCTAGGTCATATGGTGAATCATGAAGGTATTCACATAAATTCTGCTAAGGTAGCAGTAATTATCAAATGGAAGACTCTGCAATCCGCAATAGAAATTAGGAATTCTGTAGGTTAAGTATTATAGACAGTTTATGAAGGAATTTTCAAAATAGCTATACCATTAACTAAGTTAACCAAAATTCTAGCCTTACTAGAAGAAATTGAAGATTTTGAAATATAAGGTAATACTTCAAAGCTAGGAATTGAATATTCCTTAAAGCAATGCAAAAAGGTAATTGCATATACATCAAGACAATTGAAAAAGGTACGAAGGAATTATACTACTCATAAGTTAGAATTAGAACCATAATTTTTGCCTTAAGATTTGGAAACATTATCT
Organism: Helianthus tuberosus; assembly: GCA_030545235.1. Classification (NCBI taxonomy): domain Eukaryota; kingdom Viridiplantae; phylum Streptophyta; class Magnoliopsida; order Asterales; family Asteraceae; genus Helianthus; species Helianthus tuberosus. Next base: position 215,520,448 of record CM060406.1, read on the forward strand.
GTATGGAAGTAAGGATACTATCTATACGGATTATAAGAAATTAAGATATATATAATTGTGCAAAAAGAATTGAGGCAAAGAAGATGAATGAAAATCCTAAGTGACTACGACTGTGATATTCGGTATCACGAAAGGAAAAGCTGAAAACGGCAAGAGATAGTCATAAGAATTATGCAGATAATAGATAAAAGCCGTTGGAGTTCGAGTTGGAGACAAAATATAATTGGAAATATCTCCTTGGAAAGGAGTAAGAAAGGAAAACTAAGTCCGAAGACATGTAAGATCATTTCCAGTAATTCAACATATTGGATTAGTTGTTTATAGTTTACAACTACCAGGAAGGTTAGTTGGAATACATGATATATTTTATATATCTAAATCTCAAGAAATGTCTATCAGACGAATCTTTTGTAGTAACTTCTAAAATATAAAGGTAAACAAATAATGTTAAGTAAAGTAGGATTCAAAGACAGGATCCTAATATACGTGAAAACTGGAATAAAAAAGGAAGAGAGTATTCTCAATTATTCCAGTAAATCTCGAGGACGAGATTTTTATTAAGTTGGGGAGAATGTAACGACTCTCATCAAAAGTCATAATTACTAAAGTAATTTGACCAATAGGAAACCCTAATTGAGACACCCAAGTGATTCTGTGCAAACCCTAAAATTTTCATAATTTTCAGAATCAGGATTAGGGCCCCTAAAACTCAGGCGGGGCATTCCCTACTTTACGATTATCTGAATTACGTGCTCTCCAAGCTGAATTTTTAGAAAGTGTCAAGTCATCAGAGCTAGTCCCACACGTGGCTACACTATAGCAGCTTTGTGTCCCATACGGACCGTAAAGCTGTGAGTCTTACGGTCCGTAAGATGCCATACGGACCGCAACATCAGCAAGCTTACGGTCCGTAAGCTAGTCAATTTTCGTGTATAAATAGCAGGCATTGGGACTGACTTCTGTGCATTTGTTCGACGAAGGAATTCACTTCAGGCACTGAGTTCTGTTCGATTTACTACAATTAACACACACTAAACTCTAATTAAGTATAGTGGGGTGCTGCAGAAAAGGGTATTAGTACAATCGCTGCTACGATTTATTTATCCAACGATCAAGATATTCAATGAATGTTTAAGTGCCGCCCACATTAGGGTTATACTTTATCGTTCGTCATTAATTTGACGGATTGTCGTTAATTCGATAGGTAAAGTATTATACTTTATCGTTCGTTGTTAATTCAACGGATCCTCGTTAATTCGATGGGTAAAGTATTATACCTTGTCGTTCATTGTTAATTCAATGGATCATCGTTAACTCGATGGACAAAGTATTGCATTTTGACATTCATTGTGATAATTTGATCTCATAAATTATCGTAATTGCTGGATTGATTACTAATTCCAAAATTGTGTGCTTGTTATTGAAATTAGGATAAAAGACTAATCAGTAAGCTAGGCTCTGCCCGTATAAATCTGCATTGTGAGTCATTCTTCTTTTCTCACAGTTTGTGAGTTATTCTCTCTTTTTATCAAATTGCTTTATACAACTATTCTCACCGTTTGTGAGTTATTTTTATTAAATATTTTACAATACTCCAAATTATTTCAAGATTATAATTACAGGGACTAAGTCGTGGATATCTTGAATTACTGGTTAGTGGGGTATTGTGCACATTACTAATTTCTCCCAGTTAGGTTCATTGACCTACTCGGGATAATCACTGTTGGGTTCATTGACCTACTCGGGATAATCACTGTTGGGTTCATTGACCTACAGGGATAATCGTCACTATTTAGGTTCATTGATCTAAATAGTGGTATGACCATCGTCACCATTGTGACTTGTCACCATTGTGACAGAATGCCCGATAAAAATAAGATAGAAGCCATTGTAATCGCTCTTATGCTGTAATTAATAACTAAGCATCATTATGCAAAATAGAATGATTCACTCAGTATTTCCCGCTGACAAAACCTTTTTCAAACATGTTTCAGGTGATTTGTTGTAAATCAGGAAAAGTGCTGTGGAGCATTTCAAGCTTAAGAAAGTGGCTCAATATAAAATAAAGAAATAAATTTTGTAATATCACGATTGTATAGTAAAAACATAATATTGTAAATTATCGGGGTTTTATCCCAAATTGTGAAATAAAATAATCGGGGAAAAATTTTAGCTTTAACCGATCCTGTTTCCGCTGTAAAACTCAATTAAATAAATACCGCAGTATTTTCTGCCGCGGCTCTTGAAACGGGTCAAACCGGGTCGTGGGCCGTGACAACAGTCAAGAAAATCAAGGGTAATGGTGATATATATGCGGATTAGACACAAAAAAAAACACACTCAACAAATGGCTACAATTTACGGAATGTGTTTAGTGACGGCATCAGATTCCTAATTGATGGAGAAAGGTCTGGTGGCAAGAAAAGCTGCTTCTAGGAGGTTGTCAAGTCTTTTCGCTCGACGATTCCATTCTTGGGTGGTTGGTTTGGCCCTTGTTCCTGTAACTCGAATCCTAGCCAGGTATATCCCATTTTAATTTTACTCCATCGCGAACCTCACGCCTTTTTTACTCTCTGATCGAGGTTCTCGGCATTGAAAAATCTTCATAAACTAAATCACACGTGTATATGTTGACATTTAACAGATATACATTCAAGAAAATCAAGGGCAATGGTGATATATATGCAGATTAGACACCAAAAAAAAAACACACTCAACAAATGGCTACAATTTAAGGAATGTGTTTAGTGACGGCATCAGATACCTAGTTGATGGAGAAAGGTATGGTGGCAAGAAAAGCTGCTTCTAGGAGGGTGTCAAGTATTTTCGCTTAACGATTCCATTCATGGGTGGTTGGTTTGGCCGTTGATCCTGTAACTCGAATCGTAGCCCGGTATATCCCATTTTAATTTTACACCATTGTGAACCTTACGCCTGTTTTACTCTCTGATCGAGGTTCTCGGCATTGAAAAATCTTGGTAAACTAAATCACACGTGTATATGTTGACATTTAAGAGATATACAGTCAAGAAAATCAAGCGCAATGGTGATATGTATGCGGATTAGACAACAAAAAAAAACCACTCAACAAATGGCTACAATTTAAGGAATGTGTTTAGTGACGGCATCAGATTCCTAATTGATGGAGAAAGGTCTGGTGGCAAGAAAAGCTGCTTCTTGGAAGTTGTCAAGTGTTTTCGCTCGACGATTCCATTCTTGGGTGGTTGGTTTGGCCCTTGTTCCTGTAACTCGAATCCTAGCCCGGTATATCCCATTTTAATTCTACACCATTGTGAACCTTACGCCTTTTTTACTCTCTGATCGAGGTTCTCGGCATCGAAAAATCTTCGTAAACTAAATCACACGTGTATATGTTGACATTTAAGAGATATACAGTCAAGAAAATCAAGGGCAATGGTGATATATATATTCGGATTAGACACAAAAAAAAACACTCAACAAATGGCTACAATTTAAGGAATGTGTTTAGTGACGGCATCAGATTTCTAATTGATGGAGAAAGGTCTTGTGGCAAAAAAGCTGCTTCTAGGAGGGTGTCAAGTATATTCGCTCGACGATTCCATTCTTGGGTGGTTGGTTTGGTACTTGTTCCAGTAACTCGAATCCTGGCCCGGTATATCCCATTTTAATTTTACACCATTGTGAACCTTACGCCTTTTTTACTCTCTGATCGAGGTTCTCGGCATTGAAAAATCTTCGTAAACTAAATCACACATGTATATGTTGACATTTAAGAGATATACAGTCAAGAAAATCAAGGGCAATGGTGATATATATGCGGATTAGAAAAAAAAACACACTCAACAAATGACTACAATTTAAGGAATGTGTTTAGTGACGGCATCAGATACCTAATTGATGGAGAAAGGTCTGGTGGCAAGAAAAGCTGCTTCTAGGAGGTTGTCAAGTGTTTTCGCTCGACGATTCCATTCTTGGGTGGTTGGATTGGCCCTTGTTCCTATAACTCGAATCCTAGCCCGGTATATCCCATTTTAATTTTACACCATTGTGAACCTTACGCCTTTTTTACTCTCTGATCGAGGTTCTCGGCATTGAAAAATCTTCGTAAACTAAATCACACGTGTATATGTTGACATTTAAGAGATATACAGTCAAGAAAATCAAGGGCAATGGTGATATATATGCGGATTAGAAAAAAAACACACTCAACAAATGACTACAATTTAAGGAATGTGTTTAGTGACGGCATCAGATTCCTAATTGATGGAGAAAGGTCTGGTGGCAAGAAAAGCTGCTGCTAGGAGGTTGTCAAGTGTTTTCGCTTGATGATTCCATTCTTGGGTGGTTGGTTTGGCCCTTGTTCCTGTAACTCGAATCCTAGCCCGTTATATCCCATTTTAATTTTACACCATTGTGAACCTTACGCCTTTTTTACTCTCTGATCGAGGTTCTCGGCATTGAAAAATCTTCATAAACTAAATCACACGTGTATATGTTGACATTTAAGAGATATACAGTCAAGAAAATCAAGGGCAATGGTGATATATATGCGGATTAGACACCAAAAAAACACACTCAACAAATGGCTACAATTTAAGGAATGTATTTAGTGACGGCATCTGATTCCTTATTGATGGAGAAAGGTCTGGTGGCAAGAAAAGCTGCTTCCAGGAGGTTGGCAAGTGTTTTCGCTTGACGATTCCATTCTTGGGTGGTTGGTTTGTTCCTTGTTCCTGTAACTCGAATCCTAGCCCGGTATATCCCATTTTAATTTTACACCATTGTGAACCTTACGCCTTTTTTACTCTCTGATCGAGGTTCTCGGCATTGAAAAATCTTCATAAACTAAATCACACGTGTATATGTTGACATTTAAGAGATATACAGTCAAGAAAATCAAGGGCAATGGTGATATATATGCGGATTAGACACCAAAAAAACACACTCAACAAATGGCTACAATTTAAGGAATGTATTTAGTGACGGAATCTGATTCCTAATTGTTGGAGAAAGGTCTGGTGGCAAGAAAAGCTGCTTATAGGAGGGTGTCAAGTATTTTCGCTCGATGATTCCATTCTTGGGTGGTTTGTTTGGCCCTTGTTCATGTAACTCGATTCCTAGCCCGGTATATCCCATTTTAATTTTACACCATTGTGAACCTTACGCCTTTTTTACTCTCTGATCAAGGTTCTCGGCATTGAAAAATCTTCGTAAACTAAATCACACGTGTATATGTTGACATTTAAGAGATATACAGTCGAGAAAATCAAGGGCAATGGTGATATATATGCGGATTAGACACCAAAAAAACACACTCAACAAATGGCTACAATTTAAGGAATGTATTTAGTGACGGCATCTGATTCCTAATTGATGGAGAAAGGTCTGGTGGCAAGAAAAGCTGCTTATAGGAGGGTGTCAAGTATTTTCGCTCGATGATTCCATTCTTGGGTGGTTTGTTTGGCCCTTGTTCATGTAACTCGAATCCTAGCCCGGTATATCCCATTTTAATTTTACACCATTGTGAACCTTACGCCTTTTTTACTCTCTGATCAAGGTTCTCGGCATTGAAAAATCTTCGTAAACTAAATCACACGTGTATATGTTGACATTTAAGAGATATACAGTCAAGAAAATCAAGGGCAATGGTGATATATATGCGGATTAGACAAAAAAAAAACACTCAACAAATGGCTACAATTTAAGGAATGTGTTTAGTGAGGGCATCAGATTCCTAATTGATGGAGAAAGGTCTGTTGGTAAGAAAAGCTGCTTCTAGGAGGGTGTCAAGTGTTTTCGCTCGTCGATTCCATTCTTGGGTGGATGGTTTGGCCCTTGTTCCTGTAACTCGAATCCTAGCTCGTTATATCCCATTTTAATTTACACCATTGTGAACCTTACGCCTTTTTTTACTCTCTAATTGAGGTTCTCGGCATTGAAAAATCTTCGTAAACTAAATCACACGTGTATATGTTGATATTTAAGAGATATACAATCGAGAAAATCAAGGGCAATGGTGATATATAGTCGGATTAGACACAAAAAAAAACACTCAACAAATGGCTACAATTTAAGGAATGTGTTTAGTGACGACATCAGATTCCTAATTGATGGAGAAAGGTTTGGTGGTAAGAAAAGCTGCTTCTAGGAGGGTGTCAAGTATTTTCGCTCGACGATTCCATTCTAGGTGGTTGGTTTGGCCCTTGTTCCTGTAACTCGAATCCTAGGCCGGTATATCACATTTTAATTTTACACCATTGTGAACCTTACGCCTTTTTTACTCTTTGATCGAGGTTCTCGACATTGACAAATCTTCACAAACTAAATCACACGTGTATATGTTGACATTTAATAGTTATACAGTCAAGAAAATCAAGGGCAATGGTGATATATATGCGGATTAGAAAAAAAAAACACACTCAACAAATGACTACAATTTAAGGAATGTGTTTAGTGACGGCATCAGATTCCTAATTGCTGGAGAAAGGTCTGGTGGCAAGAAAAGCTGCTTCTAGGAGGTTGTCAAGTGTTTTCGCTTGATGATTCCATTCTTGGGTGGTTGGTTTAGCCCTTGATCCTGTAACTCGAATCGTAGCCCGGTATATCCCATTTTAATTATAACCATTGTGAACCTTTGGCCTTTTTACCTCTAATCGAGGTACTCGGCATTGAAAAATCTTCGTAAATTAAATCACACGTGTATATGTTGACTTTTAAGAGATATACAGTCAAGAAAATCAAGGGCAATGGTGATATATATGCGGATTAGACACCAAAAAAACACACTCAACAAATGGCTACAATTTAAGGAATGTATTTAGTGACGGCATCAGATTCCTAATTGATGGAGAAAGGTCTGGTGGCAAGAAAAGCTGCTTCTAGGAGGGTGTCAAGTGTTTTCGCTTGTCGATTCCATTCTTGGGTGGTTTGTTTGGCCCTTGTTCATGTAACTCGAATCCTAGCCCGGTATATCCCATTTTAATTTTACTCGATTGTGAACCTTACGCCTTTTTTACTCTCTGATCGAGGTTCTCGGCATTGAAAAATCTTCGTAAACTAAATCACACGTGTATATGTTGACATTTAAGAGATATACAGTCAAGAAAATCAAGGGCAATGGTGATATATATGCGGATTCGACACAAAAAAAAAACACTCAACAAATGGCTACAATTTAAGGAATGTTTTTAGTGACGGCATCTGATTCCTAATTGATGGAGAAAGGTCTGGTGGCAAGAAAATCTGCCTCTAGGGGGTGTCAAGTGTTTTCGCTCGTCGATTCCATTCTTGGGTGGTTGGTTTGGCACTTGTTCCTGTAACTCGAATCCTAGCCCGGTATATCCCATTTTAATTTACACCATTGTGAACCTTACGCCTTTTTTTACTCTCTGATCGAGGTTCTCGGCATTGAAAAATCTTCGTAAACTAAATCACACGTGTATATGTTGATATTTAAGAGATATACAGTCAAGAAAATCAAGGGCAATGGTGATATATATTCGGATTAGACACAAAAAAAAAACACTCAACAATTGGCTACAATTTAAGGAATGTGTTTAGTGACAGTATCAGATTCCTAATTGATGGATACAGGTCTGGTGGCAAGAAAAGCTGCTTCTAGGACGGTGTCAAGTATTTTCGCTCGACGATTCCATTCTTGGGTGGTAGGTTTGGCCCTTGTTCCTGTAACTCGAATCCTAGCCCGGTATATCCCATTTTAATTTTACACCAATGTGAACCTTACGCCTTTTTTACTCTTTGATCGAGGTTCTCGACATTGAAAAATCTTCGTAAACTAAATCACACGTGTATATGTTGACATTTAAGAGTTATACAGTCAAGAAAATCAAGGGCAATGGTGATATATATGCGGATTAGACAAAAAAAACACACTCAACAAATGACTACAATTTAAGGAATGTGTTTAGTGACGGCATCAGATTCCTAATTGATGGAGAAAGGTCTGGTGGCAAGAAAAGCTGCTTCTAGGAGGTTGTCAAGTGTTTTCGCTTGATGATTCCATTCTTGGGTGGTTGGTTTGGGCTTTGTTCCTGTAACTCGAATCCTAGCCCGTTGAAGAAACACAAGATAAATGGTCGGAACCGAGATATCTAGGGGGTTTGAATCCGCATAAAAGGTTGGTTTCCTCTTGATTGATTCAGGTACAACTAGTCTCCTTCTCCGATAATTCTGCGAAAAAGAGCACCGTTAGCCTCGCCAAGGGGAGATGAGGGTTCTCTCCTTGACCCGACTCCGGTGTGAGAATAAGTATTGGTAACGAAGAAGAAGATGAATTTGAGAAGTGTGAGTAACTTGATTTTCATACCTGAATAATTCTCATATTTATAGCCGGGAGTCTTTTGGCTGGAAAACCCGTTAATGAAAAGTTGACGGAAGATGCTAACCCCGTAAGCGGTTGCATTTCCTTCCGTCCAGCTCCTCGATCCGACGTGAGAGCACACGGATCGTGGTTTTGATCAGAGGCTGGGGATTTGCCACGTGTAAAGTGGCCAAGTTGAGATTACTCTCCAATTACATGCCATCACTGTGATTTCGGGGACGTCTAGGGAGCCGACACGTGTCCAGACGGTTATAACCGTCTTGGTGGTGCACGACTGTATTTTTTCTAGAAGATTACTTGCTGTAATCTGATGTGGCATCTTATTGTGTGGAGACCACTGAATAAATAAATCCCAAGTTTGGGTAAACAATATCCAAGTCTAGATATTGGGCGGGAATGTCTAATGTAGGAATTTTACCCTTTTGCTTTGTGGGAGGAAGCGCAAGGACTTATGATTTCCCTTTGGCACGTAAGTGTTGATTGTTGACTGTTCTCTAAGTCTTCCTTTTGTAAGACCAGGGCGCGGCCGCGCAAGGTAAGGAGAACTTAAAAGATGAGGTTGTGGTATGGTCCTAAGCCCTTATTATGTGATTTTTGGGACCTTACCCCTTCACCCGTTATATCCCATTTTAATTTTACACCATTGTGAACCTTACGCCTTTTTTACTCTCTGATTGAGGTTCTCGGCATTGAAAAATCTTCGTAAACTAAATCACACGTGTATATGTTGACATTTAAGAGATATACAGTCAAGAAAATCAAGGGCAATGGTGATATATATGCGGATTAGACACCAAAAAAAAACACACTCAACAAATGGCTACAATTTAAGGAATGTATTTAGTGACGGCATCAAATTCCTAATTGATGGAGAAAGGTCTGGTGGCAAGAAAAGCTGCTTCTAGGAGGGTGTCAAGTATTTTCGCTCGATGATTCCATTCTTGGGTGGTTTGTTTGGCCCTTGTTCCTGTAACTTGAATCCTAGCCCGGTATATCCCATTTTAATTTTACACCATTGTGAACCTTACGACTTTTTTACTCTCTGATCGTGGTTCTCCGCATTGAAAAATCTTCGTAAACTAAATCACACGTGTATATGTTGACATTTAGGAGATATACAGTCAATAAAATCAAGGGCAATGGTGATATATATGCTGATTAGACACCAAAAAAAACACTCAACAAATGGCTACAATTTAAGGAATGTGTTTAGTGACGGCATCAGATTCCTAATTGATGGAGAAAGGTCTGGTGGCAAGAAAAGCTGCTTCTAGGAGGGTGTCAAGTGTTTTCGCTCGTCGATTACATTCTTGGGTGGTTGGTTTGGCCCTTGTTCCTGTAACTCGAATCCTAGCACGTTATATCCCATTTTAATTTTACACCATTGTGAACCTTACGCATTTTTTACTCTCTGATCGAGGTTCTCGGCATTGAAAAATCTTCGTAAACTAAATCACACGTGTATATGTGGACATTTAAGAGATATACAGTCAAGAAAATCAAGGGCAATGGTGATATATATGCGGATTAGACACAAAAAAAAACACACTCAACAAATGGCTACAATTTAAGGAATGTGTTTAGTATCCGCATCAGATTCCTAATTGATGGAGAAAGGTCTGGTGGCAAGAAAAGCTGCTTCTAGGAGGGTGTCAAGTATTTGCGCTCGACGATTCCATTCTTGGGTGGTTGGTTTGGCCCTTGTTCCTGTAACTCGAATCCTAACCCGGTATATCCCATTTTAATTTTACACCATTGTGAACCTTACGCCTTTTTTACTCTCTGATCGAGGTTCTCGGCATTGAAAAATCTTCGTAAAGTAAATCACATGTGTATATGTTTACATTTAAGAGATATACAGTCAAGAAAATCAAGGGCAATGGTGATATATATGCGGATTAGACCCAAAAAAAAACACACTCAACAAATGGCTACAATTTACGGAATGTGTTTAGTGACGGCATCAGATTCCTAATTGATGGAGAAAGGTCTGGTGCAAGAAAAGTTGCTTCTAGGAGGTCGTCAAGTGTTTTCGCTCGATGATTCCACTCTTGGGTGGTTGGTTTGGCCTTTATTCCTGTAACTCGAATCCTAGCCCGGTATATCCCATTTTCATTTTACACCATTGTGAACCTTACGCCTTTTTTACTCTCTGATAGAGGTTCTCGGCATTGAAAAATCTTCGTAAACTAAATCACACGTGTATATGTTGACATTTAAGAGATATACAGTCAAGAAAATCAAGGGCAATGGTGATATATATGCGGATTAGACACAAAAAAAACACTCAACAAATGGTTACAATTTACGGAATGTGTTTAGTGACGGCATCAGATTCCTAATTGATGGATAAAGGTCTGGTGGCAAGAAAAGTTTCTTCTAGGAGGTCGTCAAGTGTTTTCGCTCGATGATTCCATTCTTGGGTGGTTGGTTTGGACCTTGTTCCTGTAACTCGAATCCTAGCCCGGTTTATACCATTTTAATTTTACACCATTGTGAACCTTACGCCTTTTTTACTCTCTGATCGAGGTTCTCGGCATTGAAAAATCTTCGTAAACTAAATCACACGCGTATATGTTGACATTTAAGAGATATACAGTCAAGAAAATCAAGGGCAATGGTGATATGTACGCGGATTAGACACCAAAAAAAAACACACTCAACAATTGGCTACAATTTAAGGAATGTGTTTAGTGATGGCATCAGATTCCTAATTGATGGAGAATGGTCTGGTGGCAAGAAAAGCTGCTTCTACGAGGTTGTCAAGTATTTTCGCTCGACGATTCCATTCTTGGGTGGTTGGTTTGGCCCTTGTTCCTGTAACTGATTCCTAGCCCGGTATATCCCATTTTAATTTTACACCATTGTAAACCTTACGCCTTTTTTACTCTCTGATCGAGGTTCTCGGCATTGAAAAATCTTCGTAAACTAAATCACACGTGTATATGTTGACATTTAAGAGATATACAGTCAAGAAAATCAAGGGCAATGGTGATATATATGTGGATTAGACACAAAAAAAAAACACACTCAACAATTGGCTATAATTTAAGGAATGTGTTTAGTGACGGCATCATATTCCTAATTGATAGAGAAAGGTCTGGTGGCAAGAAAAGCTGCTTCTACGAGGTTGTCAAGTGTTTACGCTTGATAATTCCATTCTTGGGTGGTTGGTTTGGCCCTTGTTCCTGTAACTCGAATCCTAGCCCGTTATATCCCATTTTAATTTTACACCATTGTGAACCTTACGCCTTTTTTACTCTCTGATCGAGGTTCTCGGCATTGAAAAATCTTCGTAAACTAAATCACACGTGTATATGTTGACATTTAAGAGATATACAGTCAAGAAAATCAAGGGCAATGGTGATATATATGTGGATTAGACACAGAAAAAAAACACACTCAACAATTGGCTACAATTTAAGGAATGTGTTTAGTGACGGCATCAGATTCCTAATTGATAGAGAAAGGTCTGGTGGCAAGAAAAGCTGCTTCTACGAGGTTGTCAAGTGTTTTCGCTTAATGATTCCATTCTTGGGTGGTTGGTTTGGCCCTTGTTCCTGTAACTCGAATCATAGCCCGGTATATCCCATTTTAATTTTACACCATTGTGAACCTTACGCCTTTTTTACTCTCTGATCGAGGTTCTCGGCATTGAAAAATCTTCGTAAACTAAATCACACGTGTATATGTTGACATTTAAGAGATATACAGTCAAGAAAATCAAGGGCAATGGTGATATGTACGCGGATTAGACACAAACAAAAAACACACTCAACAAATGGCTACAATTTAAGGAATGTATTTAGTGACGGCATCAGATTCCTAATTGATGGAGAAAGATCTGGTGGCAAGAAAAGCTGCTCCTAGGAGGGTGTCAAGTATTTTCGCTCGATGATTCCAATCTTGGGTGGTTTGTTTGGCCCTTGTTCCTGTAACTGGAATCATAGCCCGGTATATCCCATTTTAATTTTACACCATTGTAAACCTTACGCCTTTTTTACTCTCTGATCGAGGTTCTCGGCATTGAAAAATATTCGTAAACTAAATCACACGTGTATATGTTGACATTTAAGAGATATACAGTCAAGAAAATCAAGGGCAATGGTGATATATATGCGGATTTGACACAAAAAAACACTCAACAAATGGCTACAATTTAAGGAATGTGTTTAGTGACGGCCTCAGATTCCTAATTGATGGAGAAAGGTCTGGTGGCAAGAAAAGCTGCTTCTAGGAGGGTGTCAAGTGTTTTCGCTCGTCGATTCCATTCTTGGGTGGTTGGTTTGGCCCTTGTTCCTGTAACTCGAATTCCAGCCCGTTATATCCCATTTTAATTTACACCATTGTGAACCTTACGCCTTTTTTTACACTCTGATCGAGGTTCTCGGCATTGAAAAATCTTCGTAAACTAAATCACATGTGTATATGTTGACATTTAAGAGATATACAGTCAAGAAAATCAAGGGCAATGGTGATATATATGCGGATTAGACACCAAAAAAAACACTCAACAAATGGCTACAATTTAAGGAATGTGTTTAGTGACGGCATCAGATTCCTAATTGATGGAGAAAGGTCTGGTGGCAAGAAAAGCTGCTTCTAGGAGGGTGTCAAGTATTTTCGCTCGACGATTCCATTCTTGGGTGGTTGGTTTGGCCCTTGTTCCTATAAGTGAATCCTAGCCCGATATATCCCATTTTAATTTTACACCATTGTGAACCTTACGCCTTTTTTACTCTCTGATCGAGGTTCTCGGCTTTGAAAAATCTTCGTAAAGTAAATCACACGTGTATATGTTGACATTTAAGATATATACAGTTAAGAAAATCAAGGGCAATGGTGATATATATGCGGATTAGACACAAAAAAAAAAAAACACACTCAACAAATGGCTAGATTTTAAGGAATGTATTTAGTGACGGCATCAGATTCCTAATTGATGGAGAAAGGTCTGGTGGTAAGAAAAGCTGCTTCTAGGAGGGTGTCAACTATTTTCGCTCGATGATTCCATTCTTGGGTGGTTGGTTTGGCCCTTGTTCCTGTAACTCGAATCCTAGCCCATTATATCCCATTTTAATTTACACCATTGTGAACCTTACGCCTTTTTTTATTCTCTGATCGAGGTTCTCGGCATTGAAAAATCTTCGTAAACTAAATCACACGTGTATATGTTGACATTTAAGAGATATACACTCAAGAAAATCAAGGGAAATGGTGATATATATGCGGATTAGACACCAAAAAAAACACTCAACAAATGGCTACAATTTAAGGAATGTGTTTAGTGACGGCATCAGATTCCTAATTGATGAAGAAAGGTCTGGTGGCAAGAAAAGCTGCTTCTAGGAGGGTGTCAAGTATTTTCGCTCGACGATTCCACTCTTGGGTGGTTGGTTTGGCCCTTGTTCCTGTAACTCGAATCCTAGCCCGGTATATCCCATTTTAATTTTACACCATTGTGAACCTTACGCCTTTTTTACTATCTGATCGAGGTTCTCGGCATTGAAAAATCTTCGTAAACTAAATCAAACGTGTATATGTTGACATTTAAGAGATATATACAGTCAAGAAAATCAAGGGCAATGGTGATATATATGCAGATTAGACACCAAAGAAAACACATTCAACAAATGGCTACAATTTAAGGAATGTGTTTGGTGACGGCATCAGATTCCTAATTGATGGAGAAAGGTCTGGTGGCAAGAAAAGCTGCTTCTAGGAGGATGTCAAGTATTTTTGCTCGACGATTCCATTCTTGGGTGGTCGGTTTGGCCCTTGTTCCTGTAACTCGAATCCTAGCCCGGTATATCCCATTTTAATTTTACCCCATTGTGAACCTTACGCCTTTTTTACTCTCTGATCGAGGTTCTCGGCATTGAAAAATCTTCGTAAACTAAATCACATGTGTATATGTTGACATTTAAGAGATATACAATCAAGAAAATCAAGGGCAATGGTGATATATATGCGGATTAGACACCAAAAAAAACACTCAACAAATGGCTACAATTTAAGGAATGTGTTTAGAGACGGCATCAGATTCCTAATTGATGGAGAAAGGTCTGGTGGTAAGAAAAGCTGCTTCTAGGAGGGTGTCAAGTATTTTCGCTCGACGATTCCGTTCTTGGGTGGTTGGTTTGGCCTTTGTTCCTGTAACTCGAATCCTAGCCCGGTATATCCCATTTTAATTTTACACCATTGTGAACCTTACGCCTTTTTTACTCTCTGATCGAGGTTCTCGGCTTTGAAAAATCTTCGTAAACTAAATCACACGTGTATATGTTGACATTTAAGAGATATACAGTCAAGAAAATCAAGGGCGATGGTGATATATATGCGGATTAGACACAAAAAAAAAAAACACACTCAACAAATGGCTAGATTTTAAGGAATGTATTTAGTGACGGCATCAGATTCCTAATTGATGGAGAAAGGTCTGGTGGTAAGAAAAGCTGCTTCTAAGAGGGTGTCAAGTATTTTCGCTCGATGATTCCATTCTTGGGTGGTTTGTTTGGCCCTTGTTCCTGTAACTCGAATCCTAGCCCGGTATATCCCATTTTAATTTTACACCATTGTGAACCTTACGCCTTTTTTACTCTCTGATCGAGGTTCTCGGCTTTGAAAAATCTTCGTAAACTAAATCACACGTGTATATGTTGACATTTAAGAGATATACAGTCAAGAAAATCAATGGCAATGGTGATATATATGCGGATTCGACACCAAAAAAAACACATTCAACAAATGGCTACAATTTAAGGAATGTATTTAGTGACGACATCAGATTCCTAATTGATGGAGAAAGGTCTGGTGGTAAGAAAAGCTTCTTCTAGGAGGGTGTCAACTATTTTCGCTCGATGATTCCATTCTTGGGTGGTTGGTTTGGCCCTTGTTCCTGTAACACGAATCCTAGCCCATTATATCCCATTTTAATTTACATCATTGTGAACCTTACGCCTTTTTTTACTCTCTGATCGAGGTTCTCGGCATTGAAAAATCTTCGTAAACTAAATCACACGTGTATATGTTGACATTTAAGAGATATACACTCAAGAAAATCAAGGGAAATGGTGATATATATGCGGATTAGACACAAAAAAAAAACACTCAACAAATGGCTACAATTTAAGGAATGTGTTTAGTGACGGCATCAGATTCCTAATTGATGAAGAGAGGTCCGGTGGCAAGAAAAGCTGCTTCTAGGAGGGTGTCAAGTATTTTCGCTCGACGATTCCATTCTTGGGTGGTTGGTTTGGCCCTTGTTCCTGTAACTCGAATCCTAGCCCGGTATATCCCATTTTAATTTTACACCATTGTGAACCTTACGCCTTTTTTACTCTCTGATCGAGGTTCTCGGCATTGAAAAATCTTCGTAAACTAAATCAAACGTGTATATGTTGACATTTAAGAGATATATACAGTCAAGAAAATCAAGGGCAATGGTGATATATATGCGGATTAGACACCAAAGAAAACACACTCAACAAATGGCTACAATTTACGGAATGTGTTTTGTGACGGCATCAGATTCCTAATTGATGGAGAAAGGTCTGGTGGCAAGAAAAGCTGCTTCTAGGAGGATGTCAAGTATTTTCGCTTGACGATTCCATTCTTGGGTGGTTGGTTTGGCCCTTGTTCCTGTAACTCGAATCCTAGCCCGGTATATCCCATTTTAATTTTACACCATTGTGAACCTTACGCCTTTTTTACTCTCTGATCGAGGTTCTCGGCTTTGAAAAATCTTCGTAAACTAAATCACACGTGTATATGTTGACATTTAAGAGATATACAGTCAAGAAAATCAAGGGCGATGGTGATATATATGCGGATTAGACACAAAAAAAAACACACTCAACAAATGGCTAGATTTTAAGGAATGTATTTAGTGACGGCATCAGATTCCTAATTGATGGAGAAAGGTCTGGTGGTAAGAAAAGCTGCTTCTAGGAGGGTGTCAAGTATTTTCGCTCGATGATTCCATTCTTGGGTGGTTTGTTTGGCCCTTTGTTCCTGTAACTCGAATCCTAGCCCGGTATATCCCATTTTAATTTTACACCATTGTGAACCTTACGCCATTTTTACTCTCTGATCGAGGTTCTCGGCATTGAAAAATCTTCGTAAACTAAATCACACGTGTATATGTTGACATTTAAGAGATATA
This sequence comes from Helianthus tuberosus, assembly GCA_030545235.1. Taxonomy (NCBI): domain Eukaryota; kingdom Viridiplantae; phylum Streptophyta; class Magnoliopsida; order Asterales; family Asteraceae; genus Helianthus; species Helianthus tuberosus. The sequence goes on from CM060406.1 coordinate 215,536,935, forward strand.
CAGTCAAGAAAATCAAGGGCAATGGTGATATATATGCGGATTTGACACAAAAAAAACACTCAACAAATGGCTACAATTTAAGGAATGTGTTTAGTGACGGCATCAGATTCCTAATTGATGGAGAAAGGTCTGGTGGCAAGAAAAGCTGCTTCTAGGAGGGTGTCAAGTGTTTTCGCTCGTCGATTCCATTCTTGGGTGGTTGGTTTGGCCCTTGTTCCTGTAACTCGAATTCCAGCCCGTTATATCCCATTTTAATTTACACCATTGTGAACCTTACGCCTTTTTTTACACTCTGATCGAGGTTCTCGGCATTGAAAAATCTTCGTAAACTAAATCACACGTGTATATGTTGACATTTAAGAGATATACAGTCAAGAAAATCAAGGGCAATGGTGATATATATGCGGATTAGACACAAAAAAAAACACTCAACAAATGGCTACAATTTAAGGAATGTGTTTAGTGACGGCATCAGATTCCTAATTGATGGAGAAAGGTCTGGTGGCAAGAAAAGCTGCTTCTAGGCGGGTGTTAAGTATTTTCGCTCGACGATTCCATTCTTGGGTGGTTGGTTTGGCCCTTGTTCCTATAACTGAATCCTAGCCCGGTATATCCCATTTTAATTTTACACCATTGTGAACCTTACGCCTTTTTTACTCTCTGATCGAGGTTATCGGCATTGAAAAATCTTCGTAAACTAAATCACACGTGTATATGTTGACATTTAAAAGATATACAGTCAATAAAATCAAGGGCAATGGTGATATATCTGCGGATTAGACACAAAAAAAAACACTCAACAAATGGCTACAATTTAAGGAATGTGTTTAGTGACGGCATCAGATTCCTAATTGATGGAGAAAGGTCTGGTGGCAAGAAAAGCTGCTTCTAGGGGGTTGTCAAGTGTTTTCGCTCGACGATTCCATTCTTGGGTGGTTGGTTTGGCCCTTGTTCCTGTAACTCGAATCCTAGCCCGGTATAACCCATTTTAATTTTACACCATTGTGAACCTTACGCCTTTTTTACTCTCTGATCGAGGTTCTCGGCATTGAAAAATCTTCGTAAACTAAATCAAACGTGTATATGTTGACATTTAAGAGATATACAGTCAAGAAAATCAAGGGCAATGGTGATATATATGCGGATTAGACACAAAAAAAAAACACACTCAACAAATGGCTAGATTTTAAGGAATGTATTTAGTGACGGCATCAGATTCCTAATTGATGGAGAAAGGTCTGGTGGTAAGAAAAGCTGCTTCTAGGAGGGTGTCAAGTATTTTCGCTCGATGATTCCATTCTTGGGTGGTTTATTTGGCCCTTGTTCCTATAACTAGAATTCTAGCCCGGTATATCCCATTTTAATTTTACACCATTGTGAACCTTACTCCTTTTTTACTCTCTGATCGAGGTTCTCGGCTTTGAAAAATCTTCGTAAACTAAATCACACGTGTATATGTTGACATTTAAGGGATATACAGTCAAGAAAATCAACGGCAATGGTGATATATATGCGGATTCGACACCAAAAAAAACACATTCAACAAATGGCTACAATTTAAGGAATGTATTTAGTGACGACATCAGATTCCTAATTGATGGAGAAAGGTCTGGTGGTAAGAAAAGCTGCTTCTAGGAGGGTGTCAACTATTTTCGCTCGATGATTCCATTCTTGGGTGGTTGGTTTGGCCCTTGTTCCTGTAACTCGAATCCTAGCCCATTATATCCCATTTTAATTTACACCATTGTGAACCTTACGCCTTTTTTTATTCTCTGATCGTGGTTCTCGGCATTGAAAAATCTTCGTAAACTAAATCACACGTGTATATGTTGACATTTAAGAGATATACACTCAAGAAAATCAAGGGAAATGGTGATATATATGCGGATTAGACACCAAAAAAAACACTCAACAAATAGCTACAATTTAACGAATGTGTTTAGTGACGGCATTAGATTCCTAATTGATGAAGAAAGGTCTAGTGGCAAGAAAAGCTGCTTCTAGGAGGGTGTCAAGTATTTTCGCTCGACGATTCCATTCTTGGGTGGTTGGTTTGGCCCTTGTTCCTGTAACTCGAATCCTAGCCCGGTATATCCCATTTTAATTTTACACCATTGTGAACCTTACGCCTTTTTTACTATCTGATCGAGGTTCTCGGCATTGAAAAATCTTCGTAAACTAAATCAAACGTGTATATGTTGACATTTAAGAGATATATACAGTCAAGAAAATCAAGGGCAATGGTAATATATATGCGGATTAGACACCAAAGAAAACACACTCAACAAATGGCAACAATTTAAGGAATGCGTTTGGTGACGGCATCAGATTCCTAATTGATGGAGAAAAGTCTGGTGGCAAGAAAAACTGCTTCTAGGAGGATGTCAAGTATTTTCGCTCGACGATTCCATTCTTGGGTGGTCGGTTTGGCCCTTGTTCCTGTAACTCAAATCCTAGCCCGGTATATCCCATTTTAATTTTACCCCATTGTGAACCTTACGCCTTTTTTACTCTCTGATCGAGGTTCTCGGCATTGAAAAATCTTCGTAAACTAAATCACATGTGTATATGTTGACATTTAAGAGATATACAATCAAGAAAATCAAGGGCAATGGTGATATATATGCGGATTAGACACAAAAAAAAACACTCAACAAATGGCTACAATTTAAGGAATGTGTTTAGAGACGACATCAGATTCCTAATTGATGGAGAAAGGTCTGGTGGCAAGAAAAGCTGCTTCTAGGAGGGTGTCAAGTATTTTCGCTCGACGATTCCATTCTTGGGTGGTTGGTTTGGCCCTTGTTCCTGTAACTCGAATCCTAGCCCGGTAAATCCCATTTTAATTTTACACCATTGTGAACCTTACGCCTTTTTTACTCTCTGATCGAGGTTCTCGGCTTTGAAAAATCTTCGTAAACTAAATCACACGTGTATATGTTGACATTTAAGAGATATACAGTCAAGAAAATCAAGGGCGATGGTGATATATATGCGGATTAGACACAAAAAAAAAACAAACTCAACAAATGGCTAGATTTTAAGGAATGTATTTAGTGACGGCATCAGATTCCTAATTGATGGAGAAAGGTCTGGTGGTAAGAAAAGCTGCTTCTAGGAGGGTGTCAAGTATTTTCGCTCGATGATTCCATTCTTGGGTGGTTTGTTTGGCCCTTGTTCCTGTAACTCGAATCCTAGCCCGGTATATCCCATTTTAATTTTACACCATTGTGAACCTTACGCCTTTTTTACTCTCTGATCGAGGTTCTCGGCTTTGAAAAATCTTCGTAAACTAAATCACACGTGTATATGTTGACATTTAAGAGATATACAGTCAAGAAAATCAACGCCAATGGTGATATATATGCGGATTCGACACCAAAAAAAACACATTCAACAAATGGCTACAATTTAAGGAATGTATTTAGTGACGACATCAGATTCCTAATTGATGGAGAAAGGTCTGGTGGTAAGAAAAGTTGCTTCTAGGAGGGTGTCAACTATTTTCGCTCGATGATTCCATTCTTGGGTGGTTGGTTTGGCCCTTGTTCCTGTAACTCGAATCCTAGCCCATTATATCCCATTTTAATTTACACCATTGTGAACCTTACGCCTTTTTTTACTCTCTGATCGAGGTTCTCGGCATTGAAAAATCTTCGTAAACTAAATCACACGTGTATGTGTTGACATTTAAGAGATATACACTCAAGAAAATCAAGGGAAATGGTGATATATATGCGGATTAGACACCAAAAAAAAAACACTCAACAAATGGCTACAATTTAAGAAATGTGTTTAGTGACGGCATCAGATACCTAATTGATGAAGAAAGGTCCGGTGGCAAGAAAAGCTGCTTCTAGGAGGGTGTCAAGTATTTTCGCTCGACGATTCCATTCATGGGTGGTTGGTTTGGCCCTTGTTCCTGTAACTCGAATCCTATCCCGGTATATCCCATTTTAATTTTACACCATTGTGAACCTTACGCCTTTTTTACTCTCTGATCGAGGTTCTCGGCATTGAAAAATCTTCGTAAACTAAATCAAACGTGTATATGTTGACATTTAAGAGATATATACATTCAAGAAAATCAAGGGCAATGGTGATATATATGCGGATTAGACACCAAAGAAAACACACTCAACAAATGGCTACAATTTAAGGAATGTGTTTTGTGACGGCATCAGATTCCTAATGGATGGAGAAAGGTCTGGTGGCAAGAAAAGCTGCTTCTAGGAGGATGTCAAGTATTTTCGCTCGACGATTCCATTCTTGGGTGGTCGGTTTGGCCCTTGTTCCTGTAACTCGAATCCTAGCCCGTATATCCCATTTTAATTTTACCCCATTGTGAACCTTACGCCTTTTTTACTCTCTGATCGAGGTTCTCGGCATTGAAAAATCTTCGTAGACTAAATCACATGTGTATATGTTGACATTTAAGAGATATACAATCAAGAAAATCAAGGGCAATGGTGATATATATGCGGATTAGACACAAAAAAAAACACTCAACAAATGGCTACAATTTAAGGAATGTGTTTAGAGACGACATCAGATTCCTAATTGATGGAGAAAGGTCTGGTGGCTAGAAAAGCTGCTTCTAGGAGGGTGTCAAGTATTTTCGCTCGACGATTCCATTCTTGGGTGGTTGGTTTGGCCCTTGTTCCTGTAACTCGAATCCTAGCCCGGTATATCCCATTTTAATTTTACAACATTGTGAACCTTACGCCTTTTTTACTCTCTGATCGAGGTTCTCGGCTTTGAAAAATCTTCGTAAACTAAATCACACGTGTATATGTTGACATTTAAGAGATATACAGTCAAGAAAATCAAGGGCGATGGTGATATATATGCGGATTAGACACAAAAAAAACCAAACTCAACAAATGGCTAGATTTTAAGGAATGTATTTAGTGACGGCATCAGATTCCTAATTGATGGAGAAAGGTCTGGTGGTAAGAAAAGCTGCTTCTAGGAGGGTGTCAAGTATTTTCGCTCGATGATTCCATTCTTGGGTGGTTTGTTTGGCCCTTGTTCCTGTAACTCGAATCCTAGCCCGGTATATCCCATTTTAATTTTACACCATTGTGAACCTTACGCCTTTTTTACTCTCTGATCGAGGTTCTCGGCTTTGAAGAATCTTCGTAAACTAAATCACACGTGTATATGTTGACATTTAAGAGATATACAGTCAAGAAAATCAACGCCAATGGTGATATATATGCGGATTCGACACCAAAAAAAACACATTCAACAAATGGCTACAATTTAAGGAATGTATTTAGTGACGACATCAGATTCCTAATTGATGGAGAAAGGTCTGGTGGTAAGAAAAGCTGCTTCTAGGAGGGTGTCAGCTATTTTCGCTCGATGATTCCATTCTTGGGTGGTTGGTTTGGCCCTTGTTCCTGTAACTCGAATCCTAGCCCATTATATCCCATTTTAATTTACACCATTGTGAACCTTACGCCTTTTTTTACTCTCTGATCGAGGTTCTCGGCATTGAAAAATCTTCGTAAACTAAATCACACGTGTATATGTTGACATTTAAGAGATATACACTCAAGAAAATCAAGGGAAATGGTGATATATATGCGGATTAGACACCAAAAAAAACACTCAACAAATGGCTACAATTTAAGGAATGTGTTTAGTGACGGCATCAGATACCTAATTGATGAAGAAAGGTCCGGTGGCAAGAAAAGCTGCTTCTAGGAGTGTGTCAAGTATTTTCGCTCGACGATTCCATTCATGGGTGGTTGGTTTGGCCCTTGTTCCTGTAACTCGAATCCTAGCCCGGTATATCCCATTTTAATTTTACACCATTGTGAACCTTACGCCTTTTTTACTCTCTGATCGAGGTTCTCGGCATTGAAAAATCTTCGTAAACTAAATCAAACGTGTATATGTTGACATTTAAGAGATATATACAGTCAAGAAAATCAAGGGCAATAGTGATATATATGCGGATTAGACACCAAAGAAAACACACTCAACAAATGGCTACAATTTAAGGAATGTGTTTTGTGACGGCATCAGATTCCTAATTGATGGAGAAAGGTCTGGTGGCAAGAAAAGCTGCTTCTAGGAGGATGTCAAGTATTTTCGCTCGACGATTCCATTCTTGGGTGGTCGGTTTGGCCCTTGTTCCTGTAACTCGAATCCTAGCCCGTATATCCCATTTTAATTTTACCCCATTGTGAACCTTACGCCTTTTTTACTCTCTGATCGAGGTTCTCGGCATTGAAAAATCTTCGTAAACTAAATCACATGTGTATATGTTGACATTTAAGAGATATACAATCAAGAAAATCAAGGGCAATGGTGATATATATACGGATTAGACACCAGAAAAAACACTCAACAAATGGCTACAATTTAAGGAATGTGTTTAGTGACGGCATCAGATTCCTAATTGATGGAAAAAGGTCTGGTGGCAAGAAAAGCTGCTTCTAGGAGGGTGTCAAGTATTTTCGCTCGACGATTCCATTCTTGGGTGGTTGGTTTGGCCCTTGTTCCTGTAACTCGAATCCTAGCCCGGTATATCCCATTTTAATTTTACACCATTGTGAACCTTACGCCTTTTTTACTCTCTGATCGAGGTTCTCGGCTTTGAAAAATCTTCGTAAACTAAATCACACGTGTATATGTTGACATTTAAGAGATATACAGTCAAGAAAATCAACGGCAATGGTGATATATATGCGGATTAGACACCAAAGAAAACACACTCAACAAATGGCTACAATTTACGGAATGTGTTTTGTGACGGCATCAGATTCCTAATTGATGGAGAAAGGTCTGGTGGCAAGAAAAGCTGCTTCTAGGAGGATGTCAAGTATTTTCGCTTGACGATTCCATTCTTGGGTGTTTGCGTGTTAAAAATGCTGATTTAGAGGCAAACATGTCTGAGTTGCAAGGCAAACATGATGCTTTACGAGATAGTTTGTTTGACTTGCAAGACAAACATGTTTCGATGAATGATAAGTGTTGTGAATTGCAAAGCAAACACGAGGCTTTGCAAGAGAAATACGATGTCACACACAAACACAATCAAGAATTGATTGTAGATCTCTCTAAAGCAACTGAAGCTAACTTGTTTTTGACCAGAAATGAAAAGGATTTTAAAGCAACAATTGCGTCATTAAAACATGATGTTTCAGAATTACAAAAGGCTGTTTTGCGAAAACAACATGCTAACAATAATCTCATTGACACAATTGAAAAGCAAATGGTAGAGTTAGCAACGGCCCGATGTGAATGTGAAACAATTAAGCAGAAATTGGAAAGCTATTCCAATTCCCGCTTTGTATTGGATCACATCATTGATGTTCAAGAGAGAAAGAAAAAGGGGGACAAACCATGCATTGGATTCAAATCATGTCCTCCCCCAATGAATCACAATTACTCCAAATTGCCTGATGACGAGGATATGCCCCGTTTTGAACCTACTGTGCCACTCGATCTAGATGACTTTGCAGCAGGCCTCGGGTTCACAACTGGTACATCATCCTTGGGTCAATCAGAATCTGAATCTGAGAATGAGACAGATTCATCGTGTGTTAAGGAACAGAGTCCTCCCATTGTTGAGGATGCTGATTCTTCAGATGATGAATCTGATGAAATTGTGAACCAACAGTCTAACTCGGTTACAACAGATATTCCAATCGAGAATCACATCCTGTGTGATCCACCAGTGAAACCGAGTAAGACTGAAATGTCAAAAGAAATGGAGTCGATTGTATCAAGTTTTGAAGGGAGTAACTTGTTGTACACGCTCAAAGGAGATAGCAAAATCTACTCCAACAAAGATTTTCCAATTAAAAATGTAAATCAAGATTTAATTGAGCAAATTTTTGAAGGATGCACTGATAAGTTTTTGGGAAACAAAAGTGGCAAAGTTACCGTCACTCAATGTGATCCAATTCCGTGTGAACAAATTAGAAAACAATGCGGAAACCAAAAACTACAAGTTGAGCGAAAACAACAAGTCAATTCCGGAAAAGGTAAGGTACAGGGAAAGAAGGCTCAGAACAAGAATGTTCAAGCACCTAAGGTTCAACAACAATGGGTGCAAAACAAAAGAGCTCCTGTTAAGAAAAGAGAACCGAAAGTGAACTTTGTTGGATCCACGGGTTCAGATAAACTTGAAACATTTCAGGATAAATCTAACATTGATTTTGTAAAACAAGTTAGAATTTTAAAACGGAATGATCAGAATAACTACACCCAACACACCAACGGAAGTGATTTAGGTCCAAGCACGTCTAGATCACAAAGTTCATTGTCTGGTTCTCCGTCTGATCATCAACATGTTTCTCCGAGGTTTGTAGAGCGGAGAATGTGTTTTGAGTGTGGCACAATTGGGCATATTGTAAGATACTGCCCATACCTGCAAAAGTTGAAGGCAAAAACAAGTGCTCCCCAAGAAACCAATTACCAAAAACGTTCATTTTCCCCGAAACAAGACCCACGTGTCTTGAAAGAAAGGGAAAAGAAGTTAAAACAAAAGAATCAAAAGGTAATTGAAAAGGCCTTAAAATCAGAGGTCAAAGAAGAAAAACCTGTTCAAGCTAAACCTAAAACTGTAAAACCAGTAAATGCTAAAACAATTAATACAAATACTGGTAAAGGACAAACAGCTTGGAAACAAAAACAGGTAATTCAGTCAGGGGGAGCACCACAGGTTCTTTTTCCTAATCATCAAGTGATTGAAATCACTTTTCTTGATGATCAAGGACGACCCAAGTCCACAAAGGCTTGGGTCCCTCTCTCCAACTAATTTTTGAGTGAGTGTGTAGGATATTCCAGGAGGAACTTTCGATAGTCGTAAGATTGTTGATAGTGGAGCATCCTTGCACAAAATAGGCAACAGAAGAAATTGCTGCCTTTGATGGAGAGAAAAAGGAAGGGAAAAAGAAATGTCTGATGAAAGACATTGGAAGCTTCGACAAAATGAAAATCATTTCAAAATGTGAATGTTCAAGGCTTTGATCGGGTCCCCGGGATAGACTCAAATCAAAATGTACGCACCTGCAGCACGTCAGAAGTTCAACAATCTACAAGATGAACGTGCAGTGTACATTTCTTGGCGGTGTTATTGAAGAAAATGTGTTCATTGATCAAACCAACCGAGTGTGCGGATGCTTTGGCTTGGATTGAACAACCGCACACTACTTCTGAAAGAGAAAGACTAAACCTTCGCTGGTGAAATGTGAAAGACCAGCCGGACCCGGAGGTTTATGATCTTGTTGCTGTGAAGAGATTTCAGTAGCTACAAAAAATCGTCTTTGAAGTCCACATCGGGTGGATATCCAGTTTGGGAGAACACTCAAATTCCTTGCAATGCACGGAATAGTTGCAGGATACGGTTTTAAATTTCTAATCTCTCCCATACTTGTCGATATTTAAGCTGCTTTGTGAATTATTATCTCGTTTCAGCACACTTTGGCCAGACAATGCTGTCATGGTCCGCATCGCTTACCGACATGCCAACTGATTTTTCCAAAATTCGCTAAATCATTTCTGATTAAAACTTAATTTTGGTAAACGGCATTGAGGTAAAACATGAGTTAACCGACATCGGAAAATCATCTTTGTAAATATCTTTGTGTTTCAAATTTTCTCTTAGTTTGTTGATTTTAGGGGGAGTAAATCCAAAATTTGAAAATCCAAAAACATCGAAAAATTTCAAAAACACAAAAACAATAGAAAAGCAAAAATGAGTTTCCTGGCGAGCAAAAGAGAAAATGATAGTACATCAGTGGTCTGTCTAAACCTCTTTAAACCTTAAATGAAAAGCGATAAGCAGCTCTATATAAGATGTATCGGTAGGCTCACAATCATTTTAAAGTGTGCAGGGTGATATAAACTTAAATCGACTGAAGACCAGGTGGGAACCATTCATTGGCATATGGTCTTGGTACCGAAATTTCGTTTGAGAGATTGCCGAGGTTCTGAAATATTCGGTCTTTATGCTGCTTATCATCTGGGTATCATGGTTGTTTCTATAAAAGACAAAGTCTAGATCTTCCATGATACCATACATACGTGTACATACTGCATACGACCTCAATAAGTGATCAACAATCACATGTCCAAATCAAATAAGTGATAAAATATCACAAATTCTTTCCGGGAGTCAAGTTCGTCTCTCTGCTGTACGAAAGTACTGACCTGTTCACGGACTTGCTCCTGTGCCCTCATGCATATGAAAATCAAGTTCCTCATCAATAAGTGATTATATCACATAGGGCTTGTTTTCAAATCAAAATAAGTGAGTATCTCACATCATATACGGTCAAACAGATGATAATCGGTATACTCACCGGTAAGATGAACCCTCGTGCATACCTTGATACGGGAATGTGTCGTGATGTGGATGAACACCGGTCGTAAGTATAAATCATACCTTAACGTATCCCCGCGCCATGATTACATCTGATAAGTTGAGCTTATGTGGACAACAATACCGATAATTGTTATAGGATGCTTATCTTAATGTTAACTAAAAGAACAACAAGAGCGTTTTGGCATGACCGTACACTGATATGATTCTCTTTCCCTCGAAACTCGCAAAAAGAATGTCTGTAAATTTTTATTTAATGCATCTTGTATATATTTATTTTTTTGTTTTCCATCTTTACATTTGAAAAATGAAAATTTCAAAAAGATTTTAGGTGTGTTTTAATGTAAACTTTATAAAATCCAAAAAGATTTTTCTTCTAGTTTATTTTTTGATTGACCGATGTTGGAACTCGAGTCTATCCTACCCAAAATCCTGATCGTAAGCTGGAAAACAATTGCATCTCCATAAACAGTCGAAGTTAACGAGTTTTGAAAGTTAAAGGATTAAAATGGATATTTTTCTAAACTTTCAAACTGCTGTCGGTTGGTGTTTGATTGAGATTTGATCTCATATGTGTCATTAGTTTAAATGTTAACTATATTCCAAGCGGTTGTTCTCATTATGCGTTTAGCTTTCTTGCATGTGCAGATGCTAAAGGCGAGGAGAACATGTTCGATGAAAAGCTTTGGAATGAAGACACGAAGTGGAGGCACTCAAAGGATAAAATGAACGAGTTGCCGCTGTCCCCTCATCAACACCACAAGGATCTGAAGAATTGACAAGTCAAAAGATTCACGAGCATGACTCAATGGAGAGTTCAATCTAAGGGGGAGTTTATTGACACACTACCTAAGTTAAATGGGGAGTTTGTTGATACACTTTCTACTTACGACGCGTGAAGACTTTGAAGATCCTCCGACATGAAAGTCATAGAAGACGAACCATCACGAGTAGCGTCCAAGGGGGAGTTTGTTGATGCACTTTGTGTGGACGCGACTCGGCTCGGTTCGACTCGGCCTTGAAGACTTGAAGACACAAAGATCGAGACAAAGCTACAGCCAAGGGGGAGTTTGTTGGTGCACTTGTGTCTGTACTTTGTCTGTATTTCGTCATGATACAAAACGATGTCTTTAATGTAAGGTTGATGTAAGTTTGACCAAGTCAACCATCCTCCTGGTTTGACTTGACCAAACAGTTAGAGAAATGTTGTAAGCTGGCTGTGTCGAAGGATGTGTCATCGAAGGATTGTTTTATATCCTTCGATGATGAGCTCGAAAGATGATGAGCTCGAAGGATAGACCACGAAGGATAGACCACGAAGGATATCATCCTTCGTGGTGTATGTGATCTTTCGATGGGTTTTCTGGTCGACAGATGATCTATCGATCAGTCTGTCTGATCCTTCGACCAGACCTGCTGTGTCGGGTATATATACCCATGTAGTGTGTTGTGTGCAAAGTAGAGACAAGTGAGAGACAGAAACAGAGAGAGCATTCTGTTGAGAGCACACACACGAGAGAACTTTGAGAGTTTGCAGAATACATCTGTGAACATTGGACTTGTAACCGAACCTTTCATACGCATTAATACAAGTGGTGTTAATCGTTGAATGTTGTGTGTTGTTTCTGTACTTGTTCTCATACAAAATCTCGGTTGCATGCTAGCTTGGATTCCGCACTCGCTAGTGTGTTTGATCTAACAAGGATAAGGTTTTATCTCATCCCCGAGAGGGACCTACAATTGGTATCAGAGCCATGGTGCCCGATTTAGTAAATCTAACCGTTTACTAAGTCACATGTGCTCTAGATCTGTGATTTTTGTGCTTTTTGTTCAAGATGTAAAGTTGGGTGAAAATGAGAAAAACTCAGATCTGGACCCGAATATTCAGATCTGTGCTGAAACAAGTGTTCGGTTTTATGTTTTTCACCTATATAATCAAGTTATCATCATCAAAAATCAAAAATACAATGTTTTCGTCAAATCTGCAAAATAAACAGCGCTGTGTTCTTGATGTTCTTGGCAGCTTCATATTTCGAAAGATGTAAAGGTACCCCGAAAGATGTAAGGAACTTCGAAAGATCAAACAGATTTCGAAGGGTCATCCTCAGTCTCAACAACTTCGAAAGATCAGATGACTTCGAAGGGTCATCTCAACAAGTTCGAAAGATCAGATGACTTCGAAGGATCATCTTTACCCTTTGTTGTGTTTCGAAAGATCAACTTTACCCCCATCAACTTCGAAAGATGAGACAGATTTCGAAGGACCTCAACAACTTCGAAAGATATATCTTTCGTTCTTGGCACGAAACAGATTTCGAAGGATCCAGAATCGAAAGATCAGGATGTTTCGAAGGATCCAGAGAAAAAGGAGCTGCTGCTTGATGTTATCGAAGAGGGAAAAGGAGAAATTGGGGATTTGTTGTCTGATCTTGTTGTATCGAAGAAAGATGAATATAGAGGCTGCTGTTTTGCTGATTGTTCATCGATGTTGAGAGGAGAGAGACCTAAATAGAATGAAGTTGTCGGCTGAGATTGATGAAGATGTCAACAGGAATGATTGTGTTATTGTTGTTTGTTTCTTTGAAAGTGGAGATGGATGTTGGTATCACCGAAGAAAGAGAAGAAAGACAAAGGTAATTGTCGGCTGAAAATAAGTTGGGGATAGGGTTGTTGACTATTGCAATTGGGCTAAATAACAAGCATAGTACCTCGATGGGTTCTACTGGATCAAGGTTCTCTATCATTTTTTTTTTGGGCTTGTTAAATTTGAAATTGTTGGACCAATCAAAAGACCCACTAATATTTGATCTAATTAATTGGCTAAATTAATTTTAGGCAAATGTTTTAAAAAAAAAAAAAATTGGGCTCTATTGGACCAAATGTTAAAGATAAGGCATGGAGTCTTGGACCCGTCTCGACTCGTGAGTTGCAAAGTGGGGGTCGGGTGGTCGCGAAAGATATTGGAGTTAATTTTTGACGTCATATTCGTACGGGAAAGCGCGGGATGATGCGGCATGATGAAAACAAGAGATGATGATACTTGATGGTTGAAAAATGTGGGGTAGTCACGGTTACCGATGCAAATGTCAAAAATGGTGACGCGACTATTATGGGCCAAAAACAAAACGGTATGTTCACTTCCGCACGTCGATTGTTTATGATTGTTATCGGTTATTCGAAAATGTTCGAAAGCATTTTGTTATTTGTCATATTCTCGCATTTGAAGACGAACGTATGAACCTAGAACGTCAATACCGGTCCTAACGAGTTCACAAAGTCTTTGGAGGGATACAAGTCGGATCCTACGGGGTACTAGGCGATATTTCCTTATCAACTAGAATATGCAACGAAGAAATTTGTTTTTGTTTATTGTCATATTCTCGCATTTGGTAACGAATGCATGAACCTAGAATGTCAATACCGGTCCTAACGAGTTCACAAAGTCTTTGGAGGGATACAAGTCGGATCCAACGGGGTACTAGGGGACGTTCTTATTCAACTAGCATATGCAAAGAAGAAATTCGTTTTCGTGATTTTTCGAAAAACCAAGAACATTCAACGGAGATTGATGACAGTTCCGCTTAGTGGAGGGAACTGGTGAACATTTGACGACAGTTTCTTTGAAGTGGAGAGAATCTGTTAAGGTTTAGAAATCTTACCAAAGAAATAGGGGGAATAAAAATTTTCGTATGTTGAATTTCTTCGGTAAATTTCTAAACGCAATCACAGGTGGTAGAGTTTGTGATTTTCTGGTGATACTAACGGTTCGGCGTGGAATGTTTTGCACAGACACATATTTGAGGATTTTAATTAATTCTCCAGCCAGCGTGAAGGGTTTTGCACGGAAAAATACAGGTTTCTAAAGTCTACAGTAGTTACAAAAGCGCTGTTCACTGAAGACCTGGGGAATCTTTCTGAAAGATGATAGTTCAAGACTGAAGACCTGCAGGATTCGGTTTTGGGTTTGATGTTTCTTTAGGATTTTACAGGGATCTGGGGGTAACTCAATTCTTTGAGTTTGCAAACGATGTACTTGGTCAAGCTGACTTCCTGAGTACTGATGCTGAAGATCCGTAGTGCATTACGTGGTCAACTTCACAAAGGCGAGACAATGAGATCTGGATGTAGTTCAACTAAGCATGCTGGTTGAGCTTGCAAGGGATACACTTGGTCTAGCTGACTTTCCTGAGTGTTGATGCTGAAGATTAAAGTGCATTACTTGGTCGATTCCACAAAGACGGTTTACAGAAGACAGTTCACCAGAAATCTCTATCAATGTAGTATGCTTGTATGAAACAGAGTTCTTATGACAAGATCAAGACTTGATGCAGTTCTTAAAGATTGGAACCCTTATCAAATGCCGTTTGGAGTGTTGGAAGATCAGCGGAAGATCGGTCAATTGAGGAAATTGCACAACACCCAACACGGATACGCGTACTTTAAGGGGGAAATATTTTACAAGGAGCGTCAAGATACTACTTACCTGGATCATCGGTCAAGGGGGAATTTGTTAACACAGAGAAGATGAATGCTTGACTGAAGATCGATTGCAGTTGCATTTTCAGCATTCGACAGCAACGGACAAGGGGGAATTTGTTGATGCAGATTTTGTGTCCGATGCTTGTCGAATAGATTAGTTATTATTTTACGCTGAATTTGTAATAGTTAGTGAAACGGTCTATCGAACGTGTATAGACCCGCTCGTTTGAAGTGGTCAAACGAGAGGGTTATTCGGTTGACCGTGTGGGTTTTGCTAGACAAACAGTTAGATTATGGTTGTATAATGTTTGGTGTCGAAGGATAAGGCATCGAAGGATTGTGTATATCCGTCGATGAGCTCGAAAGATATCCATCGATAGATGAAGATGGACCTCGAAGGATATGTCATCCTTCGAGGTATATGTGTATCTTTCGATAGCTGGATGATCGACAGATGATCTATCGATCAATCAGTTAGATCCTTCGACCATACAACCTGTGTTGGGTATAAATACCAACACTTTGTCATTTGCAAGACCAAGAGAGTGAGAGAAGGTTTGAGACCTCACCCGGGGAGAGATCACCACTTGATCTCTCCCGGAATGTATACTCCTTTGGTATTAGTTCGGTTATCTTGTAATCGGGCCGATTTGTAATGTTATACTACCGGATTAATACAAAGAAGTTGTTTGTTTATGTCTAATCTCTCCCGTCTTGAACCGATCTCACAAGAATCATGGTTTCGGTCTCGAAACTCGGTCCTACAATTTTCTCTCGATGATTCCATTCTTGGGGGGTTGGTTTGGCCCTTGTTCCTGTAACTCGAATCCTAGCCCGTTATATCCCATTTTAATTTACATCATTGTGAACCTTACGCCTTTTTTTACTCTCTGATCGAGGTTCTCGGCATTGAAAAATCTTCGTAAACTAAATCACACGTGTATATGTTGACATTTAAGAGATATACAGTCAAGAAAATCAAGGGAAATGGTGATATATATGCGGATTAGACACAAAAAAAACACTCAACAAATGGTTACAATTTAAGGAATGTGTTTAGTGACGGCATCAGATTCCTAATTGATGGAGAAAGGTCTGGTGGCAAGAAAAGCTGCTTCTAGGAGGGTGTCAAGTATTTTCGCTCGACGATTCCATTCCTGGGTGGTTGGTATGGCCCTTGTTCCTATAACTGAATCCTAGCCCTGTATATCCCATTTTAATTTTACACCATTGTGAACCTTACGCCTTTTTTACTCTCTGATCGAGGTTATCGGCATTGAAAAAACTTCGTAAACTAAATCACACGTGTATATGTTGACATTTAAGAGATATACAGTCAAGAAAATCAAGGGCAATGGTGATATATATGCGGATTAGACACAAAAAAACCACTCAACAAATGGCTACAATTTAAGGAATGTGTTTAGTGACGGCATCAGATTCCCAATTGATGGAGAAAGGTCTGGTGGCAAGAAAACCTGCTTCTAGGAGGTTGTCAAGTGTTTTCGTTCATCGATTCCATTCATGGGTCGTTGGTTTGGCCCTTGTTCCTGTAACTCGAATCCTAGCCCGTTATATCCCATTTTAATTTACACCATTGTGAACCTTACGCCTTGTTTTACTCTCTGATCGAGGTTCTCGGCATTGAAAAATCTTCGTAAACTAAATCACATGTGTATATGTTGACATTTAAGAGATATACAATCAAGAAAATCAAGGGCAATGGTGATATATATGCGGATTAGACACCAAAAAAACACTCAACAAATGGCTACAATTTAAGGAATGTGTTTAGTGACGGCATCAGATTCCTAATTGATGGAGAAAGGTCTGGTGGCAAGAAAAGCTACTTCTAGGAGGGTGTCAAGTATTTTCGCTCGACGATTCCATTCTTGGGTCGTTGGTTTGGCCCTTGTTCCTGTAACTCGAATCCTAGCCCGGTATATCCCATTTTAATTTTACTCCATTGTGAACCTTACGCCTTTTTTACTCTCTGATCGAGGTTCTCGGCATTGAAAAATCTTCGTAAACTAAATCAAACGTGTATATGTTGACATTTAAGAGATATACAGTCAAGAAAATCAAGGGCAATGGTGATATATATGCGGATTGGACACCAAAAAGACACTCAACAAATGGCTACAATTTAAGGAATGTGTTTAGTGACGGCATCAGATTCCTAATTGATGGAGAAAGGTCTGGTGGCAAGAAAAGCTGCTTCTAGGAGGGTGTCAAGTATTTTCGCTCGACGATTCCATTCTTGGGTGGTTGGTTTGGCCCTTGTTCCTGTAACTCGAATACTAGCCCATTGTATCCCATTTTAATTTACACCATTGTGAACCTTACGCCTTTTTTTACTCTCTGATCGAGGTTCTCGGCATTGAAAAATCTTCGTAAACTAAATCACACGTGTATATGTTGACATTTAAGAGATATACAATCAAGAAAATCAAGGGCAATGGTGATATATATGCGGATTAGACACCAAAAAAACACTCAACAAATGGCTACAATTTAAGGAATGTGTTTAGTGACGGCATCAGATTCCTAATTGATGGAGAAAGGTCTGGCGGCAAGAAAAGCTGCTTCTAGGAGGGTGTCAAGTATTTTCGCTCGACGATTCCATTCTTGGGTGGTTGGTTTGGCCCTTGTTCCTGTAACTCGAATCCTAGCCCGGTATATCCCATTTTAATTTTACACCATTGTGAACCTTACGCCTTTTTTACTCTCTGATCGAGGTTCTCGGCTTTGAAAAATCTTCGTAAACTAAATCACACGTGTATATGTTGACATTTAAGAGATATACAATCAAGAAAATCAACGGCAATGGTGATATATATGCGGATTAGACACAAAAAAAAACACATTCAACAAATGGCTACAATTTAAGGAATGTATTTAGTGACGGCATCAGATTCCTAATTGATGGAGAAAGGTCTGGTGGTAAGAAAAGCTGCTTCTAGGAGGGTGTCAACTATTTTCGCTTGATGATTCCATTCTTGGGGGGTTGGTTTGGCCCTTGTTCCTGTAACTCGAATCCTAGCCCGTTATATCCCATTTTAATTTACACCATTGTGAACCTTACGCCTTTTTTTACACTTTGATCGAGGTTCTCGGCATTGAAAAATCTTCGTAAACTAAATCACACGTGTATATGTTGACATTTAAGAGATATACAGTCAAGAAAATCAAGGGAAATGGTGAT
Organism: Helianthus tuberosus; assembly: GCA_030545235.1. Taxonomy (NCBI): domain Eukaryota; kingdom Viridiplantae; phylum Streptophyta; class Magnoliopsida; order Asterales; family Asteraceae; genus Helianthus; species Helianthus tuberosus. The sequence goes on from CM060406.1 coordinate 215,554,964, forward strand.
ATATATGCGGATTAGACACCAAAAAAAAAACACTCAACAAATGGTTACAATTTAAGGAATGTGTTTAGTGACGGCATCAGATTCCTAATTGAAGGAGAAAGGTCTGGTGGCAAGAAAAGCTGCTTCTAGGAGGGTGTCAAGTGTTTTCGCTCGACGATTCCATTCTTGGGTGGTTGGTTTGGCCCTTGTTCCTGTAACTCGAATCCTAGCCCGTTATATCCCATTTTAATTTACACCATTGTGTACCTTACGCCTTTTTTTACTCTCTGATCGAGGTTCTCGGCATTGAAAAATCTTCGTAAACTAAATCACACGTGTATATGTTGACATTTAAGAGATATATAATCAAGAAAATCAAGGGCAATGGTGATATATATGTGGATTAGACACCAAAAAAACATTCAACAAATGGCTACAATTTAAGGAATGTGTTTAGTGACGGCATCAGATTCCTAATTGATGGAGAAAGGTCTGGTGGCATGAAAAGCTGCTTCTAGGAGGGTGTCAAGTGTTTTCGCTCGACGATTCCATTCTTGGGTGGTTGGTTTGGCCCTTGTTCCTGTAACTCGAATCCTAGCCCGTTATATCCCATTTTAATTTACACCATTGTGAACCTTACGCCTTTTTTTACTCTCTGACCAAGGTTCTCGGCATTGAAAAATCTTCGTAAACTAAATCACACGTGTATATGTTGACATTTAAGAGATATACAGTCAAGAAAATCAAGGGAAATGGTGATATATATGCGGATTAGACACCAAAAAAAAACACTCAACAAATGGTTACAATTTAAGGAATGTGTTTAGTGACGGCATCAGTTTCCTAGTTGATGGAGAAAGGTCTGGGGGCAAGAAAAGCTACTTCTAGGAGGGTGTCAAGTATTTTCGCCCGACGATTCCATTCCTGGGTGGTTGGTTTGGCCCTTGTCCCTATAACTGAATCCTAGCCCTGTATATCCCATTTTAATTTTACACCATTGTGAACCTTACGCCTTTTTTACTCTCTGATCGAGGTTATCGGCATTGAAAAATCTTCATAAACTAAATCACACGTGTATATGTTGACATTTAAGAGATATACAGTCAAGAAAATCAAGGGCAATGGTGATATATATGCGGATTAGACACCAAAAAAACCACTCAACAAATGGCTACAATTTAAGGAATGTATTTAGTGACGGCATCAGATTCCCAATTGATGGAGAAAGGTCTGGTGGCAAGAAAAGCTGCTTCTAGGAGGTTATCAAGTGTTTTCGTTCATCGATTCTATTCATGGGTCGTTGGTTTGGCCCTTGTTCCTGTAACTCGAATCCAAGCCCGTTATATCCCCTTTTAATTTACACCATTGTGAACCTTACGCCTTTTTTTACTCTCTGATCGAGGTTCTCGGCATTGAAAAATCTTCGTAAACTAAATCACAAGTGTATATGTTGACATTTAAGAGATATACAATCAAGAAAATCAAGGGCAATGGTGCTATATATGCGGATTAGACACCAAAAAAACACTCAACAAATGGCTACAATTTAAGGAATGTGTTTAGTGACGGCATCAGATTCCTAATTGATGGAGAAAGGTCTGGTGGCAAGAAAAACTGCTTCTAGGAGGGTGTCAAGTATTTTCGCTCGACGATTCCATTCTTGGGTGGTTGGTTTGGCCCTTGTTCCTGTAACTCGAATCCTCGCCCGATATATCCCATTTTAATTTTACACCATTGTGAACCTTACGCCTTTTTTACTCTCTGATCGAGGTTCTCGGCATTGAAAAATCTTCGTAAACTAAATCAAACGTGTATATGTTGACATTTAAGAGATATACAGTCAAGAAAATCAAGGGCAATGGTGATATATATGCGGATTAGACACCAAAAAAAAACACACTCAACAAATGGCTACAATTTAAGGAATGTGTTTTGTGACGGCATCAGATTCCTAATTGATGGAGAAAGGTCTGGTGGCAAGAAAAGCTGCTTCTAGGAGGGTGTCAAGTATTTTCGCTCGATGATTCCATTCTTGGGTGGTTGGTTTGGCCCTTGTTCCTGTAACTCGAATCCTAGCCCGGTATATCCCATATTTATTTTACCCCATTATGAACCTTACGCCTTTTTTACTCTCTGATCGAGGTTCTCGGCATTGAAAAATCTTCGTAAACTAAATCACATGTGTATATGTTGACATTTAAGAGATATACAATCAAGAAAATCAAGGGCAATGGTGATATATATGCGGATTAGACACCAAAAAAACACTCAACAAATGGCTACAATTTAAGGAATATGTTTAGTGATGGCATCAGATTCCTAATTAATGGAGAAAGGTCTGGTGGCAAGAAAAGCTGCTTCTAGGAGGGTGTCAAGTATTTTCGCTCGACGTTTCGATTCTTGGGTGGTTGGTTTGGCCCTTGTTCCTGTAACTCGAATCCTAGCCCGGTATATCCCATTTTAATTTTAAACCATTGTGAACCTTACGCCTTTTTTACTCTCTGATCGAGGTTCTCGGCTTTGAAAAATCTTTGTAAACTAAATCACACGTGTATATGTTGACATTTAAGAGATATACAGTCAAGAAAATCAACGGCAATGGTGATATATATGCGGATTAGACACCAAAAAAAACACATTCAACAAATGGCTACAATTTAAGGAATGTATTTAGTGACGGCATCAGATTCCTAATTGATTGAGAAAGGTCTGGTGGTAAGAAAACCTGCTTCTAGGAGGGTGTCAACTATTTTCGCTCGATGATTCCATTCTTGGGGGGTTTGTTGGCCCTTGTTCCTGTAACTCGAATCCTAGCCCGTTACATCCCATTTTAATTTTCACCATTGTGAACCTTACGCTTTTTTTACTCTCTGATCGAGGTTCTCGGCATTGAAAAATCTTCGTAAACTAAATCACACGTGTATATGTTGACATTTAAGAGATATACAGTCAAGAAAATCAAGGGCAATGGTGATATATATGCGGATTAGACACCAAAAAAAACACTCAACAAATGGTTACAATTTAAGGAATGTGTTTAGTGACGGCATCAGATTCCTAATTGATGGAGAAAGGTCTGGTGGTAAGAAAAGCTGCTTCTCGGAGGGTGTCAAGTATTTTCGATCGATGATTCCATTCTTGGGTGGTTGGTTTGGCCCTTGTTCCTATAACTGAATCCTAGCCCTGTATATTCCATTTTAATTTTACACCATTGTGAACCTTACGCCTTTTTTACTCTCTGATCGAGGTTATCGGCATTGAAAAATCTTCGTAATCTAAATCACACGTGTATATGTTGACATTTAAGAGATATACAGTCAAGAAAATCAAGGGCAATGGTGATATATATGCGGATTAGACACTAAAAAAAACACTCAACAAATGGCTACAATTTAAGGAATGTGTTTAGTGACGGCATCAGATTCCTAATTGATGGAGAAAGGTCTGGTGGCAAGAAAAGCTGCTTCTAGGAGGTTGTCAAGTGTTTTCGTTCACCGATTCCATTCATGGGTGGTTGGTTTGGCCCTTGTTCCTGTAACTCGAATCCTAGTCCGTTATATCCCATTTTAATTTACACCATTGTGAACCTTACGCCTTTTTTTACTCTCTAATCGAGGTTCTCGGCATTGAAAAATCTTCGTAAACTAAATCACACGTGTATATGTTGACACTTTGTAACACCTCGGAAATTCACGTCCTGTAATATATTGACACGTGTCATAATGTTTAAACGTGTGAAAGAAATATTATAAAAGGACTAAAGCTGACGAACATGGAAAGTATGTGAATATACGTATTCTAAGTGTCAACTGTGAATAAATATAATGTATACTAACCCTACGTGGTGCTCATACCTTCAAACGAATAAATCATGGATCATACGAGGCTGAAAGTGAGAGATTACAAACTACAGGGGTTAAACGTGTCAACATGTTTAATTTATACCTCTGAGTGACCTTTTGACATACCCGAAGCTTTGTAACGATAAATTATGCTCACTAGAATGCACGGTTAAAATTTCATAAAGTTTCGTCAACGTATGAGAAAGTTGTGATCAAATTCGTGTGCGAGGGTTTAAAGCGTAAACGTTGAAAGTTAGACCTTTTCGGGTAACAATTTAGTTACCCGAGGGCTTAACAAAGTGGGTATATGTTTTAAAGCCCCTATATATCAATTATAAAGGTTCATACAGCAATAATCGAGTGTCTGTACAAGATTTGAAGAGCCAAGGATCAAACAGCAATTGAATAAAATTTTTTGGATGAAATACACATGCTCGCGTAGCGCGAGCATGAAGCCTGGAGGCGTCGCGCTACGCGACTGCAACATCTGGACAGAAACATTGTTTCTTGGTCTCTTGTCTGCCACAAGCTTGGTGCATGAACTTTGATCGATTTTCTCACATATAATTGGCCCCTAAAACACCCCTAGGACTCTAGGGCATGTGTCAATCCTTTGTGGATGATCATAGACTTGTTTGTCAAGCACTTGTGGTGTGTAAACCCACTATATAAGACCCTTCATTGTCACAACAATTCCTCACACCAAAGTTCAAGCAATCTGATCATTGTGGAGCTTTCAAGCTGATTACAAGGCATCCTTAATCAACCATTAATCATCTTGTAAGTTGCCTAACCCTTCTAAATTAATTCTAGCTTTATAATTAGCTTAAAAGTCAATATATCGTGCTTAACGGTTGACTTCGTGATTAAGTATCGATAGCTCAGTCGTATGTCAAATTAAACGTACCGTTAGATAGGTAATTATATGGGTATTAAACCCTTATAAGGGCACGTACCGAATCCAGACCTAAATAGGTCGTTTGTCGAGTCAAACGTTGACCGAAAAAGTCAACAGAAATACAAAATGCGATTTAATACACCATTAATGATCCGAAAGGTGTGTAACCTGTTTTAACCTTAATATAACATGGTAATAAGTATGAAAACTTGTCTACGCTTGCCCGACTCGACAAATTCCTGTTAAAACCCGGTTCGGAACCAAAAGGCGCAAAACCTTGACTTTTGCTTTGACTTCAGTTCTGACCCGTTTTAGTTTGATTCGGAAATGCCTTAGTGCTTCATTAGGGTTAGGTTGCATGATAGTATAAGCCTCTGTACTTGTTTCGTTGATTATCCAATTAATATGCAAGTTTCCGTTAATCGCTCATATGTTGACCGTTATGCCCTTATTATCTTAAAACGTGATTTATGAAAATGTAAAAGTGTAGAAACCTTAAATACTGATATATAGACTTGCATGCAAAGTTTGACATCAGTTCGACTTGTAGATTAAGAGTTATGCTCATTATCGCAAAACTAATGCTTTATGTTAACATAATGGCGTAATTAGCATATAGCCTAGTTAAACATACTTTTTGGTATCAAATCTTTTACCCACTGATATAAAATATTATTTTAGGATTTTTAAAGATTTTTAATAAATTTTAGGCTGAGCATAACTCGTAGTCGCAGGCTTAATTCGGAAATTGTCGGTTTTGCCCTTACGGGCCATAAAATGAGTTTTACTTATCTAAACGACTCCAAACCTTTTGTTACTGATCACATATGTTAAATAAATTATTTTAAGCCTTCTGGAAATATAAAAATATCAGATTTAAGTATCGAACCCGGAAATGGCCTTTAATCGCCATAATTAGCGTTTTTAACGCATAGTATGTCTTAAAATCATATTAGACATACCCGGGTTGATACCTACTGATATATGAGGCAAATTATGATATTTTAACAGTAAGCAAGGGTTGATTAACTCAGACTTCGTTTTTGAGCTTTTCGGCTTATGTGAAATTACCAAAATACCCCTACGGGGCATAGTTTGGTTAAAGATGATAAATCTCACATATATGCTTTAGTCTACTGTTATAACTCATCAAATTGAGTATGTTTGCTGTTTACATCAGACCTGTAACTCAGTTAAACATCTAAGCGCTTTTACAAACTTTAAAATGACCAAACTACCCCTACGGGGCATAGTTTGTGTTTAAATTAGTTCGGGGCATAACGAAAGACATCCTACTGATGTCACAACATATTTGAAGCATATTAACTTAGGGAAACCTGTATATGGCTATTACGGATACCCGTTACGCTTATTTCGCGTTCGGTTCGGTTTATGTAACAAGTTTACATAAATTAGCCGAAACGGGTCAAACCTTATCGGTTTAATCTCAAAATCCAGAATGTGAATAATAAACCCATATTAAACAAGTCTTCACACTTGTCGGGTCTGAATCACATTCTATCCGGTCTTCGCTTAATCGTGCGTACGAACCGTATCTTTGAAACTAGCCGGTCTAAGCTTAAGCTTAATTAAAGACCCGTTAGGATTCTAATAGGTTATTAAAAACCTTCGTTCCAGATTAGGAGCCCAGTAAAAGCTATCTGTACTTGCTGAATTGATATACGGCTGGGATTGAATTTATATTTAGCTCAGGTAAATACTTTTAACTTATTTTCCCTATACGGGCTTGGGTTACGGTACATAGCGTACCGCTTGATCGAGCATCAAATCTTCCATCGTTGGGTGGTTAATTGAATAATTTGATCGGCTCGTTTTAAACAGATGTGTTTACTTTACAGCCTTTGGGGGGTTAATGACCATGTCCCGGATATCCTCGGCATTATCTTACGAGATGGCCACGACCTGAGCACGGGGTGTAGGCGTACACCTGTCAGTGTATAACTCTAGAATTGTGGTGTGTCTATTGATCTTTAACCCGGATACGTTCCGGGCTACTGAACGCATAAGTAGCATGTAAATCGTTCACAAGATTATAATATTAAATAATTCTCCCAAGTTAAAAAGATTAATTTTGCCTCTGTGCATTTTAATCAATGTGTCAAGATATTTTTGTGCCACGTGCATTCAAAACAATTTACAAACACTTTTTCCAAAATGAGTCAGTTGAATGTATTTACCAGTGTAAACTGACGTATTTTCCAAAAAGGCTAAATGCAGGTACTATACGAAATTGGCTGGATATGTCTCCTTAGCATCAATAGAAGTCTCGCAAGCTTAAGATGCCTAAAAGTCTGTTGAACTATTGTTTCCATTTTATGTTCGATCCTTCTGTGGATAAACTTCCGAATATTGTGACAATTGAAATTACAATAATAAATTCGGTTGTATCATACTTTAAATTTCTTCCGCTGTGCATATTGATATTGTGTTGTTTGACTATTACGTTGCCAACCATGACGTCACGATACTCCCCACCGGGCCCACCGGTGACACGTGGAAATCGGGGTGTGACAGGTTGGTATCAGAGCCAACACTGAGTGAATTAAACACTAACCTTAGTGTTTAATCTCAGTTACACAATTGCACATATCTAAACCTTCTGAGTCTAGACTTAACTTAGGAATATTCTCAATCCTAATCTTGAAGGTTTGCTTCCAAATTTTTATATATTGGATACGTCGCCAAGCGAAGAAGCTGTAATAAGAATTCTCCACATCTGGAGCCTTGAAATGCTGAGTTTCGTACCGCGATCAGGATGAAACGTGCGACCAAGGAGAAAGCCTTCAAGAATTGAATGAAGAAGAAACTCCTTTTATTGAAGATCGTTTCCTTAATAGTCCTTATAAGGACATAATTATCTTTCAGTCCCTCCGAGGACACATTATTCCTTTTAAGTCCCGCTTAGGGCAACTTTATACTTTTATTTTTATATAATGGGATGATTAAGTTTAAACTTTCATTCTAACTAAGAAATATTAAATAAATGGAAAAATAATATTTCCTTTTTGCAAGATCTACCATTATAATAAAATGGCAAAATCTAAAAGGGCAAGACCTAGCTTCGGGTCATATTAAGACCGGCCAATATGGCAGTTCCGCAATTTAGATTCAGATCCATATTTACACCTCAATTTAAATTGTTCTGCGTTAATTATAAATTAAGAATCTTAAGTGTGAAACCTAGCCTTGGGTCAATTATAAGACCGGGCCAAGATGGTAAGACCTGTTAAAAAGATTCAAATCATTAATTAAGAATCTTAAGTGTGAAACCTAGCCTCGGGTCAATTATAAGACCGGGCCAAGATGGTAAGACCTGTTTAAAAGATTCAATTCCCTGTTAACATCTTAAAACATGTTAACACTCCTGGCAGATGTGATTCATTTAAAATCACACACGTCATTTTTATATAGGATTCTTCAAAAGATCCCTAACCCAGTTTAATGATCCCTGAATCCTGGGTTTACGTCATCAATTAAGATGATCATATTTTAACCATACGTGGTAACATAGTGCCTACGGGCCTTGCTCATTTCTACATGAGCCAAAATACAGTGGTAGCTATGACTCCCTGTCAAATAAAGGTAATGAACTAGGTTCAAACCTCAAATGCTTTGATTCTCTGAAATCATAGCTTATAAATTATATATGTCCTTGTGACTAAGCCAGTTGTGCTAATATACTTAAAGACCTTGATTCTCTGAAATCATGGCTTATAATTTAAAAAAAAAAGTGTCCTTTGTGACCAGGCCATTTGTGCCAGTATACTTTCATGCTTTGATTCTCTGAAATCATAAGCTTATAATTTATAATTGTCCATGTGACCAGGCCATTGAGTGCCACTAATAAAACTGTTAATTAGGATAAACTATAATAGAAATCCTAAACCTATATGATTAATAAATTAACCAAATATGGTCTCTGTTTACCATGGTTAATGAATTTCCCTAAGGGGCAATTCCGTTATAAACATCACTTAGAAGGGAAGTGCCTACGGGATATAGATAATGTCCTCTGAGACTAAAAGACAGTGGTAGCCTACAACTTCCTGTCAAGAAAAAGGTAATGAACTTTGATTCAAACCTTAACGCCTCGATTCTCCGAAATCATGGCTTATAATTAAACTTGTCTACGCAAATAGACCAATTGTGTTATTATTAACTTATAAATTAGGATTTATGATAAAAATCCTGAATAAAATAAATATCCTTCCTTCCCTGCCAGTATGCATTTTGAAAGGAAATCTTAAAGGTGAAACCTAGCCTACGCGGCCAAGGTGGTGAAACCTACTCAAGGGATTCAGATCCTTGTTAACACCTACGAATGTGTTAGCACTCTTGACAAATGTGATTCGAGAAAATCACAACAGTCACCCTTATATTAGATTCTTCCAATTCTCAAATCTAGCCTAGTGATCTAGGAATCATGGCTTATATCATCCTATAAGATGATCATATTATAAACATCCGTTAGTGATGAAGTGACTACGGACTAAACTTGTTGTCCGATAAGACAACGACAGGGGTGGTCTTCGACCTCCTGTCTAAAATATTGGACTATGTCCAAACATAATAGTCTATATGATCAATGCGATCATGACTAATATCATTTGATATGATTATTTAACATCCTTTTTGAGATGTCTTGCCTACGGGCTATAATATATTGTCCATTTGAGACATTGACATTGTTATCTTTATGAATCCTTGTCTAAGGTGGTGAGCTATGCTCAAGCCAAATAGTCAATATGATTAATGCAATCATGACTTATAGCATCTAATAGGATGAACCAATTATAAACATCCATGAGTGATGTTTTCGCCTATGGGCCAAATTATACTGTCCATGTGTGACAAAGACATTGTGATCTTTACGATTCCCTGTCCGAGGTGGTGAGCTATGCTCAAGCCTAATAGTTTATATGATCAATACGATCATGACAAAAATCATCAATACGATGATTAAAAATTTTTAACATCCGTAATGATGTTTTGCCTAAGGGCTATATTATATCGTCCAACCGAGACAAGGCAATTGTAATCTTTTGTGATTCTTTGCCAAGGGGGTGAGCTATACTCAATTCCCATAGTCTATACTATCAGTGCGATCCTGACTAGTATCCTCAGTATGATAATCATAATATTAACACCCATCGTGATGAAATGCCTACGGGCTAAACTTTATTCTAGTGTCGGTTAGACAAAGATAGTAGTGATCTTTATGATCCCCTGTTCAAAATGGTGTGTTTATACCCAAACCTAATAGTCAATATGATCGATGTGATCATGACTAATATCATTAGATACGATGGTTATATATAAACATCCATTAGTGATGTTGATTGGCTTATTTTTCTGCCAAAGGCATCGTCTTTCAAGACGATGACAGTAGTAGTCTATGACTCCCTGTCCAAAGGTGAAGAACCACGTTCAAACCTGGAAGCCCTAATCTAATAAGATTGCGGCTAATAAATTAAGGTCCTTGATAATAGACCATCGAGTTATGCTTTAAAGTCATTCATGACATGCCTATGTGCTATATTTTGTCATTCGTAACAAGCTAACATATTAAATGTTAACATTCCTGGTGACATGCCTTTGTGCCAGAATTGATAAATGTCATTATGACAAGGCCGTAGTGCCATATCTAAATGACCTTTGCGATAAGGCCTTCGTGCCGTATAATCATTTATGTCCTTCATGACTAGGCTCTATGCCATATCTTTCTGCGTCCATCGAGACAGGCTTCTATGCCGTACATGTAAATATATAACCGAAGTCATGTAAGGCTAGCCTTTGAGCTATTTATAATCGTCCTTGTGACAAAGACAGTTGTGACATTATGGTCCCCTGTCAAGCAAGTATTGGACTCGCTTCAAACTTTGGATGCCATTGATGGTCCTGTTGTGACCTAGGCTAAATATAATAGAAATACGTTCAAAATAATATTCACTATGAATGTTCAGAACGGAATAGCCCATACGGTTTATGAATGTCGTGGCTAATCTAAGTCAGGTCATCAGGATGATGACTAATAATGGTTAAATCTTGGTGATTGGTACCAAGTTTCGAGTATGGAAAACTCGGATGAGGTAGACGACAGCCGCAACGCTATTAAGGCGACGAAAGTTAATAAAACTACAAACGTAAACCTCAATATTAATGGAGTTAATCCTCAGACTGTGGTTGACGCAGCAGTGGAAAGGACCATGGAAAGATCATGAAATAATCCAAAGAGCCGAATGCTTCTCGCTCTAAATCTCATTCAAAACCATGTTTAAATTGCTCATGAGGGATTTTGTTCACACTTCGTATATGAAGGATGAACCAAAAGAAGGAGAATAACTCCCAGAAATCTGAGAAAGAGAGTAAGTACAGGCTTAATAAAAAGCAACGAAAGTTCAGTAAGAAGCCTGTATACCTCAGAGACTGCTTCAGCATTATTAGATGGATGTTTTTATCCATTAGGAATCATTTTTTTTGATGTCCGAGTTCCGTTAAATACAAGGACTCAATATAGTGATAAGGATCGATGGTTGCCTTAAAAATCAAGCCCATATTGTGGGTGATAAGAAGAAATTAATTATCAAGACTCCTTGTGAGACAACTCTCATAATTACACGTATCCGTACGTTTAATTAATATTAAACACAAAAATGGTGGAACTGGCCGTCCCCGGAATCGAACCTGGGTCTAGGCCGGCCGCACCCTTTCGCGCACCTAGCCAACTGGGCTAGGTGCCTAGTTTGTGAAACTTCCATTATTGATTAATTATAAGAACTTGTACAATAAACTTCCTTATCATTTATCAATGATAATTTCCGCTAAGGGTCCTGTTTTTAATACAGGCAATAATAAATCTTCATGAACCATAAACTTAGCAAATTTTTTTTTTATCATCCACAAGGTATAACTACCAAGGAAACCTTAGTAAACGATTCTTCGAAATCGACAAGGAATCCTTCCGAAAAGCTAGAGCACTCTTTCTTTGCATAAAGTACGACAACATATGTTATTTTAATTATTTTTCTCTTTGTTTTCTATCGCCTGCGAATGCCAAACTATGTTTGATAAAAGTGTCATATGAGGATTGGCGTATCCTAGTGTGTCCCATAGATTATTTTCATGTCTGATCAGCATGGAGGTTTAATACATGGAACCCCTGAGATATCCCAATGATCATATTGTACTAAAGTCGACTAGTAGTATTCAAAGAAGATATCCAAAAATGGAAATTTTTCTTCCAAGAAAATGTTTCCGATTAAGAAATTCATGGACTTATAACATAAAGGTGTCACTCATTTGACACGAACAATGATGGATGAACTGGAGCCAGAGATATGGAAAAATCTCTATAGCCGCCTTGTATCTTAATTATCTTCTCATAAGTTTTCCCTGCTTACCTCCTGGAAGGCAGGTAGAATTAAGATTTGTATCCCGCCGTGGGCTGGAGTATTATGAAAACTCCATATCGAATATGGAAAAAAAAAATCGAAACCCTGATTTAGTAAGTTTTAAGATATAGGCACATATAGCCTGACTCAATCTTCTGAGGGTTTTATATTGTTAAATAAGAAAGACGGTTCATATTACTTACGTATTAAATGCCGCAACCCTAATTAGGCAACAATTAAGAATTTGCCATCACCTACCCAGGATCTATGGGCAAACTACTGGTGGATAGGCTTGAAGAAGTCTGTGGCCACCTATGTAGCTAAATGCTTGACATGTGCGCAAGTCAAATCCGAGCATCAGAAACCATCAGGTTTGCTACAACAGTCTGAACTTCCTACGTGGAAGTGGGAAATGGTAACTATGGATTTTATTACCAAATTACCCAAGACAAGGAAAGGAAATGATACAATATGGGTCATAGTTGACAGACTGACTAAGTCAGCTCATTTCTTACCCATCAAGGAGACTTATAGCTCCGATATGTTAGCCCAGTTGTACGTTGATAAGACTGTAGCCTTACATGGCATACCTGTGGCTATTATCTCTGATAAAGATACTAGGTACACGTCGCATTTTTGGAAGAGTTTCCAACAATCTTTGGGCACACGTTTGAACTTTAGTACGGCTTACCATCCTCAGACAGACGGTCAGAGTGAGCGTACTATTCAAACGTTGGAAGACATGCTACGTGCATGTGCGATCGATTTGGGAGGTAGCTGGGATAAGAACCTACCATTGATCGAATTCTCCTACAACAATAGCTACCATACCAGCATAAAGGCTGCGCCTTTTGAGGCATTATACGGTAGAAAATGTAGATCGCCAGTTTGTTGGGCGGAAGTTGGAGAAGTCCAGTTATCAGGACCAGAGATCGTGTTCGAAACGACGGACAAGATTGTCCAGATTCGTAACAATCTCCAAGCTGCCCGGGATAGGCAGAAGAGTTACGCGAATCCAAGTCGTAAGGATTTTCACTTCGAAGTAGGTGACAAAGTCCTACTTAAAGTGTCACCCTGGAAAGGAGTGATGCGATTTGGTAAGAAAGGCAAACTAAGCCCGAGATACATAGGACCTTTCGAGGTTATCGAACGTGTCGGGTCAGTTGCCTACAAGTTGAACTTACCAGAAGAGCTCAGTGGAATTCACAATGTGTTCCACATCTGCAATCTAAAGAAGTGTTCCGCTGACGATTCACATGTCATGCCACATACAGATGTGCAAATAGATAAGAGCTTAACGTTTGTGGAAAAACCTTTGTCGATTGAAGATCGACAGGTAAGGAAGCTTCGAAGGAAGCATATACCTTTTGTAAAGGTCAAATGGGATGCCCGTAGAGGTCCCGAATACACGTGGGAGGTTGAATCCACGATGAAAGAAAAGTACCCTTACTTATTTCAGTAAATCTCGGGTCGAGATTTATTTTAATGGGGTGAGGATGTAACACCTCGGAAATTCACGTCCTGTAATATATTGACATGTGTCATAATGTTTAAACGTGTGAAAGAAATATTATAAAAGGACTAAAGCTGACGAACATGGAAAGTATGTGAATATACGTATTCTAAGTGTCAACTGTGAATAAATATAATGTATACTAACCCTACGTGGTGCTCATACCTTCAAACGAATAAATCATGGATCATACGAGGCTGAAAGTGAGAGATTACAAACTACAGGGGTTAAACGTGTCAACATGTTTAATTTATACCTCTGAGTGACCTTTTGACATACCCGAAGCTTTGTAACGATAAATTATGCTCACTAGAATGCACGGTTAAAATTTCATAAAGTTTCGTCAACGTATGAGAAAGTTGTGATCAAATTCGTGTGCGAGGGTTTAAAGCGTAAACGTTGAAAGTTAGACCTTTTCGGGTAACAATTTAGTTACCCGAGGGCTTAACAAAGTGGGTATATGTTTTAAAGCCCCTATATATCAATTATAAAGGTTCATACAGCAATAATCGAGTGTCTGTACAAGATTTGAAGAGCCAAGGATCAAACAGCAATTGAATAAAATTTTTTGGATGAAATACACATGCTCGCGTAGCGCGAGCATGAAGCCTGGAGGCGTCGCGCTACGCGACTGCAACATCTGGACAGAAACATTGTTTCTTGGTCTCTTGTCTGCCACAAGCTTGGTGCATGAACTTTGATCGATTTTCTCACATATAATTGGCCCCTAAAACACCCCTAGGACTCTAGGGCATGTGTCAATCCTTTGTGGATGATCATAGACTTGTTTGTCAAGCACTTGTGGTGTGTAAACCCACTATATAAGACCCTTCATTGTCACAACAATTCCTCACACCAAAGTTCAAGCAATCTGATCATTGTGGAGCTTTCAAGCTGATTACAAGGCATCCTTAATCAACCATTAATCATCTTGTAAGTTGCCTAACCCTTCTAAATTAATTCTAGCTTTATAATTAGCTTAAAAGTCAATATATCGTGCTTAACGGTTGACTTCGTGATTAAGTATCGATAGCTCAGTCGTATGTCAAATTAAACGTACCGTTAGATAGGTAATTATATGGGTATTAAACCCTTATAAGGGCACGTACCGAATCCAGACCTAAATAGGTCGTTTGTCGAGTCAAACGTTGACCGAAAAAGTCAACAGAAATACAAAATGCGATTTAATACACCATTAATGATCCGAAAGGTGTGTAACCTGTTTTAACCTTAATATAACATGGTAATAAGTATGAAAACTTGTCTACGCTTGCCCGACTCGACAAATTCCTGTTAAAACCCGGTTCGGAACCAAAAGGCGCAAAACCTTGACTTTTGCTTTGACTTCAGTTCTGACCCGTTTTAGTTTGATTCGGAAATGCCTTAGTGCTTCATTAGGGTTAGGTTGCATGATAGTATAAGCCTCTGTACTTGTTTCGTTGATTATCCAATTAATATGCAAGTTTCCGTTAATCGCTCATATGTTGACCGTTATGCCCTTATTATCTTAAAACGTGATTTATGAAAATGTAAAAGTGTAGAAACCTTAAATACTGATATATAGACTTGCATGCAAAGTTTGACATTAGTTCGACTTGTAGATTAAGAGTTATGCTCATTATCGCAAAACTAATGCTTTATGTTAACATAATGGCGTAATTAGCATATAGCCTAGTTAAACATACTTTTTGGTATCAAATCTTTTACCCACTGATATAAAATATTATTTTAGGATTTTTAAATATTTTTAATAAATTTTAGGCTGAGCATAACTCGTAGTCGCAGGCTTAATTCGGAAATTGTCGGTTTTGCCCTTACGGGCCATAAAATGAGTTTTACTTATCTAAACGACTCCAAACCTTTTGCTACTGATCACATATGTTAAATAAATTATTTTAAGCCTTCTGGAAATATAAAAATATCAGATTTAAGTATCGAACCCGGAAATGGCCTTTAATCGCCATAATTAGCGTTTTTAACGCATAGTATGTCTTAAAATCATATTAGACATACCCGGGTTGATACCTACTGATATATGAGGCAAATTATGATATTTTAACAGTAAGCAAGGGTTGATTAACTCAGACTTCGTTTTTGAGCTTTTCGGCTTATGTGAAATTACCAAAATACCCCTACGGGGCATAGTTTGGTTAAAGATGATAAATCTCACATATATGCTTTAGTCTACTGTTATAACTCATCAAATTGAGTATGTTTGCTGTTTACATCAGACCTGTAACTCAGTTAAACATCTAAGCGCTTTTACAAACTTTAAAATGACCAAACTACCCCTACGGGGCATAGTTTGTGTTTAAATTAGTTCGGGGCATAACGAAAGACATCCTACTGATGTCACAACATATTTGAAGCATATTAACTTAGGGAAACCTGTATATGGCTATTACGGATACCCGTTACGCTTATTTCGCGTTCGGTTCGGTTTATGTAACAAGTTTACATAAATTAGCCGAAACGGGTCAAACCTTATCGGTTTAATCTCAAAATCCAGAATGTGAATAATAAACCCATATTAAACAAGTCTTCACACTTGTCGGGTCTGAATCACATTCTATCCGGTCTTCGCTTAATCGTGCGTACGAACCGTATCTTTGAAACTAGCCGGTCTAAGCTTAAGCTTAATTAAAGACCCGTTAGGATTCTAATAGGTTATTAAAAACCTTCGTTCCAGATTAGGAGCCCAGTAAAAGCTATCTGTACTTGCTGAATTGATATACGGCTGGGATTGAATTTATATTTAGCTCAGGTAAATACTTTTAACTTATTTTCCCTATACGGGCTTGGGTTACGGTACATAGCGTACCGCTTGATCGAGCATCAAATCTTCCATCGTTGGGTGGTTAATTGAATAATTTGATCGGCTCATTTTAAACAGATGTGTTTACTTTACAGCCTTTGGGGGGTTAATGACCATGTCCCGGATATCCTCGGCATTATCTTACGAGATGGCCACGACCTGAGCACGGGGTGTAGGCGTACACCTGTCAGTGTATAACTCTAGAATTGTGGTGTGTCTATTGATCTTTAACCCGGATACGTTCCGGGCTACTGAACGCATAAGTAACATGTAAATCGTTCACAAGATTATAATATTAAATAATTCTCCCAAGTTAAAAAGATTAATTTTGCCTCTGTGCATTTTAATCAATGTGTCAAGATATTTTTGTGCCACGTGCATTCAAAACAATTTACAAACTCTTTTTCCAAAATGAGTCAGTTGAATGTATTTACCAGTGTAAACTGACGTATTTTCCAAAAAGGCTAAATGCAGGTACTATACGAAATTGGCTGGATATGTCTCCTTAGCATCAATAGAAGTCTCGCAAGCTTAAGATGCCTAAAAGTCTGTTGAACTATTGTTTCCATTTTATGTTCGATCCTTCTGTGGATAAACTTCCGAATATTGTGACAATTGAAATTACAATAATAAATTCGGTTGTATCATACTTTAAATTGCTTCCGCTGTGCATATTGATATTGTGTTGTTTGACTATTACGTTGCCAACCATGACGTCACGATACTCCCCACCGGGCCCACCGGTGACACGTGGAAATCGGGGTGTGACAGGTTGGTATCAGAGCCAACACTGAGTGAATTAAACACTAACCTTAGTGTTTAATCTCAGTTACACAATTGCACATATCTAAACCTTCTGAGTCTAGACTTAACTTAGGAATATTCTCAATCCTAATCTTGAAGTTTTGCTTCCAAATTTTTATATATTGGATACGTCGCCAAGCGAAGAAGCTGTAATAAGAATTCTCCACATCTGGAGCCTTGAAATGCTGAGCTTCGTACCGCGATCAGGATGAAACGTGCGACCAAGGAGAAAGCCTTCAAGAATTGAATGAAGAAGAAACTCCTTTTATTGAAGATCGTTTCCTTAATAGTCCTTATAAGGACATAATTATCTTTCAGTCCCTCCGAGGACACATTATTCCTTTTAAGTCCCGCTTAGGGCAACTTTATACTTTTATTTTTATATAATGGGATGATTAAGTTTAAACTTTCATTCTAACTAAGAAATATTAAATAAATGGAAAAATAATATTTCCTTTTTGCAAGATCTACCATTATAATAAAATGGCAAAATCTAAAAGGGCAAGACCTAGCTTCGGGTCATATTAAGACCGGCCAATATGGCAGTTCCGCAATTTAGATTCAGATCCATATTTACACCTCAATTTAAATTGTTCTGCGTTAATTATAAATTAAGAATCTTAAGTGTGAAACCTAGCCTTGGGTCAATTATAAGACCGGGCCAAGATGGTAAGACCTGTTAAAAAGATTCAAATCATTAATTAAGAATCTTAAGTGTGAAACCTAGCCTCGGGTCAATTATAAGACCGGGCCAAGATGGTAAGACCTGTTTAAAAGATTCAATTCCCTGTTAACATCTTAAAACATGTTAACACTCCTGGCAGATGTGATTCATTTAAAATCACACACGTCATTTTTATATAGGATTCTTCAAAAGATCCCTAACCCAGTTTAATGATCCCTAAATCCTGGGTTTACGTCATCAATTAAGATGATCATATTTTAACCATACGTGGTAACATAGTGCCTACGGGCCTTGCTCATTTCTACATGAGCCAAAATACAGTGGTAGCTATGACTCCCTGTCAAATAAAGGTAATGAACTAGGTTCAAACCTCAAATGCTTTGATTCTCTGAAATCATTGCTTATAAATTATATATGTCCTTGTGACTAAGCCAGTTGTGCTAATATACTTAAAGACCTTGATTCTCTGAAATCATGGCTTATAATTTAAAAAAAAAAAGTGTCCTTTGTGACCAGGCCATTTGTGCCAGTATACTTTCATGCTTTGATTCTCTGAAATCATAAGCTTATAATTTATAATTGTCCATGTGACCAGGCCATTGAGTGCCACTAATAAAACTGTTAATTAGGATAAACTATAATAGAAATCCTAAACCTATATGATTAATAAATTAACCAAATATGGTCTCTGTTTACCATGGTTAATGAATTTCCCTAAGGGGCAATTCCGTTATAAACATCCCTTAGAAGGGAAGTGCCTACGGGATATAGATAATGTCCTCTGAGACTAAAAGACAGTGGTAGCCTACAACTTCCTGTCAAGAAAAAGGTAATGAACTTTGATTCAAACCTTAACGCCTCGATTCTCCGAAATCATGGCTTATAATTAAACTTGTCTACGCAAATAGACCAATTGTGTTATTATTAACTTATGAATTAGGATTTATGATAAAAATCCTGAATAAAATAAATATCCTTCCTTCCCTGCCAGTATGCATTTTGAAAGGAAATCTTAAAGGTGAAACCTAGCCTACGCGGCCAAGGTGGTGAAACCTACTCAAGGGATTCAGATCCTTGTTAACACCTACGAATGTGTTAGCACTCTTGACAAATGTGATTCGAGAAAATCACAACAGTCACCCTTATATTAGATTCTTCCAATTCTCAAATCTAGCCTAGTGATCTAGGAATCATGGCTTATATCATCCTATAAGATGATCATATTATAAACATCCGTTAGTGATGAAGTGACTACGGACTAAACTTGTTGTCCGATAAGACAACGACAGGGGTGGTCTTCGACCTCCTGTCTAAAATATTGGACTATGTCCAAACATAATAGTCTATATGATCAATGCGATCATGACTAATATCATTTGATATGATTATTTAACATCCTTTTTGAGATGTCTTGCCTACGGGCTATAATATATTGTCCATTTGAGACATTGACATTGTTATCTTTATGAATCCTTGTCTAAGGTGGTGAGCTATGCTCAAGCCAAATAGTCAATATGATTAATGCAATCATGACTTATAGCATCTAATAGGATGAACCAATTATAAACATCCATGAGTGATGTTTTCGCCTATGGGCCAAATTATACTGTCCATGTGTGACAAAGACATTGTGATCTTTACGATTCCCTGTCCGAGGTGGTGAGCTATGCTCAAGCCTAATAGTTTATATGATCAATACGATCATGACAAAAATCATCAATACGATGATTAAAAATTTTTAACATCCGTAATGATGTTTTGCCTAAGGGCTATATTATATCGTCCAACCGAGACAAGGCAATTGTAATCTTTTGTGATTCTTTTCCAAGGGGGTGAGCTATACTCAATTCCCATAGTCTATACTATCAGTGCGATCCTGACTAGTATCCTCAGTATGATAATCATAATATTAACACCCATCGTGATGAAATGCCTACGGGCTAAACTTTATTCTAGTGTCGGTTAGACAAAGATAGTAGTGATCTTTATGATCCCCTGTTCAAAATGGTGTGTTTATACCCAAACCTAATAGTCAATATGATCGATGTGATCATGACTAATATCATTAGATACGATGGTTATATATAAACATCCATTAGTGATGTTGATTGGCTTATTTTTCTGCCAAAGGCATCGTCTTTCAAGACGATGACAGTAGTAGTCTATGACTCCCTGTCCAAAGGTGAAGAACCACGTTCAAACCTGGAAGCCCTAATCTAATAAGATTGCGGCTAATAAATTAAGGTCCTTGATAATAGACCATCGAGTTATGCTTTAAAGTCATTCATGACAAGCCTATGTGCTATATTTTGTCATTCGTAACAAGCTAACATATTAAATGTTAACATTCCTGGTGACATGCCTTTGTGCCAGAATTGATAAATGTCATTATGACAAGGCCGTAGTGCCATATCTAAATGACCTTTGCGATAAGGCCTTCGTGCCGTATAATCATTTATGTCCTTCATGACTAGGCTCTATGCCATATCTTTCTGCGTCCATCGAGACAGGCTTCTATGCCGTACATGTAAATATATAACCGAAGTCATGTAAGGCTAGCCTTTGAGCTATTTATAATCGTCCTTGTGACAAAGACAGTTGTGACATTATGGTCCCCTGTCAAGCAAGTATTGGACTCGCTTCAAACTTTGGATGCCATTGATGGTCCTGTTGTGACCTAGGCTAAATATAATAGAAATACGTTCAAAATAATATTCACTATGAATGTTCGGAACGGAATAGCCCATACGGTTTATGAATGCCGTGGCTAATCTAAGTCAGGTCATCAGGATGATGACTAATAATGGTTAAATCTTGGTGATTGGTACCAAGTTTCGAGTATGGAAAACTCGGATGAGGTAGACGACAGCCGCAACGCTATTAAGGCGACGAAAGTTAATAAAACTACAAACGTAAACCTCAATATTAATGGAGTTAATCCTCAGACTGTGGTTGACGCAGCAGTGGAAAGGACCATGGAAAGATCATGAAATAATCCAAAGAGCCGAATGCTTCTCGCTCTAAATCTCATTCAAAACCATGTTTAAATTGCTCATGAGGGATTTTGTTCACACTTCGTATATGAAGGATGAACCAAAAGAAGGAGAATAACTCCCAGAAATCTGAGAAAGAGAGTAAGTACAGGCTTAATAAAAAGCAACGAAAGTTCAGTAAGAAGCCTGTATACCTCAGAGACTGCTTCAGCATTATTAGATGGATGTTTTTATCCATTAGGAATCATTTTTTTTGATGTCCGAGTTCCGTTAAATACAAGGACTCAATATAGTGATAAGGATCGATGGTTACCTTAAAAATCAAGCCCATATTGTGGGTGATAAGAAGAAATTAATTATCAAGACTCCTTGTGAGACAACTCTCATAATTACACGTATCCGTACGTTTAATTAATATTAAACACAAAAATGGTGGAACTGGCCGTCCCCGGAATCGAACCTGGGTCTAGGCCGGCCGCACCCTTTCGCGCACCTAGCCAACTGGGCTAGGTGCCTAGTTTGTGAAACTTCCATTATTGATTAATTATAAGAACTTGTACAATAAACTTCCTTATCATTTATCAATGATAATTTCCGCTAAGGGTCCTGTTTTTAATACAGGCAATAATAAATCTTCATGAACCATAAACTTAGCAAATTTTTTTTTTATCATCCACAAGGTATAACTACCAAGGAAACCTTAGTAAACGATTCTTCGAAATCGACAAGGAATCCTTCCGAAAAGCTAGAGCACTCTTTCTTTGCATAAAGTACGACAACATATGTTATTTTAATTATTTTTCTCTTTGTTTTCTATCGCCTGCGAATGCCAAACTATGTTTGATAAAAGTGTCATATGAGGATTGGCGTATCCTAGTGTGTCCCATAGATTATTTTCATGTCTGATCAGCATGGAGGTTTAATACATGGAACCCCTGAGATATCCCAATGATCATATTGTACTAAAGTCGACTAGTAGTATTCAAAGAAGATATCCAAAAATGGAAATTTTTCTTCCAAGAAAATGTTTCCGATTAAGAAATTCATGGACTTATAACATAAAGGTGTCACTCATTTGACACGAACAATGATGGATGAACTGGAGCCAGAGATATGGAAAAATCTCTATAGCCGCCTTGTATCTTAATTATCTTCTCATAAGTTTTCCCTGCTTACCTCCTGGAAGGCAGGTAGAATTAAGATTTGTATCCCGCCGTGGGCTGGAGTATTATGAAAACTCCATATCGAATATGGAAAAAAAAATCGAAACCCTGATTTAGTAAGTTTTAAGATATAGGCACATATAGCCTGACTCAATCTTCTGAGGGTTTTATATTGTTAAATAAGAAAGACGGTTCATATTACTTACGTATTAAATGCCGCAACCCTAATTAGGCAACGATTAAGAATTTGCCATCACCTACCCAGGATCTATGGGCAAACTACTGGTGGATAGGCTTGAAGAAGTCTGTGGCCACCTATGTAGCTAAATGCTTGACATGTGCGCAAGTCAAATCCGAGCATCAGAAACCATCAGGTTTGCTACAACAGTCTGAACTTCCTACGTGGAAGTGGGAAATGGTAACTATGGATTTTATTACCAAATTACCCAAGACAAGGAAAGGAAATGATACAATATGGGTCATAGTTGACAGACTGACTAAGTCAGCTCATTTCTTACCCATCAAGGAGACTTATAGCTCCGATATGTTAGCCCAGTTGTACGTTGATAAGACTGTAGCCTTACATGGCATACCTGTGGCTATTATCTCTGATAAAGATACTAGGTACACGTCGCATTTTTGGAAGAGTTTCCAACAATCTTTGGGCACACGTTTGAACTTTAGTACGGCTTACCATCCTCAGACAGACGGTCAGAGTGAGCGTACTATTCAAACGTTGGAAGACATGCTACGTGCATGTGCGATCGATTTGGGAGGTAGCTGGGATAAGAACCTACCATTGATCGAATTCTCCTACAACAATAGCTACCATACCAGCATAAAGGCTGCGCCTTTTGAGGCATTATACGGTAGAAAATGTAGATCGCCAGTTTGTTGGGCGGAAGTTGGAGAAGTCCAGTTATCAGGACCAGAGATCGTGTTCGAAACGACGGACAAGATTGTCCAGATTCGTAACAATCTCCAAGCTGCCCGGGATAGGCAGAAGAGTTACGCGAATCCAAGTCGTAAGGATTTTCACTTCGAAGTAGGTGACAAAGTCCTACTTAAAGTGTCACCCTGGAAAGGAGTGATGCGATTTGGTAAGAAAGGCAAACTAAGCCCGAGATACATAGGACCTTTCGAGGTTATCGAACGTGTCGGGTCAGTTGCCTACAAGTTGAACTTACCAGAAGAGCTCAGTGGAATTCACAATGTGTTCCACATCTGCAATCTAAAGAAGTGTTCCGCTGACGATTCACATGTCATGCCACATACAGATGTGCAAATAGATAAGAGCTTAACGTTTGTGGAAAAACCTTTGTCGATTGATGATCGATAGGTAAGGAAGCTTCGAAGGAAGCATATACCTTTTGTAAAGGTCAAATGGGATGCCCGTAGAGGTCCCGAATACACGTGGGAGGTTGAATCCACGATGAAAGAAAAGTACCCTTACTTATTTCAGTAAATCTCGGGTCGAGATTTATTTTAAGGGGGTGAGGATGTAACACCTCGGAAATTCACGTCCTGTAATATATTGACACGTGTCATAATGTTTAAACGTGTGAAAGAAATATTATAAAAGGACTAAAGCTGACGAACATGGAAAGTATGTGAATATACGTATTCTAAGTGTCAACTGTGAATAAATATAATGTATACTAACCCTACGTGGTGCTCATACCTTCAAACGAATAAATCATGGATCATACGAGGCTGAAAGTGAGAGATTACAAACTACAGGGGTTAAACGTGTCAACATGTTTAATTTATACCTCTGAGTGACCTTTTGACATACCCGAAGCTTTGTAACGATAAATTATGCTCACTAGAATGCACGGTTAAAATTTCATAAAGTTTCGTCAACGTATGAGAAAGTTGTGATCAAATTCGTGTGCGAGGGTTTAAAGCGTAAACGTTGAAAGTTAGACCTTTTCGGGTAACAATTTAGTTACCCGAGGGCTTAACAAAGTGGGTATATGTTTTAAAGCCCCTATATATCAATTATAAAGGTTCATACAGCAATAATTGAGTGTCTGTACAAGATTTGAAGAGCCAAGGATCAAACAGCAATTGAATAAAATTTTTTGGATGAAATACACATGCTCGCGTAGCGCGAGCATGAAGCCTGGAGGCGTCGCGCTACGCGACTGCAACATCTGGACAGAAACATTGTTTCTTGGTCTCTTGTCTGCCACAAGCTTGGTGCATGAACTTTGATCGATTTTCTCACATATAATTGGCCCCTAAAACACCCCTAGGACTCTAGGGCATGTGTCAATCCTTTGTGGATGATCATAGACTTGTTTGTCAAGCACTTGTGGTGTGTAAACCCACTATATAAGACCCTTCATTGTCACAACAATTCCTCACACCAAAGTTCAAGCAATCTGATCATTGTGGAGCTTTCAAGCTGATTACAAGGCATCCTTAATCAACCATTAATCATCTTGTAAGTTGCCTAACCCTTCTAAATTAATTCTAGCTTTATAATTAGCTTAAAAGTCAATATATCGTGCTTAACGGTTGACTTCGTGATTAAGTATCGATAGCTCAGTCGTATGTCAAATTAAACGTACCGTTAGATAGGTAATTATATGGGTATTAAACCCTTATAAGGGCACGTACCGAATCCAGACCTAAATAGGTCGTTTGTCGAGTCAAACGTTGACCGAAAAAGTCAACAGAAATACAAAATGCGATTTAATACACCATTAATGATCCGAAAGGTGTGTAACCTGTTTTAACCTTAATATAACATGGTAATAAGTATGAAAACTTGTCTACGCTTGCCCGACTCGACAAATTCCTGTTAAAACCCGGTTCGGAACCAAAAGGCGCAAAACCTTGACTTTTGCTTTGACTTCAGTTCTGACCCGTTTTAGTTTGATTCGGAAATGCCTTAGTGCTTCATTAGGGTTAGGTTGCATGATAGTATAAGCCTCTGTACTTGTTTCGTTGATTATCCAATTAATATGCAAGTTTCCGTTAATCGCTCATATGTTGACCGTTATGCCCTTATTATCTTAAAACGTGATTTATGAAAATGTAAAAGTGTAGAAACCTTAAATACTGATATATAGACTTGCATGCAAAGTTTGACATCAGTTCGACTTGTAGATTAAGAGTTATGCTCATTATCGCAAAACTAATGCTTTTTGTTAACATAATGGCGTAATTAGCATATAGCCTAGTTAAACATACTTTTTGGTATCAAATCTTTTACCCACTGATATAAAATATTATTTTAGGATTTTTAAAGATTTTTAATAAATTTTAGGCTGAGCATAACTCGTAGTCGCAGGCTTAATTCGGAAATTGTCGGTTTTGCCCTTACGGGCCATAAAATGAGTTTTACTTATCTAAACGACTCCAAACCTTTTGCTACTGATCACATATGTTAAATAAATTATTTTAAGCCTTCTGGAAATATAAAAATATCAGATTTAAGTATCGAACCCGGAAATGGCCTTTAATCGCCATAATTAGCGTTTTTAACGCATAGTATGTCTTAAAATCATATTAGACATACCCGGGTTGATACCTACTGATATATGAGGCAAATTATGATATTTTAACAGTAAGCAAGCGTTGATTAACTCAGACTTCGTTTTTGAGCTTTTCGGCTTATGTGAAATTACCAAAATACCCCTACGGGGCATAGTTTGGTTAAAGATGATAAATCTCACATATATGCTTTAGTCTACTGTTATAACTCATCAAATTGAGTATGTTTTCTGTTTACATCAGACCTGTAACTCAGTTAAACATCTAAGCGCTTTTACAAACTTTAAAATGACCAAACTACCCCTACGGGGCATAGTTTGTGTTTAAATTAGTTCGGGGCATAACGAAAGACATCCTACTGATGTCACAACATATTTGAAGCATATTAACTTAGGGAAACCTGTATATGGCTATTACGGATACCCGTTACGCTTATTTCGCGTTCGGTTCGGTTTATGTAACAAGTTTACATAAATTAGCCGAAACGGGTCAAACCTTATCGGTTTAATCTCAAAATCCAGAATGTGAATAATAAACCCATATTAAACAAGTCTTCACACTTGTCGGGTCTGAATCACATTCTATCCGGTCTTCGCTTAATCGTGCGTACGAACCGTATCTTTGAAACTAGCCGGTCTAAGCTTAAGCTTAATTAAAGACCCGTTAGGATTCTAATAGGTTATTAAAAACCTTCGTTCCAGATTAGGAGCCCAGTAAAAGCTATCTGTACTTGCTGAATTGATATACGGCTGGGATTGAATTTATATTTAGCTCAGGTAAATACTTTTAACTTATTTTCCCTATACGGGCTTGGGTTACGGTACATAGCGTACCGCTTGATCGAGCATCAAATCTTCCATCGTTGGGTGGTTAATTGAATTATTTGATCGGCTCGTTTTAAACAGATGTGTTTACTTTACAGCCTTTGGGGGGTTAATGACCATGTCCCGGATATCCTCGGCATTATCTTACGAGATGGCCACGACCTGAGCACGGGGTGTAGGCGTACACCTGTCAGTGTATAACTCTAGAATTGTGGTGTGTCTATTGATCTTTAACCCGGATACGTTCCGGGCTACTGAACGCATAAGTAACATGTAAATCGTTCACAAGATTATAATATTAAATAATTCTCCCAAGTTAAAAAGATTAATTTTGCCTCTGTGCATTTTAATCAATGTGTCAAGATATTTTTGTGCCACGTGCATTCAAAACAATTTACAAACTCTTTTTCCAAAATGAGTCAGTTGAATGTATTTACCAGTGTAAACTGACGTATTTTCCAAAAAGGCTAAATGCAGGTACTATACGAAATTGGCTGGATATGTCTCCTTAGCATCAATAGAAGTCTCGCAAGCTTAAGATGCCTAAAAGTCTGTTGAACTATTGTTTCCATTTTATGTTCGATCCTTCTGTGGATAAACTTCCGAATATTGTGACAATTGAAATTACAATAATAAATTCGGTTGTATCATACTTTAAATTGCTTCCGCTGTGCATATTGATATTGTGTTGTTTGACTATTACGTTGCCAACCATGACGTCACGATACTCCCCACCGGGCCCACCGGTGACACGTGAAAATCGGGGTGTGACACATTTAAGAGATATACAATCAAGAAAATCAACGGCAATGGTGATATATATGCGGATTAGACACCAAAAAAAACACTCAACAAATGGCTACAATTTAAGGAATGTGTTTAGTGACGGCATCAGATTCCTAATTGATGGAGAAAGGTCTGGTGGCAAGAAAAACTGCTTCTAGGAGGGTGTCAAGTTTTTTCGCTCGACGATTCCATTCTTGGGTGGTTGGTTTGGCCCTTGTTCCTGTAACTCGAATCCTAGCCCGGTATATCCCATTTTAATTTTACACCATTGTGAACCTTACGCCTTTTTTACTCTCTGATCGAGGTTCTCGGCATTGAAAAATCTTCGTAAACTCAATCACACGTGTATATGTTGACATTTAAGAGATATACAGTCAAGAAAATCAAGGGCAATGGTGATATATATGCGGATTAGACACAAAAAAAACACACTCAACAAATGGATACAATTTAAGGATTGTGCTTAGTGACGGCATCAGATTCCTAATTGATGGAGAAAGGTCTAGTGGCAAGAAAAGCTGCTTCTAGGAGCTTGTCAAGTGTTTTCGCTTGATAATTCCATTCTTGGGTGGTTGGTTTGGCCTTTGTTCCTATAACTCGAATCCTAGCCCGTTTTATCCCATTTTAATTTTACACAATTGTGAACCTTACGCCTTTTTTACTCTCTGATCGAGGTTCTCGGCATTGAAAAATCTTTGTAAACTAAATCACACGTGTATATGTTGACATTTAAGAGATATACAGTCAAGAAAATCAAGTGCAATGGTAATATATATGCGGATTAGACACCAAAAAAAACACACTGAACAAATGGCTACAATTTAAGGAATAGATTTAGTGACGGCATCAGATTCCTAATTGATGGAGAAAGGTCTGGTGGTAAGAAAAGCTGCTTCTAGGAGGGTGTCAAGTATTTTCGCTCGATGATTCCATTCTTGGGTGGTTTGTTTGTCCCTTGTTCCTGTAACTCGAATCCTAGCCCGGTATATCCCAATTTTAATTTTACACCATTGTGAACCTTACGCCTTTTTTACTCTCTGATCGAGGTTCTCGGCTTTGAAAGATCTTCGTAAACTAAATCACACGTGTATATGTTCACATTTAAGAGATATACAGTCAAGAAAATCAAGGGCAATGGTGATATATATGCGGATTAGACATAAAAAAACACATTCAACAAATTGCTACAATTTAAGGAATGTATTTAGTGACGGCATCAGATTCCTAAATGATGGAGAAAGGTCTGGTGGTAAGAAGAGCTACTTCTAGGAGGGTGTCAACTATTTTCGCTCGATGATTCCATTCTTGGGTGGTTGGTTTGGCCCTTGTTCCTGTAATTCGAATCCTAGCCCGTTATATCCCATTTTAGTTTACACCATTGTGAACCTTACGCCTATTTTTACTCTCTGATCGAGGTTCTCGGCATTGAAAAATCTTCGTAAACTAAATCACACGTGTATATGTTGACATTTAAGAGATATACACTCAAGAAAATCAAGGGCAATGTTGATATACATGCGGATTAGACACAAAAAAAAACACTCAACAAATGGCTACAATTTAAGGAATTTGTTTAGTGACGGCATCAGATTCCTAATTGATGGAGAAAGGTCTGGTGGCAAGAAAAGCTGCTTCTAGGAGGGTGTCAAGTATTTTCGCTCGACGATTCCGTTCTTGGGTGGTTGGTTTGGCCCTTGTTCCTGTAACTCGAATCCTAGCCCGGTATATCCCATTTTAATTTTACACCATTGTGAACCTTACGCCTTTTTTAATCTCTGATCGAGGTTCTCGGCATTGAAAAATCTTCGTAAACAAAATCACACGTGTATATGTTGACATTTAAGAGATATACCGTCAAGAAAATCAAGGGCAATGGTGATATATATGCGGATTAGACACCAAAAAAACACTCAACAAATGGCTACAATTTAAGGAATGTGTTTAGTGACGGCATCAAATTCCTAATTGATGGAGAAAGGTCTGGTGGCAAGAAAAGCTGCTTCTAGGAGGGTGTCAAGTATTTTCGCTCGACGATTCCATTCTTGGGTGGTTGGTTTGGCCCTTGTTCCTGTAACTCGAATCCTAGCCCGGTATATCCCATTTTAATTTTACACCATTGTGAACCTTACGCCTTTTTTAATCTCTGATCGAGGTTCTCGGCTTTGAAAAATCTTCGTAAACTAAATCACACGTGTATATGTTGACATTTAAGTGATATACAGTCAAGAAAATCAAAGGCAATGGTGATATATATGCGGATTAGACACCAAAAAAACACATTCAACAAATGGCTACAACTTAAGGAATGTATTTAGTGACGGCTTCAGATTCCTAATTGATGGAGAAAGGTCTGGTGGTAAGAAAAGCTGCTTCTAGGAGGGTGTCAAGTATTTTCGCTCGATGATTCCATTCTTGGGTGGTTGGTGTGACCCTTGTTCCTGTAACTCGAATCCTAGCCCG
Organism: Helianthus tuberosus; assembly: GCA_030545235.1. Taxonomy (NCBI): domain Eukaryota; kingdom Viridiplantae; phylum Streptophyta; class Magnoliopsida; order Asterales; family Asteraceae; genus Helianthus; species Helianthus tuberosus. The sequence continues at coordinate 215,584,642 of CM060406.1, forward strand.
TTATATCCCATTTTAATTTACACCATTGTGAACCTTACGCCTTTTTTTACTCTCTGATCGAGGTTCTCGGCATTGAAAAATCTTCGTAAACTAAATCACACGTGTATATGTTGACATTTAAGAGATATACATTCAAGAAAATCAAGGGCAATGGTGATATATATGCGGATTAGACACAAAAAAAAAAAAAGGAAACACACTCAACAAATGGCTACATTTTAAGGAATGTATTTAGTGACGGAATCAGATTCCTAATTGATGGAGAAAGGTCTGGTGGTAAGAAAAGCTGCTTCTAGGAGGGTGTCAAGTATTTTCGCTCGATGATTCCATTCTTGGGTGGTTTGTTTGGCCCTTGTTCCTGTAACTCGAATCCTAGCCCGGTATATCCCATTTTAATTTTACACCATTGTGAATCTTACGCCTTTTTTACTCTCTGATCGAGGTTCACGGCTTTGAAAAATCTTCGTAAACTAAATCACACGTGTATATGTTGACATTTAAGAGATATACAGTCAAGAAAATCCAGGGAAATGGTGATATATATGCGGATTAGACACCAAAAAAAACACATTCAACAAATGGCTACAATTTAAGGAATGTATTTAGTGACGGCATCAGATTCCTAATTGATGTAGAAAGGTCTGGTGGTAAGAAAAGCTGCTTCTAGTAGGGTGTCAACTATTTTCGCTCGATGATTCCATTCTTGGGTGGTTGGTTTGGCCCTTGTTCCTGTAACTCGAATCCTAGCCCGTTATATCATATTTTAATTTACACCATTGTGAACCTTACGCCTTTTTTTACTCTCTGATCGAGGTTCTCGGCATTGAAAATTCTTCGTAAACTAAATCACACGTGTATATGTTGACATTTAAGAGATATACAGTTAAGAAAATCAAGGGCAATGGTGATATATATGCGGATTAGACACCAAAAAAAACACACTCAACAAATGGCTACAATTTAAGGAATGTATTTAGTGACGGCATCAGATTCCTAATTGATGGAGAAAGGTCTGGTGGTAAGAAAAGCTGCTTCTAAGAGGGTGTCAAGTATTTTCGCTCGATGATTCCATTCTTGGGTGGTTTGTTTGGCCCTTGTTCCGGTAACTCGAATCCTAGCCCGGTATATCCCATTTTAAATTTACACCATTGTGAACCTTACGCCTTTTTTAATCTCTGATCGAGGTTCTCGGCTTTGAAAAATCTTCGTAAACTAAATCACACGTGTATATGTTGACATTTAAGAGATATACAGTCAAGAAAATCAAGGGCAATGGTGATATATATGCGGATTAGAAACCAAAAAAACACATTCAACAAATGGCTACAATTTAAGGAATGTATTTAGTGACGGCATCAGATTCCTAATTGATGGAGAAAGGTCTGGGGGTAAGAAAAGCTGCTTCTAGGAGGGTGTCAAGTATTTTCGCTCGATGATTCCATTCTTGGGTGGTTTGTTTGGCCCTTGTTCCTGTAACTCGAATCCTAGCCCGGTATATCCCATTTTAATTTTACACCTTTGTGAACCTTACGCCTTTTTTACTCTCTGATCGAGGTTCTCGGCTTTGAAAAATCTTCGTAAACTAAATCACACGTGTATATGTTGACATTTAAGAGATATACAGTCAAGAAAATCCAGGGCAATGGTGATATATATGCGGATTAGACACCAAAAAAAACACATTCAATAAATGGCTACAATTTAAGGAATGTATTTAGTGACGGCATCAGATTCCTAATTGATGTAGAAAGGTCTGGTGGTAAGAAAAGCTGCTTCTAGTAGGGTGTCAACTATTTTCGCTCGATGATTCCATTCTTGGGTGGTTGGTTTGGCCCTTGTTCCTGTAACTCGAATCCTAGCCCGTTATATCCCATTTTAATTTACACCATTGTGAACCTTACGCCTTTTTTTACTCTCTGATCGAGGTTCTCGGCATTGAAAAATCTTCGTAAACTAAATCACACGTGTATGTGTTGACATTTAAGAGATATACAGTCAAGAAAATCAAGGGCAATGGTGATATATATGCGGATTAGACACAAAAAAAAAAAAAAAGAAAACACACTCAACAAATGGCTACATTTTAAGGAATGTATTTAGTGACGGCATCAGATTCCTAATTGATGGAGAAAGGTCTGGTGGTAAGAAAAGCTACTTCTAGGAGTGTGTCAAGTATTTTCGCTCGATGATTCCATTCTTGGGTGGTTTGTTTGGCCCTTGTTCCTGTAACTCGAATCCTAGCCCGGTATATCCCATTTTAATTTTACACCATTGTGAACCTTACACCTTTTTTACTCTCTGATCGAGGTTCTCGGCTTTGAAAAATCTTCGTAAACTAAATCACACGTGTATATGTTGACATTTAAGAGATATACAGTCAAGAAAATCAAGGGCAATGGTGATATATATGCGGATTAGACACCAAAAAAAACACATTCAACAAATGGCTACAATTTAAGGAATATATTTAGTGACGGCATCAGATTCCTAATTGATGTAGAAAGGTCTGGTGGTAAGAAAAGCTGCTTCTAGTAGGGTGTCAACTATTTTCGCTCGATGATTCCATTCTTGGGTGGTTGGTTTGGCCCTTGTTCCTGTAACTCGAATCCTAGCCCGTTATATCCCATTTTAATTTACACCATTGTGAACCTTACGCCTTTTTTTACTCTCTGATCGAGGTTCTCGGCATTGAAAAATCTTCGTAAACTAAATCACACGTGTATATGTTGACATTTAAGAGATATACAGTCAAGAAAATCAAGGGCAATGGTGATATATATGCGGATTAGAAACCAAAAAAACACATTCAACAAATGGCTACAATTTAAGGAATGTATTTAGTGACGGCATCAGATTCCTAATTGATGGAGAAAGGTCTGGGGGTAAGAAAAGCTGCTTCTAGGAGGGTGTCAAGTATTTTCGCTCGATGATTCCATTCTTGGGTGGTTTGTTTGGCCCTTGTTCCTGTAACTCGAATCCTAGCCCGGTATATCCCATTTTAATTTTACACCTTTGTGAACCTTACGCCTTTTTTACTCTCTGATCGAGGTTCTCGGCTTTGAAAAATCTTCGTAAACTAAATCACACGTGTATATGTTGACATTTAAGAGATATACAGTCAAGAAAATCAAGGGCAATGGTGATATATATGCGGATTAGAAACCAAAAAAACACATTCAACAAATGGCTACAATTTAAGGAATGTATTTAGTGACGGCATCAGATTCCTAATTGATGGAGAAAGGTCTGGGGGTAAGAAAAGCTGCTTCTAGGAGGGTGTCAAGTATTTTCGCTCGATGATTCCATTCTTGGGTGGTTTGTTTGGCCCTTGTTCCTGTAACTCGAATCCTAGCCCGGTATATCCCATTTTAATTTTACACCTTTGTGAACCTTACGCCTTTTTTACTCTCTGATCGAGGTTCTCGGCTTTGAAAAATCTTCGTAAACTAAATCACACGTGTATATGTTGACATTTAAGAGATATACAGTCAAGAAAATCCAGGGCAATGGTGATATATATGCGGATTAGACACCAAAAAAAACACATTCAATAAATGGCTACAATTTAAGGAATGTATTTAGTGACGGCATCAGATTCCTAATTGATGTAGAAAGGTTTGGTGGTAAGAAAAGCTGCTTCTAGTAGGGTGTCAACTATTTTCGCTCGATGATTCCATTCTTGGGTGGTTGGTTTGGCCCTTGTTCCTGTAACTCGAATCCTAGCCCGTTATATCCCATTTTAATTTACACCATTGTGAACCTTACGCCTTTTTTTACTCTCTGATCGAGGTTCTCGGCATTGAAAAATCTTCGTAAACTAAATCACACGTGTATGTGTTGACATTTAAGAGATATACAGTCAAGAAAATCAAGGGCAATGGTGATATATATGCGGATTAGACACAAAAAAAAAAAAGAAAACACACTCAACAAATGGCTACATTTTAAGGAATGTATTTAGTGACGGCATCAGATTCCTAATTGATGGAGAAAGGTCTGGTGGTAAGAAAAGCTACTTCTAGGAGTGTGTCAAGTATTTTCGCTCGATGATTCCATTCTTGGGTGGTTTGTTTGGCCCTTGTTCCTGTAACTCGAATCCTAGCCCGGTATATCCCATTTTAATTTTACACCATTGTGAACCTTACACCTTTTTTACTCTCTGATCGAGGTTCTCGGCTTTGAAAAATCTTCGTAAACTAAATCACACGTGTATATGTTGACATTTAAGAGATATACAGTCAAGAAAATCAAGGGCAATGGTGATATATATGCGGATTAGACACCAAAAAAAACACATTCAACAAATGGCTACAATTTAAGGAATATATTTAGTGACGGCATCAGATTCCTAATTGATGTAGAAAGGTCTGGTGGTAAGAAAAGCTGCTTCTAGTAGGGTGTCAACTATTTTCGCTCGATGATTCCATTCTTGGGTGGTTGGTTTGGCCCTTGTTCCTGTAACTCGAATCCTAGCCCGTTATATCCCATTTTAATTTACACCATTGTGAACCTTACGCCTTTTTTTACTCTCTGATCGAGGTTCTCGGCATTGAAAAATCTTCGTAAACTAAATCACACGTGTATATGTTGACATTTAAGAGATATATAGTCAAGAAAATCAAGGGCAATGGTGATATATATGCGGATTAGACACCAAAAAAAACACACTCAACAAATGGCTACAATTTAAGGAATGTATTTAGTGACGGCATCAGATTCCTAATTGATGGAGAAAGGTCTGGTGGTAAGAAAAGCTGCTTCTAGGAGGGTGTCAAGTATTTTCGCTCGATGATTCCATTCTTGGGTGGTTTGTTTGGCCCTTGTTCCTGTAACTCGAATCCTAGCCCGGTATATCCCATTTTAATTTTACACCATTGTGAACCTTATGCCTTTTTTAATCTCTGATCGAGGTTCTCGGCTTTAAAAAATCTTCGTAAACTAAATCACACGTGTATATGTTGACATATAAGAGATATACAGTCTAGAAAATCAAGGGCAATGGTGATATATATGCGGATTAAACACCAAAAAAACACATTCAACAAATGGCTACAATTTAAGGAATGTATTTAGTGACGGCATCAGATTCCTAATTGATGGAGAAAGGTCAGGTGGTAAGAAAAGCTGCTTCTAGGAGGGTGTCAAGTATTTTCGCTCAATGATTCCATTCTTGGGTAGTTGGTTTGACCCTTGTTCCTGTAACTCGAATCCTAGCCCGTTATATCCCATTTTAATTTACACCATTGTGAACCATACGCCTTTTTTTACTCTCTGATCGAGGTTCTCGGCATTGAAAAATCTTCGTAAACTAAATCACGCGTGTATATGTTGACATTTAAGAGATATACAGTCAAGAAAATCAAGGGCAATGGTGATATATATGCGGATTAGACACAAAAAAAAAAACACACTCAACAAATGGCTACAATTTAAGGAATGTATTTAGTGACAGCATTAGATTCCTAATTGATGGAGAAAGGTCTGGTGGTAAGAAAAGCTGCTTCTAGGAGGGTGTCAAGTATTTTCGCTCGATGATTCCATTCTTGGGTGGTTTGTTTGGCCCTTGTTCCTGTAACTCGAATCCTAGCCCGGTATATCCCATTTTAATTTTACACCATTGTGAACCTTACGCCTTTTTTACTCTCTGATCGAGTTTCTCGGCGTTGAAAAATCTTCGTAAACTAAATCACACGTGTATATGTTGACATTTAAGAGATAAACAGTCAAGAAAATCAAGGGCAATGGTGATATATATGCGGTTTAGACACAAAAAAAAAACACATTCAACAAATAGCTACAATTTAAGGAATGTATTTAGTGACGGCATCAGATTCCTAATTGATGGAGAAAGGTCTGGTGGTAAGAAAAGCTGCTTCTAGGAGGGTGTCAAGTATTTTCGCTCGATGATTCCATTCTTGGGTGGTTGGTTTGACCCTTGTTCCTGTAACTCGAATCCTAGCCCGTTATATCCCATTTTAATTTACACCATTGTGAACCTTACGCCTTTTTTTACTCTCTGATCGAGGTTCTCGGCATTGAAAAATCTTCGTAAACTAAATCACGCGTGTATATGTTGACATTTAAGAGATATACAGTCAAGAAAATCAAGGGCAATGGTGATATATATGCGGATTAGACACCAAAAAAACACATTCAACAAATGGCTACAATTTAAGGAATGTATTTAGTGACGGCATCAGATTCCTAATTGATGGAGAAAGGTCTGGTGGTAAGAAAAGCTGCTTCTAGGAGGGTGTCAAGTATTTTCGCTCGATGATTCCATTCTTGGGTGGTTGGTTTGACCCTTTTTCCTGTAACTCGAATCCTAGCCCGTTATATCCCATTTTAATTTACACCATTGTGAACCTTACGCCTTTTTTACTCTCTGATCAAGGTTCTCGGCATTGAAAAATCTTCGTAAACTAAATCACGCGTGTATATGTTGACATTTAAGAGATATACAGTCAAGAAAATCAAGGGCAATGGTGATATATATGCGGATTAGACACCAAAAAAACACATTCAACAAATGGCTACAATTTAAGGAATGTATTTAGTGACGGCATCAGATTCCTAATTGATGTAGAAAGGTCTGGTGGTAAGAAAAGCTGCTTCTAGTAGGGTGTCAACTATTTTCGCTCGATGATTCCATTCTTGGGTGGTTGGTTTGGCCCTTGTTCCTGTAACTCGAATCCTAGCCCGTTATATCCCATTTTAATTTACACCATTGTGAACCTTACGCCTTTTTTTACTCTCTGATCGAGGTTCTCGGCATTGAAAAATCTTCGTAAACTAAATCACACGTGTATATGTTGACATTTAAGAGATATACAGTCAAGAAAATCAAGGGCAATGGTGATATATATGCGGATTAGACACCAAAAAAACACATTCAACAAATGGCTACAATTTAAGGAATGTATTTAGTGACGGCATCAGATTCCTAATTGATGGAGAAAGGTCTGGTGGTAAGAAAAGCTGCTTCTAGGAGGGTGTCAAGTATTTTCGCTCGATGATTCCATTCTTGGGTGGTTGGTTTGACCCTTGTTCCTGTAACTCGAATCCTAGGCCGTTATATCATATTTTAATTTACACCATTGTGAACCTTACGCCTTTTTTTACTCTCTGATCGAGGTTCTCGGCATTGAAAAATCTTCGTAAACTAAATCACGCGTGTATATGTTGACATTTAAGAGATATACAGTCAAGAAAATCAAGGGCAATGGTGATATATATGCGGATTAGACACCAAAAAAAACACACTCAACAAATGGCTACAATTTAAGGAATGTATTTAGTGACGACATCAGATTCCTAATTGATGGAGAAAGGTCTGGTGGTAAGAAAAGCTGCGTCTAGGAGGGTGTCAAGTATTTTCGCTCGATGATTCCATTCTTGGGTGGTTTGTTAGGCCCTTGTTCCTGTAACTCGAATCCTAGCCCGGTATATCCCATTTTAATTTTACACCATTGTGAACCTTACGCCTTTTTTACTCTCTGATCGAGGTTCTCGGCTTTGAAAAATCTTCGTAAACTAAATCACACGTGTATATGTTGACATTTAAGAGATATACAGTCAAGAAAATCAAGGGAAATGGTGATATATATATGCGGATTAGACACCAAAAAAAAACACATTCAACAAATGGCTACAATTTTGGGAATGTATTTAATGACAACATCAGATTCCTAATTGATGGAGAAAGGTCTGGTGGTAAGAAAAGCTGCTTCTAGGATGGTGTCAAGTATTTTCGCTCTACGATTCCATTCTTGGGTGGTTGGTTTGGCCCTTGTTCCTGTAACTCGAATCCTAGCCCGGTATATCCCATTTTAATTTTACTCCATTATGAACCTTACGCCTTTTTTACTCCCTGATTGAGGTTCTCGGCATTGAAAAATCTTCGTAAACTAAATCACACGTGTATATGTTGACATTTAAGAGATATATTCAGTCAAGAAAATCAAGGTCTATGGTGATATATATGCGGATTAGACACCAAAAAAAAAACACACTCAACAAATGGCTACAATTTAAGGAATGTGTTTAGTGACGGCATCAGATTCCTAATTGACGGAGAAAGGTCTGGTGGAAAGAAAAGCCGCTTCTAGGAGGTTGTCAAGTGTTTTCGCTCGACCAATCCATTCTTGGGTGGTTGGTTTGGCCCTTGTTCCTGTAACTCGAATCATAGCCCGATATATCCCATTTTAATTTTACACCATTGTGATCCTTACGCCTTTTTTACTCTCTGATCGAGGTTCTCGGCATTGAAAAATCTTCGTAAACTAAATCACACGTGTATATGTTGACATTTAAGAGATATACAGTCTAGAAAATCTAGGGCAATGGAGATATATATGCGGATTAGACACAAAAAAAAAACACTCAACAAATGGCTACAATTTAAGGAATGTGTTTAGTGACGGCATTAGATTCCTAATTGATGGAGAAAGGTCTGGTGGTAAGAAAACATGCTTCTAGGAGGGTGTCAAGTATTTTCGCTCGATGATTCCATTCTTGCGTGGTTTGTTTGGCCCTTGTTCCTGTAACTCGAATCCTAGCCCGGTATATCCCATTTTAATTTTACACCATTGTGAACCTTACGCCTTTTCTACTCTCTGATCGAGGTTCTCGGCTTTGAAAAATCTTCGTAAACTAAATCACACGTGTATATGTTGACATTTAATAGATATACAGTCAAGAAAATCAAGGGCAATGGTGATATATTTGCGGATTAGACACCAAAAAAAACACATTCAACAAATGTTTACAATTTAAGGAATGTATTTAGTGACGACATCAGATTCCTAATTGATGGAGAAAGGTCTGGTGGCAAGAAAAGCTGCTTCTAGGAGGTTGTCAAGTGTTTTCGCTTGACGATTCCATTCTTGGGTGGTTGGTTTGGCCCTTGTTCCTGTAACTCGAATCCTAGCCCAGTATATCCCATTTTAATTTTACACCATTGTGAACCTTACGCCTTTTTTAATCTCTGATCGAGGTTCTCGACATTGAAAAATCTTCGTAAACTAAATCACACGTGTATATGTTGACATTTAAGAGATATACAGTCAAGAAAATCAAGGGCAATGGTGATATATCTGCGAATTAGACACCAAAAAAATACACTCAACAAATGGCTACAATTTAAGGAATGTGTTTAGTGACGGCATCAGATTCTTAATTGATGTAGAATTGTCTGGTGGCTAGAAAAGCTGCTTCTAGGAGGTTGTCAAGTGTTTTGGCTCGACGATTCCATCCTTGGTTGGTTGGTTTGGCCCTTGTTCCTGTAACTCGAATCCTAGCCCGTTATTTCCCATTTTAATTTTTCACCATTGTGAACCTTACGCCTTTTTTACTCTCTGATCGAGGTTCTCGGCGTTAAAAAATCTTCGTAAACTAAATCACACGTGTATATGTGGACATTTAAGAGATATACAGTCAAGAAAATCAAGGGCAATGGTGATATATATGCGAATTAGACATAAAAAAAAAACACTCAACAAATGGCTACAAGTTAAGGAATGTGTTTAGTGACGGCATCAGATTCTTAATTGATGTAGAATTGTCTGGTGGCAAGAAAAGCTGCTTCTAGGAGGTTGTCAAGTGTTTTGGCTCGACGATTCCATCCTTGGGTGGTTGGTTTGGCTCTTGTTCCTGTAACTCGAATCCTAGCCCGGTATATCCCATTTTAATTTTTCACCATTGTGAACCTTACGCCTTTTTTACTCTCTGATCGAGGTTCTCGGCATTGAAAAATCTTCGTAAACTAAATCACACGTGTATATGTTGACATTTAAGAGATATACAGTTAAGAAAATCAAGGGCAATGGTGATATATATGCGGATTAGACACCAAAAAAAACACACTCAACAAATGGCTACAATTTAAGGAATGTGTTTAGTGACGGCATCAGATTCTTAATTGATGGAGAAAGTTCTGATGGCAAGAAAAGCTGCTTCTAGGAGGTTGTCAAGTGTTTTCGCTCGACGATTCCATTCTTGGGTGGTTGGTTTGGCCCTTGTTCCTTTAACTCGAATCCTAGGCTGGTATATCCCATTTTAATTTCACACCATTGTGAACCTTACGCCTTTTTTACTCTCTGATCGAGGTTCTCGGCATTGAAAAATCTTCGTAAGCTAAATCACACGTGTATATGTTGACATTTAAGAGATATACAGTCAAGAAAATCAAGGGCAATGGTGATATATACGCGGATTATACACCAAAAAAAATCACTCAACAAGTGGCAACAATTTAAGGAATGCGTTTAGTGACGGCATCAGATTCCTAACTGATGGAGAAATGTCTGGTGGCAAGTAAAGCTGCTTCTTGGAGGTTGTCAAGTGTTTTCGCTTGACGATTCCATTCTTGGGTGGTTGGTTTGGCCCTTGTTCCTGTAACTTCTATCCTAGCCCGGTATATCCCATTTTAATTTTACACCATTGTGAACCTTACGCCTTTTTTACTCTCTGATCGAGGTTCTTGACATTGAAAAATCTTCGTAAACTAAATCACGCGTTTATAAGTTGACATTTAAGAGATATACAGTCAAGAAAATCAAGTGCAATGGTGATATATATACGGATTAGACACCAAAAAAAAATCACTCAACAAATGGCTACAATTTAAGGAATGTGTTTAATGACGGCATCAGATTCCTAATTGATGGAGAAAGGTCTGGTGGCAAGAAAAGCTGCTTCAAGGAAGGTGTCAAGTATTTTCGCTCGACGATTCCATTCTTGGGTGGTTGGTTTGGCCCTTGTTCCTGTAACTCGAATCATAGCACGGTATATCCCATTTTAATTTTACACCATTGTGAACCTTACGCCTTTTTTACTCTCTGATCGAGGTTCTCGGCTTTGAAAAATCTTCGTAAACTAAATCACACGTGTATATGTTGACATTTAAGAGATATACAGTCAAGAAAATCAATGGCAATGGTGATATATGTGCGGATTAGACACCAAAAAAAAACACATTCAACAAATGGCTACAATTTAAGGAATGTATTTAGTGACGACATCAGATTCCTAATTGATGGAGAAAGGTCTGGTGGCAAGAAAAGCTGCTTCTAGGAGGTTGTCAAGTGTTTTCGCTTGACGATCCCATTCTTGGGTGGTTGGTTTGGCCCTTGTTCCTGTAACTCGAATCCTAGCCCAGTATATCCCATTTTAATTTTACACCATTGTGAACCTTACGCCTTTTTTACTCTCTGATCGAGGTTCTCGACATTGAAAAATCTTCGTAAACTAAATCACACGTGTATATGTTGACATTTAAGAGATATACAGTCAAGAAAATCAAGGGCAATGGTGATATATATGCGAATTAGAGACAAAAAAATACACTCAACAAATGGCTACAATTTAAGGAATGTGTTTAGTGACGACATCAGATTCTTAATTGATGTAGAATTGTCTGGTGGCTAGAAAAGCTGCTTCTAGGTGGTTGTCAAGTGTTTTGGCTCGACAATTCCATCCTTGGGTGGTTGGTTTGGCCCTTGTTCCTGTAACTCGAATCCTAGCCCAGTATATCCCATTTTAATTTTACACCATTGTGAACCTTACGCCTTTTTTACTCTCTGATCGAGGTTCTCAGCATTAAAAAATCTTCGTAAACTAAATCACACATGTATACGTTGACATTTAAGAGATATACAGTCAAGAAAATCAAGGGCAATGGTGATATATATGCGAATTAGACACAAAAAAAAAAACACTCAACAAATGGCTACAATTTAAAGAATGTGTTTAGTGACGGCATCAGATTCTTAATTGATGTAGAATTGTCTGGTGGCAAGAAAAGCTGCTTTTAGGAGGTTGTCAAGTGTTTTGGCTCGACGATTCCATCCTTGGGTGGTTGATTTGGCCCTTGTTCCTGTAACTCGAATCCTAGCCCGGTATATCCCATTTTAATTTTTCACCATTGTGAACCTTACGCCTTTTTTACTCTCTGATCGAGGTTCTCGGCATTGAAAAATCTTCGTAAACTATATCACACGTGTATATGTTGACATTTAAGAGATATACAGTCAAGAAAATCAAGGGCAATGGTGATATATATGCGGATTAGACACAAAAAAAAAACACACTCAACAAATGGCTACAATTTAAGGAATGTGTTTCGTAACGGCATCAGATTCCTAATTGATGGAGAAAGTTCTGATGGCAAGAAACGCTGCTTCTAGGAGGTTGTCAAGTGTTTTCGCTCGACGATTCCATTCTTGGGTGGTTGGTTTGGCACTTGTTCCTTTAACTCGAATCCTAGGCCGGTATATCCCATTTTAATTTTACACCATTGTGAACCTTACGCCTTTTTTACTCTCTGATCGAGGTTCTCGGCATTGAAAAATCTTCGTAAACTAAATCACACGTGTATATGTTGACATTTAAGAGATATACAGTCAAGAAAATCAAGGGCAAAGGTGATATATATGCGGATTATACACCAAAAAAAATCGCTCAACAAGTGGCAACAATTTAAGGAATGCGTTTAGTGACGGCATCAGATTCCTAATTGATGGAGAAAGGTCTGGTGGCAAGAAAAGCTGCTTCTTGGAGGTTGTCAAGTGTTTTCGCTTGACGATTCCATTCTTGGGTGGTTGGTTTGGCCCTTGTTCCTGTAACTCGAATCCTAGCCCGGTATATCCCATTTTAATTTTACACCATTGTGAACCTTACGCCTTTTTTACTCTCTGATCGAGGTTCTCGACCTTGAAAAATCTTCGTAAACTAAATCACGCGTGTATATGTTGACATTTAAGAGATATACAGTCAAGAAAATCAAGTGCAATTGTGATATATATACGGATTAGACACCAAAGAAAATTACTCAACAAGTGGCTACAATTTAAGGAATGTGTTTAGTGACTGCATCAGATTCCTAATTGATGGAGAAAGGTCTGGTGGCAAGAAAAGCTGCTTCTAGGAAGGTGTCAAGTATTTTCGCTCGACGATTCCATTATTGGGTGGTTGGTTTGGCCCTTGTTCCTGTAACTCGAATCCTAGCCCGGTAAATCCCATTTTAATTTTACACCATTGTGAACCTTACGCCTTTTTTACTCTCTGATTGAGGTTCTCGGCGTTGAAAAATCTTCGTAAACTAAATCACACGTGTATATGTTGACATGTAAGAGATATACAGTCAAGAAAATCAAGGGCAATTGTGATATATATGCGGATTAGACACCAAAAAAAACACACTCAACAAATGGCTACAATTTAAGGAATGTGTTTACCGACGGCATCAGATTCCTAATTGATGGAGAAAGGTCTGGTGGCAAGAAAAGTTGCTTCTAGGAGGGTATCAAGTATTTTCGCTCGACGATTCCATTCTCGGGTGGTTGTTTTGGCCCTTGTTCCTGTAACTCGAATCCTAGCCCGGTATATCCCATTTTTATTTTTCACCATTGGGAACCTTACGCCTTTTTTACTCTCTGATCGAGGTTCTCGGCATTGAAAAATCTTCGTAAACTAAATCACACGTCTATATTTTGACATTTAAGAGATATACAGTCAAGAAAATCAAGGGCAATGGTGATATATATGCGGATTATACACCAAAAAAAATCACACAACAAGTGGCAACAATTTAAGGAATGTGTTTAGTGACGGCATCAGATTCCTAAGTGATGGAGAAAGGTCTGGTGGCAAGAAAAGCTGCTTCTAGGAGGTTGTCAAGTGTTTTCGCTTGACGATTCCATTCTTGGGTTGTTGGTTTGGCCCTTGTTCCTGGAACTCGAATCCTAGCCCGGTATATCCCATTTTAATTTTACACCATTGTGAACCTTACGCCTTTTTTACTCTCTGATCGAGGTTCTCGACATTGAAAAATCTTCGTAAACTAAATCACACGTGTATATTTTAACATTTAAGAGATATACAGTCAAGAAAATCAAGTGCAATGGTGATATATATATACGGATTAGACACCAAAAAAATCACTCAACAAATGGCTACAATTTAAGGAATGTGTTTAGTGACGGCATCAGATTCCTAATTGATGGAGAAAGGTCTGGTGGCAAGAAACGCTGCTTATAGGAGGGTGTCAAGTATTTTCGCTCGACGATTCCATTCTTGGGTGGTTGGTTTGGACCTTGTTCCTGTAACTTGAATCCTAGCCCGGTATTGTGACAACTCGAGTTTCCGACTTTTTTTTTTTCTCGCATTTAGTGCACGTTGACTTGGACTGTGTAGTTGTTTGACTTGTTTAACTTGTAACTGTATACGTTATTTTATAATGAACGCATTGTGGTTGCATGATTTTGTGTTTGGCTTTATAACATGATACACCTGTTGAAAACTTAAACTGTTTAAAATATGAAAGGACCCGACGAAACAGACTGTTTCGTCATATACATCCCGACGAAACTGATGAGTTTCGCCATCAAGCAACTCGACGAAACAGTGTGTTTCGCCATAGAACTTCACGACGAAACTGATGTGTTTCGTCGGCCCACAGATTCGCAAAGCCCATTAAGGGCCCAGAACGGTAATTCGTGTATATTAACGTAAACCGACTTCCTGTTTCACACTTTTAACAAAAATAGAAACCCTAGAACTCTCCCTTTTGAAAAGGCGATAACCATCTTCAACCATCATCTTTCTCTCTCGAATCCTCCCGTGTTCATCCCGGATATCTCGGTTAGTGCGTGCTTGTCTAATCGGTTTCTTTGTCCTTTGATTTTCTTTATACATGTTGTGTATGTGCTTGATTTCTGGATTATAGGAGTATATGTGTATGATGAATACTTAGGGTTTCATAAAACTCTCGATGATTATGCATGATTAGCGGGTATGCATAGAGTATGGATTTTTATGAGTGTTGTTTTGTGATGGTTACATGATTTTATTGATGATGATGATGATATGATCCTGGTTTCATTGATGGTTCGGTTGTGATGCATAGATTTATGATTAGTAACAAAAGACTCATTATATTGAGCGAGGATTGAATGATCTATGTATGATATTAACTGTACGATCTTCGTATGATTGTTGGCGGCTGTTAGAATGACTAGGGTTTATGTGTAAATTCAGAACTGCTGTAACTGATGTCTATGAAACAGACATCCGACGAAACAGAACTCTCGGCGAAACAGAATGTGTTTCGCCAAGGGCAGTCGACGAGACAGAATTTTGTTTCGCCAAAAGAGTAATCGACGAAATTGAATTCTGTTTCGCCAATTAAGACCACGACGAAACAGAATGTGTTTCGTCATTATATGTGTTTCGTCACTATGTGTTTCGCCACTATCTGTGTTTCGCCAACATGCGTGTTTCGCCGAATAGCTGATCTGTGCAGTAACTTGAGTTAATTCTGTTAAATGCTAACTGGAATATTTGACTGCTGTTAAGTGTAACCATCGGGTATATGATTGTGATTACGTGCTACATGTTTATACGTGCAAACAACTTGAATGCAAACTGATTATGTATACGTGCATACCTTAGGACGTGACTGATTAACCGTGAGCACATACTTAGCATACCGAGCGAAACAAGGTGAGTTCACACTTCTACCAAGGCATGGGATTCCCGGGGTTGGGAATGGGTTGATTGATTGATTATTTATGTTGAATAGTTATCGGAATTACATACCATAGGCCTCGGGAGTGGAAGGTCAATGGTATATACTACTATACTAGAACGATCTTCGCAAACATGCCTGGAATGGCCGCGAACTATACTAGAACGATCTTCGCAAACATGCCTGGAATGGCCGCGAACTATACTAGAACGATCTTCGCAAACATGCCTGGAATAGCCGCGAACTATACTAGAACGATCTTCGCAAACATGCCTGGAATGGCCACGAACTATACTTTAATCTTCGCAAACATGCCTGGAGGGCCGCGATACAAACATAACCAGTCTAGAAAACATGGGAAACCCCCACTAATCTTCGCAAACATGCCTTGAGGGCCGCGATGCTATTACATACGATACATGATTACTAATCGAACATACGATTTACGAAATGAACATTATAACTAAATAACCAACTGTGAACTCGCTCAACTAGTTGTTGACTCTCTGTTACATGCCTTGCAGGACCATAGGTACTTTTGGAGCTTGCACGGGAGGCACAGTCGTTGTGGACATGGATCGTGAATGTGTTGTTAAACATTATAACATTTTGTACTTAAAACTTATGTTGGGTTTTACATTAAATGCTTCCGCTACACACTTGTTTATATTTGATTTTGTAAACACCTATCGTATTGATGAATGACTTTTGTTACATACTTATGTTCAATATGATTGGTGGCTTGATCCTGGTCATGTCACGCCTCCTAGCGGTGGTACTCCGCGTGTGGATTTTGGGGGTGTGACAAGATTGGTATCAGAGCCATTGGTTATAGAGAACTCGGTTTTAATAAGGGAAAAACGTTTTTATTAAAACCAGACTATAACCAGAACAGTGCTCAACGATCCACAACGACGCCTTGCTCCACGTGCAAGACTCATCACTCTAGGTAATATGGTACATGTCTTATTGCCTACTTGCTAGAATTGCATAGAACTTTGCTCCGGGTATGCTTAGGTTAACTTGACACTATTGCATGAGAACACTTGTGTGATTATTCTCTTTTGTTATCGCACTACTCGCGAACCTCTCTCACTTATGTCATTTTGGATATCTCGATCATGTCTGGACGTATCAACATGACGCAAGCCCAACTAACGGCTCTCATTAACGAACGAATTGCTGAGGCACTTGCAGCCGCACAAGCAGGAGGTCAGCACGCTCAGCCACCTGTTTGCACCTTCAAGACTTTCATGGACTGTCGTCCTACTACTTTTAGTGGCACGGAAGGAGCGGTTGGACTCCTCCATTGGTTTGAAAAGCTCGAGTCAGTATTTGAAATGTGCGAATGCCCTGAGGCTCGCAGGGTGAAGTACGCCACTGGTACACTAGAAGGCATTGCGCTGACTTGGTGGAATGCGCAAGTGCAGATGTTAGGGTTGGCTGTTGCTAACGCTACACCCTGGAATGATTTCAAGGATTTGATTAAAGAGGAATACTGTAGCCGTGATGACATTCATAAGCTGGAGGTAGAGTTTTACCACTTGAAAATGACGGGGTCAGAAATTGAAGCGTACACCAGGAGATCGAATGAGTTGGCTATTCTGTGTCCTACTATGGTGGACCCTCCCATTAAGCGTATCGAACTGTATCTCAATGGTCTGGTGCCGGAGATTCAAAGCCACGTAACCTCAGCGAATCTTGGCACTATTCAACAGATCGTCAAGCTAGCTCATCGCCTCACCGATCAGGCGGTGGAACAGAACAGGCTGCCTAAACGTATCAGCGCTACAACCGCTACCACTCCAGTTACTCCTGCTATTCCCAGTGACAACAAGCGGAAATGGGAAGGGGATTCCAGCAGGGGTTCAGCTATTGTACAGTCTCAAACACAACAGCAGCGCAAGACTAGTGATTACCAGAGTCCGAGTCAGCAATCGTCTGGTAGTCAGGGGCAGAGTGGATATCGGGGAAATCATCCGCTATGTAACAGGTGCAACAAACACCACAGTGGTCAGTGTCGTAAAGGTCGCTGTCAAAGATGTCTAAGGGTAGGTCATGAAGCTAAAGATTGCAGGAGCTCAAGGCCTGCGAATCAGAACCAGCAACAACAGTCACCCGTTCCACGAAACCAGTCACAGCAACAACAGCAAGGAAATAAGGTATGCTTTCAGTGTGGGGCTGAAGGTCATTTCAAGCGGAACTGCCCCCAGTTAAACCAGAATCAGAATAACAACAACAATAATCAGGGCAGTGGGAACAACAATGGGGGAAACAACAACAACAACAATGGTGCAAAGGGTCGTATGTTTGTGATTGGTCAGAGTGACGCAAGGAACGATCCTAATGTGGTTTCGGGTAAGTTTCTTCTCGACGACTTTTATGTTACCGTATTATTTGATTCGGGTGCGGATACCAGTTATATGTCTCTGAAAGTTAGTAAAATGCTTAAACGCGCACCAACACTGTTAAGCACCAAACATGTCGTAGAGTTAGCTAACGGTAAAAGTCTAGAGGCCACACACATAGTTCAGGGTTGTAATCTTATCCTCGCTGGCCAGACTTTCTCTATCGATCTCATTCCTATAACTCTGAGTAGTTTCGACATTGTCATCGGTATGGATTGGTTATCCCAACAGCAAGCAGAGATCCTATGCAAGGAGAAGATCATTCGTATTCCCCGTACCGGCAAAGAACCTCTCGAAGTTCAAGGCGACAAGAGTGGTGTCGTGAGTGGCATCATCTCCCTCTTGAAGGCACAGAAGTGTTTACGAAAGGGCCACATAGCTATTTTAGCACTCATTACTGATACATCTGCAACAGAGAGAAAGATTGGGGATATTCCTGTAGTACGCGAATTTCCTCAAGTATTTCCTGAAGAGTTACCAGGGTTACCGCCCCATCGTCAGGTCGAATTTCAGATCGAGCTAGCTCCAGGAGCAGCACCTATAGCCCGAGCACCTTATCGCTTAGCTCCAAATGAACTGGAAGAACTGTCTAAGCAATTGCAAGAACTCTTGGAAAAGGGTTTCATACGTCCTAGCTCTTCGCCCTGGGGAGCTCCAGTATTATTTGTGAAAAAGAAAGACGGTACCTTTCGTATGTGCATAGACTACCGCGAACTGAACAAGGTCACTGTGAAGAATCGCTATCCTCTTCCACGCATCGACGACTTATTCGACCAGTTGCAAGGGTCGAGCTATTACTCAAAGATTGACCTGAGGTCAGGTTACCATCAACTGAGAGTCCGGGATGAGGACGTCTCCAAAACAGCATTCAGAACTCGCTACGGCCATTACGAGTTTTTAGTCATGCCTTTCGGGCTAACGAACGCGCCTGCGGTTTTCATGGATCTTATGAACAGGGTGTGCAAACCTTATCTTGACAAGTTTGTTATTGTTTTCATTGACGACATCCTAATTTATTCGAAGAATCGGGAGGAACACGATCAGCATTTACGACTTATTTTGGAACTCCTTCGAACGGAACAGCTGTACGCTAAGTTTTCAAAATGCGACTTCTGGCTTCGTGAAGTCCACTTTCTAGGCCACGTGGTAAACAAGGATGGGATTCATGTCGATCCATCCAAGGTAGATTCGATCAAGAACTGGCATGCACCTCGCACACCAACAGAAATACGCCAATTCTTGGGTTTGGCGGGTTATTACAGACGGTTCATCAAAGACTTCTCAAAGATTGCACAGCCGCTTACATTACTGACACAGAAAGGTATTGCTTACCGTTGGAGTGATACACAGGAAACAGCGTTTCAGCATTTAAAGGATAGACTTTGTAGCGCACCTATCCTCTCATTGCCAGAAGGCACAGACGATTTTGTAGTCTACTGCGACGCATCTATCCAAGGTCTTGGATGTGTTTTGATGCAACGGGATAAAGTTATTGCTTATGCTTCACGTCAACTTAAGATTCATGAACGGAATTACACTATGCACGATTTAGAACTTGGAGCTGTTGTCTTTGCACTCAAGATATGGAGACATTACCTGTATGGCACCAAGTGCACCATCTACACCGATCACAGGAGCCTCGAATATATCTTCAAGCAGAAAGACTTGAACATGCGACAACGTCGATGGGTCGAGTTACTGAACGATTACGAATGTGCTATAAAGTATCATCCGGGCAAAGCCAATGTGGTGGCCGATGCCCTCAGTCGAAAGGATACTATACCTAGGCGTGTGCGAGCGTTGCAACTCACTATTCAGTCTAGTCTTCCTTCACAGATACGAGATGCTCAGGTAGAAGCATTGAAACCGGAAAACGTCAGGGCTGAAGCTCTACGCGGCTCTAGGCAAAGGTTAGAACAAAGGGCAGACGGCGCCTACTACGTAACAGGACGCATCTGGGTCCCACTTTATGGCAACCTACGCGAGCTTGTAATGGATGAAGCTCATAAGTCTCGCTACTCAGTACATCCTGGTTCGGATAAAATGTACCACGACCTCAGAACTACATATTGGTGGCCTAGCATGAAGGCCCACATAGCAACTTACGTTAGAAAGTGTTTGACTTGTGCGAGAGTCAAAGCAGAATATCAGAAACCATCAGGCCCACTCCAGCAACCTGAGATACCACAATGGAAATGGGAGCAAATTTCCATGGATTTTGTTACTGGTCTACCCAGATCTCAACGTGGGAATGATACTATTTGGGTGATCGTGGATCGACTCACAAAGTCTGCTCACTTCTTGGCTATCAAGGAAACGGATAAGTTCTCCACTCTAGCAGACGTATACCTTAAGGAAGTTGTCTCGAGGCACGGGGTGCCCACATCTATTATCTCTGATCGTGATGCACGTTTTACTTCAGAACTGTGGCAAGCAATGCACAAATCTTTTGGCTCTCGTTTAGACATGAGCACAGCGTATCATCCTCAGACAGATGGGCAGTCTGAGCGCACTATTCAAACTCTAGAAGACATGCTTCGGGCGTGCGTAATTGACTTTGGCAAGGGCTGGGAAAAGCATCTGCCACTTGTGGAATTTTCATACAACAACAGTTACCACACCAGCATTAAAGCTGCTCCATTTGAGGCATTATACGGGCGTAAATGCCGATCACCTCTCTGTTGGGCAGAGGTGGGTGACAGTCAGATCACAGGTCCAGAAATGGTAGTTGATACTACTGAAAAGATTGCTCAAATACGACAATGCATGGCGGCAGCACGTGACCGTCAGAAAGTATACGCCGATAAAGACAGGAAAATACTCGAATTCCAAGTTGGGGATCGAGCACTACTCAAAGTTTCACCCTGGAAGGGTGTTGTTCGTTTTGGTAAACGAGGCAAACTCAATCCGCGATATGTTGGACCATTTGAAGTCATAGAGAAAATAGGCAAAGTGGCCTACAGACTGAACTTACCAGCTGAACTCAGTGCAGTTCACAACGTCTTTCACGTGTCGAATCTGAAGAAGTTTCAGTCAGATGAGACCCACATAGTTCCTTTGAAGGAGCTCACTATCGATGAACAATTGCATTTCGTCGAGGAACCAGTTGAAATCACGGACCGGGATGTTAAGGTCCTCAAGAACACTAGAATACCTCTTGTTCGAGTTCGTTGGAACTCCCGTCGTGGCCCAGAGTTTACCTGGGAACGCGAAGACCAAATGGAACTCAAATATCCCCAGTTGTTCGAAAACAATGCAACTACTACTGAGGCTGAAGCTACTACAGAAGTTCGGGATGAAATCCCAACTCAACGGGGGGATGATGTGACACCCCAGGAAAACCAGTAAACGATAACTTACCTAGCTTCCTCAGTAACCGCATGCTAAATTTCGGGACGAAATTTCTTTCAAGTTGGGGATAATGTGACAACTCGAGTTTCCGACTTTTTTCTTTCTCGCATTTAGTGCACGTTGACTTGGACTGTGTAGTTGTTTGACTTGTTTAACCTGTAACTGTATACGTTATTTTATAATGAACGCATTGTGGTTGCATGATTTTGTGTTTGGCTTTATAACATGATACACCTGTTGAAAACTTAAACTGTTTAAAATATGAAAGGACCCGACGAAACAGACTGTTTCGTCATATACATCCCGACGAAACTGATGAGTTTCGCCATCAAGCAACTCGACGAAACAGTGTGTTTCGCCATAGAACTTCACGACGAAACTGATGTGTTTCGTCGGCCCACAGATTCGCAAAGCCCATTAAGGGCCCAGAACGGTAATTCGTGTATATTAACGTAAACCGACTTCCTGTTTCACACTTTTAACAAAAATAGAAACCCTAGAACTCTCCCTTTTGAAAAGGCGATAACCATCTTCAACCATCATCTTTCTCTCTCGAATCCTCCCGTGTTCATCCCGGATATCTCGGTTAGTGCGTGCTTGTCTAATCGGTTTCTTTGTCCTTTGATTTTCTTTATACATGTTGTGTATGTGCTTGATTTCTGGATTATAGGAGTATATGTGTATGATGAATACTTAGGGTTTCATAAAACTCTCGATGATTATGCATGATTAGCGGGTATGCATAGAGTATGGATTTTTATGAGTGTTGTTTTGTGATGGTTACATGATTTTATTGATGATGATGATGATATGATCCTGGTTTCATTGATGGTTCGGTTGTGATGCATAGATTTATGATTAGTAACAAAAGACTCATTATATTGAGCGAGGATTGAATGATCTATGTATGATATTAACTGTACGATCTTCGTATGATTGTTGGCGGCTGTTAGAATGACTAGGGTTTATGTGTAAATTCAGAACTGCTGTAACTGATGTCTACGAAACAGACATCCGACGAAACAGAACTCTCGGCGAAACAGAATGTGTTTCGCCAAGGGCAGTCGACGAGACAGAACTTTGTTTCGCCAAAAGAGTAATCGACGAAATTGAATTCTGTTTCGCCAATTAAGACCACGACGAAACAGAATGTGTTTCGTCATTATATGTGTTTCGTCACTATGTGTTTCGCCACTATCTGTGTTTCGCCAACATGCGTGTTTCGCCGAATAGCTGATCTGTGCAGTAACTTGAGTTAATTCTGTTAAATGCTAACTGGAATATTTGACTGCTGTTAAGTGTAACCATCGGGTATATGATTGTGATTACGTGCTACATGTTTATACGTGCAAACAACTTGAATGCAAACTGATTATGTATACGTGCATACCTTAGGACGTGACTGATTAACCGTGAGCACATACTTAGCATACCGAGCGAAACAAGGTGAGTTCACACTTCTACCAAGGCATGGGATTCCCGGGGTTGGGAATGGGTTGATTGATTGATTATTTATGTTGAATAGTTATCGGAATTACATACCATAGGCCTCGGGAGTGGAAGGTCAATGGTATATACTACTATACTAGAACGATCTTCGCAAACATGCCTGGAATGGCCGCGAACTATACTAGAACGATCTTCGCAAACATGCCTGGAATGGCCGCGAACTATACTAGAACGATCTTCGCAAACATGCCTGGAATGGCCGCGAACTATACTAGAACGATCTTCGCAAACATGCCTGGAATGGCCGCGAACTATACTAAAACGATCTTCGCAAACATGCCTGGAATGGCCGCGAACTATACTTTAATCTTCGCAAACATGCCTGGAGGGCCGCGATACAAACATAACCAGTCTAGAAAACATGGGAAACCCCCACTAATCTTCGCAAACATGCCTTGAGGGCCGCGATGCTATTACATACGATACATGATTACTAATCGAACATACGATTTACGAAATGAACATTATAACTAAATAACCAACTGTGAACTCGCTCAACTAGTTGTTGACTCTCTGTTACATGCCTTGCAGGACCATAGGTACCTTTGGAGCTTGCACGGGAGGCACAGTCGTTGTGGACATGGATCGTGAATGTGTTGTTAAACATTATAACATTTTGTACTTAAAACTTATGTTGGGTTTTACATTAAATGCTTCCGCTACACACTTGTTTATATTTGATTTTGTAAACACCTATCGTATTGATGAATGACTTTTGTTACATACTTATGTTCAATATGATTGGTGGCTTGATCCTGGTCATGTCACGCCTCCTAGCGGTGGTACTCCGCGTGTGGATTTTGGGGGTGTGACAGGTATACCCCATTTTAATTTTACACCATTGTGAACCTTACGCATTTTTTAATCTCTGATCGAGGTTCTCGGCATTGAAAAATCTTTGTAAACTATATCACACGTGTATATGTTGACATTTAGGAGATATACAGTCAAGAAAGTCAAGGGCAATGGTGATATATATGCGGATTAGACACAAAAAAAAACACACTCAACAAATGGCTACAATCTAAGGATTGTGTTTAGTGACGACATCAGATTCCTAATTGATGGAGAAAGGTCTGGTGGCAAGAAAAGTTGCTTCTAGCAGGGTATCAAGTTTTTCGCTCGACGATTCCATTCTTGGGTGGTTGGTTTGGCCTTGTTCCTGTAACTCGAATCCTAGCCCGGTATATCCCAATTTAATTTTACACCATTGTGAACCTTACGCCTTTTTTACTCTCTGATCGAGGTTCTCGGCATTTAAAAATCTTCGTAAACTAAATCACACGTGTATATGTTGACATTTAAGAGATATACAGTCAAGAAAATCAAGGGAAATGGTGATATATATGCGGATTAGACACCAAAAAAAATCACTCAACAAATGGCTACAATTTAAGGAATGTGTTTAGTGACGGCATCAGATTCCTAATTGATGGAGAAAGGTCTGGTGGCAACAAAAGCTGCTTCTAGGAGGTTGTCAAGTATTTTCGCTTGACGATTCTATTCTTGGGTGGTTGGTTTGGTCGTTGTTCCTGTAACTCGAATCCTAGCCTGGTATATCCCATTTTAATTTTACACCATTGTGAACCTTACACCTTTTTTACTCTCTGATCAAGGTTCTCGGCATTGAAAAATCTTCGTAAACTAAATCACACATGTATATGTTGACATTTAAGAGATATACAGTCAAGAAAATGAAGGGCAATGGTGATATATATGCGGATTAGACACCAAAAAAAATCACTCAACAAATGGCGACAATTTAAGGAATATGTTTAGTGACGGCATCAGATTCCTAATTGATGGAGAAAGGTCTGGTGGCAACAAAAGCTGCTTCTAGGAGGTTGTCAAGTGTTTTCGCTCGACGATTCCATTATTGGGTGGTTGGTTTGGCCCTTGTTCCTGTAACTCGAATCCGAGCCCGGTATATCCCATTTTAATTTTACACCATTGTGAACCTTACGCCTTTTTTACTCTCTGATTGAGGTTCTCGGCGTTGAAAAATCTTCGTAAACTAAATCACACGTGTATATGTTGACATTTAAGAGATATACTGTCAAGAAAATCAAGGGCAATGGTGATATATATGCGGATTAGACACCAAAAAAAAACACACTCAACAATTGGCAACAATTTAAGGAATGTGTTTACCGACGGCATCAGATTCCTAATTGATGGAGAATGGTCTGGTGGCAAGAAAAGTTACTTCTAGGAGGGTATCAAGTATTTTCGCTTGACGATTCCATTCTTGGGTGGTTGGTTTGGCCCTTGTTCCTGTAACTCGAATCCTAGCCCGGTATATCCCATTTTTATTTTTCACCATTGTGAACCTTACGCCTTTTTTACTCTCTGATCGAGGTTCTCGGCATTGAAAAATCTTCATAAACTAAATCACACGTGTATATGTTGACATTTAAGAGATATACAGTCAAGAAAATCAAGGGCAATGGTGATATATATGCGGATTATACACAAAAAAAATCACTCAACAAGTGGCAACAATTTAAGGAATGTGTTTAGTGACGGCATCAGATTCCTAAGTGATGGAGAAAGGTCTGGTGGCAAGAAAAGCTGCTTCTAGGAGGTTGTCAAGTGTTTTCGCTTGACGATTCCATTCTTGGGTTGTTGGTTTGGCCCTTGTTCCTGTAACTCGAATCCTAGCCCGGTATATCCCATTTTAATTTTACACCATTGGGAACCTTACGCCTTTTTTACTCTCTGATCGAGGTTCTCGACATTGAAAAATCTTCGTAAACTATATCACACATGTATATGTTGACATTTAAGAGATATACAGTCAAGAAAATCAAGGGCAATGGTGATATATATGCGGATTAGACACCAAAAAAACACACTCAACAAATGGCTACAATTTAAGGAGTGTGTTTAGTGACGGCATCAGATTCCTAATTGATGGAGAAAGGTCTGGTGGCAAGAAAAGTTGCTTCTAGCAGGGTATCAAGTTTTTCGCTCGACGATTCCATTCTTGGGTGGTTGGTTTGGCCCTTGTTCCTGTAACTCGAATCCTAGCCCGGTATATCCCATTTTTATTTTTCACCATTGTGAACCTTACGCCTTTTTTACACTCTGATCGAGGTCCTCGACATTTAAAAATCTTCGTAAACTAAATCACACGTGTATATGTTGACATTTAAGAGATATACAGTCAAGAAAATCAAGGGAAATGGTGATATATATATGCGGATTAGACACAAAAAAAATCACTCAACAAATGGCTACAATTTAAGGAATGTGTTTAGTGACGGAATCAAATTCCTAATTGATGGAGAAAGGTCTGGTGGCAACAAAAGCTGCTTCTAGGAGGTTGTCAAGTATTTTCGCTTGACGATTCCATTCTTGGGTGGTTGGTTTGGCCCTTGTTCCTGTAACTCGAATCCTAGCCTGGTATATCCCATTTTAATTTTACACCATTGTGAACCTTACACCTTTTTTACTCTCTGATCAAGGTTCTCGGCATTGAAAAATCTTCGTAAACTAAATCACATGTGTATATGTTGACATTTAAGAGATATACAGTCAAGAAAATGAAGGGCAATGGTGATATATATGCGGATTAGACACAAAAAAAAATCACTCAACAAATGGCTACAATTTAAGGAAAATGTTTAGCGACGGCATCAGATTCCTAATTGATGGAGAAAGGTCTGGTGGCAAGAAAAGTTGTTTCTAGGAGGGTGTCAAGTATTTTCTCTCGACGATTCCTTTCTTGGGTGGTTGGTTTAGCCCTTGTTCCAGTAACTCGAATCCTAGCCCGGTATATCCCATTTTAATTTTACACCATTGTGAACCTTACGCCTTTTTTACTCTCTGATCGAGGTTCTCGGCATTGAAAAATCTTCGTAAACTATATCACACGTGTATATGTTGACATTTAAGAGATATACAGTCAAGAAAATCAAGGGCAATGGTGATATATATGCGGATTAGACACAAAAAAAAAACACATTCAACAAATGGCTACAATTTAAGGATTGTGTTTAGTGACGGAATCAGATTCCTAATTGACGGAGAAAAGTCTGGTGGAAAGAAAAGCTGCTTCTAGGAGGTTGTCAAGTGTTTTTGCTTGACCATTCCATTCTTGGGTGGTGGTTTGGCCCTTGTTCCTGTAACTCGAATCATAGCCCGATATATCCCATTTTAATTTTACAGCATTGTGATCCTTACGCCTTTTTTACTCTCTGATCGAGGTTCTCGGCTTTGAAAAATCTTCGTAAACTAAATCACACGTGTATATGTTGACACTTAAGAGATATACAGTCAAGAAAATCAAGGCCAATGATGATATATATGCGGATTAGACACCAAAAAAAACACACTCAACAATGGCTACAATTTAAGGAATGTGTTTAGCGACGGCATCAGATTCCTAATTGATGGAGAAAGGTCTGGTGGCAAGAAAAGCTGCTTCTAGGAGGTTGTTAAGTGTTTTCGCTCGACGATTCCATTTTTGGGTGGTTGGTTTGGACCTTGTTCCTGTAACTCGAATCCTAATACGGTATATCCCATTTTAATTTTACACCGTTGTGAACCTTACGCCTTTTTTACTCTCTGATCGAGGTTGTCGGCATTGAAAAATCTTCGTAAACTAAATCACACGTGTATATGTTGACATTTAAGAGATATACAGTCAAGAAAATCAAGGGCAATGGTGATATATATGAGGATTAGACACCAAAAAAAACACACTCAACAAATGGCTACAATTTAAGGAATGCGTTTAGTGACGGCATCAGATTCCTAATTGACGGAGAAAGATCTGGTGGAAAGAAAAGCTGCTTATAGGAGGTTGTCAAGTATTTTCGCTCGACGATTCCATTCTTGGGTGGTTGGTTTGGCCCTTGTTCCTATAACTCGAATCATAGCCCGGTATATCCCATTTTAATTTTACACCATTTTAAACCTTACGCCTTTTTTACTCTCTGATCGAGGTTCTCGGCATTGAAAAAATCTTCGTAAACTAAATCACACGTGTATATGTTGACATTTAAGAGATATACAGTCAAGAAAATCAAGGGCAATGGTGATATATATGCGGATTAGACACAAAAAAAAATCACTCAACAAATGGCTACAATTTAAGGAATGTGTTTAGTGACAGCATCAGATTCCTAATTGATGGAGAAAGGTCTGGTGGCAAGAAAAGCTGCTACTAGGAGGGTGTCAAGTATTTTTTTCTCGACGATTCCATTCTTGGGTGGTTGGTTTGGCCCTTGTTCCTGTAACTCGAATCCTAGCCCGGTATATCCCATTTTTATTTTTCACCATTGTGAACCTTACGCCTTTTTTACTCTCTGATCGAGGTTCTCGGCATTGAAAAATCTTCATAAACTAAATCACACGTGTATATGTTGACATTTAAGAGATATACAGTCAAGAAAATCAAGGGCAATAGTGATATATATGCGGATTAGACACCAAAAAAAACACACTCAACAAATGGCTACAATTTAGGGAATGTGTTTTCTGATGGCATCAGATTCCTAATTTATGGAGAAAGGTCTGGTGGCAAGAAAAGCTGCTTTTAGGAGGTTGTCGAGTGTTTTTGTTTGACGATTCCATTCTTGGGTGGTTGGTTTGGACCTTGTTCCTGTAACTCGAATCCTATCCTGGTATATCCCATTTTAATTTTACACCAATGTGAACCTTACGCCTTTTTTACTCTCTGATCGATGCTCTCGGCATTGAAAAATCTTCGTAAACTAAATCACACGTGTATAGTTGACATTTAAGAGATATACAGTCAAGAAAATCAAGGGCAATGGTGATATATATGCGGATTAGACACAAAAAAAACACACTCAACAAATGGCTACAATTTAAGGAATGTGTTTAGTGACGGCATCAAATTCCTAATTGATGGAGAAAGGTCTTGTGGCAAGAAAAGCTGCTTCTAGGAGGCTGTCAAGTGTTTTCGCTCGAAGATTCCATTCTTGGCTGGTTGGTTTGGCCCTTATTCATGTAACTCGAATCCTAGCCCGGTATATCCCATTTTAATTTTACATCATTGTGAACCTTACGCCTTTTTTACTCTCTGATCGAGGTTCTCGGTATTGAAAAATCTTCGTAAACTAAATCACACGTGTATATGTTGACATTTAAGAGATATACAGTCAAGAAAATCAAGGGCAATGGTGATATATATACGGATTAGACACCAAAAAAAATCACTCAACAAATAGCTATAATTTAAGGAATGTGTTTAGTGACGGCTTCAGATTCCTAACTGATGGAGAAAGGTCTGGTGGCAAGAAAAGCTGCTTCTAGGAGGGTGTCAAGTATTTTTGCTCGACTATTCCATTCTTGGGTGGATGGTTTGGCCCTTGTTCCTGTAGCTCGAATCCTTGCCCGGTATATACCATTTTAATTTTACACCATTGTGAACCTTACGCCTTTTTTACTCTCTGATCGAGGTTCTCGGTATTGAAAAATCTTCGTAAACTAAATCACACGTGTATATGTTGACATTTAAGAGATATACAGTCAAGAAAATCAAGGGCAATGGTGTTATATATGCGGATTAGACACTAAAAAAACACTCAACAAATGGCTACAATGTAAGGAATGTGTTTAGTGATGGCATCAGATTCCTAATTGATGGAGAAATGTCTGGTGGTAAGAAAAGCTGCTTCTAGGAGGTTGTCAAGTGTTTTCGATTGACGATTCCATACTTGGGTGGTTGGTTTAGACCTTGTTCCTGTAACTCAAATCCTAGCCTGGTATATCCCATTTTAATTTTACACCATTGTGAACGTTACGCCCTTTTTACTCTCTGATCGAGGTTCTCGGTATTGAAAAATCTTCGTAAACTAAATCACACGTGTATATGTTGACATTTAAGAGATATACAGTCAAGAAAATCAAGGGCAATGGTGTTATATATGCGGATTAGACACTAAAAAAACACTCAACAAATGGCTACAATGTAAGGAATGTGTTTAGTGATGGCATCAGATTCCTAATTGATGGAGAAATGTCTGGTGGTAAGAAAAGCTGCTTCTAGGAGGTTGTCAAGTGTTTTCGATTGACGATTCCATACTTGGGTGGTTAGTTTGGACCTTGTTCCTGTAACTCAAATCCTAGCCTGGTATATCCCATTTTAATTTTACACCATTGTGAACCTTACGCCCTTTTTACTCTCTGATCGAGGTTCTCGGCATTGAAAAATCTTCGTAAACTAAATCACAAGTGTACATGTTGACATTTAAGAGATATACAGTCAAGAAAATCAAGGGCAATTGTGATATATATGCGGATTAGACACAAAAAAAAACACACTCAACAAATGGCTACAATTTAAGGAATGTGTTTAGTGACGGCATCAGATTCCAAATTGATGGAGAAAGGTCTGGTGGCAAGAAAAGCTGCTTCTAGGAGGTTGTCAAGTGTTTTCGCTCGAAGATTCCATTCTTGGGTGGTTGGTTTGGCCCTTGTTCCTGTAACTCGATTCCTTGCCGTGTATATCTCATTTTAATTTTACACCATTGTGAACCTTACGCCTTCTTTACTATCTGATCGAGGTTCTCGGTATTGAAAAATCTTTATAAACTAAATCACACGTGTATATGTTGACATTTAAGAGATATACAATCAAGAAAATCAAGGGCAATGGTGTTATATATGCGGATTAGACACAAAAAAAAACACACTCAACAAACGGCTACAATTTAAGGAATGTGTTTAGTGACGGCATCAGATTCCTAATTGATGGAGAAAGGTCTGGTGGCAAGAAAAGCTGCTTCTAGGAGGGTGTCAAGTATTTTCGCTCGACGATTCCATTCTTGGGTGGTTGGTTTGGCCATTGTTCCTGTAACTTGAATCCTAGCCCTGTATATCCCATTTTAATTTTACACCATTGTGAACCTTACGCCTTTTTACTCTCTGATCGAGGTTCTCGGCATTGAAAAATCTTCGTAAACTAAATCACAAGTGTACATGTTGACATTTAAGAGATATACAGTCAAGAAAATCAAGGGAAATTGTGATATATATGCGGATTAGACACAAAAAAAAACACACTCAACAAATGGCTACAATTTAAGGAATGTGTTTAGTGACGGCATCAGATTCCAAATTGATGGAGAAAGGTCTGGTGGCAAGAAAAGCTGCTTCTAGGAGGTTGTCAAGTGTTTTCGCTCGAAGATTCCATTCTTGGGTGGTTGGTTTGGCCCTTGTTCCTGTAACTCGATTCCTTGCCGGGTATATCTCATTTTAATTTTACACCATTGTGAACCTTACGCCTTCTTTACTATCTGATCGAGGTTCTCGGTATTGAAAAATCTTTATAAACTAAATCACACGTGTATATGTTGACATTTAAGACATATACAGTCAAGAAAATCAAGGGCAATGGTGATATATATGCGGATTAGACACCAAAAAAATATACTCAACAAATGGCTACAATTTAAGGAATATGTTTAGTGACGGCATCAGATTCCTCGATTCCTAACTGATGGAGAAAAGTCTGGTGGCAAGAAAAGCTGCTTCTAGGAGGCTGTCAAGTGTTTTCGCTCGACGATTCCATTCTTGGGTGGTTAGTTTGGCCCTTGTTCCTGTTACTCGAATCCTAGCCCAGTATATCCCATTTTAATTTTACACCATTGTGAACCTTACGCCTTTTTTACTCTCTGATCGAGGTTCTCGGCATTGAAAAATCTTCATAAACTAAATCACACGTGTATATGTTGACATTTAAGAGATATACAGTCAAGAAAATCAAGGGCAATAGTTATATATATGCGGATTAGACACCAAAAAAAATTACTCAACAAATGGCTACAATTTAAGGAATGTGTTTAGTGACGACATCAGATTCCTAATTGATGGAGAAAGGTCTGGTGGCAAGAAAAGCTGCTTCTAGGAGGTTGTCAAGTATTTTCTCTTGACGATTCCATTCTTGGGTGGTTGGTTTGGCCCTTGTTCCTGTAACTCGAATCCTACCCTGGTATATCCCATTTTAATTTTACTCCATTGTGAACCTTACACCTTTTTTACTCTCTGATCGAGGTTCTCGGCATTGAAAAATCTTTGTAAACTAAATCACACGTGTATATGTTAACATTTAAGAGATATACAGTCAAGAAAATCCAGGGCAATGGTGATACATATGCAGATTAGACACACAAAAAAAAACACACTCAACAAATGGCTACAATTTCAGGAATGTGTTTAGTGACGGCATCAGATTCCTAATTGATGGAGAAAGGTCTGGTGGCAAGAAAAGCAGGTTCTAGGAGGGTGTCAAGTATTCTCACTAGACGATTCCATTCTTGGGTGGTTGGTTTTGCTCTTGTTCATGTAACTCGAATCCTAGCCCGGTATATCCCATTTTAATTTTACAACATTGTGAACCTTACGCCTTTTTTACACTCTGATCGAGGTTCTCGGCATTGAAAAATCTTCGTAAACTAAATCACACGTGTATATGTTGACATTTAAGAGATATACAGTCAAGAAAATCAAGGGCAATGGTGATATATATGCGGATTAGACACCAAAAAAAAACATTCAACAAATGGCTATAATTTAAGGAATGTGTTTAGTGACGGTATCGGATTCCAAATTGATGGAGAAAGGTCTGGTGGCAAGAAAAGCTGCTTCTAGGAGGGTGTCAAGTATTTTTGCTTGACGATTCCATTCTTGGGTGGTTGGTTTAGCCCTTGTTCCTGTAACTCGAATCCTAGCCCGGTATATCCCATTTTAATTTTACACCATTGTGAACCGTACGCCTTTTTTACTTTCTGATCGAGGTTCTCGGCATTGAAAAATCTACGTAAACTAAATCACACGTGTATATGTTGACATTTAAGAGATATACAGTCAAGAAAATCAAGGGCAATGGTGATATATATGCGGATTAGACACAAAAAAAAACACACTCAACAAACGGCTACAATTTAAGGAATGTGTTTAGTGACGGCATCAGATTCCTAATTGATGGAGAAAGGTCTGGTGGCAAGAAAAGCTGCTTCTAGGAGGGTGTCAAGTATTTTCGCTCGACGATTCCATTCTTGGGTGGTTGGTTTGGCCCTTGTTCCTGTAACTTGAATCCTAGCCCTGTATATCCCATTTTAATTTTACACCATTGTGAACCTTACGCCTTTTTACTCTCTGATCGAGGTTCTCGGCATTGAAAAATCTTCGTAAACTAAATCACACGTGTATATGTTGACATTTAAGAGATATACAGTCAAGAAAATCCAGGGCAATGGTGATACATATGCAGATTAGACACACAAAAAAAACACACTCAACAAATGGCTACAATTTAAGGAATGTGTTTAGGGACGGCATCAGATTCCTAATTGATGGAGAAAGGTCTGGTGGCAAGAAAAGCAGGTTCTAGGAGGGTGTCAAGTATTCTCATTAGACGATTCCATTCTTGGGTGGTTGGTTTTGCTCTTGTTCATGTAACTCGAATCCTAGCCCGGTATATCCCATTTTAATTTTACAACATTGTGAACCTTACGCCTTTTTTACACTCTGATCGAGGTTCTCGGCATTGAAAAATCTTCGTAAACTAAATCACACGTGTATATGTTGACATTTAAGAGATATACAGTCAAGAAAATCAAGATCAATGGTGATATATATGCGGATTAGACACCAAAAAAAAACATTCAACAAATGGCTACAATTTACGGAATGTGTTTAGTGACGGCATCAGATTCCTAATTGATGGAGAAAGGTCTGGTGGCAAGAAAAGCTACTTCTAGGAGTTTGTCAAGTGTTTTGGCTTGAGGATTCCATTCTTGGGTGGTTGGTTTGGCCCTTGTTCCTGTAACTCGAATCCTAGCCCGGTATATCCCATTTTAATTTTACACCATTGTGAACCTTACGGCTTTTTTACTCTCTGATCGAGGTTCTCGGCATTGAAAAATCTTCGTAAACTATATCACACATGTATATGTTGACATTTAAGAGATATACAGTCAAGAAAATCAGGGGCAATGGTGATATATATGCGGATTAGACACAAAAAAACACTCAACAAATGGCTTCAATTTAAGGAATGTGTTTAGTGACGACATCAGATTCCTAATTGATGGAGAAAGGTCTGGTGGCAACAAAAGCTGCTTCTAGGAGGTTGTCAAGTATTTTCGCTTGACGATTCCATTCTTGGGTGGTTGGTTTGGCCCTTGTTCCTGTAACTCGAATCCTAGCCCGGTATATCCCATTTTAATTTTACTCCATTGTGAACCTTACACCTTTTTTACTCTCTGATCGAGGTTCTCGGCATTGAAAAATCTTTGTAAACTAAATCACACGTGTATATGTTGACATTTAAGAGATATACAGTCAAGAAAATCCAGGGCAATGGTGATACATATGCAGATTAGACACACAAAAAAAACACACTCAACAAATGGCTAGAATTTAAGGAATGTGTTTAGGGACGGCATCAGATTCCTAATTGATGGAGAAAGGTCTGGTGGCAAGAAAAGCAGGTTCTAGGAGGGTGTCAAGTATTCTCATTAGACGATTCCATTCTTGGGTGGTTGGTTTTGCTCTTGTTCATGTAACTCGAATCCTAGCCCGGTATATCCCATTTTAATTTTACAACATTGTGAACCTTACGCCTTTTTTACACTCTGATCGAGGTTCTCGGCATTGAAAAATCTTCGTAAACTAAATCACACGTGTATATGTTGACATTTAAGAGATATACAGTCAAGAAAATCAAGATCAATGGTGATATATATGCGGATTAGACACCAAAAAAAAACATTCAACAAATGGCTATAATTTAAGGAATGTGTTTAGTGACGGTATCAGATTCCTAATTGATGGAGAAAGGTCTGGTGGCAAGAAAAGCTACTTCTAGGAGTTTGTCAAGTGTTTTGGCTTGAGGATTCCATTCTTGGGTGGTTGGTTTGGCCCTTGTTCCTGTAACTCGAATCCTAGCCCGGTATATCCCATTTTAATTTTACACCATTGTGAACCTTACGGCTTTTTTACTCTCTGATCGAGGTTCTCGGCATTGAAAAATCTTCGTAAACTATATCACACATGTATATGTTGACATTTAAGAGATATACAGTCAAGAAAATCAGGGGCAATGGTGATATATATGCGGATTAGACACAAAAAAACACTCAACAAATGGCTTCAATTTAAGGAATGTGTTTAGTGACGACATCAGATTCCTAATTGATGGAGAAAGGTCTGGTGGCAACAAAAGCTGCTTCTAGGAGGTTGTCAAGTATTTTCGCTTGACGATTCCATTCTTGGGTGGTTGGTTTAGCCCTTGTTCCTGTAACTCGAATCCTACCCTGGTATATCCCATTTTAATTTTACTCCATTGTGAACCTTACACCTTTTTTACTCTCTGATCGAGGTTCTCGGCATTGAAAAATCTTTGTAAACTAAATCACACGTGTATATGTTGACATTTAAGAGATATACAGTCAAGAAAATCCAGGGCAATGGTGATACATATGCAGATTAGACACACAAAAAAAACACACTCAACAAATGGCTACAATTTAAGGAATGTGTTTATTGACGGCATCAGATTCCTAATTGATGGAGAAAGGTCTGGTGGCAAGAAAAGCAGGTTCTAGGAGGGTGTCAAGTATTCTCATTAGACGATTCCATTCTTGGGTGGTTGGTTGGTTTTGCTCTTGTTCATGTAACTCGAATCCTAGCCCGGTATATCCCATTTTAATTTTACAACATTGTGAACTTTACGCCTTTTTTACACTCTGATCGAGGTTCTCGGCATTGAAAAATCTTCGTAAACTAAATCACACGTGTATATGTTGACATTTAAGAGATATACAGTCAAGAAAATCAAGATCAATGGTGATATATATGCGGATTAGACACCAAAAAAAAACATTCAACAAATGGCTATAATTTAAGGAATGTGTTTAGTGACGGTATCAGATTCCTAATTGAAGGAGAAAGGTCTGGTGGCAAGAAAAGCTGCTTCTAGGAGGGTGTCAAGTATTTTTGCTCGACGATTCCATTCTTGGGTGGTTGGTTTAGCCCTTGTTCCTGTAACTCGAATCCTAGCCCGGTATATCCCATTTTAATTTTACACCATTGTGAACCGTACGCCTTTTTTACTCTCTGATCGAGGTTCTCGGCATTGAAAAATCTACGTAAACTAAATCACACGTGTATATGTTGACATTTAAGAGATATACAGTCAAGAAAATCAAGGGAATGGTGATATATATGCGTATTAGACACAAAAAAAAACACACTCAACAAACGGCTACAATTTAAGGAATGTGTTTAGTGACGGCATCAGATTCCTAATTGATGGAGAAAGGTCTGGTGGCAAGAAAAGCTGCTTCTAGGAGGGTGTCAAGTATTTTCGCTCGACGATTCCATTCTTGGGTGGTTGGTTTGGCCATTGTTCCTGTAACTTGAATCCTAGCCCTGTATATCCCATTTTAATTTTACACCATTGTGAACCTTACGCCTTTTTACTCTCTGATCGAGGTTCTCGGCATTGAAAAATCTTCGTAAACTAAATCACACGTGTATAAGTTGATATTTAATGGATATACAGTCAAGAAAATCAAGGGCAATGGTGATATATATGCGGATTAGACACCAAAAAAACACTCAACAAATGGCTACAATTTACGGAATGTGTTTAGTGACGGCATCAGATTCCTAATTGATGGAGAAAGGTCTGGTGGCAAGAAAAGCTACTTCTAGGAGTTTGTCAAGTGTTTTGGCTTGAGGATTCCATTCTTGGGTGGTTGGTTTGGCCCTTGTTCCTGTAACTCGAATCCTAGCCCGGTATATCCCATTTTAATTTTACACCATTGTGAACCTTACGGCTTTTTTACTCTCTGATCGAGGTTCTCGGCATTGAAAAATCTTCGTAAACTAAATCACACATGTATATGTTGACATTTAAGAGATATACAGTCAAGAAAATCAGGGGCAATGGTGATATATATGCGGATTAGACACAAAAAAAACACTCAACAAATGGCTACAATTTATGGAATGTGTTTAGTGACGGCATCAGATTCCTAATTGATGGAGAAAGGTCTGGTGGCAAGAAAAGCTGCTTCTAGGAGGTTGTCAAGTGTTTTCGCTCGACGATTCCATTCTTGGGTGGTTGGTTTGGCCCTTGTTCCTGTAACTCGAATCCTAGCCCGGTATATCCCATTTTAATTTTACACCATTGTGAACCTTATGCCTTTTTTACTCTCTGATCGAGGTTCTCGGCATTGAAAAATCTTTGTAAACTAAATCACACGTGTATATGTTGACATTTAAGAGATATACAGTCAAGAAAATCAAGGGCAATGGTGATATATATGCAGATTAGACACCAAAAAAAACACTCAACAAATGGCTACAATTTAAGGAATGTGTTTAGTGACGGCATCAGATCCCTAATTGATGGAGAAGGGTCGGGTGGCAAGAAAAGCTGCTTCTAGGAGGTTGTCAAGTGTTTTCGCTCGACGATTCCATTCTTGGGTGGTTGGTTTGGACCTTGTTCCTGTAACTCGAATCCTAGCCTGGTATATCTCATTTTAATTTTACACCATTGTGTACCTGACACCTTTTTTACTCTCTGATCGAGGTTCTCGGCATTGAAAAATCTTTGTAAACTAAATCACACGTGTATATGTTAACATTTAAGAGATACACAGTCAAGAAAATCAAGGGCAATGGAGATATATATGCGAATTAGACACCAAAACAAAACACTCAACAAATGGCTACAATTTAAGGAATGTGTTTAGTCACGGCATCAGATTCCTAATTAATGAAGAATGGTCTGGTCGCAAGAAAAGCTGCTTTTAGGAGGTTGTCAAGTGTTTTCGCTCGACGATTCTATTCTGGGGTGGTTGGTTTGGCCCTTGTTCCTGTAACTTGAATCCTAGCCCGGTATATCCCATTTTAATTTTACACCATTGTGAACCTTACACCTTTTTTGTCACACCCTGGCTTTGCGGAAGCGTGGTTAATTTGGTGTGACTTCTTAATACCATAGCTTAACCATAACAAAGCTATATGAAATAAAACCATGCAAGATCATCCATAGATTTAAGTTTTAAAACCAGAGTAACATAACATTGTCTTAGGGACTTAGAACCTCATAACATAAAACATTGTCTTGAAAAACATAAACATCAACATGAAATAAACGCAGTTTAAGATTTGTGACTTGTCCAGGAAAGAGTCACATTTCCTAAACTGGGATGACCTTGGAACCCTTATGCAGCGGGAAAACATAACATACCGCGCCAGATCTTTAATTTCCTGAAATACATGTAAGTTGAAAAATCAACAATAATGTTGAGCGAGTTCATGTGTAAGTGAGTAAGTAAACCTTTGTGAGTATAAAAATAGTCTTGGTATGTAGCAAATAAGGGAATTGAGATCACCAATGGTTTGCAAGGCCACTGATATATGTGAAGTGCAAATAGGGAGAATCAAACCTAGCAGATTTCGCCACGGCATTAGTATGTGGACAAAGTCACCCCGAGGTCCGTTTCTAGTTTGGCCTGGGGCTGGGCTCGCTACACCCAGATAGATCTACCGCTCCTGTCCCTCGGTCCCGCCATGAGGACTAATGGCCTCATATTGCTCCTACCCACTCACATGATCTAAGTAGTAAACCTCCTTACGCTAACCATACCGTGTATAAAGTACTTGTAATCAAAGTAACATGTATTTCACCCCCGTAGTTAAGAAAACTGAAAACAGTTAGAGAAAAGGGGGACATGAACTCACCGTGGTGCGTCTCTACCAAGTATGCCTCCAAATCAAACAGCTGTGTGACGACCTACACGTACTAATTCTATTAGACGGACGGCCGTGCCTTAGCTTTATGGTTTAAGTTTTTGGGAAATAGTTAGGCAACTATTTCGTGTTTACATTCTGTATATACTTGGTAGTTATTTTTCCTTCCCAAGGATGGGGGATTTAATACATGTGTATTCGTATAATTCGGATTACTCTATTAAGTCTCACTTAATATATATCTTATTTCCAACTTCCAAAATATAAATATTCTTCTCAAAAATATTATATTTTAATACATGTGATTTTCCAAAATAATGCTTAGTAATATTATTTTTACTCTAAAAATAATATTTACGTAGTTTACAAAATAATCATAAACACTTATACAAGTGATGTTGTGAAAAATATATACTAAATATATATATGTATCACGTTTTATTTTGTGAAAATCCCACCTCCGATGTTTTTTAAATATAGTCGTGGCGAAACTTATATTTTGAAAACAAGTCAAAACGTATTTCTAACACTTATAGTGAAAATAATTCTAAGTGTTAGGTTTTTGGAAAAATTTCGCCAGAGTTTCCTCTGTAACTGGAGGTGGCCACGCTTTCAAGCGTATCATTTTCTTTTACAAATCAACCAACAATTTTCTCATTCAACCAGAACAATGTTCAAATCACAAACTAGTCAAAATAAACATGAAATTCGCAAAAATTGCATGAACTTGTAGTTTTTCCAAAAATATGAAGTAAATCCCATTACTTTTAGTGGATCTTTATATAAATCAATCCAGTTTCATAAAAGTCTTGTTTTTAAAGAAATTCCATCTTTACAATTTCTTGTCAACTTTTACAAAAATAGTTATTTTGTCGAAACTTTGTGTTACACAAGTGTTTACACACTTGTGTGTTCTAAAAACCATTCTTGTTAGTATAAGATCCGTCTTTAGAAAAATATGATTTCTTTGACACTCGGTCCTTTGAAAATACCGCTTGTAGATACGTAGATCTACTAGTTTTAAACACTATTGTACAAACTAAAACACTTTTACACAAGTTCATGATATGTGTGTGGTAGAGTTTCGCCCTTTAACCCTTGTTACTTCCAAAACAACCTTATGTCATGATCCAAGATCGTGACCAACCCGGGTTAAATGACGATCCGAGCTACCACAACATAGATCGGGTCCAAATAATCACACAATTCAAATACTACAACATTTACACAACATATGAGCTTTTATCCATCATTTTAGTGTTTTAAGTAGACTTTAAAGCATCATCTTGTAAGATTTCGAGTTTTAACCGTTACAAATCATATTAACCACTTTAAAATAGTTCAAGAAGGTGATTTAAGCAACATACCACTAGCTCGAGGCTAGGGAAGAATCTAGACGCAAATAGGGTGGATAAAAACAAGAGAGTGAGGTCCTTCGCCTTCCGATTGCACCAAAGCTCCTTATACGCGACCCTTAACACTTGTATGGACTTGGGATTGCTTGATCAAAATCGAACAATGATGGATGGGGGGTGGGTGCTCTCGGCCGAAAGTTCAAAGAGAGGGAGAGAGTAGTGTTGGGTGATGTTATGAAATGAATGATCATATGTGCAACCCTTATTACTTATAGACAAAATTAAAGTTATGATCCAATGGTTTCTGTGTCATTTAGATATTAAACATAATTGATTAAAATAATCAAAATTGTACCAAGTGTGTCCCCCCTTAGTTGGGGACGGTTAGAGAGGGGGGGGGGGGTTCTAGTCCATAACCAACTAAATGTTAAGTATATTAGTTAGGTTAAGTAAGGTTAACCCGGTTAGTGGTGTGTCATGCGTTACAATGGGTGTTAGGGTATTCAGGGACCCTAACTGGCTCAGAAAAAGATAAATAATGAAAATAACAATATTTTCATGTTTCAGGTATAGTCCGGTTGTTCGGTTGGATAGTAATCCGTTAAAGTGCTTAACAAAGCTTTAAAGTGTCGTTAATACCCTTTTTAGTGACACCACTCATTTCTGACACTTTGGAAAGTGTCTAGTAATATTTTTCTCATGTTTTGGCACTTTATTAGTTAGCTAGAAGCTGAATTATTTTGTAAAGTGCTGAGTTTTGTGCTTAGAGCACGTTTTAGGCACATCCAGTCATTGTAACTTATTCCTAGAGACGCAGTTCTACAACCCTTGTATCCCTACACTCACCACTAGTGTAGTAAAATATTTCTGGCTCATACAGGCCTTAGAGGCAGTGTCTGCCTGATGCTGGCTTTATCAGCATGTTCAATAGGTTATCCGTTTATTGTGCTACTGTGCTTTTGTGCATCATGTTTGTCACTAAGGTTCAGCATGTAAATAATGTAGTGACAGCAAGTAAAGTATGATGCAAGTAAGTACATGTATCAGTATTCAAGTAGCAGTTTATTCACAAGTTCAAGCAAGCACAGTAATTAAGCAGTAATTAATTATTAATTAAGTCGTACGGATACCTGGTTTAGTGCGGGTTGTCACATTCTCCCCCCGTTAGAAAAATTTCGTCCCGAAATTTTAAGTTCTGCTTGTAGATGCAGTGTTCTTAGGAAATAAGTGGGGGTATTTCTCTTTCATCCGGTCCTCACGTTCCCAGGTGTATTCAGGACCGTGTCTGGCATTCCAACGAACTTTGACGAGCTTGACACTGCTCCGGCGGGTCTTGTTTACTTTCCAATCCGTAACCTCAACCGGTTCTTCAACGAAATGGAGCGTGTCGTCAACATGAATCTCGTCGATGGGAATGGCAATGTCATCTTGAGTTGGACTTTTCTTCAGGTTGGATACATGAAAGGTATCGTGAACAGAATGGAGTTCAGCAGGTAAGTCCAACTTGTATGCTACTAGTCCTATTCTTTCCAAAATTCTGAAAGGACCAATGTAGCGCGGATTTAACTTCCCACGCTTTCCGAAGCGTGCCACCCCTTTCCAGGGTGAAACTTTCAATAACACCATTTCTCCAACTTGGAATTCCACATGTTTCCGGTTTGGATCCGCATAGGCTTTCTGTCTGTGGCGAGCTGCTTCGATGCGTTTTAGAATCTGCGCAATCTTGTCTGTCGTCTCTTGGACGATTTCGGGACCAGCAAGCTGCCTATCACCTGCGTCAGCCCAGCATAGTGGTGATCGGCACTTGCGTCCGTAAAGGGCTTCAAATGGCGCAACACCAATACTGGTGTGGTAGCTGTTGTTGTATGAAAATTCGACCAAAGGCAAATGCTTATCCCAGCTACCGCCCAAATCCATAACACACGCTCTCAGCATGTCTTCCAAAGTCTGTATCGTTCGCTCGCTTTGACCGTCAGTTTGCGGGTGAAATGCAGTGCTCAGATTCAATTGTGAGCCAAAGGCTTCTTGGAAGGATTGCCATATCCTTGACACAAACCTTCCGTCTCTATCAGAGATGATCGAGAGAGGCACTCCATGACGTGCGACGATCTCTC
Organism: Helianthus tuberosus; assembly: GCA_030545235.1. Lineage (NCBI taxonomy): Eukaryota > Viridiplantae > Streptophyta > Magnoliopsida > Asterales > Asteraceae > Helianthus > Helianthus tuberosus. The sequence goes on from CM060406.1 coordinate 215,626,649, forward strand.
TCATGTAAATTTCAGCCAACTTGCTCGTATTATCCTTCTCTTTGATAGGTAAAAAGTGTGCTGACTTCGTTAATCGATCCACTATTACCCAAATAGTGTCATGGCCTCTCGGCGTTCTTGGCAACTTTGTAACAAAATCCATCGAGATTTGTTCCCATTTCCACTTGGGAATCTCGGGTTGTTGCAGAAGTCCTGAAGGCTTCTGGTATTCGGCTTTAACCTTAGCGCATGTTAAACATTTGCTCACATAAACAGCAACATCGCCTTTCATCCTAGGCCACCAATAATAATCTTTGAGATCCTGGTACATCTTATCCGCTCCAGGGTGGATAGAGTACCGTGACTTGTGAGCTTCATCGAAAATAACCTTCCTTAAACCTCCAAACAAAGGAACCCAAATCCTTTTCTCAAAACATAACGTTCCTTCCTCGTTTGGTACCAGTAGCTTCTCCATCCCACGGAGATATTCTTCTTCAAGGTTTCCTTCCTGGAGAGCTTCTTTCTGCGCGGCACGAATGCGCAAGGAAAGATCGGTTCGGATAATCATTTCTAAAGCTCTAACCCTTATGGGCTTGATCCTCTCCTTTCGACTTAGGGCATCGGCGACCACATTCGCCTTCACTGGATGATACTTTATCTCGCAGTCGTAATCGTTCAGCAACTCGACCCATCGTCTCTGCCTCATATTCAGCTCCTTCTGGTTGAATATGTGTTGTAGGCTCTTGTGATCTGTAAAGATTGTACACTTTGTACCATAAAGGTAGTGTCTCCAGATCTTTAATGCAAAAACCACGGCGCCAAGTTCCAAATCATGTGTGGTATAGTTCTTCTCGTGCACTTTCAGTTGACGCGAGGCGTAAGCAATAACCTTTTGGCGTTGCATCAACACACAACCCAATCCTTGATGCGAAGCGTCGCAGTATACCACAAAATCATCTGTACCTTCCGGTAGTGCTAAGATTGGCGCATTGCAGAGCTTATCCTTCAATATCTGGAACGCTTCTTCCTGTTTGATTCCCCAATCAAACTTCTTATCTTTCTGCGTGAGGAGCGTCAATGGTTGAGCGATTTTTGAAAAGTCCTCAATGAATCTTCGATAGTAGCCAGCCAAACCCAAGAATTGTCAAATCTCGGTTGGCGTCTTTGGCGTTTCCCAATTCTTGATCGCTTCGATCTTGGTTGGATCCACATGGATTCCATCTCCATTTACCACGTGCCCAAGGAATTGGACTTCACGTAGCCAAAATTCGCACTTGGAGAATTTGGCATACAACTGTTCCTTCTTCAGCAACTCCAAAATAGCTCTTAAATGTTGTTCGTGCTCGGCCTTTGTTCTTGAATAAATCAAGATGTCGTCGATAAACACAATCACGAACTTGTCCAACTACGGCTTGAAAACTCTATTCATCAAATCCATAAAGACTGCAGGCGCGTTTGTCAAACCAAACGGCATAACAAGGAACTCGTAGTGTCCATAACGAGTTCTGAAGGGTGTCAAGTATTTTTGCTCGACGATTCCATTCTTGGGTGGATGGTTTGGCCCTTGTTCCTGTAGCTCGAATCCTAGCCCGGTATATACCATTTTAATTTTACACCATTGTGAACCTTACGCCTTTTTTACTCTCTGATCGAGGTTCTCGGTATTGAAAAATCTTCGTAAACTAAATCACACGTGTATATGTTGACATTTAAGAGATATACAGTCAAGAAAATCAAGGGCAATGGTGTTATATATGCGGATTAAACACTAAAAAAACACTCAACAAATGGCTACAATGTAAGGAATGTGTTTAGTGATGGCATCAGATTCCTAATTGATGGAGAAATGTCTGGTGGTAAGAAAAGCTGCTTCTAGGAGGTTGTCAAGTGTTTTCGATTGACGATTCCATACTTGGGTGGTTGGTTTGGACCTTGTTCCTGTAACTCAAATCCTAGCCTGGTATATCCCATTTTAATTTTACACCATTGTGAACCTTACGCCCTTTTTACTCTCTGATCGAGGTTCTCGGTATTGAAAAATCTTTGTAAACTAAATCACACGTGTATATGTTGACATTTAAGAGATATACAGTCAAGAAAATCAAGGGCAATGGTGTTATATATGCGGATTAAACACTAAAAAAACACTCAACAAATGGCTACAATGTAAGGAATGTGTTTAGTGATGGCATCAGATTCCTAATTGATGGAGAAATGTCTGGTGGTAAGAAAAGCTGCTTCTAGGAGGTTGTCAAGTGTTTTCGATTGACGATTCCATACTTGGGTGGTTGGTTTGGACCTTGTTCCTGTAACTCAAATCCTAGCCTGGTATATCCCATTTTAATTTTACACCATTGTGAACCTTACGCCCTTTTTACTCTCTGATCGAGGTTCTCGGCATTGAAAAATCTTCGTAAACTAAATCACAAGTGTATATGTTGACATTTAAGAGATATACAGTCAAGAAAATCAAGGGCAATTGTGATATATATGCGGATTAGACACAAAAAAAAACACACTCAACAAATGGCTACAATTTAAGGAATGTGTTTAGTGACGGCATCAGATTCCAAATTGATGGAGAAAGGTCTGGTGGCAAGAAAAGCTGCTTCTAGGAGGTTGTCAAGTGTTTTCGCTCGAAGATTCCATTCTTGGGTGGTTGGTTTGGCCCTTGTTCCTGTAACTCGATTCCTTGCCGGGTATATCTCATTTTAATTTTACACCATTGTGAACCTTACGCCTTCTTTACTATCTGATCGAGGTTCTCGGTATTGAAAAATCTTTATAAACTAAATCACACGTGTATATGTTGACATTTAAGACATATACAGTCAAGAAAATCAAGCGCAATGGTGATATATATGCGGATTAGACACCAAAAAAATATACTCAACAAATGGCTACAATTTAAGGAATATGTTTAGTGACGGCATCAGATTCCTAGATTCCTAACTGATGGAGAAAAGTCTGGTGGCAAGAAAAGCTGCTTCTAGGAGGCTGTCAAGTGTTTTCGCTCGACGATTCCATTCTTGGGTGGTTAGTTTGGCCCTTGTTCCTGTTACTCGAATCCTAGCCCAGTATATCCCATTTTAATTTTACACCATTGTGAACCTTACGCCTTTTTTACTCTCTGATCGAGGTTCTCGGCATTGAAAAATCTTCATAAACTAAATCACACGTGTATATGTTGACATTTAAGAGATATACAGTCAAGAAAATCAAGGGCAATAGTTATATATATGCGGATTAGACACCAAAAAAAATTACTCAACAAATGGCTACAATTTAAGGAATGTGTTTAGTGACGACATCAGATTCCTAATTGATGGAGAAAGGTCTGGTGGCAAGAAAAGCTGCTTCTAGGAGGTTGTCAAGTATTTTCGCTTGACGATTCCATTCTTGGGTGGTTGGTTTGGCCCTTGTTCCTGTAACTCGAATCCTACCCTGGTATATCCCATTTTAATTTTACTCCATTGTGAACCTTACACCTTTTTTACTCTCTGATCGAGGTTCTCGGCATTGAAAAATCTTTGTAAACTAAATCACACGTGTATATGTTGACATTTAAGAGATATACAGTCAAGAAAATCCAGGGCAATGGTGATACATATGCAGATTAGACACACAAAAAAAACACACTCAACAAATGGCTACAATTTAAGGAATGTGTTTAGTGACGGCATCAGATTCCTAATTGATGGAGAAAGGTCTGGTGGCAAGAAAAGCAGGTTCTAGGAGGGTGTCAAGTATTCTCACTAGACGATTCCATTCTTGGGTGGTTGGTTTTGCTCTTGTTCATGTAACTCGAATCCTAGCCCGGTATATCCCATTTTAATTTTACAACATTGTGAACCTTACGCCTTTTTTACACTCTGATCGAGGTTCTCGGCATTGAAAAATCTTCGTAAACTAAATCACACGTGTATATGTTGACATTTAAGAGATATACAGTCAAGAAAATCAAGGGCAATGGTGATATATATGCGGATTAGACACCAAAAAAAAACATTCAACAAATGGCTATAATTTAAGGAATGTGTTTAGTGACGGTATCAGATTCCAAATTGATGGAGAAAGGTCTGGTGGCAAGAAAAGCTGCTTCTAGGAGGGTGTCAAGTATTTTTGCTTGACGATTCCATTCTTGGGTGGTTGGTTTAGCCCTTGTTCCTGTAACTCGAATCCTAGCCCGGTATATCCCATTTTAATTTTACACCATTGTGAACCGTACGCCTTTTTTACTCTCTGATCGAGGTTCTCGGCATTGAAAAATCTACGTAAACTAAATCACACGTGTATATGTTGACATTTAAGAGATATACAGTCAATAAAATCAAGGGCAATGGTGATATATATGCGGATTAGACACAAAAAAAACACTCTCAACAAACGGCTACAATTTAAGGAATGTGTTTACTGACGGCATCAGATTCCTAATTGATGGAGAAAGGTCTGGTGGCAAGAAAAGCTGCTTCTAGGAGGGTGTCAAGTATTTTCGCTCGACGATTCCATTCTTGGGTGGTTGGTTTGGCCCTTGTTCCTGTAACTTGAATCCTAGCCCTGTATATCCCATTTTAATTTTACACCATTGTGAACCTTACGCCTTTTTACTCTCTGATCGAGGTTCTCGGCATTGAAAAATCTTCGTAAACTAAATCACACGTGTATAAGTTGATATTTAATGGATATACAGTCAAGAAAATCAAGGGCAATGGTGATATATATGCGGATTAGACACCAAAAAAACACTCAACAAATGGCTACAATTTACGGAATGTGTTTAGTGACGGCATCAGATTCCTAATTGATGGAGAAAGGTCTGGTGGCAAGAAAAGCTACTTCTAGGAGTTTGTCAAGTGTTTTGGCTTGAGGATTCCATTCTTGGGTGGTTGGTTTGGCCCTTGTTCCTGTAACTCGAATCCTAGCCCGGTATATCCCATTTTAATTTTACACCATTGTGAACCTTACGGCTTTTTTACTCTCTGATCGAGGTTCTCGGCATTGAAAAATCTTCGTAAACTATATCACACATGTATATGTTGACATTTAAGAGATATACAGTCAAGAAAATCAGGGGCAATGGTGATATATATGCGGATTAGACACAAAAAAAACACTCAACAAATGGCTTCAATTTAAGGAATGTGTTTAGTGACGGCATCAGATTCCTAATTGATGGAGAAAGGTCTGGTGGCAACAAAAGCTGCTTCTAGGAGGTTGTCAAGTATTTTCGCTTGACGATTCCATTCTTGGGTGGTTGGTTTGGCCCTTGTTCCTGTAACTCGAATCCTACCCTGGTATATCCCATTTTAATTTTACTCCATTGTGAACCTTACACCTTTTTTACTCTCTGATCGAGGTTCTCGGCATTGAAAAATCTTTGTAAACTAAATCACACGTGTATATGTTGACATTTAAGAGATATACAGTCAAGAAAATCCAGGGCAATGGTGATACATATGCAGATTAGACACACAAAAAAAACACACTCAACAAATGGCTACAATTTAAGGAATGTGTTTAGTGACGGCATCAGATTCCTAATTGATGGAGAAAGGTCTGGTGGCAAGAAAAGAAGGTTCTAGGAGGGTGTCAAGTATTCTCACTAGACGATTCCATTCTTGGGTGGTTGGTTTTGCTCTTGTTCATGTAACTCGAATCCTAGCCCGGTATATCCCATTTTAATTTTACAACATTGTGAACCTTACGCCTTTTTTACACTCTGATCGAGGTTCTCGGCATTGAAAAATCTTCGTAAACTAAATCACACGTGTATATGTTGACATTTAAGAGATATACAGTCAAGAAAATCAAGGGCAATGGTGATATATATGCGGATTAGACACCAAAAAAAAACATTCAACAAATGGCTATAATTTAAGGAATGTGTTTAGTGACGGTATCAGATTCCTAATTGATGGAGAAAGGTCTGGTGGCAAGAAAAGCTGCTTCTAGGAGGGTGTCAAGTATTTTTGCTCGACGATTCCATTCTTGGGTGGTTGGTTTAGCCCTTGTTCCTGTAACTCGAATCCTAGCCCGGTATATCCCATTTTAATTTTACACCATTGTGAACCGTACGCCTTTTTTACTCTCTGATCAAGGTTCTCGGCATTGAAAAATCTTCGTAAACTAAATCACACGTGTATATGTTGACATTTAAGAGATATACAGTCAAGAAAATCAAGGGCAATGGTGATATATATGCGGATTAGACACAAAAAAAACACACTCAACAAACGGCTACAATTTAAGGAATGTGTTTAGTGACGGCATCAGATTCCTAATTGATGGAGAAAGGTCTGGTGGCAAGAAAAGCTGCTTCTAGGAGGGTGTCAAGTATTTTCGCTCGACGATTCCATTCTTGGGTGGTTGGTTTGGCCCTTGTTCCTGTAACTTGAATCCTAGCCCTGTATATCCCATTTTAATTTTACACCATTGTGAACCTTACGCCTTTCTACTCTCTGATCGAGGTTCTCGGCATTGAAAAATCTTCGTAAACTAAATCACACGTGTATAAGTTGATATTTAATGGATATACAGTCAAGAAAATCAAGGGCAATGGTGATATATATGCGGATTAGACACCAAAAAAACACTCAACAAATGGCTACAATTTACGGAATGTGTTTAGTGACGGCATCAGATTCCTAATTGATGGAGAAAGGTCTGGTGGCAAGAAAAGCTACTTCTAGGAGTTTGTCAAGTGTTTTGGCTTGAGGATTCCATTCTTGGGTGGTTGGTTTGGCCCTTGTTCCTGTAACTCGAATCCTAGCCCGGTATATCCCATTTTAATTTTACACCATTGTGAACCTTACGGCATTTTTACTCTCTGATCGAGGTTCTCGGCATTGAAAAATCTTCGTAAACTAAATCACACATGTATATGTTGACATTTAAGAGATATACAGTAAAGAAAATCAGGGGCAATGGTGATATATATGCGGATTAGACACAAAAAAAACACTCAACAAATGGCTACAATTTATGGAATGTGTTTAGTGACGGCATCAGATTCCTAATTGATGGAGAAAGGTCTGGTGGCAAGAAAAGCTGCTTCTAGGAGGTTGTCAAGTGTTTTCGCTCGACGATTCCATTCTTGGGTGGTTGGTTTGGCCCTTGTTCCTGTAACTCGAATCCTAGCCCGGTATATCCCATTTTAATTTTACACCATTGTGAACCTTATGCCTTTTTTACTCTCTGATCGAGGTTCTCGGCATTGAAAAATCTTCGTAAACTAAATCACACGTGTATATGTTGACATTTAAGAGATATACAGTCAAGAAAATCAAGGGCAATGGTGATATATATGCAGATTAGACACCAAAAAAAACACTCAACAAATGGCTACAATTTAAGGAATGTGTTTAGTGACGGCATCAGATCCCTAATTGATGGAGAAGGGTCGGGTGGCAAGAAAAGCTGCTTCTAGGAGGTTGTCAAGTGTTTTCGCTCGACGATTCCATTCTTGGGTGGTTGGTTTGGACCTTGTTCCTGTAACTCGAATCCTAGCCTGGTATATCTCATTTTAATTTTACACCATTGTGTACCTGACACCTTTTTTACTCTCTGATCGAGGTTCTCGGCATTGAAAAATCTTTGTAAACTAAATCACACGTGTATATGTTAACATTTAAGAGATACACAGTCAAGAAAATCAAGGGCAATGGAGATATATATGCGAATTAGACACCAAAACAAAACACTCAACAAATGGCTACAATTTAAGGAATGTGTTTAGTCACGGCATCAGATTCCTAATTAATGAAGAATGGTCTGGTCGCAAGAAAAGCTGCTTTTAGGAGGTTGTCAAGTGTTTTCGCTCGACGATTCTATTCTGGGGTGGTTGGTTTGGCCCTTGTTCCTGTAACTTGAATCCTAGCCCGGTATATCCCATTTTAATTTTACACCATTGTGAACCTTACACCTTTTTTGTCACACCCTGGCTTTGCGGAAGCGTGGTTAATTTGGTGTGACTTCTTAATACCATAGCTTAACCATAACAAAGCTATATGAAATAAAACCATGCAAGATCATCCATAGATTTAAGTTTTAAAACCAGAGTAACATAACATTGTCTTAGGGACTTAGAACCTCATAACATAAAACATTGTCTTGAAAAACATAAACATCAACATGAAATAAACGCAGTTTAAGATTTGTGACTTGTCCAGGAAAGAGTCACATTTCCTAAACTGGGATGACCTTGGAACCCTTATGCAGCGGGAAAACATAACATACCGCGCCAGATCTTTAATTTCCTGAAATACATGTAAGTTGAAAAATCAACAATAATGTTGAGCGAGTTCATGTGTAAGTGAGTAAGTAAACCTTTGTGAGTATAAAAATAGTCTTGGTATGTAGCAAATAAGGGAATTGAGATCACCAATGGTTTGCAAGGCCACTGATATATGTGAAGTGCAAATAGGGAGAATCAAACCTAGCAGATTTCGCCACGGCATTAGTATGTGGACAAAGTCACCCCGAGGTCCGTTTCTAGTTTGGCCTGGGGCTGGGCTCGCTACACCCAGATAGATCTACCGCTCCTGTCCCTCGGTCCCGCCATGAGGACTAATGGCCTCATATTGCTCCTACCCACTCACATGATCTAAGTAGTAAACCTCCTTACGCTAACCATACCGTGTATAAAGTACTTGTAATCAAAGTAACATGTATTTCACCCCCGTAGTTAAGAAAACTGAAAACAGTTAGAGAAAAGGGGGACATGAACTCACCGTGGTGCGTCTCTACCAAGTATGCCTCCAAATCAAACAGCTGTGTGACGACCTACACGTACTAATTCTATTAGACGGACGGCCGTGCCTTAGCTTTATGGTTTAAGTTTTTGGGAAATAGTTAGGCAACTATTTCGTGTTTACATTCTGTATATACTTGGTAGTTATTTTTCCTTCCCAAGGATGGGGGATTTAATACATGTGTATTCGTATAATTCGGATTACTCTATTAAGTCTCACTTAATATATATCTTATTTCCAACTTCCAAAATATAAATATTCTTCTCAAAAATATTATATTTTAATACATGTGATTTTCCAAAATAATGCTTAGTAATATTATTTTTACTCTAAAAATAATATTTACGTAGTTTACAAAATAATCATAAACACTTATACAAGTGATGTTGTGAAAAATATATACTAAATATATATATGTATCACGTTTTATTTTGTGAAAATCCCACCTCCGATGTTTTGTAAATATAGTCGTGGCGAAACTTATATTTTGAAAACAAGTCAAAACGTATTTCTAACACTTATAGTGAAAATAATTCTAAGTGTTAGGTTTTTGGAAAAATTTCGCCAGAGTTTCCTCTGTAACTGGAGGTGGCCACGCTTTCAAGCGTATCATTTTCTTTTACAAATCAACCAACAATTTTCTCATTCAACCAGAACAATGTTCAAATCACAAACTAGTCAAAATAAACATGAAATTCGCAAAAATTGCATGAACTTGTAGTTTTTCCAAAAATATGAAGTAAATCCCATTACTTTTAGTGGATCTTTATATAAATCAATCCGGTTTCATAAAAGTCTTGTTTTTAAAGAAATTCCATCTTTACAATTTCTTGTCAACTTTTACAAAAATAGTTATTTTGTCGAAACTTTGTGTTACACAAGTGTTTACACACTTGTGTGTTCTAAAAACCATTCTTGTTAGTATAAGATCCGTCTTTAGAAAAATATGATTTCTTTGACACTCGGTCCTTTGAAAATACCGCTTGTAGATACGTAGATCTACTAGTTTTAAACACTATTGTACAAACTAAAACACTTTTACACAAGTTCATGATATGTGTGTGGTAGAGTTTCGCCCTTTAACCCTTGTTACTTCCAAAACAACCTTATGTCATGATCCAAGATCGTGACCAACCCGGGTTAAATGACGATCCGAGCTACCACAACATAGATCGGGTCCAAATAATCACACAATTCAAATACTACAACATTTACACAACATATGAGCTTTTATCCATCATTTTAGTGTTTTAAGTAGACTTTAAAGCATCATCTTGTAAGATTTCGAGTTTTAACCGTTACAAATCATATTAACCACTTTAAAATAGTTCAAGAAGGTGATTTAAGCAACATACCACTAGCTCGAGGCTAGGGAAGAATCTAGACGCAAATAGGGTGGATAAAAACAAGAGAGTGAGGTCCTTCGCCTTCCGATTGCACCAAAGCTCCTTATACGCGACCTTTAACACTTGTATGGACTTGGGATTGCTTGATCAAAATCGAACAATGATGGATGGGGGGTGGGTGGTCTCGGCCGAAAGTTCAAAGAGAGGGAGAGACTAGTGTTGGGTGATGTTATGAAATGAATGATCATATGTGCAACCCTTGTTACTTATAGACAAAATTAAAGTTATGATCCAATGGTTTCTATGTCATTTAGATATTAAACATAATTGATTAAAATAATCAAAATTGTACCAAGTGTGTCCCCCCTTAGTTGGGGACGGTTAGAGAGGGGGGGGGGGGGGGTTCTAGTCCATAACCAACTAAATGTTAAGTATATTAGTTAGGTTAAGTAAGGTTAACCCGGTTAGTGGTGTGTCATGCGTTACAATGGGTGTTAGGGTATTCAGGGACCCTAACTGGCTCAGAAAAAGATAAATAATGAAAATAACAATATTTTCATGTTTCGGGTATAGTCCGGTTGTTCGGTTGGATAGTAATCCGTTAAAGTGCTTAACAAAGCTTTAAAGTGTCGTTAATACCCTTTTTAGTGACACCACTCATTTCTGACACTTTGGAAAGTGTCTAGTAATATTTTTCTCATGTTTTGGCACTTTATTAGTTAGCTAGAAGCTGAATTATTTTGTAAAGTGCTGAGTTTTGTGCTTAGAGCACGTTTTAGGCACATCCAGTCATTGTAACTTATTCCTAGAGACGCAGTTCTACAACCCTTGTATCCCTACACTCACCACTAGTGTAGTAAAATATTTCTGGCTCATACAGGCCTTAGAGGCAGTGTCTGCCTGATGCTGGCTTTATCAGCATGTTCTATAGGTTATCCGTTTATTGTGCTACTGTGCTTTTGTGCATCATGTTTGTCACTAAGGTTCAGCATGTAAATAATGTAGTGACAGCAAGTAAAGTATGATGCAAGTAAGTACATGTATCAGTATTCAAGTAGCAGTTTATTCACAAGTTCAAGCAAGCACATTAATTAAGCAGTAATTAATTATTAATTAAGTCGTACGGATACCTGGTTTAGTGCGGGTTGTCACATTCTCCCCCCGTTAGAAAAATTTCGTCCCGAAATTTTAAGTTCTGCTTGTAGATGCAGTGTTCTTAGGAAATAAGTGGGGGTATTTCTCTTTCATCCGGTCCTCACGTTCCCAGGTGTATTCAGGACCGTGTCTGGCATTCCAACGAACTTTGACGAGCTTGACACTGCTCCGGCGGGTCTTGTTTACTTTCCAATCCGTAACCTCAACCGGTTCTTCAACGAAATGGAGCGTGTCGTCAACATGAATCTCGTCGATGGGAATGGCAATGTCATCTTGAGTTGGACTTTTCTTCAGGTTGGATACATGAAAGGTATCGTGAACAGAATGGAGTTCAGCAGGTAAGTCCAACTTGTATGCTACTAGTCCTATTCTTTCCAAAATTCTGAAAGGACCAATGTAGCGCGGATTTAACTTCCCACGCTTTCCGAAGCGTGCCACCCCTTTCCAGGGTGAAACTTTCAATAACACCATTTCTCCAACTTGGAATTCCACATGTTTCCGGTTTGGATCCGCATAGGCTTTCTGTCTGTGGCGAGCTGCTTCGATGCGTTTTAGAATCTGCGCAATCTTGTCTGTCGTCTCTTGGACGATTTCGGGACCAGCAAGCTGCCTATCACCTGCGTCAGCCCAGCATAGTGGTGATCGGCACTTGCGTCCGTAAAGGGCTTCAAATGGCGCAACACCAATACTGGTGTGGTAGCTGTTGTTGTATGAAAATTCGACCAAAGGCAAATGCTTATCCCAGCTACCGCCCAAATCCATAACACACGCTCTCAGCATGTCTTCCAAAGTCTGTATCGTTCGCTCGCTTTGACCGTCAGTTTGCGGGTGAAATGCAGTGCTCAGATTCAATTGTGAGCCAAAGGCTTCTTGGAAGGATTGCCATATCCTTGACACAAACCTTCCGTCTCTATCAGAGATGATCGAGAGAGGCACTCCATGACGTGCGACGATCTCTCTCATGTAAATTTCAGCCAACTTGCTCGTATTATCCTTCTCTTTGATAGGTAAAAAGTGTGCTGACTTCGTTAATCGATCCACTATTACCCAAATAGTGTCATGGCCTCTCGGCGTTCTTGGCAACTTTGTAACAAAATCCATCGAGATTTGTTCCCATTTCCACTTGGGAATCTCGGGTTGTTGCAGAAGTCCTGAAGGCTTCTGGTATTCGGCTTTAACCTTAGCGCATGTTAAACATTTGCTCACATAAACAGCAACATCGCCTTTCATCCTAGGCCACCAATAATAATCTTTGAGATCCTGGTACATCTTATCCGCTCCAGGGTGGATAGAGTACCGTGACTTGTGAGCTTCATCGAAAATAACCTTCCTTAAACCTCCAAACAAAGGAACCCAAATCCTTTTCTCAAAACATAACGTTCCTTCCTCGTTTGGTACCAGTAGCTTCTCCATCCCACGGAGATATTCTTCTTCAAGGTTTCCTTCCTGGAGAGCTTCTTTCTGCGCGGCACGAATGCGCAAGGAAAGATCGGTTCGGATAATCATTTCTAAAGCTCTAACCCTTATGGGCTTGATCCTCTCCTTTCGACTTAGGGCATCGGCGACCACATTCGCCTTCACTGGATGATACTTTATCTCGCAGTCGTAATCGTTCAGCAACTCGACCCATCGTCTCTGCCTCATATTCAGCTCCTTCTGGTTGAATATGTGTTGTAGGCTCTTGTGATCTGTAAAGATTGTACACTTTGTACCATAAAGGTAGTGTCTCCAGATCTTTAATGCAAAAACCACGGCGCCAAGTTCCAAATCATGTGTGGTATAGTTCTTCTCGTGCACTTTCAGTTGACGCGAGGCGTAAGCAATAACCTTTTGGCGTTGCATCAACACACAACCCAATCCTTGATGCGAAGCGTCGCAGTATACCACAAAATCATCTGTACCTTCCGGTAGTGCTAAGATTGGCGCATTGCAGAGCTTATCCTTCAATATCTGGAACGCTTCTTCCTGTTTGATTCCCCAATCAAACTTCTTATCTTTCTGCGTGAGGAGCGTCAATGGTTGAGCGATTTTTGAAAAGTCCTCAATGAATCTTCGATAGTAGCCAGCCAAACCCAAGAATTGTCAAATCTCGGTTGGCGTCTTTGGCGTTTCCCAATTCTTGATCGCTTCGATCTTGGTTGGATCCACATGGATTCCATCTCCATTTACCACGTGCCCAAGGAATTGGACTTCACGTAGCCAAAATTCGCACTTGGAGAATTTGGCATACAACTGTTCCTTCTTCAGCAACTCCAAAATAGCTCTTAAATGTTGTTCGTGCTCGGCCTTTGTTCTTGAATAAATCAAGATGTCGTCGATAAACACAATCACGAACTTGTCCAAGTACGGCTTGAAAACTCTATTCATCAAATCCATAAAGACTGCAGGCGCGTTTGTCAAACCAAACGGCATAACAAGGAACTCGTAGTGTCCATAACGAGTTCTGAAGGGTGTCAAGTATTTTTGCTCGACGATTCCATTCTTGGGTGGATGGTTTGGCCCTTGTTCCTGTAGCTCGAATCCTAGCCCGGTATATACCATTTTAATTTTACACCATTGTGAACCTTACGCCTTTTTTACTCTCTGATCGAGGTTCTCGGTATTGAAAAATCTTCGTAAACTAAATCACACGTGTATATGTTGACATTTAAGAGATATACAGTCAAGAAAATCAAGGGCAATGGTGTTATATATGCGGATTAAACACTAAAAAAACACTCAACAAATGGCTACAATGTAAGGAATGTGTTTAGTGATGGCATCAGATTCCTAATTGATGGAGAAATGTCTGGTGGTAAGAAAAGCTGCTTCTAGGAGGTTGTCAAGTGTTTTCGATTGACGATTCCATACTTGGGTGGTTGGTTTGGACCTTGTTCCTGTAACTCAAATCCTAGCCTGGTATATCCCATTTTAATTTTACACCATTGTGAACCTTACGCCCTTTTTACTCTCTGATCGAGGTTCTCGGTATTGAAAAATCTTTGTAAACTAAATCACACGTGTATATGTTGACATTTAAGAGATATACAGTCAAGAAAATCAAGGGCAATGGTGTTATATATGCGGATTAAACACTAAAAAAACACTCAACAAATGGCTACAATGTAAGGAATGTGTTTAGTGATGGCATCAGATTCCTAATTGATGGAGAAATGTCTGGTGGTAAGAAAAGCTGCTTCTAGGAGGTTGTCAAGTGTTTTCGATTGACGATTCCATACTTGGGTGGTTGGTTTGGACCTTGTTCCTGTAACTCAAATCCTAGCCTGGTATATCCCATTTTAATTTTACACCATTGTGAACCTTACGCCCTTTTTACTCTCTGATCGAGGTTCTCGGCATTGAAAAATCTTCGTAAACTAAATCACAAGTGTATATGTTGACATTTAAGAGATATACAGTCAAGAAAATCAACGGCGCCAAGTTCCAAATCATGTGTGGTATAGTTCTTCTCGTGCACTTTCAGTTGACGCGAGGCGTAAGCAATAACCTTTTGGCGTTGCATCAACACACAACCCAATCCTTGACGCGAAGCGTCGCAGTATACCACAAAATCATCTGTACCTTCCGGTAGTGCTAAGATTGGCGCATTGCAGAGCTTATCCTTCAATATCTGGAACGCTTCTTCCTGTTTGATTCCCCAATCAAACTTCTTATCTTTCTGCGTGAGGAGCGTCAATGGTTGAGCGATTTTTGAAAAGTCCTCCATGAATCTTCGATAGTAGCCAGCCAAACCCAAGAATTGTCAAATCTCGGTTGGCGTCTTTGGCGTTTCCCAATTCTTGATCGCTTCGATCTTGGTTGGATCCACATGGATTCCATCTCCATTTACCACGTGCCCAAGGAATTGGACTTCACGTAGCCAAAATTCGCACTTGGAGAATTTGGCATACAACTGTTCCTTCTTCAGCAACTCCAAAATAGCTCTTAAATGTTGTTCGTGCTCGGCCTTTGTTCTTGAATAAATCAAGATGTCGTCAATAAACACAATCACGAACTTGTCCAAGTACGGCTTGCAAACTCTATTCATCAAATCCATAAAGACTGCAGGCGCGTTTGTCAAACCAAACGGCATAACAAGGAACTCGTAGTGTCCATAACGAGTTCTGAAGGCTGTCTTCGGGATACTCTCCTCTTGTATCCTTAACTGATGGTATCCAGATCGAAGATCGATTTTTGAATAAAAGCTTGAGCCTTGCAGTTGATCAAACAGATCATCGATTCTTGGCAGAGGATATCTATTCTTGATCGTCAGCTTGTTCAACTCCCGGTAGTCAATGCACATACGAAAACTACCGTCCTTCTTCTTGACAAACAGGGCCGGAGCTCCCCAAGGCGAGAAGCTTGGTCGGATAAAACCCTTGTCTAACAACTCTTGAAGTTGTGTCGACAGTTCCTGCATCTCAGACGGAGCAAGTCTATATGGTGCCTTAGCCACAGGCGCGGCGCCTGGAACTAAGTCAATGTGAAACTCTACTTGCCTCTGAGGTGGCAGTCCAGGTAAGTCGTCTGGGAAGACTTCCGGATATTCCCTCACGACAGGGATGTCTTCGATCTTCGGCTCAGCAGCCTTCTTGTCCACAATGTGCGCCAGGAAGGCAACACATCCCTTCTGCAAACACTTTCGCGCTTTCAGGCAGCTGATAATTCTTAACGGCGTATCACGCTTCTCCCCGTGAACCACAATTGTTTCGCCATCTTCGGTTGTGATACGAACAACCTTTTCGTGACAAACTATCTCATCCTTGTTGCCTGATAACCAATCCATTCCTACCACCACGTCGAAGCTTCCCAACTGGACTGGTAGTAGATCCAAAGCAAACTCACGCTCTCCTAATTCGATCACACAACCTCTGATAGCTTCGTTGGCTTCTACTAACTTCCCATTGGCCAATTCGATTGAGTACGGAATATCTAACTTATTAGCGGCTAAACCAAGCATATTCTTAAACTCTAACGACACGAAGCTATAATCGGCACCAGTATCAAATAAAACGGATGCATAGCGTTGATTTACAGGGAACGTACCAGTAACGACATTGGGGTCCTGGCGCGCTTCCCTCGCTTCGATTTGGAACACTCTTCCACGGGCTTGGTTTAATTCTGGGCAGTTCTTCTTAAAATGCCCAATATCACCGCAGTTAAAGCATCCAAGTCTTTGCCCATTTCCACCTCCATTTCCAGCTTGGTTGTTGTTTTGGTTCGCATTCCCAGCCTGATTCGCATTGTTGCCTCGATTCCCGTTTCCTCCATTGTTCCCCTGCGGGCGATTTCCAATACCACCACGATTATTATTTCTATTCCCAAATCCTCCCTGGCCTCCCCGGCCAGCACTAGCCCAACAAGAATCCTTCAAGTGGCCCGGCTTTCCACATGCTTCACATATTTTCACATTACAATGGCCAGTATGGTGGCGTTGACAGGTATTACACTTGGGCTGGGTGCCCTGATATCCTTTTCCTTTCTTTCCACTACCAGCTGTAACCTGAGCTGGCGTGCCTGATCCTCCTTTCTTAACCGCCACACTGGCGCCCTGCTTGAAGTTTGAGAACTTCCGTTTGTTACCTCCTGATGACTCGACGTGAGTCTCTTTCTTCTTAGGCTCAGCATCATCAAACTTGTTCAGGCGAATGGCCTCCTCTGTGAGAGCCACGCTCAAATCAATCGCCTCAGTAATGGTCGCAGGCTTGGATGAGGTTACCATGCTTATGATTTGAGGAGCTAATCCCCAAATGAAACGTTCAATCCGCTTGAACTCCGGAGTGACCATGTAGGGTACCACATGCGATAAGTCATGGAACCTTTGAACGTATTCTGCGATCTTTGGACCGTCCATTTTCAAGTGCCAAAACTCGGTTTCCAATCTTTGGATTTCCGCGCGAGAGCAGTACTTTTTGCGCATAAGTTCCTTCAGTTCGGTCCAGGTTAGCGCGTAGGCAGCAGCTTCACCAAGTGTCTGTACTTGCAAATTCCACCAAGAGAGGGCTCCATCCAAGAATAGCCCTGAGATATAGGTGACTTGTTGATCTAGTGCGCATTTGCTCATGCGAAGAACAGATTCAGTTTTCTCAGCCCAACGAACAAAGGCGACAGCACCTCCAGTGCCATCAAAGTTGACCGGTTTGCAGTCTAGAAACTGCTTGTAGGTGCATCCACGAGGTGGATTATTGTTGTTGCCAGTGTTGCCAGAGTTGCTTCCACTAGTCCCTCCTTGAGAGGCGGCGTATTGTGCGATGGCAGCAGCGATAATTTGCTGGAGTTCTGCCTCATTGGTAGGCATGTGTGTCTCACGTCTCGGCGGCATCTTCTAAAAGATGGTTTACGTTGGTCAGGCCATAATAAAGATCCCATGTTATAATACGTAAGTCAGGTCATAATGTAGCGTACGTATATAATGATAGTAATAGTACATAACATCTCATGTTATAATCACATCAATCACACAACATCCCATGTCATAGAATATAAATAATCAAATCAAGCATCAAGTATGGTGAGAATACTGCGATTGCCATATATCGAGACCACATAGTAAGCTTACAAGTACATCACAGTGTCATACAACATCAGTCGACTAAGGGCTACATCACCCTAGTCCAAAAACTATATCAAATCAGTGTCAATACATCAAATACATGTCGACAAAAGTCAGAATCAAAATGTAGTCTCCAAAAATGCCGTGCAGTCAAAAGCATTCGCCGTCTTCTCACCAATGTCTACCTATACGGTACTGAAGAGCTCTACACGGATGGCGGTGGAGGAGAGGGAAAGTGAGTATAAAACAAGCGGCGCAAGTGGAGCCAGTCCTCCTCCATGGCTCTCTGGGTACGCAAGAATGAAGCAACCTGCTGCTCCAGGGCAAAAAGGCGTGCAGCATAGTCTGGTGGTACAGGTCGAGAGGGCTGCAAAGGAGAGTGGGTCTGACCTTGGCACTGACACGGCGGCGTCTGAGCTCTCTCAAGCTCCTGAATGCGCTGTGTGTGTGCCTCGTGCTGGGCGACAAAAGACATCAAAACGTCCTCAATAGTATACCCCATATGGAAAGAATGGTAGGGGTCAGTCGGTGGCATGGCAGAAGGTGACGCCTAGAGAAACGGCTCACTGGTGGGATCAAAAGGTGCCACATAAAATGGAGAAACAGGGGGAAAGGTAGCAGACGGTGGTATAGCAGGGATAGATACCGGTATGTGTCCAAAAGGGTGAGCCGAAGAACCTTCTCCAGGTCGTGCTGGAGGTGTAAACCGAGGAAATGAAAAGGAAGTATCAATGTGACGGGTATCAGTGATCTGAGGGGGAATAGGTGGAACCTCGTCATCAGCAGGAATCCACCCACACTGGGCGTGCTCATCTCGGGGGTCGATCCGTGCCTCAAAAAGCGCACGATCAAACTGGGCTGGCATAGGATCATGGTGAGGTGCAACAAGAGGGTCAACTGGTGCATCAGCAATAAGTGGGGGATCAACATGATCAGCAAAATTAACATGATCGCCCTCTAACAACGGAGCATCTATAGGATGATCATCAATAGGTGGGTCAGCAACGACAGGCTCAATAATAGGTGCGTCAGCATGAACTGGGTCATGCTCAAGTACTGGGTCAGGAGCAGGGTCTAGTGGCTGCTCGGGCTCATCAAAGGCCATCTCAAAATCAAACTCAGGGTCGATGGGATCAACTGGGTCGACTGGATCATCCATAGGCTGATCCATGGGTATAAACTCTATATCCTCATCTGGGTCGAATCCTGGGGGAAAGACAGGATCGGAATCCTCCACGTCATCGTGGTCGAAAGTAAAACTAGGAATAGGGGCAACAGAGGATGCCTGATCGGGATCTGATCCATGAGAAAAGTGTTGCGCACTCTGAGTATGTGAAGGTGCGGAGGCCACAGACTCAAAAGAGTCTGGGACCGGAGAGTGAGCAGGCGACTCCTCAGCAGGAGCATCTGCGATCATCAAAAGATCTCCAGCAGCAAGAAGGGCCTCGCCCTGAACCTCGTCCTCTAAGGGCTCGTCATCAAAAAGATCGACGTCGTCGTCAGCGTTGGCGTCGATGAGTAAATCGTAAGCAGGATATGAAGCAAGCGGTATGGGAGCAGGGATCTCCACTAACGGTAGGTCCCCGGCCAAAGGGCCATCAGCGAGCTCATCAGCACCATCAGGTAAAGCGAAGGGCTGGAAATCATCCTCGTCCGTGCTAGTAACGTCGGATGTGTGAACCTCGCGCTCAGAAGACTCTAGGTCGTTCGATACTATAGGTCTAGGTCCTGTGGTGTCTGAATCACCAGTGCCAGAGGTGTCCATGGTGTCTGTAACATAAACACAAACATGCACAAACAGTCAATCAAATAATCACATAAGTCACCAAGTAAGCATTCAATTAGTCCTCCTAGTCCCACTAGCCTCCCAGCCTCTCAGACTGCTCTTCCTAGTCCCACTAGCCAATTCTCCTAGTCCTACTAGCCAATTCTCCTAGTCCCACTAGCCAATTCTCCTAGTCCCACTAGCCATTTCTCCTAGTCCCACTAGCCAATTCTCCTAGTCCCACTAGCCAACTACCTCGATCTCTCAGACCGAGCCTCGGCCTCTCAGACCGAGCCTCAGCCTTTCCGGACTGAGCCTAAAATCAATGAATAAAATGTGCTCAACATTTGTTTATAAAAGTTTTGGATCTGGACTTGAGTGGTATGCAGTGTAAAAATGTTTTCGTGAGAGCCCTAGTGATCATAGTCTAGACTCGAGAAGGAATCCTAGTTTGCTATGATCAGAGCTCTGATACCAAGCTGTCACACCCTGGCTTTGCGGAAGCGTGGTTAATTTGGTGTGACTTCTTAATACCATAGCTTAACCATAACAAAGCTATATGAAATAAAACCATGCAAGATCATCCATAGATTTAAGTTTTAAAACCAGAGTAACATAACATTGTCTTAGGGACTTACAACCTCATAACATAAAACATTGTCTTGAAAAACATAAACATCAACATGAAATAAACGCAGTTTAAGATTTGTGACTTGTCCAGGAAAGAGTCACATTTCCTAAACTGGGATGACCTTGGAACCCTTATGCAGCGGGAAAACATAACATACCGCGCCAGATCTTTAATTTCCTGAAATACATGTAAGTTGAAAAATCAACAATAATGTTGAGCGAGTTCATGTGTAAGTGAGTAAGTAAACCTTTGTGAGTATAAAAATAGTCTTGGTATGTAGCAAATAAGGGAATTGAGATCACCAATGGTTTGCAAGGCCACTGATATATGTGAAGTGCAAATAGGGAGACTCAAACCTAGCAGATTTCGCCACGGCATTAGTATGTGGACAAAGTCACCCCGAGGTCCGTTTCTAGTTTGGCCTGGGGCTGGGCTCGCTACACCCAGATAGATCTACCGCTCCTGTCCCTCGGTCCCGCCATGAGGACTAATGGCCTCATATTGCTCCTACCCACTCACATGATCTAAGTAGTAAACCTCCTTACGCTAACCATACCGTGTATAAAGTACTTGTAATCAAAGTAACATGTATTTCACCCCCGTAGTTAAGAAAACTGAAAACAGTTAGAGAAAATGGGGACATGAACTCACCGTGGTGCGTCTCTACCAAGTATGCCTCCAAATCAAACAGCTGTGTGACGACCTACACGTACTAATTCTATTAGACGGACGGCCGTGCCTTAGCTTTATGGTTTAAGTTTTTGGGAAATAGTTAGGCAACTATTTCGTGTTTACATTCTGTATATACTTGGTAGTTATTTTTCCTTCCCAAGGATGGGGGATTTAATACATGTGTATTCGTATAATTCGGATTACTCTATTAAGTCTCACTTAATATATATCTTATTTCCAACTTCCAAAATATAAATATTCTTCTCAAAAATATTATATTTTAATACATGTGATTTTCCAAAATAATGCTTAGTAATATTATTTTTACTCTAAAAATAATATTTACGTAGTTTACAAAATAATCATAAACACTTATACAAGTGATGTTGTGAAAAATATATACTAAATATATATATGTATCACGTTTTATTTTGTGAAAATCCCACCTCCGATGTTTTGTAAATATAGTCGTGGCGAAACTTATATTTTGAAAACAAGTCAAAACGTATTTCTAACACTTATAGTGAAAATAATTCTAAGTGTTAGGTTTTTGGAAAAATTTCGCCAGAGTTTCCTCTGTAACTGGAGGTGGCCACGCTTTCAAGCGTATCATTTTCTTTTACAAATCAACCAACAATTTTCTCATTCAACCAGAACAATGTTCAAATCACAAACTAGTCAAAATAAACATGAAATTCGCAAAAATTGCATGAACTTGTAGTTTTTCCAAAAATATGAAGTAAATCCCATTACTTTTAGTGGATCTTTATATAAATCAATCCGGTTTCATAAAAGTCTTGTTTTTAAAGAAATTCCATCTTTACAATTTCTTGTCAACTTTTACAAAAATAGTTATTTTGTCGAAACTTTGTGTTACACAAGTGTTTACACACTTGTGTGTTCTAAAAACCATTCTTGTTAGTATAAGATCCGTCTTTAGAAAAATATGATTTCTTTGACACTCGGTCCTTTGAAAATACCGCTTGTAGATACGTAGATCTACTAGTTTTAAACACTATTGTACAAACTAAAACACTTTTACACAAGTTCATGATATGTGTGTGGTAGAGTTTCGCCCTTTAACCCTTGTTACTTCCAAAACAACCTTATGTCATGATCCAAGATCGTGACCAACCCGGGTTAAATGACGATCCGAGCTACCACAACATAGATCGGGTCCAAATAATCACACAATTCAAATACTACAACATTTACACAACATATGAGCTTTTATCCATCATTTTAGTGTTTTAAGTAGACTTTAAAGCATCATCTTGTAAGATTTCGAGTTTTAACCGTTACAAATCTTATTAACCACTTTAAAATAGTTCAAGAAGGTGATTTAAGCAACATACCACTAGCTCGAGGCTAGGGAAGAATCTAGACGCAAATAGGGTGGATAAAAACAAGAGAGTGAGGTCCTTCGCCTTCCGATTGCACCAAAGCTCCTTATACGCGACCCTTAACACTTGTATGGACTTGGGATTGCTTGATCAAAATCGAACAATGATGGATGGGGGGTGGGTGCTCTCGGCCGAAAGTTCAAAGAGAGGGAGAGAGTAGTGTTGGGTGATGTTATGAAATGAATGATCATATGTGCAACCCTTGTTACTTATAGACAAAATTAAAGTTATGATCCAATGGTTTCTATGTCATTTAGATATTAAACATAATTGATTAAAATAATCAAAATTGTACCAAGTGTGTCCCCCCTTAGTTGGGGACGGTTAGAGAGGGGGGGGGGGGTTCTAGTCCATAACCAACTAAATGTTAAGTATATTAGTTAGGTTAAGTAAGGTTAACCCGGTTAGTGGTGTGTCATGCGTTACAATGGGTGTTAGGGTATTCAGGGACCCTAACTGGCTCAAAAAAAGATAAATAATGAAAATAACAATATTTTCATGTTTCGGGTATAGTCCGGTTGTTCGGTTGGATAGTAATCCGTTAAAGTGCTTAACAAAGCTTTAAAGTGTTGTTAATACCCTTTTTAGTGACACCACTCATTTCTGACACTTTGGAAAGTGTCTAGTAATATTTTTCTCATGTTTTGGCACTTTATTAGTTAGCTAGAAGCTGAATTATTTTGTAAAGTGCTGAGTTTTGTGCTTAGAGCACGTTTTAGGCACATCCAGTCATTGTAACTTATTCCTAGAGACGCAGTTCTACAACCCTTGTATCCCTACACTCACCACTAGTGTAGTAAAATATTTCTGGCTCATACAGGCCTTAGAGGCAGTGTCTGCCTGATGCTGGCTTTATCAGCATGTTCAATAGGTTATCCGTTTATTGTGCTACTGTGCTTTTCTGCATCATGTTTGTCACTAAGGTTCAGCATGTAAATAATGTAGTGACAGCAAGTAAAGTATGATGCAAGTAAGTACATGTATCAGTATTCAAGTAGCAGTTTATTCACAAGTTCAAGCAAGCACAGTAATTAAGCAGTAATTAATTATTAATTAAGTCGTACGGATACCTGGTTTAGTGCGGGTTGTCACATTTTTTACTCTCTGATCGAGGTTCTCGGCATTGAAAAATCTTCGTAAACTAAATCACACGTGTATATGTTGACATTTAAGAGATATACAGACAAGAAAATCAACGGCAATGGTGATATATATGCGGATTAGACATGAAAAAAAACACAATCAACAAATGGCTACAATTTAAGGAATGTGTTTAGTGACGGCATCAGATTCCTAATTGATGGAGAAAGGTCTGGTGGCAAGAAAAGCTGCTTCTAGGAGGTTGTCAAGTGTTTTCGCTTGACGATTCCATTCTTGGGTGGTTGGTTTGGCCCTTGTTCCTGTAACTCGAATCCTAGCCCGGTATATCCCATTTTAATTTTACACCATTGTGAACCTTACGCCTTTTTTACTCTCTGATCGAGGTTCTCGGCATTGAAAAATCTTCGCAAACTAAATCACACGTGTATATGTTGACATTTAAGAGATATACAGTCAAGAAAATCAAGGGCAATGGTGATATATATGCGGATTAGACACCAAAAAAAAGCACTCAACAAATGGCTACAATTTATGGAATGTGTTTAGTGACGGCATCAGATTCCTAATTGTTGGAGAAAGGTCTCGTGGCAAGAAAAGCTGCTTCTAGGAGGGTCTCAAGTATTTTCGGTCGACGATTCCATTCTTGGGTGATTGGTTTGGCCCTTGTTCCTGTAACTCGAATCCTAGCCCTTTATATCCCATTTTAATTTTACACCATTGTGAACCTTAAGCTTTTTTTACTCTCTGATCGAGGTTCTCGGCATTGAAAAATCTTCGTAAACTACATCACACGTGTATATGTTGAAATTTAAGAGATATACAGTCAAGAAAATCAAGGGCAATGGTGATATATATGCGGATTAAAAACCAAAATAAATCACTCAACAAATGGCTACAATTTAAGAAATGTGTTTAGTGACGGCATCGGATTCCTAATTGATGGAGAAATGTCTGGTGGCAAGAAAAGCAGCTTCTAGGAGGTTGTCAAGTGTTTTCGCTAGAAGATTCCATTCTTGGGTGGTTGGTTTGGCCCTTGTTCCTGTAACTCGAATCTTAGCCCGGTATATCCCATTTTAATTTTACACCATTGTGAACCTTACGCCTTTTTTACTCTCTGGTCGAGGATCTCGACATTGAAAAATCTTCGTAAACTAAATCACACGTGTATATGTTCACATTTAAGAGATATATACAGTCAAGAAAATCAAGGGCAATGGTGATATATACGCGGATTAGACACCAAAAAAACACACTCAACAAATGGCTACAATTTAAGGAATGTGTTTAGTGACGGCATCATATTCCTAATTGATGGAGAAAGGTCTGGTGGCAAGAAAAGCTGCTTCTACGAGGGTGTCAAGTATTTTTGCTCGACGATTCCATTCTTGGGTGGTTGGTTTGGCCCTTGTTCCTGTAACTCGAATCTTAGCCCGGTATATTCCATTTTAATTTTACACCATTGTGATACTTACGCCTTTTTTATTCTCTGATCGAGGTTCTCGGCATTGAAAAATATTCGTAAACTAAATCACACGTGTATATGATGACATTTAAGAGATATACTGTCAAGAAAATCAAGAGCAATGGTGATATATATGCGGATTAAACATCAAAAAATAAAAACCCAAAAAATGGCTACAATTTAAGGAACGTGTTTAGTGACTGCATCAGATTCCTAATTGATGGAGAAAGGTCTGGTGGCAAGAAAAGCTGTTTCCAAGAGGTTGTCAAGTGTTTTCGCTCGACGATTCCATTCTTGGGTGGTTGGGTTGGCCATAGATCCTGTAACTCGAATCCTAGACCAGTATATCTCATTTTAGTTTTACCCCATTGTGAACCTTACGCCCTTTTTACTCTCTGATCGAGGTTCTCGACATTGAAAAATCTTCGTAAACTAAATCACACGTGTATATGTTGACATTTAAGAGATATACAGTCAAGAAAATCAAGGGCAATGGTGATATATATGCGGATTAGACACCAAAAAAAAACACTCAACAAATGGCTACAATTTAAGGAATGTATTTAGTGACGGCATCAGATTCCTAATTGATGGAGAAAGGTATGGTGGCAAGAAAAGCTGCTTCTAGGGGGGTGTCAAGTATTTTCGCTCGACGATTTCATTCTTGGGTGGTTGGTTTGGCCCTTGTTCCTGCAACTCGAATCCTAGCCCGGTAAATCCCATTTTAATTTTACACTATTGTGAACCTTACGCCCTTTTTACTCTCTGATCGAGGTTCTCGGCATTGAAAAATCTTCGTAAACTAAATCACACGTGTATATGTTGACATTTAAGAGATATACAGTCAAGAAAATCAAGGGCAATGGTGATATATATGCGGATTAGACACCAAACAAAAATCACTCAACAAATGGCTACAATTTAAGGAATATGTTTAGTGATGGCATCAGATTCCTAATTGATGGACAAAGGTCTGGTGGCAAGAAAAGTTGCTTCTAGGAGGTTGTCAATTGTTTTCGCTTGACGATTCCATTCTTGGGTGGTTGGTTTAAACCTTGTTCCTGTAACTCGAATCCTAGCCCGGTATATCCCATTTTAATTTTACACCATTGTGAACCTTACGCCTGTTTTACTCTCTGATCGAGGTTCTTGGCATTGAAAAATCTTCGTAAACTAAATCACACGTGTATATGTTGACATTTAAGAGATATACAGTCAAGAAAATCAAGAGCAATGGTGATATATATGCGGATTAAACACCAAAAATTAAAACCCAAAAAATGACTACAATTTAAGGAATGTGTTTAGTGACGGCATCAGATTCCTAATTGATGGAGAAAGGTCTGGTGGTAAGAAAAGCTGCTTTTAGGAGGTTGTCAAGTGTTTTCGCTCGATGATTCCATTCTTGGGTGATTGGTTTGGCCCTTGTTCCTGTAACTCGAATCCTAGCCCGGTATATCTCATTTTAATTTTACACCATTGTGAACCTTACGCCTTTTTTACTCTCTGATCGAGGTTCCCGGCATTGAAAAATCTTCGTAAACTAAATCACACGTGTATATGTTGACATTTAAGAGATATACAGTCAAGAAAATTAAGAGCAATGGTGATATATATGCGGATTAAACACCAAAAAATAAAAACCCAAAAAATGACTACAATTTAAGGAATGTGTTTAGTGACGGCATCAGATTCCTAATTGATGGAGAAAGGTCTGGTGGCAAGAAAAGCTGCTTACAGGAGGTTGTCAAGTGTTTTCGCTCGACGATTCCATTCTTGGGTGGTTGGGTAGGCCATAGATCCTGTAACTCGAATCCTAGCCCGGTATATCTCATTTTAGTTTTACACCATTGTGAACCTTATGCTCTTTTTACTCTCTGATCGAGGTTCTCGGCATTGAAAAATGTTCGTAAACTAAATCACATTCCTAATTGATGGAGAAAGGTCTGGTGGCAAGAAAAGTTGCTTCTAGGAGGGTGTCAAGTATTTTCGCTCGACGATTCCATTCTTGGGTGGTTGGTTTGGCCATTGTTCCTGTAACTCGAATCCTAGCCCGGTATATCCCATTTTAATTTTACACCATTGTGAATCTTATGCCTTTTTTACTCTCTGATCGAGGTTCTCGGCATTGCAAAATATTCGTAAACTAAATCACACGTGTATATGTTGAAATTTAAGAGATATACAGTCAAGAAAATCAAGGGCAATCTATTATATATAATAAATGTGTTAATTTTTGCTGATGTATCAAGCTAGGAGCCCTCTAAATTTTGCTTTTTGGCGGGAAAATCCCGTCCTCCTAAATTCCGTATAGAGTACCCGGTTTGATTAAATCCGACCCGCATATATGGATCATTTATAAGCGATTTTTTTCTCTTACCAAATCTTGAATACTCATTGTAATATCTCTTTCTTCAAAGACTATCTCACATTCCCCCATAAACCCTTTCTTCTTCGTCCGTGGGAATATCAATCCATCCATATTCATCTCTATCAAATAATCGGAGCTTCAAGGTATGTATCAATAACTGCCGTTTTGGTGATCTGTAGTAATCCATTGTGTATCTTCTTTTTTGTTCTTTTTATTTACGAATAACTTATCTTCGTCATTGTAGCACCGACTGTAAGTTGTCTTTTTAATCCATTTATAAAGTCGTCTGAGTTTTTTTGATATGTTATTTTAACCGATTTATGGTCTTTCATGTTTTTCTTTAATCCATTTATGTGTTTCATGTGTTATGTTTTTCATGTGTTTTCTCTCTAATTTTCTCTCTAATAAGCTTATGGATGAAGTTATCTTCCTCACTGTATTTTTGGTTTTTGTTATAATTTACTGCATGTTAGTATTTTTTGGGAAAAAAACCCAGATCGGTATTTATGTTATTATGTGTTAGTTCTTTTACAAAATCCGTTTATCTATTGATGGTAAAATTGTTATCCATCATTATTAGTTTTGTATTATTTTTATTGTTTTATAGGATTTTTGTTTTGTGGATGTTATTATTGGTTTATGGTGAAAATGTTTATGATTTTTGTTATTGACAGTAGCACATACTGATAAAAATAAGATTTTTTTAGATGGATTATGGTCTTTATTTTGTACCAGCTGATACTCTATTTAATATAATCCTTTGTTTGTGCACACGCAGATCATTATGACGTCTTTTTATACAACTTTTTCATCGGACTCTTCTGAATATCTGGTAGGTTTATGAGTCTTATAATTACAAAATTTTTTCTTCATATTTTTTTAGTATATTTTCTTTTTTTCAAGGAAATACCATATGAATATAGCAACAGGTTCCTAATGTATGTTGAGCCAAACAATCAAGCTGTTATCAAGTGTGTTAATGGTAAAGAATTTGAAGTTCTATTTACTAAGCATAAAGGTGCGTTAGTGTTCATGGATGGGTGGGAAGATATTGTAGCTAAACTATCATTTACCGACAGTTGTTTCCTGATGTTTACACAAATTGAGTTATATTCTTATTTGTTAACACCCTTTAAGAAGATGCAACCCCATCCGATCTTTGGTTCTAATGTTCCTTTATTTACGTCCATGTCTACGGACAAAACTATAAGCAATGTCGAGTACTTCTGCCAACGCTTCACACAAGAGTCTAATGATAATCTGGTTAGTATATGAAGTTTAGTTATTTATTTTTTCAATATCAAATTTAAGTTATTAACCAAGCTTAATATTATATGCAGGTCATTCCTTCTGATTTCGTTGAAGGAACAATACGTTTACCATCTATTCGCAAGTTAACATTCAAGGTCCATGTTAATTGGTGGGACAGTTTTGATGTGATGATTGTTAAAGACCGGAATCTTAAGGTTTATTTTATTTACGATGGATGGGACAATGTTGTTTCTTACGTACCTATATACACGGATTATTACGTTGTGATGAGGTACATTTTTGAGAAAAATTTCCAGCTGATTGTTTATGACTTGAATGGTTGTGAGGTTCTTGTGCCGAAGGGTGTATACACGTTTGCTGCTGTAAACATACCTAAACCCGGTCCTTCAATTATTGAAATACAAGACACTAACGCTTACACCGATCAGGAAAATGATGTTGATGAATCTGATCCAGATTATATTGAGTCCATGGATGATGATTCTGATGATGTTTCTTCCATTATAACTAACTCTGATAGCGATGGAATGCACAATGACGAGGAAGACGTTGAAGTTTCGGATTCTGAAGAAGATAAGAAGGTTGATCCGGACTACCATCCTATTGAGTTTCAATGGAAGTACGACAGGCGTTTTGTAAGTTAAGTTAATATTCGTGTTAATTTTATCAAAAATAGTATAAAAAACAGTTTTTAGTATTTAATGTAGCCGTCTTATATAGATAAGTAACTAATATTTTTCTTTAATTATTTATCGTAGCGTCTTAATTCCGATGTTGCTAAAGCATCTAGAATTGACATGACTATGGAGATGTGCGTCCAGAACTTGGCTGGAGTGGATACGATGATTTCATTTCGTGCTGAAGAACACGGTGGTGGTTTTCGCTATGAGGCTTTGGAATGGCGTACCAAGTTTACGAAACCAAATGGTATCAATCATCCTGCTAAGTGCACGTTTGTTTATTGCCAACTTCAAAACAAGTTGATTCTCAAGAAGGTTGTCAAGTAGTACCTTTCGCACCTTCTAAACAATATAACTATAATTTTCTTTTTTGTTAATTTTGTTGTTTGGCTACTTTAGAAGCTTCATTTTGCATCTTTATCTTATAATCTTTTTTGAATGTTTTAACATTATATAATGTAACCCTTTTTGGACTACTAAATGGTATATTAGTTAGCTTATGTTGTTTATGTTACATGTTTAATTTTTAATTTTTATTGTTCAATCTTTAATTTAATTGTTATTGTTGATAATCACAATATTCTAATATTCTCTGCAAACACGTACTTAAATTTAAAAATATTATGTTATATTGAAATTTGTAAATTCTAGAATACAGTTGTGTAACTTCCATATTAAACAAAATTTGATATAATTACAACCTAAAATTCTTATTAATTATGCTTTATTTATTTCAAAGTAACTGATAATGGTTATTGTTTTTTATTTATTATAGTCAACTTATTGAAAAATATTTATATTAAGATTGTTTGGTTCTTGATTATGGTTCCTTATTGATTAAGGTTCGTTATTGATTATGGTAATTCTTTTTAAAGAATATAGTAATTTCTAAATTAATGGAACTAATTATATTATATATTTGGAAATCGTTTTGATGGTCCGTTGAATAGATTTATATTTATATAAAATTAGAGTTCCCTTTTTATCAATAAGATATGGGAATTAATAAAATATTCGTATTTATCAATAAAACACTTACCGTCAAAATTTCATATTTCAATATATTAATTAATGATTTGATGTGGTGTGTAAGTTGTCATCATGACATTCTTTTTTCTCGAGACAATCAAAATAATAATGTATATTGTCTTACACCATATAATAATTTTTTATTTTAACTACAATTGAAATCATAAGAACAATGTTTGTGAAATTCTTTTTTAATCCGAATGTAACAATTAAAAAAAATGGCAATTTAATGAAAATTCTACTTTCATTTGATAACCTACTTACAAAAAAATGGAAATGATTTATCACTAAGTAACGACAACAATAAAAAGGGAAATGTCAATTTAAATTTCAAATTCGAATTAGAAGAAAAATGAAAGATGGAAAGTATTGTGGATTAATTACATATCTATCATCTAAAAATATCAATGATTTAGTCTTATTATATATACACTTTGATTATCATAATATTTCAAACATTCTTCCTCTATTGTTTTCTTCTGTATTTCGATTAACTATTACTATTATTGTAATGGAAGATCAGAAGATTACAATGTTGTCTAAGCTGAATGCATTGTCAAATAACTACACTTTGAAGTTGAAAATCATATCTCTTTGGAGAAAAATGATGCATGCTCCTAAGAACGAGATATTCCGGGTTGATATGATATGTATGGACGAAGAGGTATGAAAATTTTATTTTATTATATTCATATTGTTAGATTTAGTATATAATTTTATCTAATTATTTATTTGATATGTTTGACAATTCAAGTTATTATCATTGTGCACTTACAGGGTCACACTATTCAAGCAAGTTGTCTTCACCGTATTTTGCCAAAGTTTGAGCAGTTCTTCAAGCTCGATGAATGTATTGTCATTAGCAGGCCTTCTCTTGCTCCTTACAATACAAGTATAAACCATACCAAAAATAACCAGAAGCTAACATTTAATATGTATACACAAATTCAAAGAACCGTTGATTGGAAAGGTCCAAAGTATTGCTTCTCATTTGTGAACTTCAGAGACGTTGTCGAAAACAATGTTGAGATTAATTCACCTGTTGGTGTGTACTTTTTTTCATTATTTTTTAATCTACATTATTAATTGTTTTTTTTATGGCTTAGTTATCAATTAGTTTTTTTTTTGTTAATTTATAGACTTCATAGGATATGATGAAGTGTGCTTCAATCTGGAGGACACTAATATGAAAGATGGAACAATAGACAAACGATTGAATTTGAAACTTAAAGATATTGAGTAAGTTTTTTAAGTTATAATTCGTAATTTTTATACCGTATTCATCTTACAACTTTTATATATATGACATTTTTGTCACTATACAAAGTGGTCAACAAGTTACTGCTACTCTTTGGGATGATTTCGCAATTGAGATGCATGGATACTTTAACAATCCTAATCGGGAAAAGCATGTTGTGGTGTTGGTTCATTTTGGTGTTGTTAATCTTTACAAAGGTACCAATTTTCGAAGTTACTACGTTTTTTTCCTAATTTATAAGTTATATTATAACACTTTAAGCATTCAATTTTTTACCTCAATATATTGCATCCTATATTTGAATTTAAGTATGTCTTTTTTGATTTTGTAGATCAACCTGGTTTGTCTACTTCATTTGATATAAGTAGAATGTGGATCACCTCTGAACTTGAAGAAATTTCTTCTTTCAAGAATAGGTATATTTACTTTATTTTTCATACTTTTCAAATCACATTACTATTTTTTTGTTATATATATTTTCAACTAATTTTTGAAAAATTATATGAATATTCAAATTAATATAGTTATATAGAGAAGTTTGCATCCACACCGTCATCCAGTGACAACGTCGGATCTTATATTATATCAACTACTGAGGATTCATTTTTGAACAACTCTGGGTTTGTTCTGATTGCTTTTCTTAGTACCATTGAGAAGGTACCAATTTTCTTTTATGTCCGTATTTGTAATTAATTATACATTAGTATGATAAAAGATTGATGTTTGTGCAATTGTTGATTAATCTTTTTTCTTTAATTAGAAGAAGAAAGTTATTTTGGTTGGCACCATAATTGCTATTTGCTCTGAAAAAAAACTGGTACTACAATGCTTGTAACTATTGCAAATCCGGAGTTGAAGAATCGTTTGTTACAGTTGCTAAAGACGATGGTTCAGGTGATGTAGAAGATAGGAAGACTGTATTATGCACTAACACTAAGTGTAAAGGAGTTGATATTGTGTCTCTCCCTCGGTTTGTTACTTCACCTTACCATTACCATAGCTCTATAATAAATGTATTATTATTACAGTAAAAAATTTACATTCCGTTTTATTTAAATTATTATCAGTTTCAAAATTCCTATTCGCGTACAAGACTCATCCGGTACGGTTACGTTGACGCTCTTTGATTACGAAGCGTACAAGATTTTTAAGAAAACTGCTAAAGAATTGGTTGAGGTGCAGGATGAGGTAATTTTAAATTCTAATTTTTTTGTTCTTACTATTTATGTATACTAAATACATGTTAATCCTTATTTATTATAATAACTTTGTAGGAGTTGTCTTCTAGTGATTTTTCTAAGGGATATCCGGATATTTTTAACATTTTGATCGGTCAGAAAATGGCTTTTATCATCAGTGTTTCAGATTTTAACCTTAAGTATCATGTCGAAAATTATGGAATTTCCATGCTTACATCTGATCCAAAGATTCTTTCTGCTTTGTATGAGAAATTCAAAATTCATGAGGTATAAAATCTGTTATCTTCACGACAAGTCTTTTTTATAGTTTCCCTATAATGTATTACAAGTCTAATTAAATAAATTTTGTATTTTGTTAGTATGAGAAATCTGAATCATCGAGTGTGCAAGTGTCAGACATTCAATCTATTCCTTGTGATGTTTCCAATGTATATTTTTTTTATAAATAATACTATTTTATATATATTACTGTAGTTATATTTATTCACTTATATGATATCCATAAAAAATAAGATAGACATACTCAATTGATGCATGCCCTTTTTATTTTCAGGATGAGGTATCTTTCAGTGGAGATAATGAAACGCCAATGTCTAACCTATTGCATAATGATCACAAATCATCGTCTTCAGGGGAAGTGAAGCGTAACCTCCATGAAATGTATGATGTTGATGACATAGTTGGATGTTCTTCAACAAAAAGGCGTCTTGGTGATGAGAGAGAAGAAGCCCAAAATTCCAAATCTTCAAAACTTCTGATTCCTAAAATTGAGAAGTTGGTTGTGTCCTTTGGGTTATTAGTTGGTTTGTTGAGTTAAAGACAATTTGCTATGGTTTGATTTCGCGTTGGAACATTTTTTTTTTTGAAACTTGGTTGTTGCTTTAATATGGTTTTAAGACAATATTCATTTGAATAATATGCTTATGGTTTTGATTACCGTTGTTATGTTTTTAAATCCATATTTTTCGTTTGTTTCAATTTTCCTGTATCATTATAAGTTTTTAAAAATGTCACAAGAGGCCCTTGAACTTTAACTACTACATTAAAATCAATAATAAAGTAGGGTAGTTATGAAAACTTGATTACTTAATTAGTTTAATTTATATAATTTCAAAACTTAACCAGGTTTGGTGCTGGTTTGATACCCAGCTGTGCCCTTTATTTTTTAGTTTCATATTTATATGTTTTGATAATATTGCATAAAAGGCCCTTCAACCTTATCTACCTCATCAACTTCAATAAGTAAGTAGGTTACTTTCAAAGTTGATTACATTATTAGTTTACCTTAGATAACTGTAATATTTAACAAAACAAAATGTATTAAAAATTCAAATCTAAATCACTCATGATCTTTGCAAAAATTGTTTAAATTATTATTTAATAAAATTCTATTTGTACATAATACATAATGGGTTATAATATATAATTGATAATTGATAAGTTATTATACTACAATCCAAATTTCATTTAGAGAAACTACTGATTTGATATAGATTCGATTATTTTGACCTTATATGCTAAAATACATAAAGTTGAGTCTATAATTAGTTTACCTTCGATAACTGTAAGATTTAACCCATTACTAAAAAATTAAGCTTTTTGAATTAAAAAAAATTTAAAAAGCTGTTTTATGTGTTATTAATTCATATTTTCTATTTTTTCGGACAATTCCTTAAATGTGAAAATTTGATTTTCTAAAATTGTATTAAAAAAATTAAAACGTTTTGACATGCATTATAAGTAATTGATTACGTTTTTCAAATTTAATATGGTTTCTTAAAATAACTCCTGTATCATTTATTTCATGGAACATCATAAATTCCTAAATTAGTCGTAAAATATCATTAAACCAAACTAAAAATAATTTATTGCCAAACAAAATGTATTAAAAATTCAAAAATAAATCACACATGATTTTGAAAAAATTGTTTGAATTATTATTTACTAAAATTCTATTTGTACATAATACATAATGGGTTATAATATATAATTGATAATTGATAATTTATTATATTACAATCAAAATTTTATTTATAAAAACTATGGATTTCATATATCTTCAATTATTTTGACCTTATATCCTAAAATACATATACTTGAGCCTATAAATAAACGTTTAAAATATTCTCATTTTGCAACAAACTTTTATTGGTTTTCTTGTATTCTTCTTCATCAAGTTTTTTTTTTTTTTTAATTCTGTTTATCTATGAGGTTTTAGTTCTATTATAGGGTTTTTTATTGTTAGTAACTTCATTTTATAAAATATAATGCTTATCTTTAATGTGTGTCAGTTGTCATGTCTGCCAAGGGAGATGTTTTATCATCTTTATTTATGAAGGATTCAACTTTTTCTAACGTTGGTGCCGTTTGGGAGATATCAAAGGTATACTTTATTTATTATATATAATAGATTTAGGACGTTTACACTCAACAACTAAATGAAGATGTGTTTGATATTTTTTCAGCCAAAGCATGTTCTTATTTTGGCTAAGGTCAAAAATATTATCAACAACTCTTTGTACTGTATGATGTGTCCTACGTGTTCTAACGAAGCCACTTTGGAGGTCGAAGAATTTTTTTCACCTGATTCTTTTGATGACTTAAAGCAATTCGAAGTTTATCACTGTTCGAATTACGATTGTTTTGAGACTACAATCCAACCTGTTCCTAATTTTAAAATTAATCTTGAAGTTGCTAATGACTATGATTCCGTTGAACTAGTCTTATTTCACAACCAGGCTGCTGAGCTTATTAATAAGTCTCCTAAACAATTGATTCACGAGAACACCACGGTTATTTATATATTTAGATTTATAAAAGTTATTCGTTTTATAAACAGTTTAAAATATAAAAAACTTACACAAACAGTTTTCAATACTTTCAAGATAGAGATAAGGTCACTGGTTGGGAACCTATTCACATTCAAGATAGAGATCACTGAGTACAATCTTGTACATTATGATGAGGTTTATGGAATCACCCATGTAAGTGATGATGAAACTCTCATTTGTGACATTAAGAACAAGTTTGTGAGTGGACAGGTATTATAATCAAAATTTATTCATTTATTGCATCAATGCTTCAAGTATATGGCAATATTTTTGTTAGTGCATTTATGTCTATCGCCTTCGTCAATCCGAGCCGTAGCGAGAAACTGAAGATATCTAGTTTTATATTGTAATAACTAGTCAAAAGGCAAGGTGGCAATATTGTAATCAATGAGAAATCTAATTAAAAGCCTTGGCCTATAAATAGGAGGCTTATGCCTTATGTTAAAGACTTTTGCTCATTTGGCATTTTAGAGAGCTTGAGATCTAGAGAGAGAAAGCTCATTGTTTGAGATTCAATGTGCTGTACGATTTCAGATTTCTAATAGAATCACAGTTATATTACGTCTTGTGCGTTAGGTCACGTTCGTGTATGGATTCCGCACGTCACACGTTCGTTTCGCAATCGTTTCGGAGTCAAAACCGGTCCTAACAAGTGGTATCAGAGTAGGAGCTCGATTGCACTGATCATTCACACAGATTCGCACAGGATTTCATTGATTTCAGATCCAAATTGCATCAGATTTAATCTATTTCTTCATCTTCTACATTTCTTTTACGTTTTTAACTGAAAATCGTCAAATTGAACAGGTTTTTACGGTGCAAATTAGCTGATTTTTGGATATATTGTGCGAAAACAACTGATCTACAACCCTACAAAGTTTCAGATCCTAATTCAAAGCCGTTTGGGAGAAATCTAAGTTTTTCGGTCCGAAATCGCGTGACATCAGACCCATTTCGCACGAAATGCAATCTGGTCGCTTCATTTCGCACAAAATGAGCTATTTCGCTTGAAAGTATCATTCATTTCGCTTGAAAACGTCTCATTTTGTTTGAAAAGTTCTCCATTTCGCATGAAAATCACCATTTCGTTTGAAAACCTATCATTTCGTTCGAAATAAGACTTCATTTCGCGTGAAATACATCCAATTCGTATGAAAGTGCAATATTTCGTGTGAAGTGTCCATTTCGTTTGAAAGAGCCTGTCAACATGTGCACGTGAATGAAAGTTTGACAGACCATGTGTGTTGACTGAATAAATATATCAGCCCAATTAAAATGTTTTGAGATTGACAGCACATGTGAATCAATATTAAAGTCAAATTGAGAGGTCCAATATATTACACGGTCAAATTAAGTGTTGTCAGCCCATATCATAATTGTTCAATTTGAGGTCCAATTAAAATTTAGTCTTCACGTGAACATTAGGTTGGCATTTGTGATAATTGTTGAATTAGTTTGGTTGCATGTGAAATTTTGTCAGTAGATAATGTGAACAATTGTCAGCCCAATTCATTACACGGCCCAATCAAAGTGATTCATACAACATCGGCCTAATCATTGTTTTAAAACTCATAAAGCTTGTCGGCCATTAAACAAGTCTTGCATGTGATTTTATTGAGTGAAGTGATAAATTGCGGCCCAATACATTTGTTGATATCAAGGTTGTATGTGAATAGGGTCTGGGTCACGTGAAACAACTAAATTTGTCAGCCCATGTGATCTGATAAAAGATGAAAGCCCATGTGAATGTTGACTAATTGCTTGTTGTTTGACATTTATTTTTGAGGTCCAATTAGATTGCATTGATTGTCGGCCATTTACAATTTGACTGCATGTAAGTTGATCTGCCACGTGATGCTTTGAGTTTATGTAGCAAGTCATGAGATATTTGCATGTGATTTGTTTACATTATGAGCCATCCGATAGGGTCACAATTTGATTCAAGGAATTTTATATTGATCAAAGCTTTAAAGTGCAAAGAATCTAGTGGCAATCCAAACGGATTACCACCCGATCCTAATCATTCTAGCTGTTGTTGTGATTCGGGTCAAAGCATCGGATACTCGCCCGAGCGGATCCCTACCCGATCCATTGTTACATATTCATTCTGTTGACTTTTGTTGACTTACTCGATCGGATACCCGTCCTATTCAGCAGTTTGATAATTTTTAAATCTAATCACTGTTGTTTGTTCGATTCAGGTGATTCAAGGAGATAACATCATGGCTGAAATCAAAGAGAAAACCAGAAAAGAGATTCTGAAGGAAAAAACATATAGAGAAAGAAACATTGCTGGAAACAGAATTAATGAAATGCAAGAAGAGTATGAAAATGCTGTAAGCAATAAAAGATGGGACAAGAAGCGAGAGTGCTATGTAAACAGATATGGTGAACCTGTTGTTCCCAAGAGGGACATAATTTTTGACGATGTTCTTTTAGTAATTCCTCTATCCGTCGAATATTATTCAATTGCTCCAAAAGATAAAACATATGTGAAAAGGCTGGATAAAATTATCAGAGATGCGATGATATCAAGTTTGAGGAAGAGGGATGAAGCAAGAATGAAAAAAATGCTGATGAAATGGTGAATGATTTGAAGAAAGTCTATGAGGAAATCAAAGTTGAAGATGTTAAAGGGGAAGATGTGAAATTAGAAAAGGTTGAAAAAGCTGTTACTGAAAAACAGTAGGATATTGAAGAAGAAATGAAGAAAAAAGAAGAAGGAGAAGTGAAGGATGAGATTTTGGAAATTGCTGCTGATGTTGGTGTTGATGCTGGTGATGAGAAGAAAAGTGAAGCTGATCAGAAACAGATGGAAGCAAACACCGAGGTGCCAATCACTAAGGTAACATCTGATTCTGAAACTTTAAATGAAACAGTTGAACAGTGCAAGAAATGCATGGAACCATGCAGTGCTTGTCTTGAAAAAGATGAAAAATTCAGAACAAGAGATCTTGAATTCACTAAACTCAAAGAAGTTTTCAAAGAAAAATGCAAAGAAATGTTAGAAAATGAAAAAGTTTTGAGAGATAATGATGAAAAGTTTTCTCAAAAAGGTAAAAAATTTAGAAAAAGAAAATGAGATATTGAAAGAAAAGGTTTCAAAAATGACCGAAGAATGTTCTCAAAAAGAAAATGAGTGTCAGGAAATGAAAAAACAATATGATTCAATAAAATTGGCATATCACATTACAAAAGAGTCATATAAAAATGTGAAGAGTCAAATGAAACTTGTTCAATCTAGATTGAAATACTGTTCTGAAACAACTTATACGCTTAAGCGACAATATTCAATAAAGCAACAAGTTGTCAATTCTTACATTGAGGATGTTGCTAAGCTAAAGCGTCAAATAGCTGATTTAGAACAGGATAACAACAAGTTACATAGTTATCATGCGTCATCATATGTGCTTGAAATAATTTTCAACATAAAACCAGGTGATGATGATTCTGAGAAAAACAAAAAGGGCATTGGTTCTGAGTATCTTCAAGTTCCTCCACCGGAAAAGTTCGCATTTTGTGATGATGAAAAGGTCGAAAAGCTTTCAACATGCTAGATAACATTGACGTAACCTATTCCAAATCTGATGATTCTAGTGATTCAGAGGTGGTAGGTAAGGTCCTTGTAAGTGTGTTGAAAGAAGAGTCGGTTGATACAGGTAAAGCTGAATCACATGATGAAAATGAAGGTAGTTTTCATGAAGAATATCTGAAAAACTCAAAATCTGAGAAAAATTTGAATGATGATTCAAAAGGATTGGTTTATACCATGATTGGATCGGACAAATTATTCTTAGATATTGTATTCCCGATTCAGAATGTGATTTCAGAAAAGATTGATAAAGTTATCAAAATGGTTGAAATTGAAAAATCTGAAATTCCAAAGTTTGCTGGAAAAGGTCACAAAACTTTTTATAACAAACCTGGTTTCAAGAAGAAAAACATGAAGGCTGGGTTGGATTATAAGAAGAAACAAAGTTGGAATAAAAATGAAATGCCAAATTATTAGAAACAAATGAATTTTGTTCACGGAACAAGTTCCGAAGAAGAGAAAGAACTCCAATTTAGGCGTCAGTCTAATGAAGAGTTCTATGCTCAAAAGAAAACACAACAACCATAGGTCAAGGATGTGTCCAAAAGAACATGCTTCAAATGTGATCAAACTGGACATCTTGCTCGCAAGTGTCCAAATCTGAAACCTGTTGGTGTTGAGTCAAAAAAGAAATCTGATAAGGTTGAGAAACAGAAATCTGAGGATGTGAATCAAAGGTCAACCAGATTTGATTCAAAACAAACTTGGAGGTACAACACAAACAAGTTTGTTTTGAATCAAACATGGAAATCAAACCCGAATAGGTTCGATTCAAGACAGACCTGGAATTCTCACACACACAGATTAAGAACAACACAAAGTTGGAGAACAAATGTCGATGCTACAAAACCATAACAGTTTTGGAAACCAAATGTTGTTCAGAATCAAAATGTTCAAAAAGATTCAATTTTTTACAAAAGAGGTACTCCAAAAGGTCAAACATGGAGTGTTAAGAAACAAGTGACTTCGGTAAATGAAGAAAAAGATGGTGTTCAAGTTGAAAAAGTCTTTGTTCAGAATGACAAAGATTTTCCGAAACTACATGATGCATATTGTGTTGAAATGCCTAAGGTCAAACAGACCTGGCCTAATTTCTTCAAGTAATTGAGTAAGCGTAAATGTGCAGGTGCTTCCGAAGAAAATAAAATGTCAACAAGAGGAGTGTCGGAGCAGCCTGGCACGAGAAGAAGAGGCTGCTGAACCCTGTGTTGGTTGAAACAGGGAGTTTGTTTGATTTTTGTAAATAAATAAACAATATTTCAAAAACCCTAAAAATTGAAAATTTTGAAAAATCAAAAATATGTTTGTTTTTAAATTTGAAAAAATTCAAAAAATTACAAAAATATGTTACTTGAATACGCCGAAACCCTCACGGCTGAACAAACATGATTAATTTCACAAGATTGAAAAACGGTTTTCAAACTGTAAAATATCAATGTGTTGTAAATCATGGGGGTACGTTATATTTTTCTGCAAAGCATAGCATGAAAAGCAGAAAATGGATGGCGAGACAAAGCTATCAGTGTTGGTTTGTCAAATTTTCTTTAAATGGTTTTGCATTTTAGGGGGAGTAAGAAATTTTCAGAAAATCCAAAAACATTAGAAAATTTGAAAAGGCAAAAACATGATAAAATTCAAAAAAATGAGTTTTGTGTAAAAAGAGGAAATGATAGTACATCAGTAGACAATCACAGTACGCTAAAGAAATGGAAAGTTAAAATGTGATAAACGGTCTCACTGATGATATGCCAGTAGGTTTTTACACGCTTAGTAGATTGTTTTCGAACCTAAATATCAATACTTACTTATCTCGTGGGGAACATCTCTCGGATATATGGGTAACCCCCGAAATCTTGTTTGAAAGATCCCTCTTTCTGAGATACTAGGTCTTTATACTCAGTGATATCTGGGGTATTATCCCGAGACTTCTGATTTTGCAGAAGCAATGGCCTAGTCCCCGTATAATACTTTTCGCTTGCTTGAAATATAAACACACCCTCGGCATAAAAATTGATGAAATATCGAAAAGATAAAATCAAGTGCTGTTGTAAAGAAGATCCCCAAGGGGGACACACCAAAAGTCAAACCTTCAACTCTGCAAAAAATTGAGCTCTCAAGGTTTCGCAATTCACCCCTTACAGATATCATCTAGGTATACTCACCTGTAAGACTGAATATTGGGATCTGGATACGGGAGTATATTCTGAGGTGGGACACGCGAATAAGTTTAAGTCCTTAAAACACTAATCTGGTATCTCCAAACAATTGAACTTTGTGTCAAAATTTAAGTGGATCAGTATACTGACAATCTAAGTGAATCGTTTAGAACTTAAAGTGTTTAAAGCTCAACGGTACTAGTGATTTGTCATAAACTGATATGATCCTCTGACATGAACTGAAACAAAAATATTGTCTGTAAATATGTTTGTAAATATTTCTTTACTGCTTTACATTTCAAAAAATCACAAAAAGATTTTGATTCTACTTTATTTTCGACAACCAATGTCTGAGTGCTGAGTTTCAAAATCTAAGTATGCTGATCGTGTTTCTAAAAATAAACAAGTTCATTAACTTGAAACTTGAAGTCTTAAAATCAAAAATCAAAAACAGTTTGTGATATCTCCAAGGTCATTAAGTTGGACTTGGATGATTAACTGTGAGGGATTTGGATGCTCAAATTGTTAAAATCTGATTGTAAAGAGCCAGTTTCCGATCTTGTTCCCTAAAATTGCCAAATCTACAAAGATTGTTGATAGGGGGAGAGTATCAAGTATTTCTGGATATATTCATATTATTATATCTTAAAGCCAGAATCTTGATTTAGAAAGTTTAATAGAGCCAGGTTACAATTCCTGGACAATTAAATGTTCAAAATGTTTGTACTTATAAATGTTTGAGTGTTGCAGATGTTGTACCAGACTACGATCCCGATAGCCGAGTCTAAGGGGGAGTCTGAAGACGAGCTCAACGCAAGAGGAAGCGTGGATTCAAGGAGTTATGTAATTATCTCAGAAGAGCTTGTACACGAAAAGAAAGGTGTCGATCCCAAAGCACGGAAGCTTGACGAAAGGGGGAGCCTGATGAAGAAAAGAGTCTACTGAAAGGGGAGCTGAAGCTGAAGACAGATCCACGGGGATTATGTTCAAGCAAGAGGGAGTCTACGTTGATGAAAACGTGTTAAAGCTTCAAGAAGACTCAAAGAGAGAGAGAAAGAAAAGACGCTACGAGATTGACTGCGGCAATATCCAAGGGGGAGTCTGTTAGTGCATTTATGTCTATCGCCTTCGTCAATCCGAGCCGTAGCGAGAAACCGAAGATATCTAGCTTTATATTGTAATAACTAGTTAAAAGGCAAGGTGGCAATATTGTAATTAATGAGAAATCTCATTAAAAGCCTTGGCCTATAAATAGGAGGCTTATGCCTTATGTTAAAGACTTTTGCTCATTTGGCATTTTAGAGAGCTTGAGATCTAGAGAGGGAGTCTAGAGAGAGAAAGCTCATTGTTTGTGATTCAAGGTGCTGTACGATTTCAGATTTCTAATAGAATCACAGTTATATTACGTCTTGTGTGTTAGGTCACGTTCGTGTACGAATTCCGCATGTCACACGTTCGTTTCGCAATCGTTTCGGAGTCAAAACCGGTCCTAACAATTTTCTAGTATTCTGTTATGCAGGATCGCAAGTCAAAAAATGGTAAACGCGGTGTTAATGAAGTTTATGACATTCATCAAAGTCAGCATTGTTCTGCCACAAAACGCAAGACCATCGATTGAGAATACCGGCCAAGTGAAGAACGCTGGAGTTTAAGTTATCAACATATTTCAATATTATTTGTCATTTCTGTTTATTTCCGTTTTTTGCAACATTATAAGTTTCCTCTATTATGTTGTCAAAGTTGACCATTTAAGACCAGTATGATTTTAATTAAACATTATCGGTTTCTTTTTTATTCATGGACGCATCATTTGGCGAATATTATAGTAGATTATGTTTAATTAATACCGTTTGTTAATTATTATGTTTATTATCAATTATGGTTAATAATTATCTTTCCAATTTTTAAAAGGAAATAGGATTGTAATTGTGATTCTTGCTAATTAATGTAATTACATACATTCCATATTAACATAAACTTTAAAAAATAAAATATGTATTAAATCTATTATATATATGCCATGCATTTTGGAAATTGAAAACATATCTCATTTCGTCAGTTCCAATTTCATTCTTTGGCACTTGAAAACATCTCAATACTTTATTCAAGGTTAGTTTTTTTTTTGTCACTTCAGAACATCTCAATAATTTATTCAAGGTTATTTGGTTTTATTATTCTAAGAATGTATTTTTTTTTTCAAATTCATTTTTGCAATTCGTTTGATGCCATGTTTATATGTTATGTATTTCGTTTTTGTGGATCTTAATTTGTATAGAATATGTCAAAGAGAACCTATAATTTTCGTTCATCAACATCAACACCCGGTAGATCAGTAGCAGTAGATGTTAACCGTAAGTTTTAAATTTCTAACAATTTATCTTTAAACCGACAATAGGTTACTTGTAC
Organism: Helianthus tuberosus; assembly: GCA_030545235.1. NCBI lineage: Eukaryota > Viridiplantae > Streptophyta > Magnoliopsida > Asterales > Asteraceae > Helianthus > Helianthus tuberosus. The sequence continues at coordinate 215,670,239 of CM060406.1, forward strand.
CTTTAATAATACATGTATACATGTAGGTATTTTGGACAGAACTCCTCTTTCAAACATTTCTAATGGTAAGTATTACTTTTTATTAGATCACAAAATTAATTCATATAGTTATTTACTGTTTTGTTTAGATTAATAGTATACTTTTTTTTATTTGTTTTGGTTCATTATTAAGTAATTGATACTGGAGAAAGGCGTAGAGTTCGAAAAGCAATAATTGATAGTAAGAAGGCAAAGATAAAATCTTCATATAGGAAGGTTGGTGTCACCTTACGTGACAAAGAAAACTTATCTCAGGTGTCGAATGTTACAAATCAGTTAAATGTTCCCATCCAGTTTCATAGAAGTATAAATTCTACGGCCTCCTTAGTCGATATTACTTTGGGTACGTGAAACATCTCAATATATTGTATTATAATCTATATAGTAGATTATATGATTTTTTATATATATTTTATTCATCACTAATTATGTTATAATTCCAATTTTTCTTTGATTTTATTTTCAGCAAATTATAATATAGATAATAATGATGGGGCGTTATCTACACCTGGGCTATATTCATTTACTTCAAGTATCGTGACACCTACAAATCCATCTACAACATCTAACACATCATCACTTAGTAAGTTATCAGCTGGTAAGCGCAAATTGAAGCACAAGGCACGTGATATAACGCCAGTAGTTATGGTAGATTTGGATTCTGTTGACGAACCCAAAGAAGAACTTTTTGTGTTGGATCCTTATAAAGGAATTTCAACAGGTGTGCAATTTATATTATTTAATAGACAATAGTTTTTTATAAAATCAATAAATTTCATTAATAGAAACTTATTTTTATGTAGACTATTTAGATCATGGTGACCAGGATCTTATATGTGAGATTTGTCATGCAAAGTTGTGGACTTCCGAAGGTGGCAAAGGTCGTATAACAATGGATAAACTATGTTATGGTTTGTGTTGTCGATATGGGAAAGTTGAGCTACCACTCTTAAAAGATGCTAATTCGGAGTATCAACAGTTGTTTCACATGTCCGATACGAAAAGCAAGTTTTTCTTGAAGAATATCCGACGTTATAATTCTATGTTCTCTTTTACATCTATGGGTGGAAAGGTTGATTCGAAGATCAACAAGGGTAATGCCCCATTCATATACCGTATTAGTGGTCAAAATTGTCATAGTCTAGGTAGCCTAAGACTGCCTAATGGGAAGCAAGCTAAGTTTTCTCAGCTATACATATATGATACTGAGAACGAGATTTCTAACAGACAGAGTGTATTGGGGTAAGCATATTATTTGGTTGATTTATATTTTTAACAACTTATAAGTGTTATTCAAATATAATTATTGTTTGTTATTTATATTTATTTTTTTTCTCATAATAGGAATCAACTATCTTCACATGAAAAGGAGTTGGACGTTGAAATAATTGAATACCTCTGAGATTTTTTAGATTCTCATAACGAGTTGGTTAAATCGTACAGAATGGTAAGAAACCACTTTCATGAGAATCCTCAAGCAAACTTAAAGCTCCGTCTCATTTACAAGAGAGACAAAGATGGTAGGACTTATAATCTACCATCCACTACTGAACTTGCTGCACTGATTGTTGATGATTTAGATCTATCTATTGATCGTCGAGAAATTTTAGTTGAAACTGAATCTGGTATGCTTAAACGTATTAGTGAGTTACACCCATCCTATCTTGCTCTTCAATATCCCATTCTTTTCCCTTTTGGCGATGATGGATATAGGATCGACATTCCTCATAGAGAAGGTGTAACAACAAAAAAAAATATGACCAAAATGCACAATGCGGGAGTTCTTTGCATATAGAACACAGGATCGAAGTTGTGGTTATTCATTGGTTTTAAACGCCAGAAGACTGTTGCAACAAGTTTTTGGTTGATGCTTACACTATGATTGAAAGTGAAAGGCTCAATTTCATACGTGGTAAGCAGAAGAATCTACGTTCCGAGTCATTTGAAAATCTTCAAAAGTATAAGGACACTGGTAAACAAAATTTATCTAACACTGGTCAAAAGGTAATTTTACCTTCATCTTTTACTGGAGGGGCTCGGTTCATGCAACAAAACTACCTGGATGCTATGGCCTTATGTAAGTGGTTTGGATACCCAGATTTTTTCATAACCATTACATGCAATCCCAAATGGCCGGAAGTTTCAAGATTTCTTAAAGATACTTCCATTAAAGCAGAAGACAGGCCTGATATATTATGTCGATTGTTCAAGATGAAGCTGGATTCAATGATTAAAGATATAATGGATAATAAATTTTTTGGTGAAATAAATGCCGGTATCCTTTTGTTATAATTTTACTTCATCTACAATTTTTCTTATAATTTATATGACATTTTATTTAGTATATTACTAACACATAAAGTTTTTTTGTGTAGTTGTTTATACCATTGAATTTCAAAAACGTGGCCTACCGCATGCACACATTTTTTTATTCATGAAGGTGGATCATAAACTTCCGACTGTAGATCATATAGATCCTTTTATTTCTGCTGAAATTCGTGATAAATCTGAAGACCCTCAATTATATTATCTTGTGTCTGAGTATATGATTCATGGTCCTTGTGGGACTGCTAACCTGAGTTGTCCTTGCATGGTTGACAACAAATGTTCTAAATGATTTCCGAAAATTTTTTCGGATCATACAATTATTGACTCAAGTTGTTTTCCGGTATATCGAAGACGAGATTCTGGGCATACTGTTATGAAAAAAGGTGTTCAATTAGACAACCGAAGTGCCGTACCTTACAACAAAGGTCTATTAAAAAGATACCAAGCTCACATTAATGTTGAATGGTGTAACCAAGCAGGTTCGATAAAGTATCTGTTCAAGTACATTAACAAAGGACCTGACCGTGCTACGACAGTTTTATATACTGATGCAACCGGTACTAGCAATCAGAAAATAAAAAATGAGATCAAATAATACTACGATTGTAGATACATATCAGCCTGTGAAGCGTCTTGGAGAATTTTCGCAAACGAAGTTCATTATAGATTTCCTGCTGTAATGAGGCTACCTTTTCATTTACCTGGTCAACACAACGTAGTATACGGTGAAGATGATGATATTGAAGATGTCTTGAACAAACCATCTGTTGCTTCATCTATTTTTTGCAATGGATGCGTTTAAATCAACATAGTGAGGAAGCACGTAAACTGACTTATGTGGAGTTCCCATCAAAGTTTGTTTGGAACTTAAAAGATAGATGTTGGCAAGTATGAAAAAGGTATAAAACTATTGGTAGAGTTCATTCTGTTTCGATTGCTTCAGGAGAACCTTATTATTTAAGGATTCTTCTAAATAAAGTTGGAGGTCCTAAATCATTTGAAGAGATTCGAACAGTTAACTGACAAGTATTTCTGACATTTAAAGATGCATGTTATGCGATGGGTCTTTTAGACGATGACAACGAATATGTTGAAGCCATTAAAGAAGCAAGTTTTGAAGCTCACTGTCGCTATTTAAGATCATTATTTGTGACATTGCTATTAACAAATACGCTGTCACGACCTGAATTTGTGTGGGAAAAAACTTGGCATTTACTAGGAGACGATATTCTATACAAGCGTCGCAAAGAGACACATATCCCTGGTAAGTTATTATTTTATTTTCATAGGAAGTACCTATTATATTTTTTACTTTTTATCTATTTTCTTTTAATATATGTTTAATTTTAGTTTATACCATGTGTAGATTTAATGATTCATGAACATCAGTTGAAGAATCTTATTTTGGTGGAAATCGAGAATTATTTAATTTCCAATGGGTCAACCTTAAGTAATTTTTCTATGATGCCCTTTCCAGACGACGATTCGTTACATCAAGGTACTAATTGTCTAATCAATGAGGAATTATCGCATGACACACATGAGTTGAAAAGTGAGTTTAGTCGATTGAAAGAATCTCTAACTGAAGAGCAGTTAAACGTTTTTAACCAAATTGTCAATGCAGTCGAATGCCAAAGTGGAGGGTTGTTTTTCGTATATGGTTACGGTGGAACAGGGAAGACTTTTTTGTGGAAGACCTTGGCTTCTGCAATCAGATCTAAAGGTCAGATAGGTTTGAACGTTGCTTCCAGTGGTATTGCATCATTATTATTATCTAGAGGAAGGACAACACATTCTAGGTTTAAAATTCCCATAAACTTGACAGAAGATTCCATGTGCTTCATTAAGCCGAACGATGACGTTGCTAATCTTTTAAAAGAGGAAAAGTTGATTATATGGGATGAAGCCCCTATGGTCCACAAGCATGCGTTTGAGTCACTAGATCGAACAATGAAGGACATTCTATCGTCTTCTACGAATAACCATTCGGAACTACCATTTGGAGGTAAAGTTATTGTTTTTGGTGGTGACTTTAGACAGATACTCCCGGTTATCCCTAATGGTACTAGACAGTAGATTGTTAATGCATCTTTGAGTTCTTCATATATATGGTCAGAATGCAAGGTTTTAAAGTTAACAAAAAACACGAGGTTGAGAATTGGAGCTAAATCATCTAACAGCGATTCGATTCAGAAGTTTGCAAAATGGCTACTTGATATTGGTGAAGGAAACATTGGTTCAGAAAACGATGGTGAAGCACTTATAGAAATACCCGACGATTTAGTAATTACCGACTCAGATGATCCAATTCAAAGTTTAATCGACTTTGTTTATCCTTCAATTTTACAACAGTATAAAAATCCTAGATTCTTTTCAGAGAGAGCAGTTTTAGCACCAAAGAATGAAGTAGTTCATGAGATTAATGATCGATTACTTTCATTATTTCCAGGTGAAGAAAAAGAGTATTTGAGCTCTGACATTATATGTCAAACTGAGCAAGTTCTTGATTCTTTTCAACAAGGTCTATACTCTCCTGATAATTTGAATGCTCTGAAAATATCCGGTTTACCTAACCATAGGTTGGTTCTTAAAGTTGGTGTTCCTGTGATGCTTCTTTGAAACATTGATCAACAGAATGGATTATGTAATGGAACTAGACTTCAAGTAACCTTTCTTGGTAAACGAGTAATTGAAGCGGAAGTAATATCTGGCGGAAATATCGGCACAAGAGTTTTTATTCCAAGGATTAGTATGGTTCCTTCAGACAAGAAGATACCTTTTCAATTTCAAAGAAGGCAATTTCCTTTATCAGTTTGTTTTGCTATGACAATTAACAAGAGTCAAGGGCAGTCGCTATCTAGAGTTGGTTTATATTTAAAAGATCCTGTTTTTACTCACGGTCAATTGTACATCGCTTTATCAAGAGTCAAAAGCAGGGAAGGTGTTAAAATTTTATCATTTGATGCCGATGGTAAACCCACATCGAAGACATCTAATGTAGTGTACAAGGAGATTTTTCGTAACTTATGATTTAATCGTGTATTTCATTTTCATGGATTTGATATTTTTATTTAAGTTATTTTGGTTTTCATAATAAAATGTCATAACTTATATCAAATGTTTATATTCTTTAATATTCTTATACATATCTCATATACCCTCATTATAATTCTATTTGAACTGGATTAATTGACTAACTTTGTCCACTTGAAGGGTCATAGGGTTGTTTGGCAACAAGGTGGAATATAGTGAAAACTACTCTATTAAGTTTCAAAAAAATTATTATATCATATGTATTTTAACAAATTTATTCATTATTTCAATATTATTATGAAATCATCAAACTTAATTACAATTTTTTACATGTATTGGATGGTACTATATATCTTCGTTGCATCCATGATTATTAATGAAGACATATTGAATTAAATGAATAAATTTAAGGATTTCATATTTTATGTTTCACAAATTATTATAAAAAGTTAATCTAATTACATTAATCTTTTAAATATATATTACACAAGCGTTAATTCCTTGGAGTTACATGCTATTTTATTGGTCCCAAATTTAAATAACATTCGACTTAAGTTCATGATAGTTGGTCATTTTCATGTGTAACATATTAAATGGCTGTTGAAGACAAGCAATATTAAAGAAATTAATATGGTATCCATAAAGAACATCATAATGTTTGTGGTCTGCAACTTAAATCAAAAGTAGATTTTTAAATGGGCTTAGTGGAAATTTAGTGGCTTGTTAAGGATTACAAACCGTTATAAAGTATTTGTAAATATATGTATTTTAACATTGACAGTCAACAACCCGTTATAAAGTATTTGTAATTATAAAAGATACCAACGTTTCTTACAATAAAAAATATGGTATCTTGGTTTATAATCTACCAAGGAACAAAATAAAATATGTTAACGTCTACTTGCATATCCCAAAAAAAGATCGAAACATGTAATACTAGCAAAAAAGAGTCATCATTTCATCTACACAAACACCTGAAGCATTATGGTTACTTTTTACCTGTTAACCTTCATTAACGGCATCCACTTGTGATAAAATCAGGACATTTCCTTCACATAAAAATCTGAAATGCAATGTGTCACCGAATCGAATGCCATTCTCCTGCATGAACATCGGCCAACCTTCGATAGCATACCTTACACCATCTCCATTCTTCTGCCGCCTAAGATTCATGTCGATGGTTTTTCCATTCATGTTCGTCACTTTTAACTCATAGACTTTATTTTTGAATCCGGCAATTCTTACAACGTTTGCAGGCATTCTCTGCATAAAAACAAGAATTATGTAAGTAAAATATCCTTATTGATGTTATAGTATTTGTGACTGTCATTGAGTATTATAAAAAATCATACCATGCGGTTTTCTCCCTTCGTTGTGAACTCATAACTAACAGTTTTCTCAACATCATTTATCCTTGCAACACGTTTTGGTTCGACATCCAATATCTTCAATGCATTACCATATCTCTTTCTATTTTCGTTAACCTTATTATTTCAGTCACACATTTTAGTATTAGAGTTATATATTTAATCCCTTAATTTAACACATATATTGATCACTAAATAGAAGAATTTATTCTGTACGTACCAACCGGCTGCGAGTTCTTCGTCCAACAGTTGATACGTCTGGCATTTCCACTTCTGTTCCGCATATCGGCCTTTTATTGTTGTCTGGGTTACAATATTCCGCAATCTGTTTTCCTTTCTTTTTAAGCTGTTAAGACAATGAGGAACGTTAAATAACAATAGCAAACAATAATTAAGTAAATATTTGTACATATATGAATGAAAATACTCATCTATTATTATGTTTAAAATAAGTACATCTTCTTTTGTTTGTTCGTTTGTCTCTTCTATCTTCATACTCTTGCTTCCTGCTTTTGACATTTCTTTTTCACCAATGTTCTTAGTCACATTATGTTTGTTATCAACTTTATCCATCTGTGTATGATAATTAATAAAATCCACCAAATCTTATTATAATGTATTGTAATATGTACAAAGGAGTGGTTATTACCTCAATTATTACCTGATCTATTGAATCATCTTCTTGATAGAAGGACTGTTATTCAATGAAATACACAAAATAAGTACAATTTTATAAAATATTGTTATACGTTAGTTCAAAATACTTACGAAGTCAACATTTTTGTAGTATGTGCCCCTATGTATTTCTAGCAGAGAGTCATCTTCACTTTCTTCTTTGTTGTTACGGGCTACCTCAACTCCTCTACGATAAATTTTCAACTCAAATGTGAAGCTGTCCATCTTCATCAACAGGAGTATATCATCGTCTTCGATTGCAAGATCATGAAATAGCTTTGGACAACCTTTTGTAAAAACATAATTATCATTGATTCTGTCGGTCTCAACTTTCCAAATCTGGCCTGCTGCATAAATGTTATAATAATCGTTCACTGGCGAGTAAGAGTAATAGTTTGTTACATAAACCTCCGGAATCACCTGAAAAGTTTAGTAACAATTTATTGTCGGATATTTATGTATACTAATTATTATAAAACTATAATAGAATAAATATTAATTCACACATGTTAGTAGGCTTACTATAATCTTTAAAATTCCATAACGGTTTACTGTCACAAAAGATTCACCACATATGTTTTCGACGAAACAATCGATTTCAATGTTGTTGTCTTCGATTATCCTTAAGCGCAATAATGTCCTCTTTGGCAACTGAAGGTCCCTTACGACATTACTCCATCTGTCAGTGATAACGCATTCCCCACTTACACCTCTCAAAGAAACTGGCCAACTTTTTCCACTTTTATGATGTATCATTATTTTTGTTCTTTGCCAATAATCTCCGTATACGTTCTTAACAAAGTCAATTGGTAGCACCTGCGTTTTAATTTATGTTGTAAATGTTAGTTAATAGAAGATATATAAAATTATGTGTAACCATTGTAGCATACCAGTTTTAACGATGAAGTCTCTTCTAACAAAGCGACAGATGATCTACTCATTTTTATATACCTGTAATGTACCAACATCTATTAGAAACATTTACTATTGAAATTTAAGTCATTCATATATTTTCATAGCAATATGAAAACTACCTCTTAAGCAATATTCGACAAACTGATGTTATTAATATCTGTTTATGTAGGATTTCAAGATTACAATGTAGAGTTGACATATACACAATACTAAAGGAAGTATTATCACATCATCATATTTTTTTACAACTAAAGAAATATTCATTTTCGTCAATAAATTTATACCGACATATATGGTTTTTATAGCTACCTTAGACTATACCTATATTGTAGTTCATAAGCAGAAAATAAAATACACAAATATAATATAATCGTATTTCAATATAGGTGAAAAAATAGTATAAATCATAAAGTTTATTCCCTGTTCATAACTCAATCAATCTTCCAAATCAAACTATTATCCAAGAAAATCAAAATTTCATAAGATTATCAACAAAATCTATCAACCAAAACACAATATGAACCCAAAAATCTATATTTCCAAACACATGCAATACATATAATCCATTTTATATATGCATAACATACTAAATTTCAACTTAAGAAATACCTAAACATGAATTTTCACGTCTATGTAGTAATTAATCGGTGAAAACAAACTTCCCATGAGTTATTTGTAGTTCTAAAGACAATTTTACTTTGTAAATCAAAAAAGAAATCGTTGTACAAGTGATCGGAGTTTTTGCTGGAAAATTACCTTTACCAAAGCTTCATTCGGCGATTTTAGATTTCTTGAACAATGTGAATGTAGGTGAGCTCAAGTTTAGGGTAAGTATAGATGATATGATGGTATGATGGTGATAAATAGTTTAATATTTAACAAATTTTTTTTATTTTAAATTGGTTAAAAGGTTATTTTACATTTACCTTTTTTGTTTTCCTTTGTCCAATATTATCATAAATAATTTAGATAAATAGTTAATATATTATATATCAAGTTGAATAATGTAAAACTTTAATATTTCGTAAACTGATTTCCAACAACTTTTTATATTATACAACATATCTATTATAATAAAGAAGAACGATTATTTTTAATTTGATCGGACCAGGCCCATATAAAAAATTATTAAACCCTCTTTTTTTTTTCCTTACATATAAATTAGATTTCTAACCTATTGACTATCCATTGTTAAAGTTTTCAAAGTTTTAATACAATGTGTTTTTGTTTTTGATTAGTCAGTGGTTCTTTTTATTTTAAATAATAAAGTAAGTTTTAAATTTTGTTTTATTAACACCATTTATTCACAATTTTCAATTTATAATAATTAAATATAAATTATTTTGTCTTAATAAATGACATATATTTCGTGATAATGTATGCGGCGCCGTTTTTTTTATTTTTCCTATTTTTTATTTTTTATGTGTTATGAATTCTTATTTTGATGTTTTTCTTATAAATCACATAATTCAAAAAATGGATATTACATATATTATATAACAGATTATAATAAACAAAAACCATTGACCTGCATACGCCAATTTTTTTTTAATCCAAGAAAAATTAAAACTGAAAATATTATTCAAACATAAGAAACACTTATTATAACGAACAAACAAGCCATAACTCAAATGTTCCAAAAGACTAATTCTTTTTTTTCACCAATCGTGTTATCTTCTTCCATTGCCTCATATTCTTCTATTTTGTTGCGATTCGATTCAGGAGGAAAAAATTCTTTATAAACCTCTTTATATAGCGATGGGCAATCCTCCCAGAGACTTTCATGCGTCCATAAATTGCAAATAATTTTGAAGTAAAAAGGAACAATGTTGATAAAAGTAATTTAAATTTTGAATGTAAGTAAAAGACAACTATAATATATTACTAGATATTCTTCAGCATAGTTGACGTGTAACCACTCAAACGGCCATGATGATAGCCCTTCATTCCATTGTCTACACACACATTTGTACTGATCAATAAATCAACCATTGAGCCTAATTAAAATTTCAAACAGTATAATATCGAAAGGAATATAAACCATTATGAAAAACTTGAAACCTATAATTGAAGATGCTATGTATATCCTTTATATAATAGATTAACTTGGGCCTAACTGAATAAAAAAAAAAAAACGATTTCTAATTCAAAAATGGTAATTCGATTATAAATGTCAATGTTTATTCTTTTTATGGTTTTTATTATAATTCAAATTTATTTATACATCTGTCTAATTGAAGTTCATATTTTTTGCCGGAATTTTGGGTTTATTGAACAAGCATATTTATTTAAGTCAAACGAAATTTTTAGTTTATGAATGGAAATGAGATTTTATTTTTAAGAATTGATTTGTTATTTAAGGAATTTTCTAATCAACAAAATCGTTAATTTACATTTGAAAACTTTCCAAATTTATCTTAAGAACTGTTAAATAAATTTTAATTCAACCGAAATTTTTATCGATATATTTGTCTAAATAATGAATAAAACTAACCTAATAACTAAAACCGAATTATTCATTTGACAACTATTTCAAATATAGAAATCACATATTTATATTATTGCTATGATTAACATGGTTCAACATTTTCAAAAATTCCAATATTTGCAATAAGTTTGAACAAATATTTCAATGATAATATACCATTAACATTGAATTTTTGAAAAACCTTTATATGACAATAAAATTTTATAATTTTCGAAATTATTGTTAAGTAATCAATTCCATATTTGATATCGTGATTATTATATAATACACCATAGACCATTCTTATAAATCACTCATGCAAATACCATTTCATACAATGGTTGATCTTCCTTTTGAACTGATACTTTTCCAAATTTTAATCAAGATTGATACCAAATCAATACATCGATTCAAGTTGGTATCTAAACAATGGCGTGATGGCCTGTCATCTTCTGAATTTGCTTTCAAACGTGGTTGTTATGTTGAAGACTATCTGGTAATATTTTATTGTTTTATACTCTTTGCTTGACAATTATATTAGTTTTGTTAACAACTTTTTTTTGCTATTAATTTCATATTTCTATAATCTATTTTTTTAGGAAATGCTACAAGAACAAAGTTACTTTATTACTTCATCTGTTTTGCTGAAATTGTGGCCGCGTCAACTAATTGAACTCTATACGTTTGACGATCAACAATTAAGTCAGACAAATGCAAACGTCTCAGAGGAGGTGGTGATAATTGAGAATTGTCAACGTACTGTCTATCAAGTTTACGATGATGACAAGTAATGAAGGGGTAAGGTCCCAAAAACCTCATAATAAGTATTTGAGACCATACCACAAACCAGCCTTTCAACCTTTTAACCTTGCGCGGCCGCGCATTGGTCTTACAAAAAGAAGAAAGTAACCAGCAATCTATAGTCGCGTGCCCAAAGGAAAACATAAATCCTTGCGCCTTCTCCCATTAGCAAAGGATAAGAATCCTGAAATCAATACTTCCGCCTAAATATCCAGACTTGGATAATTTAGACTTAGGATTTATTCAGTGGCCTCCACACAGTAAGGTGCCACACTAGATTACAGCAGTAATCTTCTAGAAAGAATATGATCGTGCACCACCCAGACGGTTATAACCGTCTGGACACGTGTCATTACCACAGGCACCCCTGAAATCACAACGAAGGCATGCAATTGGAGAATAATCTCCACTTAATCACTTTCCACGTGGCAACTCCCCAGCCATAGATCAAACCACGATCCGTGTGCATTCACATCAGAACGAGACAACTTGACGTCGGATCAAAGAACTTGACGGAAGAAAATGTAACCGCTACGGCGTTAGCATCTTCCGTCATCTTTTCAATAACAGGTTTTCCCTCCCAAACTCCCGGTTATAAATACAAGAACTGTTCAGGTATGAACTCAGGTCACACACACTTCTCAAATACTTTCTCTTCTCCATTACCAATACTTATTCTCACACCGGAGTCGGGTCAAGGAGAGAACCCTCTTCTCCCCTTGGCAAGGCTAACAGTGTTCTTTTTTTTGCAGAACCATCGGAGAAGAAGATCAGCTGTAACTGAATCAATCGGGTGAGAGCTAACCCTTTTATGCGGACTCAAACCCCCTAGATATCTCAGTTCTGACCATTTATCTAGTGTTTCTTCATTGGCGCCCACCGTTTTCTCAGTTTTTCTAGTTTCTACCTCGTTTCGATTCAGTTCATTCCATTTTCTGTTTTTGCACATGGCAGAAAATTCGTCATCTCACCGGCAATCTGGTCCTCGACCAAACGTCGGAAATAGTTTCCAAATAGCAGAATCCCCAGAATATTGGTTTAACAAATGCCAAGCTGCTTTAGACACGGTCGTTATTCAAATCGCCAGTTCTGATTTCCCAAACATCAGATCTGGAAAAGAAATCAACACCACAGTATTGGACCCACCAACACCACGTAGGAGGGACATCCAATCCAGCCAATCCAGATGTAGCAGTTATCAGAAACAAATACACATGGTTCAGGGAGGTCCGTCACGAAGACCAAATAAACGAAATTATGATCAACATTGGAGAGAACAGCAAGTTGTGTTCCCTGTTGTTCCTGGGGGCCCTCAGGAAGAGCGACCAGTGATTATCACTGGTATTTTCGGTCATTACCGGACGAACTATATGTTCATAGATCCGGGAAGCTCGATGGACATCATATACGAGCAGTGCTTTAAACAACTCGATCCAGAGGATAAAGCACGTCTAGAACCGGTTGATTTTCCCCTCACCAGATTCTGCAATGAAGCTGTATTCCTGTTAGGGAAAATAGCTTTCCCTGTAACTCTATCAGATGGTGAGCATTCACGAACAGTCACAGTCAATTTCATGGTCATGCCAGCAGTCTCACGCCATGATGTCTTACATGGAAGAAGGTCACAAAGAGAATTTAGCATGATCACTTCTATTCCACATGCTGCATGCGGATTTCCAACGGAAACTGGAGTTGCAATTTTATACTCAAGTAAAGAAGTCATGTACGTAGACGACGAGCCACCAACAAAGGTAGTCAAACCTTCGGCATCAAACGAACCAGAGAAATGGGTCCTGAACAACGAATATCCAGAGCAGACTATTCTGATAGGACACGCCATTTCACCAGCAACACGAATATAATTGAAAGAATTGTTGTCTAACAACAAAGATATATTTGCTTGGTGTCCAGCAGACATGACTGGAGTTCCACGCGACGTCGCGCAACATTGTCTAAACATCAAACCATCAGTAGAACCTGTTGCTCAGGGGAGGCGCAGCTTCAGTGAAGAAAAAGCAAAAGCCATGGATGAGCAAGTGGTAGAGTTACTTAATGCGGGAATCTTGCGCGAAGTAAAATACCATACATGGGTTGCCAACCCAGTCATGGTACAAAAACATAGTGGCGGATGGAGAATGTGCGTCGATTTCAAAGACCTGAATAAAGCATGCCCAAAAGATTGTTATGCACTTCCAGAAATAGACAAAAAAGTCGACTCTCTAGCATCGTTCAGATGGAAGTGCTTTCTTGACTGTTACAAAGGTTACCATCAGGTCCAGATGAAGAAAGAAGACGAAGATAAAACCGCTTTCCGCACAGACAAAGGCATTTTCTGCTACACTAAAATGCCCTTTGGCTTGCGCAATGCCGGCGCAACTTATCAGCGTCTAATGGACACAGTTTTCAATAGTGACATTGGCAAGACTGTTGAAGTATACATGGATGACCTCGTCATCATGAGCCATGAAGAAGATTCAATGCTCAACAATATCCAGCGCACATTCGACTCTCTGCGCAGCGTGAATTTAAAGCTCAACCCGACAAAATGCTCCTTCGGCATGGAAGAAGGAAAATTTTTGGGTTTCATAGTCACAAGAGATGGCTTTAAAGTAAATCCAGAAAAAGTACAGACCATCCAGCTAATGCCTTCACCCGCAACTATGAAAGAAATGCAAAGGCTCGCTGGACGCTTAGCAGCCTTAAACAGATTCTTGGCTAATCATGCGGCAAAATCGTATCCATTTATCAGTACGCTACGAAACTGCGGAAAGAAAACTCCCTTTCAATGGACGCCTGAAGCAGAAGCGGCATTCAAGCAAATGAAAGAATGTTTAATTCAGTTACCAACGCTGACTGCACCAAAAGAAAAAGAGCCGTTAATCTTATATCTGTCAGCCGCGGAAGTAGCGGTAGGTGCAGTATTAATGGTAGAACGAGAAAACATTCAGACTCCAATCTACTATATCAGCAAAATGCTCACTGGCCCCGAAACTCGTTACTCAATGATAGAAAAATTGGTTCTAGCACTAGTACACGCATCCCGACGCTTGCGCAGGTACTTCTCAGGCCATGTCATCACAGTTCTCACGAATTATCATTTAGGACAAATCTTGCCAAAGCCTGATATAGCGGGAAGATTGGCTAAATGGGCCATTGAGCTGGGAGGATACAACATTTTTTACAAACCAAGACCAGCAATCAAAGGGCAAGTTCTAGCAGACTTTGCCACTGAAGTTCCCATCGATAAAATACAAGAATGTGAGGCAATCCAGAACCCAACACCTGTTTTCGACGACAGAGTCTGGACCTTACACATAGATGGTGCTTCCAATGATGATGGAGCAGGAGCAGGCCTCCGATTGGTGAGTCCGGATAATCACGAACTTACATATGCCATACGCTTAGACTTCCAAAGTACCAACAATGAAGCAGAATACGAAGCATTTTTAGCAGGCCTCCGTCTAGCACTCAAAATGGGGGCAAGAAACCTTGAAGCCAACGTTGATTCAAAGCTAGTAGCCGAACAAGTTAACGGTCGCTACGATGCAAAAGGGGAAGCTATGGCATTATACCTTGAACAAGCGCGGATGTTAATCAGCCAATTTCAAACGTTCAAAGTTAACCACATAAACAGAAGCGAGAACAAGCACGCCGACGCGCTAAGCAAGTTAGCTGCTACCAGCTTTAAGCATCTAGCAAAGGAGGTACGCATAGAGGTACTATCCAACCCTTCCATTCATCTCAAACAAGTAAGCGTCATAGAAATGGGAGATCCATCCTGGATGTCTCCAATTATCTCATACCTTCAACACGGAAAACTTCCGGAAGGAAAGGCAGAAGCTCGAAAAATACAACACAAAGCGATAAATTACGAAATGGCGGATGGCGTCCTTTACCGAAAATCATTCATGGGCCCATTACTACGCTGTGTTGATAAAACAGACGCCCAATACCTAGTCAGAGAAATCCACGAGGGTTTATGCGGAATACACGCGGGACCGCGCATGGTAGTAGCAAAGATAATGAGCGTCGGGTACTACTGGCCAGGGATGCACATGGACGCAGTTGATTTATTAAGAAGATGCGCAGCCTGTCAACGCCACGCCCCAAAGACACTCCGACCCAAAAATCCGCTAATTCCCGTTACTTCGGCCCATTTCCTGATGCGCCAGGCGCGGTAAAATTCATTATCGTGGCGGTCGATTACTTCACCAAATGGGTAGAAGCCAAAGCCTTGGCTTCAACCACAGCAATGGTAATCCGCAAATTCATATGGGAACATATCATTTGCAGGTTCGGATTACCATTACGTATTATTTCTGACAACGGCACAAACTTCGCCGCAGAAGATCTTCAAAAATGGTTCAAAGAAATGAAAATCGAGCATAATTTCGCCTCAGTCGCGCATCCACAAGCGAACGGTCAAGTAGAAAGTGTAAACAAGCAGATCGTTGACGGTATAAAAGCGCGACTAGGAACAGCACGCAGAGGGTGGGTCGACGAACTCCCCAGCATCCTCTGGGCGCATCGGACAATGCCAAAGACTAGCACAGGCGACACTCCGTTCAGTCTAGTCTATGGGTCCGAGGCCGTCATTCCAGCTGAGATCAGCCTACCATCACCACGCATGATAGCTATGGAAAAACAGAACAATGAACAAGAACGAAGAATGGATTTAGACCTTCTGGAAGAAAGGTGCGAAAACACCGCCATAGCGGAAGCAAGGTACAAATCCAAACTCGAAAAATATTACAATGCGCGCGTCCGCATTTGTACCTTTGTCCCTGGTGATTTTGTCCTGTGCGACAATGAAGCTTCAAACGCCGAAAAACCAGGCAAATTAGCGCCAAGATGGGAAGGACCATATGTCATCAACGAGGTCCTAGGCAAAGGGGCATATACCCTGAAAAGGATCGACGGGACCCTAGTCCCCCGCACCTGGAACGCACAACAGTTGCGCAGGTGTTACATATGAACAAAAGCGGAAAGAACATACAGGCAATGTATTTCTTTATTATGTCTTGTATTACAAGCCTTGCGCTCTTATCAATACAAACATCATTTTTACTTATATCACGGTTGTTACAAATTGCATGTAATTTCTTTGGTTCGCGCGAAAACAATATGGTCAAACATTGTACACCTCATGAACAGTCTAAATCAGGCAAGCTATTGCGCCTTTTGGACAAACGTTCACACATGAGCACAATACCATCTCTCATTCGCCCTACCTATCCAAAGCAAATAAACACATGCAACATATTGTAATCCGAACATGCAAAAAGTAAAAACATACAGCATATAACAAGTGTACATATCAAAACACTTCATAACAAGATCATGGCAATGATCTTCAAAAGTTCAGTTCCGAAAACTGGAATATTTACAGAAACAAAAGGAAATATTGTTTAAACCAGTAGCAGGACGTCCAGCCGATAACCATTCACATCACCTACCTTATTCAACAGAAATATCCTCTTCGACAACCGGAGCTAGATCGATCCGACACTTCTGGCGACGATGATACACCAACTCACACTTACCCGGACGGAGAGTTGGGAATCGAGCCATCAAAGTCTCAACCGACAGCACAACGGTTTCTTCATCAGCCTCCGGTAAACAAAGATCAGCATCAACAGGCCCAACAGCAGACGTCACTTTGTTGGTTCCGGTAAGAGGCGGTGATGGTGAATTAGCAAGCAACAACAAGCTCTCGGCGGCATCATAAAAACTCAAGATATCATGAAGACGACGGGTACGAGACAAACCCTTCATCTCCATAAATCTCCAAAATAAGGGGATAAAATACACATCCTACATATATATAAAGGGAATAGCATCTCGGAGAAAGGGAAACTGAATCGTTATGATTAACTGTAAAAAAGATATCACATCCAAACGGCGCTACAGGAACAGGAGTCATATCCTCATTAATAAGGCCTGACAAAGCGCCACTACAAATCCCAAGAAAAAAGAAAAAAAATACTCACTCTTACTGCCAGCTGACGTCATTACACGTCAGAGCATGATTACAAAGTCACATTTTCCCCTTTTTCAACAAATTAAAGCTTCCAAGAAAAGATTTCTTATTTCTCGCGCCCAAAAACATTTCCCTCTCATAAGTCCAGTGCTCCACTTATTTGCATAAGTACAACACTAGACTGGGGGGACTTAAAGTGGTAAGGTCCCAAAAACCTCATAATAAGTATTTGAGACCATACCACAAACCAGCCTTTCAACCTTTTAACCTTGCGCGGCCGCGCATTGGTCTTACAAAAAGAAGAAAGTAACCAGCAATCTATAGTCGTGCGCCCAAAGGAAAACATAAATCCTTGCGCCTTCTCCCATTAGCAAATGATAAGAATCCTGAAATCAATACTTCCGCCTAAATATCCAGAATTGGATAATTTAGACTTAGGATTTATTCAGTGGCCTCCACACAGTAAGGTGCCACACTAGATTACAGCAGTAATCTTGTAGAAAGAATATGATCGTGCACCACCCAGACGGTTATAACCGTCTGGACACGTGTCATTACCACAGGCACCCCTGAAATCACAACGAAGGCATGCAATTGGAGAATAATCTCCACTTAATCACTTTCCACGTGGCAACTCCCCAGCCATAGATCAAACCACGATCCGTGTGCATTCACATCGGATCGAGACAACTTGACGTCGGATCAAAGAACTTGACGGAAGAAAATGTAACCGCTACGGCGTTAGCATCTTCCGTCATCTTTTCAATAACAGGTTTTCCCTCCCAAACTCCCGGTTATAAATACAAGAACTGTTCAGGTATGAACTCAGGTCACACACACTTCTCAAATACTTTCTCTTCTCCATTACCAATACTTATTCTCACACCGGAGTCGGGTCAAGGAGAGAACCCTCTTCTCCCCTTGGCGAGGCTAACGGTGTTCTTTTTTGCAGAACCATCAGAGAAGAAGATCAGCTGTAACTGAATCAATCGAGTGAGAGCTAACCCTTTTATGCGGATTCAAACCCCCTAGATATCTCGGTTCCGACCATTTATCTAGTGTTTCTTCAAGTAACAATGTCGTTCAAATCAACATTAAAAGTATTGTTTGCGGTTTTTTCTCATATGGAAATCAATGCGACTTGGTTATCAGTTATAATCTAAATAATATATTTCTATTTTTCTTCTTAGTATTATACATTAAACATTGACTAATATTATATATATCCCCACAAAGGTTATAAAACGGACCATTGTAATAAAATTAAAAAAAATATTAATATCCTTAAAAATAGAGCGACCCGTGGGTACCACGGGTTAAAACCTAGTGGTGATATATATGCGGATTAGACACCAAAAAAAACACACTCAACAAATGGCTACAATTTAAGAAATGTGTTTAGTGACGGCATCATTCCTAATTGATGGAGAAAGGTTTGGTGGCAAGAAAAGCTGCTTTTCCTAATTGATGGAGAAAGGTCTGGTGGCAAGAAAAGCTGCTTCTAGGAGGGTGTCAAGTATTTTCGCTCGACGATTCCATTCTTGGGTGGTTGGTTTGGCCCTTGTTCCAGTTACTCGAATCCTAGCCCTGTATATCCCATTTTAATTTTACACCATTGTGAACCTTACGCCTTTTTTACTCTCTGATCAAGGTTCTCGGCATTGAAAAATCTTCGTAAACTAAATCACACGTGTATATGTTGACATTTAAGAGATATACAGTCAAGAAAATCAAGGGCTATGGTGACATATATGCAGATTAGACACAAAAAAAAATTACTCAACAAATGCCTACAATTTAAGGAATGTGTTTAGTGACAGCATCAGATTCCTAATTGATGTAGAAAGGTCTGGTGGCAAGAAAAGCTGCTTCTAGGAGGGTGTCAAGTATTTTCGCTCGACGATTCCATTATTGGGTGGTTGGTTTGGCCCTTGTTCCCGTAACTCGAATCCTAGCCCGGTATATCGGATTTTAATTTTACACCATTGTGAACCTTACGCCTTTTTTACTCTCTGATTGAGGTTCTCGGCATTGAAAAATCTTCGTAAACTAAATCACACGTGTATATGTTGACATTTAAGAGATATACAGTCAAGAAAATCAAGAGCAATGGTGATATATATGCGGATTAAACACCAAAAAAAAAAACCCAAAAAATGGCTACAATTTAAGGAATGTGTTTAGTGACGGCATCAGATTCCTAATTGATGGAGAAAGGTCCGAGGGCAAGAAAAGCTGCTTCCAAGAGGTTGTCAAGTGTTTTCGCTCGACGATTCAATTCTTGGGTGGTTGGGTTGGCCATAGATCCTGTAACTCGAATCCTAGCCCTGTATATCTCATTTTAGTTTTACACCATTGTGAACCATAAGCCCTTTTTACTCACTGATCGAGGTTCTCGGCATTGAAAAATTTTCCTAAACTAAATCACATTCCTAATTGATGGAGAAAGGTTTGGTGGCAAGAAAAGCTGCTTCTAGGAGGGTGTCAAGTATTTTCGCTCGACGATTCCATTCTTGGGTGGTTTCGCCCTTGTTCCTGTAACTCGAATCCTGGCCCTGTATATCCCATTTTAATTTTACACCATTGTGAACCTTACTCCTTTTTTACTCTCTGGTCGAGGTTCTCGGCATTGAAAAATATTCGTAAACTAAATCACACGTGTATATGTTGACATTTAAGAGATATACAGTCAAGAAAATCAAGGGCTATGGTGATATATATGCGGAATAGAAACCAAAAAAAAATCACTCAACAAATGGCTACAATTTAAGGAATGTGTTTAGTGACGGAGTCAGATTCCTAATTGATGGAGAAAGGTCTGGTGGCAAGAAAAGCTGCTTCTAGGAGGGTGTCAAGTATTTTCGCTCGACGATTCCATTCTTGGGTGGTTGGTTCCTGTAACTCAAATCCTAGCCCAGTATATCCCATTTTAATTTTACACCATTGTAAACCTTACGACTTTTTTACTCTCTGATCGAGGTTCTAGGCATTGAAAAATCTTCGTAAACTAAATCACACGTGTATATGTTGACATTTAAGAGATATAAAGTTAAGAAAATCAAGTGCAATGGTGATATATATGCGGATTAAACACCAAAAAATAAAAACCCAAAAATGGCTACAATTTAAGGAATGTTTTTAGTGACGGCATCAGATTCCTAATTAACAGAGAAAGGTCTGGGGGCAAGAAAAGCTGCTTCCAGGAGGTTGTCAAGTGTTTTCGCTCGACGATTCCATTCTTGGGTGGTTGGATCGGCCATAGATCCTGTAACTCGAATCATAGCCTGGTATATCACATTTTAGTTTTACACCATTGTGAACCTTACACCCATTTTACTCTCTGATCGAGGTTCTCGGCATTGAAAAATCTTCGTAAACTAAATCAGATTCCTAATTGATAGAGAAACGTCTGGTGGCAAGAAAAGCTGCTTCTAGGAGGGTGTCAAGTATTTTCGCTCGATGATTCCATTCTTGGGTGGTTGGTTTGGCCCTTGTTCCTGTAACTCGAATCCTAGCCCGGTATATCCCATTTTAATTTTACACCATTGTGAACCTTACGCCTTTTTTACTCTCTGATCTAGGTTCTCGGCATTGAAAAATCTTCATAAACTAAATCACACGTGTATATGTTGACATTTAAGTGATATAGAGTCAAGAAAATCAAGGGCTATGGTGATATATATGCAGAATAGACACCAAAAAAAATCACTCAACAAATGGCTACAATTTAAGGAATGTGTTTAGTGACGGCATCAGATTCCTAATTGATGGAGAAAGGTCCGGTGGCAAGAAAAGCTGCTTCTAGGAGGGTGTCAAGTATTTTCGCTCGACGATTCCATTCTTGGGTGGTTGGTTTGTCCCTTGTTCCTGTAACTCGAATCCTAGCCCGGTATATCCCATTTTAATTTTACACAATTGTGAACCTTACGCCATTTCTACTCTCTGATCGAGGTTCTCGGCATTGAAAAATCTTCGTAAACTAAATCACACGTGTATATGTTGACATTTAAGAGATATACAGTCAAGAAAATAACAGGAAATGGTGATATATATGCGGATTAGATACCAAAAAAAACACACTCAACAAATGGCTACAATTTAAGGAATGTGTTTAGTGACGGCAACAGATTCCTAATTGATGGAGAAAGGTCTGGTGGCAAGAAAAGCTGCTTCTAGGAGGGTGTCAAGTATTTTCGCTCGACGATTCCATTCTTGGGTGGTTGGTTTGGCCCTTTTTCCTGTAACTAGAATCCTAGCCCGGCATATCCCATTTTAATTTTACACCATTGTGAACCTTACGCCTTTTTTACTCTCTGATCGAGGTTCTCGGCATTGAAAAATATTCGTAAATTAAATCAAACATGTATATGTTGACATTTAAGAGATATACAGTTAAGAAAATCAAGGGCAATGGTGATATATATGCGGATTAGACACAAAAAAAAACACACTCAACAAATGACTACAATTTAAGGAATGTGTTTAGTGACGGTATCAGATTTGTAATTAATGGAGAAAGGTCTGGTGGCAAGAAAAGCTGCTTCTAGGAGGGTGTCAAGTATTTTCGCTCGACGATTCCATTCTTGGGTAGTTGGTTTGGCCCTTGTTCCTGTAACTCGAATCCTAGCCCGGTATATCCCAGTTTAATTTTACACTATTGTGAACCTTACACCTTTTTTACTCTCTGATCGAGGTTCTCGGCATTGAAAAATCTTCATAAACTAAATCACACGTGTATACGTTGACATTTAAGAGATATACAGTCAAGAAAATCATGGGCAATGGTGATATATATGCGGATTAGACACCAAACAAAATCACTCAACAAATGGCTAGAATTTAAGGAATGTGTTTAGTGACGGCATCAGATTCCTAATTGATGGGGAAAGATCTGGTGGCAAGAAAAGCTGCTTCTAGGAGGTTGTCAAGTGTTTTCGCTTGACGATTCCATTCTTGGGTGGTTGGTTTGGCCCTTGTTCCTGTAACTCGAATCCTAGCCCGGTATATCCCATTTTAATTTTACACCATTGTGAACCTTATGCGTTTTTTACTCTCTGATCCAGGTTCTCAGCATTGAAAAATCTTCGTAAACTAAATCACACGTGTATATGTTGACATTTAAGAGATTTACAGTCAAGAAAATCAAGGGCTATGGTGATATATATGAGGAATAGACATAAAAAAAATCACTCAACAAATGGCTACAATTTAAGGAATGTGTTTAGTGACGGCACAGATTCCTAATTGATGGAGAAAGGTCTGGTGGCAAGAAAAGCCGTTTCTAGGAGGGTGTCAAGTATTTTCGCTCGACCATTCCATTCTTGGGAGGTTGGTTTGGCCCTGGTTCCTGTAACTCGAATCCTAGCCCGGTATATCGCATTTTAATTTTACACCATTGTGAACCTTATGCCTTTTTTACTCTCTGATCGAGGTTCTCGGCATTGAAAAATCTTCGTAAACTAAATCACACGTGTATATGTTGACATTTAAGAGATATACAGTAAAGAAAATCAAGGGCAATGGTGATATATATGCGGATTAGGCACCAAAAAAAAACACACTCAACAAATGGCTACAATTTAAAGAATGTGTTTAGTGACGGCATCAGATTCCTAATTTCTAATTGATGGAGAAAGGTCTGAGGGCAAGAAAAGCTGCTTCTAGGAGGGTGTCAAGTATTTTCGCTCGACGATTCCATTCTTAGGTGGTTGGTTTGGCCCTTGTCCCTGTAACTCGAATCCTAGCCCGGTATATCCCATTTTAATTTTACACCATTGTGAACCTTACGCCTTTTTTACTCCCTGATCGAGGTTCTCGGCATTGAAAAATCTTCGTAAACTAAATCAAACATGTATATGTGGACATTTAAGAGATATACAGTCAAGAAAATCAAGGGCAATGGTGATATATATGCGGATTAGACACCAAAAAAAACACACTCAACAAATGACTACAATTTAAGGAATGTGTTTAGTGACGGAATCAGATTCCTAATTGATGGAGAAAGGTCTGGTGGCAAGAAAAGCTGCTTCTAGGAGGGTGTCAAGTATTTCCGCTCGACGATTCCATTCTGGGGTAGTTGGTTTGGCCCTTGTTCCTGTAACACGAATCCTAGCCCGGTATATCCCATTTTAATTTTACACCATTGTGAACCTTACGCCTTTTTTACTCTCTGATCGAGGTTCTCGGCATTGAAAAATCTTCATAAACTAAATCACACGTGTATACGTTGACATTTAAGAGATATACAGTCAAGAAAATCATGGGCAATGGTGATATATATGCGGATTAGACACCAAACAAAATCACTCAACAAATGGCTAGAATTTAAGGAATGTGTTTAGTGACGGCATCAGATTCCTAATTGATGGGGAAAGATCTGGTGGCAAGAAAAGCTGCTTCTAGGAGGTTGTCAAGTGTTTTCGCTTGACGATTCCATTCTTGGGTGGTTGGTTTGGCCCTTGTTCCTGTAACTCGAATCCTAGCCCGGTATATCCCATTTTAATTTTACACCATTGTGAACCTTATGCCTTTTTTACTCTCTGATCCAGGTTCTCAGCATTGAAAAATCTTCGTAAACTAAATCACACGTGTATATGTTGACATTTAAGAGATTTACAGTCAAGAAAATCAAGGGCTATGGTGATATATATGAGGAATAGACATAAAAAAAATCACTCAACAAATGGCTACAATTTAAGGAATGTGTTTAGTGACGGCACAGATTCCTAATTGATGGAGAAAGGTCTGGTGGCAAGAAAAGCCGTTTCTAGGAGGGTGTCAAGTATTTTCGCTCGACCATTCCATTCTTGGGAGGTTGGTTTGGCCCTGGTTCCTGTAACTCGAATCCTAGCCCGGTATATCGCATTTTAATTTTACACCATTGTGAACCTTATGCCTTTTTTACTCTCTGATCGAGGTTCTCGGCATTGAAAAATCTTCGTAAACTAAATCACACGTGTATATGTTGACATTTAAGAGATATACAGTAAAGAAAATCAAGGGCAATGGTGATATATATGCGGATTAGGCACCAAAAAAAAACACACTCAACAAATGGCTACAATTTAAAGAATGTGTTTAGTGACGGCATCAGATTCCTAATTTCTAATTGATGGAGAAAGGTCTGAGGGCAAGAAAAGCTGCTTCTAGGAGGGTGTCAAGTATTTTCGCTCGACGATTCCATTCTTAGGTGGTTGGTTTGGCCCTTGTCCCTGTAACTCGAATCCTAGCCCGGTATATCCCATTTTAATTTTACACCATTGTGAACCTTACGCCTTTTTTACTCCCTGATCGAGGTTCTCGGCATTGAAAAATCTTCGTAAACTAAATCAAACATGTATATGTGGACATTTAAGAGATATACAGTCAAGAAAATCAAGGGCAATGGTGATATATATGCGGATTAGACACCAAAAAAAACACACTCAACAAATGACTACAATTTAAGGAATGTGTTTAGTGACGGAATCAGATTCCTAATTGATGGAGAAAGGTCTGGTGGCAAGAAAAGCTGCTTCTAGGAGGGTGTCAAGTATTTCCGCTCGACGATTCCATTCTGGGGTAGTTGGTTTGGCCCTTGTTCCTGTAACACGAATCCTAGCCCGGTATATCCCATTTTAATTTTACACCATTGTGAACCTTACGCCTTTTTTACTCTCTGATCGAGGTTCTCGGCATTGAAAAATCTTCATAAACTAAATCACACGTGTATACGTTGACATTTAAGAGATATACAGTCAAGAAAATCATGGGCAATGGTGATATATATGCGGATTAGACACCAAACAAAATCACTCAACAAATGGCTAGAATTTAAGGAATGTGTTTAGTGACGGCATCAGATTCCTAATTGATGGGGAAAGATCTGGTGGCAAGAAAAGCTGCTTCTAGGAGGTTGTCAAGTGTTTTCGCTTGACGATTCCATTCTTGGGTGGTTGGTTTGGCCCTTGTTCCTGTAACTCGAATCCTAGCCCGGTATATCCCATTTTAATTTTACACCATTGTGAACCTTATGCCTTTTTTACTCTCTGATCCAGGTTCTCAGCATTGAAAAATCTTCGTAAACTAAATCACACGTGTATATGTTGACATTTAAGAGATATACAGTCAAGAAAATCAAGGGCTATGGTGATATATATGAGGAATTGACATAAAAAAAATCACTCAACAAATGGCTACAATTTAAGGAATGTGTTTAGTGACGGCACAGATTCCTAATTGATGGAGAAAGGTCTGGTGGCAAGAAAAGCCGTTTCTAGGAGGGTGTCAAGTATTTTCGCTCGACCATTCCATTCTTGGGAGGTTGGTTTTGTCACACCCCCAAATTCCACCTGCGGAGCACCGTCCGCTTGAGGGCGTGACCGACCAGGATCCAGCCACCAATTATACTGAGCGTTGGATAATGGTAAGGATGATTGCCAACCATAATGGTTAGTAAACACCATAGTTTAAAGTTCAAATGTTGAGGTTCAAATAACAGTTAAGTAAGTAGCGGAAGCATAGGTAAAATAGTTTAAACAAAGTTCAGAGTTCAAATTATTTAGAACCCAACATGCGGGTTTAGGCGACCACTACACTTCCCAAGCAGCAGCTCCTCAGTCACTGGTTACCTGCAAAGCATGCAGTAAGAGGTCAACAATAATGCTGAGTGAGTTCACTAGTTGTCCAGTTTTAATTACCAAAAACTTGTTTCACCAGTTAATTTATCCGTTTATACATGCCATGGGGAGCTACCCCAAAAGTTAGCAACTAAACTGTTTTTCCAATACCGAACACTAGGTGACCGTTGCGTATCCGCAAGAAAGTGCCCCGATGTCAATGTTCTATCATCATTGACGGATGCCTGAGTACATTAGTTCACGACCGATCCCATACCTTGGCACGGTGTGAGGTTGGTAAGACCTAAATAGCGCTATCAACTAATAACCCGTTCGCCTGGCCCCGGCGACTAATCGGTATTAAGTAGTAGGGACTTTAAGTGATAGAGTTTCGTTTAGTGCCGTTTGTTGCAATCCGTATAAACAGTAATTAACTAAAAGGTTTCCCAATGACAAGGGAAGGAAAAGTAAGTTTGTTCCCAGTAACTAGGGAAGGAATGTAGATGGTATCCCCTTTACAAGGGGATAGGGTTGTTTTAGTCTCGTGTCCCAAACCACCGGGACGCATGCTTTTAAGTTGTGAACTCACCTTGGGTTGCTCGGTAGATTATTTTACCCGGTCAAGTATATTGGTCACCACGTCCTAACATGGTTATCAGATATGGGTCAAGTCGGGTACAAGTAAACACATAGCGAACACGTATGGCAATACATATAGCAAACACGTATAACATGCGAATACACAACAGTTGGGTTTATTGGGTCAGCCCTAACATATAATCAGCAGTAACAAACATGCAGTCCAGTCAACAGAAAGCCCAACAGTCAAAGCCCAATAACAACAAGGTAGCCCAGTCGAGACAAGGGTGGTTGCGACTCGCAACCGAGGTTACGACTCGCAGCCGAGGTCTCGGTTCATCACGTTTTGGTTACGGCTCGCAACCAGAGGTTCCGACTCGCAACTAGCAGTTCCGACTTAGCAGCAGTGGTTACGACTCGCAACCGGATTCGATACGCGTTGATTGCGACTCGCAACTGGGAGATCTCGACAAGACTTGATGTGGTCTCGAGTCGCAACCAAAGGTTACGACTCGCAACCGTGATTACGTGCACAACAAACTCTTCTAGAACCTGCAATGTACTGACCAATAGGGTTGCATTTTCATGTAAATTGTGTACTATATCCACTAACATGTCTGTTTGTCTATAATGTGTCTAATTTGGATCAAACAAAGCATATTCAAAATATTTTCATGACCTTCAAACTGTTCTTCATATATTCATGCACATTTAACACATAATCATCATATTATCATTCAAACTTGTTCCTCCTTTTAGGGTTTTCATCATTCATCCTACGTGAATACTCAAATCCTAATACCTTTCACCCAAAACAGGGACATGTACGACAACTTGCATATCATCATTAAGGCAACAATTGTCTCACACTATCTAACATGCATTATCTAGTCATGAACACACTAAGCTATCCATATCAATGTTTCTCGGTTTACATCTTTTAATCAAAGAGAAGCATAGTTGAATTCATAGACAAGTTGCACATCATCATTCACTCAAACAAGTAAACACTCATCATGCATTTTGTCATCAAGCAAGCACCTTTATCTAATGTTTTCATCTATTTTCAAAGAAACAACTAACCGGTTGAAGTTGTGGGTTTGAAGAAGCAAAGATTCTTTCCGGTTGGTGATTCCGAGCTAGAGCCGAGGTGTTCTTGTTGTTGGTTGATCCGAGAGGGAAAAGGAGAGGGGAGGGAGGTGATTCTTTGTGAGGGTTTTAGGGTTTTGGTGAGAGAGATGAGAGGAGAGTATGAGAGAAAATGTTGCAAAAATGGTAGAATGGTGAGGGTTGGCCGGTATATATATCGAGTGGGTTGAGGATGGGCTTTGGCCCTAACCGGCCCAATTTACTGTTCACTCGAGACCATCCCGGGTCTCGAGTCGGGTTTCGGCTCCTATATATATAACACACATATATATATATATATTTATACGTACATATATGCACACAACACGTAATAACAAGCAATTCATAATTTTTCACTTAATAGTTTACGTACACACATGTTACATCGAAAGGTTGTCCGGGAAAATCCGAAGTGTCACATTATCCCCAAGTTTTAAGAACTTTCGTCCCGAAAGTTAAGGCAGTTACTGACAAGCTAGTAAAAGTGAGGGCGTTTCAACGGGGTGTCACATCATCCTCCCGTTAGTTTGGAATTTCGTCCCGAAATTCAGTTGTAGCTTCAGTGCTGGGGGTTTCATTTGGGAACAGCTGGGGATACTTGCGCTTCATCTGGTCTTCCCGCTCCCAGGTAAACTCTGGGCCACGGCGTGAGTTCCAACGAACTCGTACGAGGGGTATCTGGCTACGTTTGAGGGTTTTGATCTCACGATCCGTGATCTCAACCGGTTCCTCTGTAAAGTGTAGCTGTTCATCAATAGTAAGTTCCTTGTAAGGAATGACGAGTGTTTCATCTGACAGGCACTTCTTCAGATTAGACACGTGGAAGACGTTGTGCACAGCACTCAGTTCTTCAGGCAGATTTAATCTGTAAGCGGCCGTACCGATCTTTTCGATAACTTCAAAGGGTCCGACATATCTTGGATTAAGTTTGCCCCGTTTTCCAAAACGAACCACACCCTTCCAGGGTGAGACCTTAAGTAGAGCCCGTTCACCAACCTGGAACTCTTGCGGTTTCCTATCTTTATCGGCGTAGTACTTTTGACGATCACGAGTTGCCGCCATGCGTTGCCTAATCTGGGCAATCTTTTCTGTGGTGTCAACTACATGTTCCGGGCCTGTGATTTGGCTGTCACCAACCTCAGCCCAGCAGAGAGGCGATCGACATTTACGGCCGTACAATGCCTCAAAGGGTGCTGCCTGAATGCTGGTGTGGTAGCTGTTGTTGTAGGAGAATTCCACCAACGGTAGGTGCTTCTCCCAATTCTTGCCAAAATCGATCACACAAGCCCTAAGCATGTCTTCGAGGGTTTGGATGGTGCGTTCAGACTGCCCATCCGTTTGCGGGTGATAAGCGGTGCTCATGTCTAAACGTGAGCCAAAAGATTTGTGCATGGCTTGCCACAACTCAGAAGTAAAACGCGCATCTCGATCAGAAATAATAGAGGTAGGCACACCGTGCTTCGAGACCACTTCTTTTAAGTATACCTCTGCTAGGGTAGAAAACTTGTCTGTTTCTTTTATGGCCAAGAAGTGTGCAGACTTAGTTAAGCGATCCACTATTACCCAAATGGTGTCATTTCCGCGCTGAGACCTAGGCAGGCTAGTAACAAAATCCATGGAAATCTGCTCCCATTTCCATTGCGGGATCTCTGGCTGTTGGAGTAGGCCTGATGGTTTCTGATACTCAGCCTTGACTCTTGCGCAGGTTAAACATTTTCTGACATACGTTGCTATGTGAGCTTTCATGCCAGGCCACCAATAGGTAGCCCTCAAGTCGTGGTACATCTTATCTGAACCCGGATGTACTGAGTAACGGGACTTGTGAGCTTCATCCATCACAAGGTCACGTAAATTTCCATAAAGCGGAACCCATATGCGTCCGGCTACGTAGTAAGCACCGTCTTCTTTTTGTTCCAATCGTTGTCTCGATCCTCGTAGGGACTCAGCCCTGATGTTCTCGGCTTTCAATGCTTCAACCTGAGCATTCCGAATCTGATTAGGGAGGTTTGAGTGGATAGTGAGCTGTAAGGCACGAACACGCTTGGGTTTGGTCTCCTTCCTGCTGAGGGCATCGGCTACCACGTTAGCCTTGCCTGGGTGATATTTGATTGCACACTCGTAGTCATTTAGGAGTTCGACCCATCGGCGTTGCCGCATATTCAACTCCTTTTGTCCCATTATGTGCTGGAGACTCTTGTGATCAGTGTAAATCGTGCACTTGGTGCCGTACAAGTAGTGTCTCCAAAGCTTGAGCGCGAAGACCACAGCTCCAAATTCTAAGTCATGCGTCGTATAATTCCGTTCATGGACCTTGAGTTGTCGCGAGGCGTAAGCGATAACTTTCTCGCGTTGCATCAATACGCAGCCAAGTCCTTGAATAGAAGCGTCGCAGTAAACGACGAAGTCGTCGGTACCTTCGGGTAAGGAGAGGATAGGAGCACTACAAAGGTTCTTCTTCAGTTCCTGGAAGGCAGATTCCTGAGCATTACTCCACTTGTAAGCAACACCCTTCTGAGTGAGTGTCGTAAGTGGTTGAGCGATCTTAGAGAATCCCTTGATAAATCTTCGATAGTATCCTGCCAATCCCAAGAATTGGCGAACTTCGGTCGGAGTTTTAGGCACGGGCCAATTCTTAATGGACTCAATCTTAGCGGGGTCAACATGAATCCCTTCCTGATTGACGATGTGTCCAAGGAAATGGACTTCTCTAAGCCAGAAATCACATTTCGAGAATTTGGCGTACAGTTGCTCATTGCGAAGGAGTTCGAGAATAAGACGTAGGTGTTGTTCATGCTCCTCTTGGCTCTTCGAGTAGATTAGGATGTCGTCGATGAACACGATTACGAACTTATCGAGGTAGGGTTTGCATACTCGGTTCATGAGATCCATGAAGATTGCAGGTGCGTTGGTCATACCGAAAGGCATAACAAGGAATTCGTAGTGACCATAGCGGGTTCTGAAAGCAGTCTTAGAGATGTCCTCATCGCGGACTCTCAGCTGGTGATAACCTGATCGCAGATCGATCTTGGAATAATAGCTCGACCCTTGCAGCTGGTCGAACAGGTCGTCGATACGGGGAAGTGGATAACGGTTCTTGATGGTAACCTTGTTAAGTTCGCGGTAGTCGATGCACATTCGGAATGAACCATCTTTCTTTTTGACGAAGAGCACTGGGGCTCCCCAGGGTGATGAACTA
The DNA here is from genome assembly GCA_030545235.1 of Helianthus tuberosus. Lineage (NCBI taxonomy): Eukaryota > Viridiplantae > Streptophyta > Magnoliopsida > Asterales > Asteraceae > Helianthus > Helianthus tuberosus. Next base: position 215,701,347 of record CM060406.1, read on the forward strand.
GGACGGATAAAACCTTTGTCCAAAAGTTCTTGTAGCTGGGTAGAGAGTTCCTTGAGCTCCGCGGGGGCTAATCGATAAGGTGCACGAGCTATAGGCGCTGCTCCGGGAGCTAGCTCGATTTGAAATTCGACCTGACGGTGAGGAGGGAGTCCAGGTAGTTCCTCCGGGAATACCTCGGGATAGTCACGTACAACTGGAAAATCTTCAATCCTATTTTCCCTTTTCTGTGTGTCGGTAATGAGTGCTAAGATAGCGGTGTGCCCCTTTCGTAGGTACTTCTGGGCCTTTAAGAATGAAATGATGCCTGTGACTTCTCCGCTCTTGTCGCCTTGAACTATAAGAGGTTTGCCAGGGGGACGGGGAATACGAATAGCTTTCTCCTGGCAGAGGATTTCAGCTCGATGTTTGGATAGCCAATCCATACCAATGATGACGTCGAAGCTTCCAAGAATGATGGGGAAAAGATCAATACGGAAGGTCTGACCAGACAACTCTAATTTGCAGTTACGAATTATGTGTGAGGCCTCGAGGTTTCTACCATTAGCTATTTCAACGGTGTGCTTAGAGTTCAGCGGCGTAAGAGTGAGCTTAAGTTTCTTACTAATACGTAGGGATACATAACTAGCATCTGCTCCGGAATCAAATAGCATGGAAACATAACGATCATTAAGTAGGAACTTACCCGCCACAACGTTGGGGTCATTCCTTGCTTCCCCAGCTCCAATCACAAAAGCTTTTCCTCTAGCACCATTTCCAGCATTGTTGTTATTGTTCCCAGCACCCTGATTGTTGTTGTTTTGATTCAGTTCAGGGCAATCCTTTCGCATGTGCCCCATTGCTCCACACTTGAAGCATCCACGGTTGTTTCCTTGTTGCTGCTGTTGCTGATTTTGCCTAGCTGGGAACTGGCTTCGGCAGTCTTTGGCTTCGTGCCCCATCTTGTTGCATCGCTGACATTGACCTTTTCCACATGGCCCACTGTGATGTCGGTTACATTTGTTACACTTAGGGTGGTTTCCTCGATAGCCACCCTGTTGCTGAGGGCCCTTGTTGCTTTCAGTCTTCCTTTGTTGAACTGGGGCCTGAGTGGGGTTAGCATCCTTTCCCTGACTTCCATCCCACTTTCGCTTGTTATCGCCAGAAGTTCCAGCAGTAGCACCGATCCTCGGGGGCAGCTTGCCCTCTTCCACAGCCTGATTGGTGAGTTTGTGAGCAAGACGAACCACAGGCTGTATAGTATTGAGGTTGGCTGAGGTCACATGACTTCTGATTTCTGGGACCAAGCCTTTGATGTACAATTCAATCCTTCGGTACATAGGTCGGGACATGTTTGGGCAAAGTGCAGCATAGTCGTTGGACTGCTTGGTGTAGGTCTCAATCTCTGACCCAACCATCTTGAGTGCATAGTACTCGTTCTCGAGTTTGTGGATGTCATCCCTGTGACAGTACTCCTCTTTGATCATGTCCTTGAAATCTTCCCATGCCGTAGCATTAGCAGTTTCCAGACCAAGCATCTGAATCTGTGCTTTCCACCATGAAAGCGCGTTTCCTTCAAGCGTACCAGTTGCGTACTTAACCCAGTTAGCAGGGGGACACTCGCAGACAGCAAAGACAGCTTCGGCCTTTTCAATCCAGTGCAGAAGGCCTATGGCACCCTCAGTGCCGTTGAAAGGGAGAGGCTTGCCATCCATGAAGGTTTTGAAAGTACAAACACGTGGTTGCGCAGGCGCAGGCTGACCTGTTGTGAGAAATGGAGCGAATAGGTTTTAGAGGTGAAAAGACGATGTGGGGGTAGGATCTAAACATCCTATAGCAACGAGTTTACCTCCTGGGTGAGCTGCGAAAGCTGCAGCCACCGTGTTGAGCAAGTTAGCGAATTGAGCCTGAGTCATGTTAACACTTCCTCTTCCGCGTCCACTCATTGTCTTCATAACCAGAAAACACAGTATGAGTGTGATGTCGTAACGTAGCGAGAATAAGATAGAAGAGGGAGGTGTATCTATCTAATCAGGCACACTAGTATGTATAGTAGAGTAGTCAATATAAGATAAACAAGCAAGTAAGCACAAGTCCGAGCTATGAGGTCTAGTATGTCGAGTCCTGCCCTTGGAGTGTAGTGTCGTCACGAGTCACGGGTTATAGTCTGGTTTTTCTCAAAAAGACTCTTCTTTTTAAAACCAAGTTCACTATAACCAATGGCTCTGATACCAATCTGTCACACCCCCAAATTCCACCTGCGGAGCACCGTCCGCTTGAGGGCGTGACCGACCAGGATCCAGCCACCAATTATACTGAGCGTTGGATAATGGTAAGGATGATTGCCAACCATAATGGTTAGTAAACACCATAGTTTAAAGTTCAAATGTTGAGGTTCAAATAACAGTTAAGTAAGTAGCGGAAGCATAGGTAAAATAGTTTAAACAAAGTTCAGAGTTCAAATTATTTAGAACCCAACATGCGGGTTTAGGCGACCACTACACTTCCCAAGCAGCAGCTCCTCAGTCACTGGTTACCTGCAAAGCATGCAGTAAGAGGTCAACAATAATGCTGAGTGAGTTCACTAGTTGTCCAGTTTTAATTACCAAAAACTTGTTTCACCAGTTAATTTATCCGTTTATACATGCCATGGGGAGCTACCCCAAAAGTTAGCAACTAAACTGTTTTTCCAATACCGAACACTAGGTGACCGTTGCGTATCCGCAAGAAAGTGCCCCGATGTCAATGTTCTATCATCATTGACGGATGCCTGAGTACATTAGTTCACGACCGATCCCATACCTTGGCACGGTGTGAGGTTGGTAAGACCTAAATAGCGCTATCAACTAATAACCCGTTCGCCTGGCCCCGGCGACTAATCGGTATTAAGTAGTAGGGACTTTAAGTGATAGAGTTTCGTTTAGTGCCGTTTGTTGCAATCCGTATAAACAGTAATTAACTAAAAGGTTTCCCAATGACAAGGGAAGGAAAAGTAAGTTTGTTCCCAGTAACTAGGGAAGGAATGTAGATGGTATCCCCTTTACAAGGGGATAGGGTTGTTTTAGTCTCGTGTCCCAAACCACCGGGACGCATGCTTTTAAGTTGTGAACTCACCTTGGGTTGCTCGGTAGATTATTTTACCCGGTCAAGTATATTGGTCACCACGTCCTAACATGGTTATCAGATATGGGTCAAGTCGGGTACAAGTAAACACATAGCGAACACGTATGGCAATACATATAGCAAACACGTATAACATGCGAATACACAACAGTTGGGTTTATTGGGTCAGCCCTAACATATAATCAGCAGTAACAAACATGCAGTCCAGTCAACAGAAAGCCCAACAGTCAAAGCCCAATAACAACAAGGTAGCCCAGTCGAGACAAGGGTGGTTGCGACTCGCAACCGAGGTTACGACTCGCAGCCGAGGTCTCGGTTCATCACGTTTTGGTTACGGCTCGCAACCAGAGGTTCCGACTCGCAACTAGCAGTTCCGACTTAGCAGCAGTGGTTACGACTCGCAACCGGATTCGATACGCGTTGATTGCGACTCGCAACTGGGAGATCTCGACAAGACTTGATGTGGTCTCGAGTCGCAACCAAAGGTTACGACTCGCAACCGTGATTACGTGCACAACAAACTCTTCTAGAACCTGCAATGTACTGACCAATAGGGTTGCATTTTCATGTAAATTGTGTACTATATCCACTAACATGTCTGTTTGTCTATAATGTGTCTAATTTGGATCAAACAAAGCATATTCAAAATATTTTCATGACCTTCAAACTGTTCTTCATATATTCATGCACATTTAACACATAATCATCATATTATCATTCAAACTTGTTCCTCCTTTTAGGGTTTTCATCATTCATCCTACGTGAATACTCAAATCCTAATACCTTTCACCCAAAACAGGGACATGTACGACAACTTGCATATCATCATTAAGGCAACAATTGTCTCACACTATCTAACATGCATTATCTAGTCATGAACACACTAAGCTATCCATATCAATGTTTCTCGGTTTACATCTTTTAATCAAAGAGAAGCATAGTTGAATTCATAGACAAGTTGCACATCATCATTCACTCAAACAAGTAAACACTCATCATGCATTTTGTCATCAAGCAAGCACCTTTATCTAATGTTTTCATCTATTTGCAAAGAAACAACTAACCGGTTGAAGTTGTGGGTTTGAAGAAGCAAAGATTCTTTCCGGTTGGTGATTCCGAGCTAGAGCCGAGGTGTTCTTGTTGTTGGTTGATCCGAGAGGGAAAAGGAGAGGGGAGGGAGGTGATTCTTTGTGAGGGTTTTAGGGTTTTGGTGAGAGAGATGAGAGGAGAGTATGAGAGAAAATGTTGCAAAAATGGTAGAATGGTGAGGGTTGGCCGGTATATATATCGAGTGGGTTGAGGATGGGCTTTGGCCCTAACCGGCCCAATTTACTGTTCACTCGAGACCATCCCGGGTCTCGAGTCGGGTTTCGGCTCCTATATATATAACACACATATATATATATATATTTATACGTACATATATGCACACAACACGTAATAACAAGCAATTCATAATTTTTCACTTAATAGTTTACGTACACACATGTTACATCGAAAGGTTGTCCGGGAAAATCCGAAGTGTCACAGGTTTGGCCCTGGTTCCTGTAACTCGAATCCTAGCCCGGTATATCGCATTTTAATTTTACACCATTGTGAACCTTATGCCTTTTTTACTCTCTGATCGAGGTTCTCGGCATTGAAAAATCTTCGTAAACTAAATCACACGTGTATATGTTGACATTTAAGAGATATACAGTAAAGAAAATCAAGGGCAATGGTGATATATATGCGGATTAGGCACCAAAAAAAAACACACTCAACAAATGGCTACAATTTAAAGAATGTGTTTAGTGACGGCATCAGATTCCTAATTTCTAATTTATGGAGAAAGGTCTGAGGGCAAGAAAAGCTGCTTCTAGGAGGGTGTCAAGTATTTTCGCTCGACGATTCCATTCTTAGGTGGTTGGTTTGGCCCTTGTTCCTGTAACTCGAATCCTAGCCCGGTATATCCCATTTTAATTTTACACCATTGTGAACCTTACGCCTTTTTTACTCCCTGATCGAGGTTCTCGGCATTGAAAAATCTTCGTAAACTAAATCAAACATGTATATGTGGACATTTAAGAGTTATACAGTCAAGAAAATCAAGGGCAATGGTGATATATATGCGGATTAGACACCAAAAAAAACACACTCAACAAATGACTACAATTTAAGGAATGTGTTTAGTGACGGAATCAGATTCCTAATTGATGGAGAAAGGTTTGGTGGCAAGAAAAGCTGCTTCTAGGAGGGTGTCAAGTATTTTCGCTCGACGATTCCATTCTGGGGTAGTTGGTTTGGCCCTTGTTCCTGTAACACGAATCCTAGCCCGGTATATCCCATTTTAATTTTACACCATTGTGAACCTTACGCCTTTTTTACTCTCTGATCGAGGTTCTCGGCATTGAAAAATCTTCATAAACTAAATCACACATGTATATGTTGACATATAAGAGATATACAGTCAAGAAAATTAAGGGCAATGGTGATATATATGCGGATTAGACACCAAAAAAAACACACTCAACAAATGGCTACAATTTAAAGAATGTGTTTAGTGACGGCATCAGATTCCTAATTCCTAATTGATGGAGAAAGGTCTGAGGGCAAGAAAAGCTGCTTCTAGGAGGGTGTCAAGTATTTTCGCTCGACGATTCTTTTCTTGGGTGGTTGGTTTGGCCCTTGTTCCTGTAACTCGAATCCTAGCCCGGTATATCCCATTTTAATTTTACACTATTGTGAACCTTACGCCTTTTTTACTCTCTGATCGAGGTTCTTGACATTGAAAAATCTTCATAAACTAAATCAAACATGTATATGTGGACATTTAAGAGATATACAGTCAAGAAAATCAATGGCAATGGTGGTATATATGCGGATTAGACACCAAAAAAAACACACTCAACAAATGACTACAATTTAAGAAATGTGTTTTGTGACGGCATCAGATTCCTAATTGATGGAGAAAGGTCTGGTGGCAAGAAAAGCTGCTTCTAGGAAGGTGTCAAGTATTTTCGCTCGACGATTCCATTCTGGGGTAGTTGGTTTGGCCCTTGTTCCTGTAACTCGAATCCTAGCCCGGTATATCCCATTTTAATTTTACACCATTGTGAACCTTACGCCTTTTTTACTCTCTGATCGAGGTTCTCGGCATTGAAAATTCTTCATAAACTAAATCACACATGTATATGTTGACATATAAGAGATATACAGTCAAGAAGATTAAGGGCAATGGTGATATATATGCTGATTAGACACCAAAAAAAACACACTCAACAAATGACTACAATTTAAGGATTGTGTTTAGTGACGGCATCAGATTCCTAATTGATGGAGAAAGGTCTGGTGGCAAGAAAAGCTGTTTCTAGGAGGGTGTCAAGTATTTTCGCTCGACGATTCCATTCTTGGGTGGTTGGTTTTGCCCTTGTTCCAGTAACTCGAATCCTAGCCCGGTATATCCCATTTTAATTTTACACCATTGTGAACCTTACTCCTTTTTTACTCTCTGATTGAGGTTCTCGGCATTGAAAAATCTTCATAAACTAAATCACACGTGTATATGTTGACATATAAGAGATATACAGTCAAGAAAATCAAGGGCAATGGTGATATATATGTGGATTAGAGACCAAAAAAAATCACTCAACAAATGGCTACAATTTAAGGAATGTTTTTAGTGACGGCATCAGATTCCTAATTGATGGAGAAAGGTCTGGTGGCAAGAAAAGCTGCTTCTAGGAGAGTGTCAAGTGTTTTCGCTCGACGATTCCATTCTTGGGAGGTTGGTTTGGCGGTTGTTCCTGTAACTCGAATCCTAGCCCAGTGTATCCCATTTTAATTTTACACCATTGTGAACCTTACGCCATTTTTACTCTCTGATCGAGGTTCTCGGCATTGAAAAATCTCCGTAAACAAAATCACACGTATATATGTTGACACTTAAGAGATATACAGTCAAGAAAATCAAGGGAAATGGTGATATATATGCGGATTAGACACCAAAAAAAATCACTCAACAAATGGCTACAATTTAAGGAATGTGTTTAGTGACGGTATCAGATTCCTAATTGATGGAGAAAGGTCTAGTGGCAAGAAAAGCTGCTTCTAGGAGGTTGTCAAGTATTTTTGCTCGACAATTCCATTCTTGGGTGGTTCGTTTGGCCCTTGTTCCTGTAACTCGAATCCTAGCCCGGTGTATCCCATTTTAATTTTACACCATTGTGAACCTTACACCTTTTTTACACTCTGATTGAGGTTCTCGGCATTGAAAATCTTCGTAGACTAAATCACACGTGTATATATTGACATTTAAGAGATATACAGTCAAGAAAATCAAGGGCAATTGTGATATATATGCGGATTAGACACCCAAAAAAAATCACTCAACAAACGGCTACAATTTAAGGAATGTGTTTAGTGACGGCATCAGATTCCTAATTGATGGAGAAAGGTCTAGTGGCAAGAAAGGCTGCTTCTAGGAGGGTGTCAAGTGTTTTCGCTCGACGATTCCATTCTTGGGTGGTTGGTTTGCCCTTGTTCCTGTAACTCGAATCCTAGCCCGGTATATCCCATTTTAATTGTACACCATTGTGAACCTTACGCCTTTTTTACTCTCTGATCGAGATTCTCGGCATCGAAAAATCTTCGTAAACTAAATCACACGTGTATATGTTGACATTTAAGAGATATACAGTCAAGAAAATCAAGGGCAATGGTGATATATATGCGGATTAGACACCAAAAAAAAGACACTCAACAAATGGCTACAATTTATGGAATGTGTTTAGTGACGGCATCAGATTCCTAATTGATGGAGAAATGTGTGGTGGCAAGAAAAGCTGCTTCTAGGAGGTTGTCAAGTATTTCCGCTCGACGATTCCATTCTTGGGTAATTGGTTTGGCCCTTGTTCCTGTAACTCGAATCCTAGCCCGGTATATCCCATTTTAATTTTACACCATTGTGAACCTTACGCCTTTTTTACTCTCTGATCGAGATTCTCGGCATTGAAAAATCTTTGAAAACTAAATCACACGTGTATATTTTGACATTTAAGAGATATACAGTCAAGAAAATCAAGGGCAATGGTGATATATATGCGGATTAGACACAAAAAAAACACACTCAACAAATGGCTACAATTTAAGAAATGTGTTTAGTGACGGCATCAGATTCCTAATTGATGGAGAAAGGTCTGGTGGCAAGAAAAGCTGCTTCTAGTAGGTTGTCAAGTGTTTTCCCTCGACGATTCCATTCTTGGGTGGTTGGTTTGGCCCTTGTTCCAGTAACTCGAATCCTAGCCCGTTATATCCCATTTTAATTGTACACCATTGTGTACCTTACGCCTTTTTTACTCTTTGATCGAGGTTCTCGGCATTGAAAAATCTTCGTAAACTAAATCACACGTGTATATGTGGACATTTAAGAGATATACAGTCAAGAAAATCAAGGGAAATGGTGATATATACGCGGATTAGACACAAAAATAAAACACACTCAACAAATGGCTACAATTTAAGGAATGTGTTTAGTGACGGCATCAGATTCCTAATTGATGGATAAAGGTCTGGTGGTAAGAAAAGCTGTTTCTAGGAGGGTGTCAAGTATTTTCGCTCGACGATTCCATTCTTGGGTGGTTGGTTTGGCCCTTGTTCCTGTAACTCGAATCCTAGCTCGGTATATCCAAGTTTAATTTTACAACTTTGTGAACCTTACGCCTTTTTTTACTCTCTGGTCGAGGTTCTCGGCATTGAAAAATCTTCGTAAACTAAATAACACGTGAATATGCTGACATTTAAGAGATATACAGTCAAGGAAAACAAGGGCAATGGTGATAAATATGCGGATTAGACACCAAAAAAAAAACACACTCAACAAATGGCTACAATTTAAGGAATGTGTTTAGTGACGGCATCAGATTCCTAATTGATAGAGAATGGTCTGGTTGCAAGAAAAGCTGCTTCTAGGAGGTTGTCAAGGGTTTTCACTTGACGATTCCATTCTTGGGTGGTTGGCTTGGCCCTTGTTCCTGTAACTCGAATCCTAGCCTGGTATATCCGATTTTAATTTTACACCATTGTGAACCTTACGGCTTTTTTACTCTCTGATCGAGGTTCTCGGCATTGAAAAATCTTCGTAAACTAAATCACACGTGTATAAGTTGACATTTAAGAGATATACAGTCAAGAAAATGAAGGGCAATGGTGATATATATGAGGATAAGACACCAAAAAAAAATAACTCAACAAATGGCTACAATTTAAGGAAAATGTGTTTAGTGACGGCATCAGATTCCTAATTGATGGAGAAAGGTCTGGTGGTAAGAAAAGTTGCTTCTAGGAGGGTGTCAAGTATTTTCGCTCGACGATTCCATTCTTGGGTGGTTGGTTTGGCCCTTGTTCCTGTAACTCGAATCCTAGCCCGGTATATCCCATTTTAATTTTACACCATTGTGAACCTTACGCCTTTTTTTACACTCTGATCAAGGTTCTCGGCATTGAAAAATCTTCGTAAACTAAATCACACATGTAAATGTTGACATTTAAGAGATATACAGTCAAGAAAATCAAGGGCAATGGTGATATATATGCGGATTAGACACAAAAAAAATCACTCAACAAATGGCTACAATTTAAGGAATGTGTTTAGTGACGGCATCAGATTCCTAATTGATGGAGAAAGGTCTGGTGGCAAGAAAAGCTGCCTCTAGTAGGTTGTCAAGAGTTTTCGCTCGATGATTCCATTCTTGGGTGGTTGGTTTGGCCATTGTTCCAGTAACTCGAATCCTTGCCCGTTATATCCCATTTTAATTGTACACCATTATGAACCTTACGCCTTTTTTACTCTTTGATCGAGGTTCTCGGCATTGAAAAATCTTCGTAAACTAAATCACACGTGTGTATGTTGACATTTAAGAGATATACAGTCAAGAAAATCAACGGCAATGGTGATATATATGCGGATTAGACACAAAAAAAACACACTCAACAAATGGCTACAATTTAAGGAATGTGTTTAGTGACGGCATCAGATTCCTAATTGATGGAGAATGGTCTGGTGGTAAGAACAGCTGCTTCTAGGAGGGTGTCAAGTATTTTCGCTCGACGATTCCATTCTTGGGTAATTGGTTTGGCCCTTGTTCCTGTAACTCGAATCCTAGCCCGGTATATCCCATTTTAATTTTACACCATTGTGAACCTTACGCCTTTTTTTACTCTCTGATCAAGATTCTCGGCATTGAAAAATCTTCGTAAACTAAATCACACGTGTATATGTTGACATTTAAGAGATATACAGTCAAGAAAATCAAGGGCAATGGTGATATATATGCGGATTAGACACAAAAAAAACACACTCAACAAATGGCTACAATTTAAGAAATGTGTTTAGTGACGGCATCAGATTCCTAATTGATGGAGAAAGGTCTGGTGGCAAGAAAAGCTGCTTCTCGTAGGTTGTCAAGTGTTTTCCCTCGACGATTCCATTCTTGGGTGGTTGGTTTGGCCCTTGTTCCAGTAACTCGAATCCTAGCCCGTTATATCCCATTTTAATTGTACACCATTGTGAACCTTACGCCCTTTTTACTCTTTGATCGAGGTTCTCGGCATTGAAAAATCTTCGTAAACTAAATCACACGTGTATATGTTGACATTTAAGAGAGATACAGTCAAGAAAATCAAGGGAAATGGTGATATATGCGCGGATTAGACACAAAAAAAAAACACACTCAACAAATGGCTACAATTTAACGAATGTGTTTAGTGACGGCATCAGATTCCTAATTGATGGATAAAGGTCTGGTGGTAAGAAAAGCTGTTTCTAGGAGGGTGTCAAGTATTTTCGCTCGACGATTCCATTCTTGGGTGGTTGGTCTGGCCCTTGTTCCTGTAACTCGAATCCAAGCTCGGTATATCCTAGTTTAATTTTACAACATTGTGAACCTTACGCCTTTTTTTACTCTCTGATCGAGGTTCTCGGCATTGAAAAATCTTCGTAAACTAAATAACACGTGAATATGCTGACATTTAAGAGATATACAGTCAAGGAAATCAAGGGCAATGGTGATAAATATGCGGATTAGACACAAAAAAAAACACACTCAACAAATGGCTACAATTTAAGGAATGTGTTTAGTGACGGCATCAGATTCCCAATTGATGGAGAATGGTCTGGTTGCAAGAAAAGCTGCTTCTAGGAGGTTGTCAAGGGTTTTCACTTGACGATTCCATTCTTGGGTGGTTGGCTTGTCCCTTGTTCCTGTAACTCGAATCCTAGCCTGGTATATCCGATTTTAATTTTACACCATTGTGAACCATACGGCTTTTTTACTCTCTGATCGAGGTTCTCGGCATTGAAAAATATTCGTAAACTAAATCACACGTGTATATGTTGACATTTAAGAGATATACAGTCAAGAAAATGAAGGGCAATGGTGATATATATGAGGATAAGACACCAAAAAAAAATCACTCAACAAATGGCTACAATTTAAGGAATGTGTTTAGTGATGGCATCAGATTCCTAATTGATGGAGAAAGGTCTGGTGGCAAGAAAAGCTGCTTCTAGGAGGGTGTCAAGTATTTTCGCTCGACGATTCCATTATTGGGTGGTTGGTTTGGCCCTTGTTCCTGTAACTCGAATCCTAGCCCGGTATATCCCATTTTAATTTTACACCATTGTGAACCTTACGCCTTTTTTTACTCTCTGATCAAGGTTCTCGGCATTGAAAAATCTTCGTAAACTAAATCACACGTGTATATGTTGACATTTTAGAGATATACAGTCAAGAAAATCAAGGGCAATGGTGATATATATGCGGATTAGAAACAAAAAAAAAGCACTCAACAAATGGCTACAATTTAAGGAATGTGTTTAGTGACGGCATCAGATTCCTAATTGATGGAGAAAGGTCTCGTGGCAAGAAAAGCTGCTTCTAGTAGGTTGTCAAGTCTTTTCGCTCGACGATTCCATTCTTGGGTGGTTGGTTTGGCCCATGTTCCAGTAACTCGAATCCTTGCCCGTTATATCCCATTTTAATTGTACACCATTATGAACCTTACGCCTTTTTTACACTTTGATCGAGGTTCTCGGCATTGAAAAATCTTCGTAAACTAAATCACACGTGTGTATGTTGACATTTAAGAGATATACAATTAACAAAATCAAGGGCAATGGTGATATATATGCGGATTAGACACAAAAAAAACACACTCAACAAATGGCTACAATTTAAGGAATGTGTTTAGTGACGGCATCAGATTCCTAATTGATGGAGAATGGTCTGGTGGTAAGAAAAGCTGCTTCTAGGAGGGTATCAAGTATTTTCGCTCGACGATTCCATTCTTGGGTGGTTGGTTTGGCCCTTGTTCCTGTAACTCGAATCCTAGCCCGGTATATCCCATTTTAATTTTACACCATTGTGAACCTTACGCCTTTTTTTACTCTCTGACCAAGGTTCTCAGCATTGAAAAATCTTCGTAAACTAAATCACACGTGTATATGTTGACATTTAAGAGATATACAGTCAAGAAAATCAAGGGCAATGGTGATATATATGCGGATTAGACACAAAAAAAATCACTCAACAAATGGCTACAATTTAAGGAATGTGTTTAGTGACGGCATCAGATTCCTAATTGATGGAGAAAGGTCTGGTGGTAAGAAAAGCTGCTTCTAGGAGGGTGTCAAGTATTTTCGCTCGACGATTCCATTCTTGGGTGGTTGGTTTGGGCCTTGTTCCTGTAACTCGAATCCTTGCCCGTTATATCCCATTTTAATTGTACACCATTGTGAACCTTACGCCTTTTTTACTCTTTGATCGAGGTTCTCGGCATTGAAAAATCTTCGTAAACTAAATCACACGTGTATATGTTGACATTTAAGAGATATACAGTCAAGAAAATCAAGGGCAATGGTGATATATATTCGGATTAGACACAAAAAAAAACACTCAACAAATGGCTACAATTTAAGGAATGTGTTTAGTGACGGCATCAGATTTCTAATTGATGGAGAAAGGTCTGGTGGCAAGAAAAGCTGCTTCTAGGAGGGTGTCAAGTATTTTCGCTCGACGATCCCATTCTTGGGTGGTTGGTTTGGCCCTTGTTCCAGTTACTCGAATCCTAGCCCTGTATATCCCATTTTAATTTTACACCATTGTGAACCTTACGCCTTTTTTACTCTCTGATCAAGGTTCTCGGCATTGAAAAATCTTCGTAAACTAAATCACACGTGTATATGTTGACATTTAAGAGATATACAGTCAAGAAAATCAAGGGCTATGGTGACATATATGCAGATTAGACACAAAAAAAAATTACTCAACAAATGCCTACAATTTAAGGAATGTGTTTAGTGACAGCATCAGATTCCTAATTGATGTAGAAAGGTCTGGTGGCAAGAAAAGCTGCTTCTAGGAGGGTGTCAAGTATTTTCGCTCGACGATTCCATTATTGGGTGGTTGGTTTGGCCCTTGTTCCCGTAACTCGAATCCTAGCCCGGTATATCGGATTTTAATTTTACACCATTGTGAACCTTACGCCTTTTTTACTCTCTGATTGAGGTTCTCGGCATTGAAAAATCTTCGTAACCTAAATCACACGTGTATATGTTGACATTTAAGAGATATACAGTCAAGAAAATCAAGAGCAATGGTGATATATATGCGGATTAAACACCAAAAAATAAAAACCCAAAAAATGGCTACAATTTAAGGAATGTGTTTAGTGACGGCATCAGATTCCTAATTGATGGAGAAAGGTCCGGGGGCAAGAAAAGCTGCTTCCAAGAGGTTGTCAAGTGTTTTCGCTCGACGATTCCATTCTTGGGTGGTTGGGTTGGCCATAGATCCTGTAACTCGAATCCTAGCCCTGTATATCTCATTTTAGTTTTACACCATTGTGAACCATAAGCCCTTTTTACTCACTGATCGAGGTTCTCGGCATTGAAAAATTTTCCTAAACTAAATCACATTCCTAATTGATGGAGAAAGGTTTGGTGGCAAGAAAAGCTGCTTCTAGGAGGGTGTCAAGTATTTTCGCTCGACGATTCCATTCTTGGGTGGTTTCGCCCTTGTTCCTGTAACTCGAATCCTGGCCCTGTATATCCCATTTTAATTTTACACCATTGTGAACCTTACTCCTTTTTTACTCTCTGGTCGAGGTTCTCGGCATTGAAAAATATTCGTAAACTAAATCACACGTGTATATGTTGACATTTAAGAGATATACAGTCAAGAAAATCAAGGGCTATGGTGATATATATGCGGAATAGAAACCAAAAAAAAATCACTCAACAAATGGCTACAATTTAAGGAATGTGTTTAGTGACGGAGTCAGATTCCTAATTGATGGAGAAAGGTCTGGTGGCAAGAAAAGCTGCTTCTAGGAGGGTGTCAAGTATTTTCGCTCGACGATTCCATTCTTGGGTGGTTGGTTCCTGTAACTCAAATCCTAGCCCAGTATATCCCATTTTAATTTTACACCATTTTAAACCTTACGACTTTTTTACTCTCTGATCGAGGTTCTAGGCATTGAAAAATCTTCGTAAACTAAATCACACGTGTATATGTTGACATTTAAGAGATATAAAGTTAAGAAAATCAAGTGCAATGGTGATATATATGCGGATTAAACACCAAAAAATAAAAACCCAAAAATGGCTACAATTTAAGCAATGTTTTTAGTGACGGCATCAGATTCCTAATTAACAGAGAAAGGTCTGGGGGCAAGAAAAGCTGCTTCCAGGAGGTTGTCAAGTGTTTTCGCTCGACGATTCCATTCTTGGGTGGTTGGATCGGCCATAGATCCTGTAACTCGAATCATAGCCTAGTATATCACATTTTAGTTTTACACCATTGTGAACCTTACACCCATTTTACTCTCTGATCGAGGTTCTCGGCATTGAAAAATCTTCGTAAACTAAATCAGATTCCTAATTGATAGAGAAACGTCTGGTGGCAAGAAAAGCTGCTTCTAGGAGGGTGTCAAGTATTTTCGCTCGATGATTCCATTCTTGGGTGGTTGGTTTGGCCCTTGTTCCTGTAACTCGAATCCTAGCCCGGTATATCCCATTTTAATTTTACACCATTGTGAACCTTACGCCTTTTTTACTCTCTGATCTAGGTTCTCGGCATTGAAAAATCTTCATAAACTAAATCACACGTGTATATGTTGACATTTAAGTGATATAGAGTCAAGAAAATCAAGGGCTATGGTGATATATATGCAGAATAGACACCAAAAAAAATCACTCAACAAATGGCTACAATTTAAGGAATGTGTTTAGTGACGGCATCAGATTCCTAATTGATGGAGAAAGGTCCGGTGGCAAGAAAAGCTGCTTCTAGGAGGGTGTCAAGTATTTTCGCTCGACGATTCCATTCTTGGGTGGTTGGTTTGTCCCTTGTTCCTGTAACTCGAATCCTAGCCCGGTATATCCCATTTTAATTTTACACCATTGTGAACCTTACGCCATTTCTACTCTCTGATCGAGGTTCTCGGCATTGAAAAATCTTCGTAAACTAAATCACACGTGTATATGTTGACATTTAAGAGATATACAGTCAAGAAAATAACAGGAAATGGTGATATATATGCGGATTAGATACCAAAAAAAACACACTCAACAAATGGCTACAATTTAAGGAATGTGTTTAGTGACGGCAACAGATTCCTAATTGATGGAGAAAGGTCTGGTGGCAAGAAAAGCTGCTTCTAGGAGGGTGTCAAGTATTTTCGCTCGACGATTCCATTCTTGGGTGGTTGGTTTGGCCCTTTTTCCTGTAACTAGAATCCTAGCCCGGCATATCCCATTTTAATTTTACACCATTGTGAACCTTACGCCTTTTTTACTCTCTGATCGAGGTTCTCGGCATTGAAAAATATTCGTAAATTAAATCAAACATGTATATGTTGACATTTAAGAGATATACAGTTAAGAAAATCAAGGGCAATGGTGATATATATGCGGATTAGACACAAAAAAAAAACACACTCAACAAATGACTACAATTTAAGGAATGTGTTTAGTGACGGTATCAGATTTGTAATTAATGGAGAAAGGTCTGGTGGCAAGAAAAGCTGCTTCTAGGAGGGTGTCAAGTATTTTCGCTCGACGATTCCATTCTTGGGTAGTTGGTTTGGCCCTTGTTCCTGTAACTCGAATCCTAGCCCGGTATATCCCAGTTTAATTTTACACTATTGTGAACCTTACACCTTTTTTACTCTCTGATCGAGGTTCTCGGCATTGAAAAATCTTCATAAACTAAATCACACGTGTATACGTTGACATTTAAGAGATATACAGTCAAGAAAATCATGGGCAATGGTGATATATATGCGGATTAGACACCAAACAAAATCACTCAACAAATGGCTAGAATTTAAGGAATGTGTTTAGTGACGGCATCAGATTCCTAATTGATGGGGAAAGATCTGGTGGCAAGAAAAACTGCTTCTAGGAGGTTGTCAAGTGTTTTCGCTTGACGATTCCATTCTTGGGTGGTTGGTTTGGCCCTTGTTCCTGTAACTCGAATCCTAGCCCGGTATATCCCATTTTAATTTTACACCATTGTGAACCTTATGCCTTTTTTACTCTCTGATCCAGGTTCTCAGCATTGAAAAATCTTCGTAAACTAAATCACACGTGTATATGTTGACATTTAAGAGATTTACAGTCAAGAAAATCAAGGGCTATGGTGATATATATGAGGAATAGACATAAAAAAAATCACTCAACAAATGGCTACAATTTAAGGAATGTGTTTAGTGACGGCACAGATTCCTAATTGATGGAGAAAGGTCTGGTGGCAAGAAAAGCCGTTTCTAGGAGGGTGTCAAGTATTTTCGCTCGACCATTCCATTCTTGGGAGGTTGGTTTGGCCCTGGTTCCTGTAACTCGAATCCTAGCCCGGTATATCGCATTTTAATTTTACACCATTGTGAACCTTATGCCTTTTTTACTCTCTGATCGAGGTTCTCGGCATTGAAAAATCTTCGTAAACTAAATCACACGTGTATATGTTGACATTTAAGAGATATACAGTAAAGAAAATCAAGGGCAATGGTGATATATATGCGGATTAGGCACCAAAAAAAAACACACTCAACAAATGGCTACAATTTAAAGAATGTGTTTAGTGACGGCATCAGATTCCTAATTTCTAATTGATGGAGAAAGGTCTGAGGGCAAGAAAAGCTGCTTCTAGGAGGGTGTCAAGTATTTTCGCTCGACGATTCCATTCTTAGGTGGTTGGTTTGGCCCTTGTTCCTGTAACTCGAATCCTAGCCCGGTATATCCCATTTTAATTTTACACCATTGTGAACCTTACGCCTTTTTTACTCCCTGATCGAGGTTCTCGGCATTGAAAAATCTTCGTAAACTAAATCAAACATGTATATGTGGACATTTAAGAGATATACAGTCAAGAAAATCAAGGGCAATGGTGATATATCTGCGGATTAGACACCAAAAAAAACACACTCAACAAATGACTACAATTTAAGGAATGTGTTTAGTGACGGAATCAGATTCCTAATTGATGGAGAAAGGTCTGGTGGCAAGAAAAGCTGCTTCTAGGAGGGTGTCAAGTATTTTCGCTCGACGATTCCATTCTGGGGTAGTTGGTTTGGCCCTTGTTCCTGTAACACGAATCCTAGCCCGGTATATCCCATTTTAATTTTACACCATTGTGAACCTTACGCCTTTTTTACTCTCTGATCGAGGTTCTCGGCATTGAAAAATCTTCATAAACTAAATCACACGTGTATACGTTGACATTTAAGAGATATACAGTCAAGAAAATCATGGGCAATGGTGATATATATGCGGATTAGACACCAAACAAAATCACTCAACAAATGGCTAGAATTTAAGGAATGTGTTTAGTGACGGCATCAGATTCCTAATTGATGGGGAAAGATCTGGTGGCAAGAAAAGCTGCTTCTAGGAGGTTGTCAAGTGTTTTCGCTTGACGATTCCATTCTTGGGTGGTTGGTTTGGCCCTTGTTCCTGTAACTCGAATCCTAGCCCGGTATATCCCATTTTAATTTTACACCATTGTGAACCTTATGCCTTTTTTACTCTCTGATCCAGGTTCTCAGCATTGAAAAATCTTCGTAAACTAAATCACACGTGTATATGTTGACATTTAAGAGATATACAGTCAAGAAAATCATGGGCAATGGTGATATATATGCGGATTAGACACCAAACAAAATCACTCAACAAATGGCTAGAATTTAAGGAATGTGTTTAGTGACGGCATCAGATTCCTAATTGATGGGGAAAGATCTGGTGGCAAGAAAAGCTGCTTCTAGGAGGTTGTCAAGTGTTTTCGCTTGACGATTCCATTCTTGGGTGGTTGGTTTGGCCCTTGTTCCTGTAACTCGAATCCTAGCCCGGTATATCCCATTTTAATTTTACACCATTGTGAACCTTATGCCTTTTTTACTCTCTGATCCAGGTTCTCAGCATTGAAAAATCTTCGTAAACTAAATCACACGTGTATATGTTGACATTTAAGAGATTTACAGTCAAGAAAATCAAGGGCTATGGTGATATATATGAGGAATAGACATAAAAAAAATCACTCAACAAATGGCTACAATTTAAGGAATGTGTTTAGTGACGGCACAGATTCCTAATTGATGGAGAAAGGTCTGGTGGCAAGAAAAGCCGTTTCTAGGAGGGTGTCAAGTATTTTCGCTCGACCATTCCATTCTTGGGAGGTTGGTTTGGCCCTGGTTCCTGTAACTCGAATCCTAGCCCGGTATATCGCATTTTAATTTTACACCATTGTGAACCTTATGCCTTTTTTACTCTCTGATCGAGGTTCTCGGCATTGAAAAATCTTCGTAAACTAAATCACACGTGTATATGTTGACATTTAAGAGATATACAGTAAAGAAAATCAAGGGCAATGGTGATATATATGCGGATTAGGCACCAAAAAAAAACACACTCAACAAATGGCTACAATTTAAAGAATGTGTTTAGTGACGGCATCAGATTCCTAATTTCTAATTGATGGAGAAAGGTCTGAGGGCAAGAAAAGCTGCTTCTAGGAGGGTGTCAAGTATTTTCGCTCGACGATTCCATTCTTAGGTGGTTGGTTTGGCCCTTGTTCCTGTAACTCGAATCCTAGCCCGGTATATCCCATTTTAATTTTACACCATTGTGAACCTTACGCCTTTTTTACTCCCTGATCGAGGTTCTCGGCATTGAAAAATCTTCGTAAACTAAATCAAACATGTATATGTGGACATTTAAGAGATATACAGTCAAGAAAATCAAGGGCAATGGTGATATATCTGCGGATTAGACACCAAAAAAAACACACTCAACAAATGACTACAATTTAAGGAATGTGTTTAGTGACGGAATCAGATTCCTAATTGATGGAGAAAGGTCTGGTGGCAAGAAAAGCTGCTTCTAGGAGGGTGTCAAGTATTTTCGCTCGACGATTCCATTCTGGGGTAGTTGGTTTGGCCCTTGTTCCTGTAACACGAATCCTAGCCCGGTATATCCCATTTTAATTTTACACCATTGTGAACCTTACGCCTTTTTTACTCTCTGATCGAGGTTCTCGGCATTGAAAAATCTTCATAAACTAAATCACACGTGTATACGTTGACATTTAAGAGATATACAGTCAAGAAAATCATGGGCAATGGTGATATATATGCGGATTAGACACCAAACAAAATCACTCAACAAATGGCTAGAATTTAAGGAATGTGTTTAGTGACGGCATCAGATTCCTAATTGATGGGGAAAGATCTGGTGGCAAGAAAAGCTGCTTCTAGGAGGTTGTCAAGTGTTTTCGCTTGACGATTCCATTCTTGGGTGGTTGGTTTGGCCCTTGTTCCTGTAACTCGAATCCTAGCCCGGTATATCCCATTTTAATTTTACACCATTGTGAACCTTATGCCTTTTTTACTCTCTGATCCAGGTTCTCAGCATTGAAAAATCTTCGTAAACTAAATCACACGTGTATATGTTGACATTTAAGAGATATACAGTCAAGAAAATCAAGGGCTATGGTGATATATATGAGGAATAGACATAAAAAAAATCACTCAACAAATGGCTAGAATTTAAGGAATGTGTTTAGTGACGGCATCAGATTCCTAATTGATGGGGAAAGATCTGGTGGCAAGAAAAGCTGCTTCTAGGAGGTTGTCAAGTGTTTTCGCTCGACCATTCCATTCTTGGGTGGTTGGTTTGGCCCTTGTTCCTGTAACTCGAATCCTAGCCCGGTATATCGCATTTTAATTTTACACCATTGTGAACCTTATGCCTTTTTTACTCTCTGATCGAGGTTCTCGGCATTGAAAAATCTTCGTAAACTAAATCACACGTGTATATGTTGACATTTAAGAGATATACAGTAAAGAAAATCAAGGGCAATGGTGATATATATGCGGATTAGGCACCAAAAAAAAAACACACTCAACAAATGGCTACAATTTAAAGAATGTGTTTAGTGACGGCATCAGATTCCTAATTTCTAATTGATGGAGAAAGGTCTGAGGGTAAGAAAAGCTGCTTCTAGGAGGGTGTCAAGTATTTTCGCTCGACGATTCCATTCTTAGGTGGTTGGTTTGGCCCTTGTTCCTGTAACTCGAATCCTAGCCCGGTATATCCCATTTTAATTTTACACCATTGTGAACCTTACGCCTTTTTTACTCCCTGATCGAGGTTCTCGGCATTGAAAAATCTTCGTAAACTAAATCAAACATGTATATGTGGACATTTAAGAGTTATACAGTCAAGAAAATCAAGGGCAATGGTGATATATATGCGGATTAGACACCAAAAAAAACACACTCAACAAATGACTACAATTTAAGGAATGTGTTTAGTGACGGAATCAGATTCCTAATTGATGGAGAAAGGTTTGGTGGCAAGAAAAGCTGCTTCTAGGAGGGTGTCAAGTATTTTCGCTCGACGATTCCATTCTGGGGTAGTTGGTTTGGCCCTTGTTCCTGTAACACGAATCCTAGCCCGGTATATCCCATTTTAATTTTACACCATTGTGAACCTTACGCCTTTTTTACTCTCTGATCGAGGTTCTCGGCATTGAAAAATCTTCATAAACTAAATCACACATGTATATGTTGACATATAAGAGATATACAGTCAAGAAAATTAAGGGCAATGGTGATATATATGCGGATTAGACACCAAAAAAAACACACTCAACAAATGGCTACAATTTAAAGAATGTGTTTAGTGACGGCATCAGATTCCTAATTCCTAATTGATGGAGAAAGGTCTGAGGGCAAGAAAAGCTGCTTCTAGGAGGGTGTCAAGTATTTTCGCTCGACGATTCTATTCTTGGGTGGTTGGTTTGGCCCTTGTTCCTGTAACTCGAATCCTAGCCCGGTATATCCCATTTTAATTTTACACTATTGTGAACCTTACGCCTTTTTTACTCTCTGATCGAGGTTCTTGACATTGAAAAATCTTCATAAACTAAATCAAACATGTATATGTGGACATTTAAGAGATATACAGTCAAGAAAATCAAGGGCAATGGTGGTATATATGCGGATTAGACACCAAAAAAAACACACTCAACAAATGACTACAATTTAAGAAATGTGTTTAGTGACGGCATCAGATTCCTAATTGATGGAGAAAGGTCTGGTGGCAAGAAAAGCTGCTTCTAGGAAGGTGTCAAGTATTTTCGCTCGACGATTCCATTCTGGGGTAGTTGGTTTGGCCCTTGTTCCTGTAACTCGAATCCTAGCCCGGTATATCCCATTTTAATTTTACACCATTGTGAACCTTACGCCTTTTTTACTCTCTGATCGAGGTTCTCGGCATTGAAAATTCTTCATAAACTAAATCACACATGTATATGTTGACATATAAGAGATATACAGTCAAGAAGATTAAGGGCAATGGTGATATATATGCTGATTAGACACCAAAAAAAACACACTCAACAAATGACTACAATTTAAGGATTGTGTTTAGTGACGGCATCAGATTCCTAATTGATGGAGAAAGGTCTGGTGGCAAGAAAAGCTGCTTCTAGGATGGTGTCAAGTATTTTCGCTCGACGATTCCATTCTTGGGTGGTTGGTTTTGCCCTTGTTCCAGTAACTCGAATCCTAGCCCGGTATATCCCATTTTAATTTTACACCATTGTGAACCTTACTCCTTTTTTACTCTCTGATTGAGGTTCTCGGCATTGAAAAATCTTCATAAACTAAATCACACGTGTATATGTTGACATATAAGAGATATACAGTCAAGAAAATCAAGGGCAGTGGTGATATATATGTGGATTAGAGACCAAAAAAAATCACTCAACAAATGGCTACAATTTAAGGAATGTTTTTAGTGACGGCATCAGATTCCTAATTGATGGAGAAAGGTCTGGTGGCAAGAAAAGCTGCTTCTAGGAGAGTGTCAAGTGTTTTCGCTCGACGATTCCATTCTTGGGAGGTTGGTTTGGCGGTTGTTCCTGTAACTCGAATCCTAGCCCAGTGTATCCCATTTTAATTTTACACCATTGTGAACCTTACGCCATTTTTACTCTCTGATCGAGGTTCTCGGCATTGAAAAATCTCCGTAAACAAAATCACACGTATATATGTTGACACTTAAGAGATATACAGTCAAGAAAATCAAGGGAAATGGTGATATATATGCGGATTAGACACCAAAAAAAATCACTCAACAAATGGCTACAATTTAAGGAATGTGTTTAGTGACGGTATCAGATTCCTAATTGATGGAGAAAGGTCTGGTGGCAAGAAAAGCTGCTTCTAGGAGGTTGTCAAGTATTTTTGCTCGACAATTCCATTCTTGGGTGGTTGGTTTGGCCCTTGTTCCTGTAACTCGAATCCTAGCCCGGTGTATCCCATTTTAATTTTACACCATTGTGAACCTTACACCTTTTTTACACTCTGATTGAGGTTCTCGGCATTGAAAATCTTCGTAGACTAAATCACACGTGTATATATTGACATTTAAGAGATATACAGTCAAGAAAATCAAGGGCAATTGTGATATATATGCGGATTAGACACCCAAAAAAAAATCACTCAACAAACGGCTACAATTTAAGGAATGTGTTTAGTGACGGCATCAGATTCCTAATTTATGGAGAAAGGTCTGGTGGCAAGAAAGGATGCTTCTAGGAGGGTGTCAAGTGTTTTCGCTCGACGATTCCATTCTTGGGTGGTTGGTTTGCCCTTGTTCCTGTAACTCGAATCCTAGCCCGGTATATCCCATTTTAATTGTACACCATTGTGAACCTTACGCCTTTTTTACTCTCTGATCGAGATTCTCGGCATCGAAAAATATTCGTAAACTAAATCACACGTGTATATGTTGACATTTAAGAGATATACAGTCAAGAAAATCAAGGGCAATGGTGATATATATGCGGATTAGACACCAAAAAAAAGACACTCAACAAATGGCTACAATTTATGGAATGTGTTTAGTGACGGCATCAGATTCCTAATTGATGGAGAAATGTGTGGTGGCAAGAAAAGCTGCTTCTAGGAGGTTGTCAAGTATTTCCGCTCGACGATTCCATTCTTGGGTAATTGGTTTGGCCCTTGTTCCTGTAACTCGAATCCTAGCCCGGTATATCCCATTTTAATTTTACACCATTGTGAACCTTACGCCTTTTTTACTCTCTGATCGAGGTTCTCGGCATTGAAAAATCTTTGAAAACTAAATCACACGTGTATATTTTGACATTTAAGAGATATACAGTCAAGAAAATCAAGGGCAATGGTGATATATATGCGGATTAGACACAAAAAAAACACACTCAACAAATGGCTACAATTTAAGAAATGTGTTTAGTGACGGCATCAGATTCCTAATTGATGGAGAAAGGTCTGGTGGCAAGAAAAGCTGCTTCTAGTAGGTTGTCAAGTGTTTTCCCTCGACGATTCCATTCTTGTGTGGTTGGTTTGGCCCTTGTTCCAGTAACTCGAATCCTAGCCTGGTATATCCGATTTTAATTTTACACCATTGTGAACCTTACGGCTTTTTTACTCTCTGATCGAGGTTCTCGGCATTGAAAAATCTTCGTAAACTAAATCACACGTGTATATGTTGACATTTAAGAGATATACAGTCAAGAAAATGAAGGGCAATGGTGATATATATGAGGATAAGACACCAAAAAAAAATAACTCAACAAATGGCTACAATTTAAGGAAAATGTGTTTAGTGACGGCATCAGATTCCTAATTGATGGAGAAAGGTCTGGTGGTAAGAAAAGTTGCTTCTAGGAGGGTGTCAAGTATTTTCGCTCGACGATTCCATTCTTGGGTGGTTGGTTTGGCCCTTGTTCCTGTAACTCGAATCCTAGCCCGGTATATCCCATTTTAATTTTACACCATTGTGAACCTTACGCCTTTTTTTACTCTCTGATCAAGGTTCTCGGCATTGAAAAATCTTCGTAAACTAAATCACACGTGTAAATGTTGACATTTAAGAGATATACAGTCAAGAAAATCAAGGGCAATGGTGATATATATGCGGATTAGACACAAAAAAAATCACTCAACAAATGGCTACAATTTAAGGAATGTGTTTAGTGACGGCATCAGATTCCTAATTGATGGAGAAAGGTCTGGTGGCAAGAAAAGCTGCCTCTAGTAGGTTGTCAAGAGTTTTCGCTCGATGATTCCATTCTTGGGTGGTTGGTTTGGCCCTTGTTCCAGTAACTCGAATCCTTGCCCGTTATATCCCATTTTAATTGTACACCATTATGAACCTTACGCCTTTTTTACTCTTTGATCGAGGTTCTCGGCATTGAAAAATCTTCGTAAACTAAATCACACGTGTGTATGTTGACATTTAAGAGATATACAATTAACAAAATCAACGGCAATGGTGATATATATGCGGATTAGACACAAAAAAAAACACACTCAACAAATGGCTACAATTTAAGGAATGTGTTTAGTGACGGCATCAGATTCCTAATTGATGGAGAATGGTCTGGTGGTAAGAACAGCTGCTTCTAGGAGGGTGTCAAGTATTTTCGCTCGACGATTCCATTCTTGGGTAATTGGTTTGGCCCTTGTTCCTGTAACTCGAATCCTAGCCCGGTATATCCCATTTTAATTTTACACCATTGTGAACCTTACGCCTTTTTTTACTCTCAGATCAAGATTCTCGGCATTGAAAAATCTTCGTAAACTAAATCACACGTGTATATGTTGACATTTAAGAGATATACAGTCAAGAAAATCAAGGGCAATGGTGATATATATGCGGATTAGACACAAAAAAAACACACTCAACAAATGGCTACAATTTAAGAAATGTGTTTAGTGACGGCATCAGATTCCTAATTGATGGAGAAAGGTCTGGTGGCAAGAAAAGCTGCTTCTCGTAGGTTGTCAAGTGTTTTCCCTCGACGATTCCATTCTTGGGTGGTTGGTTTGGCCCTTGTTCCAGTAACTCGAATCCTAGCCCGTTATATCCCATTTTAATTGTACACCATTGTGAACCTTACGCCCTTTTTACTCTTTGATCGAGGTTCTCGGCATTGAAAAATCTTCGTAAACTAAATCACACGTGTATATGTTGACATTTAAGAGAGATACAGTCAAGAAAATCAAGGGAAATGGTGATATATACGCGGATTAGACACAAAAAAAAAACACACTCAACAAATGGCTACAATTTAACGAATGTGTTTAGTGACGGCATCAGATTCCTAATTGATGGATAAAGGTCTGGTGGTAAGAAAAGCTGTTTCTAGGAGGGTGTCAAGTATTTTCGCTCGACGATTCCATTCCTGGGTGGTTGGTTTGGCCCTTGTTCCTGTAACTCGAATCCAAGCTCGGTATATCCTAGTTTAATTTTACAACATTGTGAACCTTACGCCTTTTTTTACTCTCTGATCGAGGTTCTCGGCATTGAAAAATCTTCGTAAACTAAATAACACGTGAATATGCTGACATTTAAGAGATATACAGTCAAGGAAATCAAGGGCAATGGTGATAAATATGCGGATTAGACACCAAAAAAAACACACTCAACAAATGGCTACAATTTAAGGAATGTGTTTAGTGACGGCATCAGATTCCCAATTGATGGAGAATGGTCTGGTTGCAAGAAAAGCTGCTTCTAGGAGGTTGTCAAGGGTTTTCACTTGACGATTCCATTCTTGGGTGGTTGGCTTGTCCCTTGTTCCTGTAACTCGAATCCTAGCCTGGTATATCCGATTTTAATTTTACACCATTGTGAATCATACGGCTTTTTTACTCTCTGATCGAGGTTCTCGGCATTGAAAAATATTCGTAAACTAAATCACACGTGTATATGTTGACATTTAAGAGATATACAGTCAAGAAAATGAAGGGCAATGGTGATATATATGAGGATAAAACACTCAACAAATGGCTACAATTTAAGGAATGTGTTTAGTGATGGCATCAGATTCCTAATTGATGGAGAAATGTCTGGTGGCAAGAAAAGCTGCTTCTAGGAGGGTGTCAAGTATTTTCGCTCGACGATTCCATTATTGGGTGGTTGGTTTGGCCCTTGTTCCTGTAACTCGAATCCTAGCCCGGTATATCCCATTTTAATTTTACACCATTGTGAACCTTACGCCTTTTTTTACTCTCTGATCAAGGTTCTCGGCATTGAAAAATCTTCGTAAACTAAATCACACGTGTATAAGTTGACATTTTAGAGATATACAGTCAAGAAAATCAAGGGCAATTGTGATATATATGCGGATTAGAAACAAAAAAAAATCACTCAACAAATGGCTACAATTTAAGGAATGTGTTTAGTGACGGCATCAGATTCCTAATTGATGGAGAAAGGTCTCGTGGCAAGAAAAGCTGCTTCTAGTAGGTTGTCAAGTCTTTTCGCTCGACGATTCCATTCTTGGGTGGTTGGTTTGGCCCATGTTCCAGTAACTCGAATCCTTGCCCGTTATATCCCATTTTAATTGTACACCATTATGAACCTTACGCCTTTTTTACACTTTGATCGAGGTTCTCGGCATTGAAAAATCTTCGTAAACTAAATCACACGTGTGTATGTTGACATTTAAGAGATATACAATTAACAAAATCAAGGGCAATGGTGATATATATGCGGATTAGACACAAAAAAAAACACAGTCAACAAATGGCTACAATTTAAGGAATGTGTTTAGTGACGGCATCAGATTCCTAATTGATGGAGAAAGGTCTGGTGGTAAGAAAAGCTGCTTACAGGAGGGTCTCAAGTATTTTCGCTCGATGATTCCATTCTTGGGTGGTTGGTTTGGCCCTTGTTCCTGTAACTCGAATCCTAGCCCGGTATATCCCATTTTAATTTTACACCATTGTGAACCTTACGCCTTTTTTTACTCTCTGACCAAGGTTCTCGGCATTGAAAAATCTTCGTAAACTAAATCACACGTGTATATGTTGACATTTAAGAGATATACAGTCAAGAAAATCAAGGGCAATGGTGATATATATGCGGATTAGACACAAAAAAAATCACTCAACAAATGGCTACAATTTAAGGAATGTGTTTAGTGACGGCATCAGATTCCTAATTGATGGAGAAAGGTCTGGTGGTAAGAAAAGCTGCTTCTAGGAGGGTGTCAAGTATTTTCGCTCGACGATTCCATTCTTGGGTGGTTGGTTTGGGCCTTGTTCCTGTAACTCGAATCCTTGCCCGTTATATCCCATTTTAATTGTACACCATTGTGAACCTTACGCCTTTTTTACTCTTTGATCGAGGTTCTCGGCATTGAAAAATCTTCGTAAACTAAATCACACGTGTATATGTTGACATTTAAGAGATATACAGTCAAGAAAATCAAGGGCAATGGTGATATATATGCGGATTAGACACCAAAAAAAAACACAGTCAACAAATGGCTACAATTTAAGGAATGTGTTTAGTGACGGCATCAGATTCCTAATTGATGGAGAAAGGTCTGGTGGTAAGAAAAGCTGCTTACAGGAGGGTCTCAAGTATTTTCGCTCGATGATTCCATTCTTGGGTGGTTGGTTTGGCCCTTGTTCCTGTAACTCGAATCCTAGCCCGGTATATCCCATTTTAATTTTACACCATTGTGAACCTTACGCCTTTTTTTACTCTCTGATCAAGGTTCTCGGCATTGAAAAATCTTCGTAAACTAAATCACACGTGTATATGTTGACATTTAAGAGATTTACAGTCAAGAAAATCAAGGGCAATGGTGATATATAAGCGGATTAGACACAAAAAAAATCACTCAACAAATGGCTACAATTTAAGTAATGTGTTTAGTGACGGCATCAGATCCCTAATTGATGGAGAAAGGTCTGGTGGCAAGAAAAGCTGCTTCTAGGAGGTTGTCAAGTGTTTTCGCTCGACGATTCCATTCTTGGGTGGTTGGTTTGCCCTTGTTCCTGTAACTCGAATCCTAGCCCGGTATATCTCATTTTAATTGTACACCATTGTGAACCTTACGCCTTTTTTACTCTCTAATCGAGATTCTCGGCATCAAAAAATCTTCGTAAACTAAATCACACGTGTATATGTTGACATTTAAGAGATATACAGTCACGAAAATCCAGGGCAATGGTGATATATATGCGGATTAGACACCAAAAAAAAACACACTCAACAAATGACTACAATTTAAGGAATGTGTTTACTGAAGGCATCAGATTCCTAATTGATGGAGAAAGGTCTGGTGGCAAGAAAAGCTGCTTCTTGTAGGTTGTCAAGTGTTTTCGCTCGACGATTCCATTCTTGGGTGGTTGGTTTGGCCCTTGTTCCAGTAACTCGAATCCTAGCCCGTTATATCCCATTTAAATTGTACACCATTGTGAACCTTTCGCCTTTTTTACTCTTTGATCGAGGTTCTCGACATTGAAAAATCTTCGTAAACTAAATCACACGTGTATATGTTGACATTTAAGAGATATACAGTCAAGAAAATCAAGGGCAATGGTGATATATACGCGGATTAGACACAAAAAAAAACACACTCAACAAATGGCTACAATTTAAGGAATGTGTTTAGTGACGGCATCAGATTCCTAATTGATGGATAAAGGTCTGGTGGTAAGAAAAGCTGTTTCTAGGAGGGTGACAAGTATTTTCGCTCGACGATTCCATTCTTGGGTGGTTGGTTTTGCCCTTGTTCCTGTAACTCGAATCCTAGCTCGGTATAACCCAGTTTAATTTTACACCATTGTGAACCTTACGCCTTTTTTTACTCTCTGATCGAGGTTCTCGGCATTGAAAAATCTACGTAAACTAAATCACACGTGTATATGTTGACATTTAAGAGATATACAGTCAAGAAAGTCAAGGGCAATGGTGATACATATGCGGATTAGACACCAAAAAAACACTCAACAAATGGCTACAATTTAAGGAATGTGTTTACTGACGGAATCATATTCCTAATTGATGGAGAAAGGTCTGGTGGCAAGAAAAGCTGCTTCTAGGAGGTTGTCAAGTGTTTTCGCTCGACGATTCCATTCTTGGGTGGTTGTTTTGGCCCTTGTTCCTATAACTCGAATCCTAGCCCGGTATATCCCATTTTAATTTTACACCATTGTGAAACTTACGCCTTTTTACTCTCTGATCGAGGTTCTCGGCATTGAAAAATCTTCGTAAACTAAATCAGTGTATATGTTGACATTTAAGAGATATACAGTCAAGAAAATCAAGGGCATTGGTGATATATATACGGATTAGACACCAAAAAAAATCACTCAACAAATGGCTACAATTTAAGGAATGTGTTTAGTGACGGCCTCAGATTCCTAATTGATGGAGAAAGGTCTGGTGGTAAGAAAAGCTGCTTCTAGGAGGGTCTCAAGTATTTTCGCTCGACGATTCCATTCTTGGATGGTTGGTTTGGCCCTTGTTCCTGTAACTCGAATCCTAGCCCGGTATATCCCATTTTAATTGTACACCATTGTGAACCTTACGCCTTTTTTACTCTCTGATCGAGGTTCTCGGCATCGAAAAATTTTTCGTAAACTAAATCACACGTGTATATGTTGACATTTAAGTGATATACAGTCAAGAAAATCAAGGGCAATGGTGATATATACGCGGATTAGACACAAAAAAAAACACACTCAAAAAATGGCTACAATTTAAGGAATGTGTTTAGTGACGGCATCAGATTCCTAATTGATGGATAAAGGTCTGGTGGTAAGAAAAGTTGTTTCTAGGAGGGTGTCAAGTATTTTCGCTCGACGATTCCATTCTTTGGTGGTTGGTTTGGCCCTTGTTCCTGTAACTCGAATCCTAGCTCGGTATATCCCATTTTAATTTTACACCATTGTGAACCTTATGCCTTTTTTTACTCTCTGATTAAGGTTCTCGGCATTGAAAAATCTTCGTAAACTAAATCACACGTGTATATGTTGACATATATAGTCAATAAAATCAAGGGCAATGGTGATATATAAGCGGATTAGACACAAAAAAATCACTCAACAAATGGCTACAATTTAAGGAATGTGTTTAGTGACGGCATCAGATTCCTAATTGATGGAGAAAGGTCTGGTGGCAAGAAAAGCTGCTTCTAGGAGGTTGTCAAGTGTTTTCACTCGATGATTCCATTCTTGGGTGGTTGGTTTGCCCTTGTTCCTGTAACTCGAATCCTAGCCCGGTATATCCCATTTTAATTGTACACCATTGTGAACCTTACGCCTTTTTTACTCTCTAATCGAGGTTCTCGGCATCGAAAAATCTTCGTAAACTAAAACACACGTGTATATGTTGACATTTAAAAGATATACAGTCAATAAAATCAAGGGCAATGGTGATATATAAGCGGATTAGACACAAAAAAAAATCACTTAACAAATGGCTACAATTTAAGGAATGTGTTTAGTGACGGCATCAGATTCCTAATTGATGGAGAAAGGTCTGGTGGCAAGAAAAGCTGCTTATAGGAGGTTGTCAAGTGTTTTCGCTCGATGATTCCATTCTTGGGTGGTTGGTTTGCCCTTGTTCCTGTAACTCGAATCCTAGCCCGGTATATCCCATTTTAATTGTACACCATTGTGAACCTTACTCCTTTTTTACTCTCTAATCGAGGTTCTCGGCATCGAAAAATCTTCGTAAACTAAATCACGTGTGTATATGTTGACATTTAAGAGATATACAGTCAAGAAAATAAAGGGCAATGGTGATATATATGCGGATTAGACACCAAAAAAAAACACACTCAACAAATGGCTTCAATTTAAGGAATGTGTTTAGTGACGGCATCAGATTCCTAATTGATGGAGAAATGTGTGGTGGCAAGAAAAGCTGCTTGTAGGAGGTTGTCAAGTATTTCCGCTCGACGATTCCATTCTTGGGTGATTGGTTTGGCCCTTGTTCCTGTAACTCGAATCCTAGCCCGGTATATCTCATTTTAATTTTACACCATTGTGAACCTTACACCTTTTTTACTCTCTGATCGAGGTTCTCGGCATTGAAAAATCTTCGTAAACTAAATCACACGTGTATATTTTGACATTTAAGAGATATACAGTTAAGAAAATCAAGGGCAATGGTGATATATATGCGGATTAGACACAAAAAAAAAACACACTCAACAAATGGCTACAATTTAAGAAATGTGTTTAGTGACGGCATCAGATTCCTAATTGATGGAGAAAGGTCTGGTGGCAAGAAAAGCTGCTTCCAGGAGGTTGTCAAGTGTTTTCGCTCGACAATTCCATTCTTGGGTGGTTGGGTTGGCCATAGATCATGTAACTCGAATCCTAGCCCGGTATATCTCATTTTAGTTTTACACCATTGTGAACCTTACGCCCTTCTTACTCTCTGATCAAGGTTCTTGGCATTGAAAAATCTTCGTAAACTAAATCCCACGTGTATATGTTAACATTTAAGAGAGATACAGTAAAGAAAATCTAGGGCAATGGTGATATATATGCGGATTAGACACCAAAAAAAAACACACTCAACAAATTGCTACAATTTAAGGAATGTGTTTAGTGACGGCATCAGATTCCTAATTGATGGAGAAAGGTCTGGTGGCAAGAAAAGGTGCTTCTAGGAGGTTGTAACGTGTTTTCGCTTGACGATTCCATTCTTGGGAGGTTGGTTTGGCCCTTGTTCCTGTAACTCGAATCCTAGCCCATTATATCCCATTTTAATTTTACACCATTGTGAAACTTACGCCTTTTTATTCTCTAATCGAGGTTCTCGGCATTGAAAAATCTTTGTAAACTAAATCACACGTGTATATGTTAACATTTAAGAGGTATACAGTTAAGAAAATCAAGGGCAATGGTGATATGTACGCGGATTAGATACCGAAAAAAACACACTCAACAAATGGCTAAAGTTTAAGGAATGTGTTTAGTGACGGCATCAGATTCCTAATTGATGGAGAAATGTCTGGTGGCAAGAAAAGCTGCTTCTAGGAGGTTGTCAAGTATTTCCGCTCGACGATTCCATTCTTGGGAGGTTGGTTTGGCCTTTGTTCCTGTAACTCGAATCCTAGCCCGGTATATCCCATTTTAATTTTTCACCATTGTAAACCTTACGCCTTTTTTACTCTCTGATCGAGGTTCTCGGCATTGAAAAATCTTCTTAAACTAAATCACACGTGTATATTTTGACATTTAAGAGATATACAGTCAAGAAAATCAAGGGCAATGGTGATATATATGCGGATTAGACACAAAAAAAACACACTCAACAAATGGATACAATTTAAGAAATGTGTTTAGTGACGGCATCAGATTCCTAATTGATGGAGAAAGGTCTGGTGGCAAGAAAATCTGCTTCCAGGAGGTCGTCAAGTGTTTTCGCTCGACGATTCCATTCTTGGGTGGTTGGGTTGGCCATAGATCCTGCAACTCGAATCCTAGCCCGGTATATCTCGTTTTAGTTTTACACCATTGTGAACCTTACGCCCTTTTTACTCTTTGATCAAGCTTCTTGGCATTGAAAAATCTTCGTAAACTAAATCACACGTGTATATGTTGACATTTAAGAGATATACAGTCAAGAAAATAAAGGGCAATAGTGATATATATGCGGATTAGACACAAAAAAAACACACTCAACAAATGGCTACAATTTAAGGAATGTGTTTAGTGACGGCATCAGATTCCTAATTGATGGAAAAAGGTCTGGTGGCAAGAAAAGTTTCTTCTAGGAGGTTGTCAAGTGTTTTCCCTTGACGATTCCATTCTTGGGTGGTTGGTTTGGCCCTTGTTCCTGTAACTCGAATCCTAGCCCATTATATCCCATTTTAATTTTACCCTATTGTGAACCTTACGCCTTTTTTATTCTCTAATCGAGGTTCTCGGCATTGAAAAATCTTCATAAACTAAATCACTCGTGTATATGTTGACATTTAAGAGATATACGGTCAAAAAAATCTCGGGCAATGGTGATATATATGCGGATTAGACACCAAAAAAAACACACTAAACAAATGGCTACAATTTAAGGAATGTGTTTAGTGATGGCATCAGATTCCTAATTGATGGAGAAAGGTCTGGTGGAAAGAAAAGCTGCTTCTAGGAGGTTGTCAAGTGTTTTCGCTTGACGATTCCATCTTGGGTGGTTGGTTTGGCCCTTGTTCCTGTAACTCGAATCCTAGCCCATTATATCCCATTTTAATTTTACACCGTTGTGAACCTTACGACTTTTTTATTCTCTAATCGAGGTTCTCGGCATTGAAAAATCTTCGCAAACTAAATCACACGTGTATATGTTGACATTTAAGAGATATACAGTCAAGAAAATCAAGGGCAATGGTGATATATATGCGGATTAGACAAAAAAAAAACACTCTCAACAAATGGCTACAATTTAAGGAATGTGTTTAGTGACGGCATCAGATTCCTAATTGATGGAGAAAGGTCTGGTGGCAAGAAAAGCTGCTTCTAGGAGGTTGTCAAGTATTTCCGCTCGACGATTCCATTCTTGGGTGGTTGGTTTGGCCCTTCTTCCTGTAACTCGAATCCTAGCCCGGTATATCCTATTTTAATTTTAAACCATTGTGAACACATAAACTAAATCACTCGTGTATATCCCATTTTAATTTTACACCATTGTGAACATTACACCTTTTTTACTCTCTGATCGAGGTTCTCGGCATTGAAAAATCTTTGTAAACTAAATCACATTTGTATATGTTGACATTTAAGAGATATACAGTAAAGAAAATCAAGGGCAATGGTGATATATATGCGGATTAGACACCAAAATAAATCACTCAACAAATGTCTACAATTTAAGGAATGTGTTTAGTGGCAGCATCTGATTCCTAATTGATGGAGAAAGGTTTGGTGGCATGAAAAGCTGCATCTTGGAGGGTGTCAAAGATTTTCGCTCGACGATTCCATTCTTGGGTGGTTGGTTTGGCCCTTGTTCCTGTAACTCAAATCCTAGCCCGGTATATCACATTTTAATTTTACACCATTGTGAACCCTACACCTTTTTTACTCTCTGATCGAGGTTCTCGGCATTGAAAAATCTTCGTAAACTAAATCACACATGTATATTTTGACATTTAAGAGATATACAGTAAAGAAAATCAAGGGCAATGGTGATATATACGCGGATTAGACACCAAAAAAAACACACTTAACAAATGGCTACAATTTAAGGAATGTGTTTAGTGACGGCATCAGATTCCTAACTGATGGAGAAAGGTCTGGTGGCAAGAAAAGCTGCTTCTAGGAGGTTGTGAAGTGTTTTCGCTCGACGATTCCATTCTTGGGTGGTTGCTTTGGACCTTGTTCCTGTAACTCGAATCCTAGCCCTGTATATCCCATTTTAATTTTACACCATTTTAAACTTACGCCTTTTTTTGCTCTCTGATCGAGGTTCTCGGCATTGAAAAATCTTCGTAAACTAAATCACACGTGTACATGTTCACATTTAAGAGATATACAGTCAAGAAAATCAAGGGCAATGGTGATATATATGCGGATTAGACACCAAAAAAAACACACTCAACAAATGGCTACAATTTAAGGAATGTGTTTAGTGACGGCATCAGATTCCTAATTGATGGAGAAAGGTCTGGTGGCAAGAAAGGCTGCTTCTAGGAGGTTGTCAAGTGTTTTCGCTCGACGATTCCATTCTTGGGTGGTTGGTTTGGCCCTTGTTCCTGTAACTCGAATCCTAGCCCCGGTATATCCCATTTTAATTTTACACCGTTGTGAACCTTACGCCTTTTTCACTCTCTAATCGAGGTTCTCGGCATTGAAAAATCTTCGTAAACTAAATCACGCGTGTATATGTTGACATTTAAGAGATATAGAGTCAAGAAAATCAAGGGCAATGGTGATATATATGCGGATTAGACACCAAAAAAAAACACACTCAAGAAATGGCTACAATTCAAGGAATGTGTTTAGTGACGGCATTAGATCCCTAATTGATGGAGAAAGGTCTGGTGGCAAGAAAAGCTGCTTCTAGGAGGTTGTCAAGTGTTTTCGCTCGACGATTCCATTCTTGGGTGGTTGGTTTGGACCTTGTTCCTGTAACTCGAATCCTAGCCCGGTATATCCCATTTTAATTATACACCATTGGGAACCTTACGCCTTTTTTACTCGCTGATCGAGGTTCTCGGCATTGAAAAATCTTCGTAAACTAAATCACACGTGTATTTGTTGACATTTAAGAGATATACAGTCAAGAAAATCAAGGGCAATGGTGATATATATGCGGATTAGACACCAAAAAAAAAACACACTCAACAAATGGCGACAATATAAGGAATGTGTTTAGTGACGGCATCATTTTCCTAATTGACGGAGAAAGGTCTGGTGGCAAGAAAAGCTGCTTCTAGGAGGTTGTCAAGTGTTTTCGCTCGACGATTCCATTCTTGGGAGGTTGCTTTGGACCTTGTTCCTGTAACTCGAATCCTAGCCCTGTATATCCCATTTTAATTTTACACCATTTTTAACTTACGCCTTTTTTTGCTCTCTGATCGAGGTTCTCGGCATTGAAAAATCTTCGTAAACTAAATCACACGTGTACATGTTCACATTTAAGAGATATACAGTCAAGAAAATCAAGGGCAATGGTGATATATATGCGGATTAGACACCAAAAAAAACACACTCAACAAATGGCTACAATTTAAGGAATGTGTTTAGTGACGGCATCAGATTCCTAATTGATGGAGAAAGGTCTGGTGGCAAGAAAGGCTGCTTCTAGGAGGTTGTCAAGTGTTTTCGCTCGACGATTCCATTCTTGGGTGGTTGGTTTGGCCCTTGTTCCTGTAACTCGAATCCTAGGCCCGGTATATCCGATTTTTATTTTACACCGTTGTGAACCTTACGCCTTTTTCACTCTCTAATCGAGGTTCTCGGCATTGAAAAATCTTCGTAAACTAAACCACACGTGTATATGTTGACATTTAAGAGATATACAGTCAAGAAAATCAAGGGCAATGGTGATATATATGCGGATTAGACACAAAAAAAACAAACTCAACAAATGGCTACAATTTAAGGAATGTGTTTAGTGACGGCATCAGATTCCTAACTGATGGAGAAAGGTCTGGTGGCAAGAAAAGCTGCTTCTAGGAGGTTGTGAAGTGTTTTCGCTCGACGATTCCATTCTTGGGTGGTTGGTTTGGCCCTTGTTCCTTTAACTCGAATCCTAGCCCGGTATATCCCATTTTAATTTTACACCATTGTGAACCTTACGCCTTTTTTGCTCTCTAATTGAGGTTCTCGGCGTTGAAAAATCTTTGTAAACTAAATCACACGTGTATATGTTGACATTTAAGAGATATACAGTCAAGAAAATGAAGGGCAATGGAGATATAAATGCGGATTAGACATAAAAAAACGCACTCAACAAATGGCTATAATTTAAGGAATGCGTTTAGTGACGGCATCAGAGTCCTAATTGAGGGAGAAAGGTCTGGTGGCAAGAAAAGCTGCTTCTAGGAGGTTGTCAAGTGTTTTCGCTTGACGATTCCATTCTTGGGTGGTTGGTTTGGCCCTTGTTCCTGTAACTCGAATCCTAGCCCGGTATATCCCATTTTAATTTTACACCATTGTGAACATTACACCTTTTTTACTCTCTGATCGAGGTTCTCGGCATTGAAAAATCTACGTAAACTAAATCACACGTGTATATGTTGACATTTAAGAGATATACAGTCAAGAAAATCAAGGGCAATGGTGATATATATGCGGATTAGACACCAAAAAAAAACACACTCAACAAATGGCTACAATTTAAGGAATGTGTTTAGTGACGGCATCAGATTCCTAATTGATGGAGAAAGGTCTGGTGGCAAGAAAGGCTGCTTCTAGGAAGTTGTCAAGTGTTTTCGCTCGACGATTCCATTCTTGGGTGGTTGGTTTGGCCCTTGTTCCTGTAACTCGAATCCTAGCCCGGTATATCCCATTTTAATTTTACACCGTTGTGAACCTTTCGCCTTTTTCACTCTCTAATCGAGGTTCTCGGCATTGAAAAATCTTCGTAAACTAAATCACGCGTGTATATGTTGACATTTAAGAGATATACAGTCAAGAAAATCAAGGGCAATGGTGATATATATGCGGATTAGACACCAAAAAAAAACACACTCAAGAAATGGCTACAATTTAAGGAATGTGTTTAGTGACGGCATCAGATCCCTAATTGATGGAGAAAGGTCTGGTGGCAAGAAAAGCTGCTTCTAGGAGGTTGTCAAGTGTTTTCGCTCGACGATTCCATTCTTGGGTGGTTGGTTTGGACCTTGTTCCTGTAACTCGAATCCTAGCCTGGTATATCCCATTTTAATTATACACCATTGGGAACCTTACGCCTTTTTTACTCGCTGATCGAGGTTCTCGGCAGTGAAAAATCTTCGTAAACTAAATCACACGTGTATTTGTTGACATTTAAGAGATATACAGTCAAGAAAATCAAGGGCAATGGTGATATATATGCGGATTGGACACCAAAAAAAAACACACTCAACAAATGGCGACAATTTAAGGAATGT
Source organism: Helianthus tuberosus (assembly GCA_030545235.1). Classification (NCBI taxonomy): domain Eukaryota; kingdom Viridiplantae; phylum Streptophyta; class Magnoliopsida; order Asterales; family Asteraceae; genus Helianthus; species Helianthus tuberosus. The sequence continues at coordinate 215,739,380 of CM060406.1, forward strand.
GTTTAGTGACGGCATCGTTTTCCTAATTGACGGAGAAAGGTCTGGTGGCAAGAAAAGCTGCTTCTAGGAGGTTGTCAAGTGTTTTCACTCGACGATTCCATTCTTGGGAGGTTGCTTTGGACCTTGTTCCTGTAACTCGAATCCTAGCCCTGTATATCCCATTTTAATTTTACACCATTTTTAACTTACGCCTTTTTTTGCTCTCTGATCGAGGTTCTCGGCATTGAAAAATCTTCGTAAACTAAATCACACGTGTATATGTTGACATTTAAGAGATATACAGTCAAGAAAATCAAGGGCAATGGTGATATATATGCGGATTAGACACAAAAAAAAAAAAAACAAACTCAACAAATGGCTACAATTTAAGGAATGTGTTTAGTGACGGCATCAGATTCCTAATTGATGGAGAAAGGTCTGGTGGCAAGAAAAGCTGCTTCTAGGAGGTTGTCAAGTGTTTTAACTTGAGGATTCCATTCTTGGGTGGTTGGTTTGGCCCTTGTTCCTTTAACTCGAATCCTAGCCCGGTATATCCCATTTTAATTTTACACCATTGTGAACCTTACGCCTTTTTTGCTCTCTAATTGAGGTTCTCGATATTGAAAAATCTTCGTAAACTAAATCACACGTGTATATGTTGACATTTAATAGATATACAGTCAAGAAAATGAAGGGCAATGGTGATATAAATGCGGATTAGACATAAAAAAAACGCACTCAACAAATGGCTATAATTTAAGGAATGCGTTTAGTGACGGCATCAGAGTCCTAATTGATGGAGAAAGGTCTGGTGGCAAGAAAAGCTGCTTCTAGGAGGTTGTCAAGTGTTTTCGCTTGACGATTCCATTCTTGGGTGGTTGGTTTGGCCCTTGTTCCTGTAACTCGAATCCTAGCCCGGTATATCCCATTTTAATTTTGCACCATTGTGAACCTTACGCCTTTTTTACTCTCTGATCGAGGTTCTCGGCATTGAAAAATCTTTGTAAACTAAATCACATTTGTATATGTTGACATTTAAGAGATATACAGTAAAGAAAATCAAGGGCAATGGTGATATATATGCGGATTAGACACCAAAAAAAATCACTCAACAAATGTCTACAATTTAAGGAATGTGTTTAGTGGCAGCATCTGATTCCTAATTGATGGAGAAAGGTTTGGTGGCATGAAAAGCTGCATCTAGGAGGGTGTCAAAGATTTTCGCTCGACGATTCCATTCTTGGGTGGTTGGTTTGGCCCTTGTTCCTGTAACTCAAATCCTAGCCCGGTATATCACATTTTAATTTTACACCATTGTGAACCCTACACCTTTTTTACTCTCTGATCGAGGTTCTCGGCATTGAAAAATCTTCGTAAACTAAATCACACATGTATATTTTGACATTTAAGAGATATACAGTAAAGAAAATCAAGGGCAATGGTGATATATACGCGGATTAGACACCAAAAAAACACACTTAACAAATGGCTACAATTTAAGGAATGTGTTTAGTGACGGCATCAGATTCCTAACTGATGGAGAAAGGTCTGGTGGCAAGAAAAGCTGCTTCTAGGAGGTTGTGAAGTGTTTTCGCTCGATGATTCCATTCTTGGGTGGTTGCTTTGGACCTTGTTCCTGTAACTCGAATCCTAGCCCTGTATATCCCATTTTAATTTTACACCATTTTAAACTTACGCCTTTTTTTGCTCTCTGATCGAGGTTCTCGGCATTGAAAAATCTTCGTAAACTAAATCACACGTGTATATGTTCACATTTAAGAGATATACAGTCAAGAAAATCAAGGGCAATGGTGATATATATGCGGATTAGACACCAAAAAAAAACACACTCAACAAATGGCTACAATTTAAGGAATGTGTTTAGTGACGGCATCGGATTCCTAATTGATGGAGAAAGGTCTGGTGGCAAGAAAGGCTGCTTCTAGGAGGTTGTCAAGTGTTTTCGCTCGACGATTCCATTCTTGGGTGGTTGGTTTGGCCCTTGTTCCTGTAACTCGAATCCTAGCCCGGTATATCCCATTTTAATTTTACACCGTTGTGAACCTTACGCCTTTTTCACTCTCTAATCGAGGTTCTCGGCATTGAAAAATCTTCGTAAACTAAATCACGCGTGTATATGTTGACATTTAAGAGATATAGAGTCAAGAAAATCAAGGGCAATGGTGATATATATGCGGATTAGACACCAAAAAAAAAAACACACTCAAGAAATGGCTACAATTCAAGGAATGTGTTTAGTGACGGCATTAGATCCCTAATTGATGGAGAAAGGTCTGGTGGCAAGAAAAGCTGCTTCTAGGAGGTTGTCAAGTGTTTTCGCTCGACGATTCCATTCTTGGGTGGTTGGTTTGGACCTTGTTCCTGTAACTCGAATCCTAGCCCGGTATATCCCATTTTAATTATACACCATTGGGAACCTTACGCCTTTTTTACTCGCTGATCGAGGTTCTCGGCATTGAAAAATCTTTGTAAACTAAATCACACGTGTATTTGTTGACATTTAAGAGATATACAGTCAAGAAAATCAAGGGCAATGGTGATATATATGCGGATTAGACACCAAAAAAAAACACACTCAACAAATGGCGACAATATAAGGAATGTGTTTAGTGACGGCATCATTTTCCTAATTGACGGAGAAAGGTCTGGTGGCAAGAAAAGCTGCTTCTAGGAGGTTGTCAAGTGTTTTCGCTCGACGATTCCATTCTTGGGAGGTTGCTTTGGACCTTGTTCCTGTAACTCGAATCCTAGCCCTGTATATCCCATTTTAATTTTACACCATTTTTAACTTACGCCTTTTTTTGCTCTCTAATCGAGGTTCTCGGCATTGAAAAATCTTCGTAAACTAAATCACACGTGTATATGTTGACATTTAAGAGATATACAGTCAAGAAAATCAAGGGCAATGGTGATATATATGCGGATTAGACACAAAAAAAAACAAACTCAACAAATGGCTACAATTTAAGGAATGTGTTTAGTGACGGCATCAGATTCTTAATTGATGGAGAAAGGTCTGGTGGCAAGAAAAGCTGCTTCTAGGAGGTTGTCAAGTGTTTTAACTTGAGGATTCCATTCTTGGGTGGTTGGTTTGGCCCTTGTTCCTTTAACTCGAATCCTAGCCCGGTATATCCCATTTTAATTTTACACCATTGTGAACCTTACGCCTTTTTTGCTCTCTAATTGAGGTTCTCGGCATTGAAAAATCTTTGTAAACTAAATCACACGTGTATATGTTGACATTTAAGAGATATACAGTCAAGAAAATGAAGGGCAATGGTGATATAAATGCGGATTAGACAAAAAAAAACGCACTCAACAAATGGCTATAATTTAAGGAATGCGTTTAGTGACGGCATCAGAGTCCTAATTGATGGAGAAAGGTCTGGTGGCAAGAAAAGCTGCTTCTAGGAGGTTGTCAAGTGTTTTCGCTTGACGATTCCATTCTTGGTTGGTTGGTTTGGCCCTTGTTCCTGTAACTCGAATCCTAGCCCGGTATATCCCATTTTAATTTTACACCATTGTGAACATTACACCTTTTTTACTCTCTGATCGAGGTTCTCGGCATTGAAAAATCTACGTAAACTAAATCACACGTGTATATGTTGACATTTAAGAGATATACAGTCAAGAAAATCAAGGGCAATGGTGATATATATGCGGATTAGACACCAAAAAAAAACACACTCAACAAATGGCTACAATTTAAGGAATGTGTTTAGTGACGGCATCAGATTCCTAATTGATGGAGAAAGGTCTGGTGGCAAGAAAGGCTGCTTCTAGGAGGTTGTCAAGTGTTTTCGCTCGACGATTCCATTCTTGGGTGGTTGGTTTGGCCCTTGTTCCTGTAACTCGAATCCTAGCCCGGTATATCCCATTTTAATTTTACACCGTTGTTAACCTTACGCCTTTTTCACTCTCTAATCGAGGTTCTCGGCATTGAAAAATCTTCGTAAACTAAATCACGCGTGTATATGTTGACATTTAAGAGATATACAGTCAAGAAAATCAAGGGCAATGGTGATATATATGCGGATTAGACACCAAAAAAAAACACACTCAAGAAATGGCTACAATTTAAGGAATGTGTTTAGTGACGGCATCAGATCCCTAATTGATGGAGAAAGGTCTGGTGGCAAGAAAAGCTGCTTCTAGGAGGTTGTCAAGTGTTTTCGCTCGACGATTCCATTCTTGGGTGGTTGGTTTGGACCTTGTTCCTGTAACTCGAATCCTAGCCCGGTATATCCCATTTTAATTATACACCATTGGGAACCTTACGCCTTTTTTACTCGTTGATCGAGGTTCTCGGCAGTGAAAAATCTTCGTAATCTAAATCACACGTGTATTTGTTGACATTTAAGAGATATACAGTCAAGAAAATCAAGGGCATTGGTGATATATATGCGGATTGGACACCAAAAAAAAAACACACTCAACAAATGGCGACAATTTAAGGAATGTGTTTAGTGACGGCATCATTTTCCTAATTGACGGAGAAAGGTCTGGTGGCAAGAAAAGCTGCTTCTAGGAGGTTGTCAAGTGTTTTCGCTCGACGATTCCATTCTTGGGAGGTTGCTTTGGACCTTGTTCCTGTAACTCGAATCCTAGCCCTGTATATCCCATTTTAATTTTACACCATTTTTAACTTACGCCTTTTTTTGCTCTCTGATCGAGGTTCTCGGCATTGAAAAATCTTCGTAAACTAAATCACACGTGTATATGTTGACATTTAAGAGATATACAGTCAAGAAAATCAAGGGCAATGGTGATATATATGCGGATTAGACACAAAAAAAAAAAAACAAACTCAACAAATGGCTACAATTTAAGGAATGTGTTTAGTGACGGCATCAGATTCCTAATTGATGGAGAAATGTCTGGTGGCAAGAAAAGCTGCTTCTAGGAGGTTGTCAAGTGTTTTAACTTGAGGATTCCATTCTTGGGTGGTTGGTTTGGCCCTTGTTCCTTTAACTCGAATCCTAGCCCGGTATATCCCATTTTAATTTTACACCATTGTGAACCTTACGCCTTTTTTGCTCTCTAATTGAGGTTCTCGGCATTGAAAAATCTTTGTAAACTAAATCACACGTGTATATGTTGACATTTAAGAGATATACAGTCAAGAAAATGAAGGGCAATTGTGATATAAATGCGGATTAGACATAAAAAAAACGCACTCAACAAATGGCTATAATTTAAGGAATGTGTTTAGTGACGGCATTAGATCCCTAATTGATGGATAAAGGTCTGGTGGCAAGAAAAGCTGCTTCTAGGAGGTTGTCAAGTGTTTTCGCTCGACGATTCCATTCTTGGGTGGTTGGTTTGGACCTTGTTCCTGTAACTCGAATCCTAGCCCGGTATATCCCATTTTAATTATACACCATTGGGAACCTTACGCCTTTTTTACTCGCTGATCGAGGTTCTCGGCATTGAAAAATCTTCGTAAACTAAATCACACGTGTATTTGTTGACATTTAAGAGATATACAGTCAAGAAAATCAAGGGCAATGGTGATATATATGCGGATTAGACACCAAAAAAAAAACACACACAACAAATGGCGACAATATAAGGAATGTGTTTAGTGACGGCATCATTTTCCTAATTGACGGAGAAAGGTCTGGTGGCAAGAAAAGCTGCTTCTAGGAGGTTGTCAAGTGTTTTCGCTCGACGATTCCATTCTTGGGAGGTTGCTTTGGACCTTGTTCCTGTAACTCGAATCCTAGCCCTGTATATCCCATTTTAATTTTACACCATTTTTAACTTACGCCTTTTTTTGCTCTCTAATCGAGGTTCTCGGCATTGAAAAATCTTCGTAAACTAAATCACACGTGTATATGTTGACATTTAAGAGATATACAGTCAAGAAAATCAAGGGCAATGGTGATATATATGCGGATTAGACACAAAAAAAAACAAACTCAACAAATGGCTACAATTTAAGGAATGTGTTTAGTGACGGCATCAGATTCCTAATTGACGGAGAAAGGTCTGGTGGCAAGAAAAGCTGCTTCTAGGAGGTTGTCAAGTGTTTTAACTTGAGGATTCCATTCTTGGGTGGTTGGTTTGGCCCTTGTTCCTTTAACTCGAATCCTAGCCCGGTATATCCCATTTTAATTTTACACCATTGTGAACCTTACGCCTTTTTTGCTCTCTAATTGAGGTTCTCGGCAATGAAAAATCTTTGTAAACTAAATCACACGTGTATATGTTGACATTTAAGAGATATACAGTCAAGAAAATGAAGGGCAATGGTGATATAAATGCGGATTAGACATAAAAAAAACGCACTCAACAAATGGCTATAATTTAAGGAATGCGTTTAGTGACGGCATCAGAGTCCTAATTGATGGAGAAAGGTCTGGTGGCAAGAAAAGCTGCTTCTAGGAGGTTGTCAAGTGTTTTCGCTTGACGATTCCATTCTTGGGTGTTTGGTTTGGCCCTTGTTCCTGTAACTCGAATCCTAGCCCGGTATATCCCATTTTAATTTTACACCATTGTGAACATTACACCTTTTTTACTCTCTGATCGAGGTTCTCGGCATTGAAAAATCTACGTAAACTAAATCACACGTGTATATGTTGACATTTAAGAGATATACAGTCAACAAAATCAAGGGCAATGGTGATATATATGCGGATTAGACACCAAAAAAAACACACTCAACAAATGGCTACAATTTAAGGAATGTGTTTAGTGACGGCATCAGATTCCTAATTGATGGAGAAAGGTCTGGTGGCAAGAAAGGCTGCTTCTAGGAGGTTGTCAAGTGTTTTCGCTCGACGATTCCATTCTTGGGTGGTTGGTTTGGCCCTTGTTCCTGTAACTCGAATCCTAGCCCGGTATATCCCATTTTAATTTTACACCGTTGTTAACCTTACGCCTTTTTCACTCTCTAATCGAGGTTCTCGGCATTGAAAAATCTTCGTAAACTAAATCACGCGTGTATATGTTGACATTTAAGAGATATACAGTCAAGAAAATCAAGGGCAATGGTGATATATATGCGGATTAGACACCAAAAAAAAACACACTCAAGAAATGGCTACAATTTAAGGAATGTGTTTAGTGACGGCATCAGATCCCTAATTGATGGAGAAAGGTCTGGTGGCAAGAAAAGCTGCTTCTAGGAGGTTGTCAAGTGTTTTCGCTCGACGATTCCATTCTTGGGTGGTTGGTTTGGACCTTGTTCTTGTAACTCGAATCCTAGCCCGGTATATCCCATTTTAATTATACACCATTGGGAACCTTACGCCTTTTTTACTCGCTGATCGAGGTTCTCGGCAGTGAAAAATCTTCGTAATCTAAATCACACGTGTATTTGTTGACATTTAAGAGATATACAGTCAAGAAAATCAAGGGCAATGGTGATATATATGCGGATTGGACACCAAAAAAAAAACACACTCAACAAATGGCGACAATTTAAGGAATGTGTTTTGTGACGGCATCATTTTCCTAATTGACGGAGAAAGGTCTGGTGGCAAGAAAAGCTGCTTCTAGGAGGTTGTCAAGTGTTTTCGCTCGACGATTCCATTCTTGGGAGGTTGCTTTGGACCGTGTTCCTGTAACTCGAATCCTAGCCCTGTATATCCCATTTTAATTTTACACCATTTTTAACTTACGCCTTTTTTTGCTCTCTGATCGAGGTTCTCGGCATTGAAAAATCTTCGTAAACTAAATCACACGTGTATATGTTGACATTTAAGAGATATACAGTCAAGAAAATCAAGGGCAATGGTGATATATATGCGGATTAGACACAAAAAAAAAACAAACTCAACAAATGGCAACAATTTAAGGATTGTGTTTAGTGACGGCATCAGATTCCTAATTGATGGAGAAATGTCTGGTGGCAAGAAAAGCTGCTTCTAGGAGGTTGTCAAGTGTTTTAACTTGAGGATTCCATTCTTGGGTGGTTGGTTTGGCCCTTGTTCCTTTAACTCGAATCCTAGCCCGGTATATCCCATTTTAATTTTACACCATTGTGAACCTTACGCCTTTTTTTCTCTCTAATTGAGGTTCTCGGCATTGAAAAATCTTTGTAAACTAAATCACACGTGTATATGTTGACATTTAAGAGATATACAGTCAAGAAAATGAAGGGCAATGGTGATATAAATGCGGATTAGACATAAAAAAAAACGCACTCAACAAATGGCTATAATTTAAGGAATGCGTTTAGTGACGGCATTAGAGTCCTAATTGATGGAGAAAGGTCTGGTGGCAAGAAAAGCTGCTTCTAGGAGGTTGTCAAGTGTTTTCGCTTGACGATTCCATTCTTGGGTGGTTGGTTTGGCCCTTGTTCCTGTAACTCGAATCCTAGCCCGGTATATCCCATTTTAATTTTACACCATTGTGAACATTACACCTTTTTTACTCTCTGATCGAGGTTCTCGGCATTGAAAAATCTACGTAAACTAAATCACACGTGTATATGTTGACATTTAAGAGATATACAGTCAAGAATATCAAGGGCAATGGTGATATATATGCGGATTAGACACCAAAAAAAACACACTCAACAAATGGCTACAATATAAGGAATGTGTTTAGTGACGGCATCAGATTCCTAATTGATGGAGAAAGGTCTGGTGGCAAGAAAGGCTGCTTCTAGGAGGTTGTCAAGTGTTTTCGCTCGACGATTCCATTCTTGGGTGGTTGGTTTGGCCCTTGTTCCTGTAACTCGAATCCTAGCCCGGTATATCCCATTTTAATTTTACACCGTTGTGAACCTTACGCCTTTTTCACTCTCTAATCGAGGTTCTCGGCATTGAAAAATCTTCGTAAACTAAATCACGCGAGTATATGTTGACATTTAAGAGATATACAGTCAAGAAAATCAAGGGCAATGGTGATATATATGCGGATTAGACACCAAAAAAAAACACACTCAAGAAATGGCTACAATTTAAGGAATGTGTTTAGTGACGGCATCAGATCCCTAATTGATGGAGAAAGGTCTGGTGGCAAGAAAAGCTGCTTCTAGGAGGTTGTCAAGTGTTTTCGCTCGACGATTCCATTCTTGGGTGGTTGGTTTGGACCTTGTTCCTGTAACTCGAATCCTAGCCTGGTATATCCCATTTTAATTATACACCATTGGGAACCTTACGCCTTTTTTACTCGCTGATCGAGGTTCTCGGCAGTGAAAAATCTTCGTAAACTAAATCACACGTGTATTTGTTGACATTTAAGAGATATACAGTCAAGAAAATCAAGGGCAATGGTGATATATATGCGGATTGGACACCAAAAAAAAACACACTCAACAAATGGCGACAATTTCAGGAATGTGTTTAGTGACGGCATCATTTTCCTAATTGACGGAGAAAGGTCTGGTGGCAAGAAAAGCTGCTTCTAGGAGGTTGTCAAGTGTTTTCACTCGACGATTCCATTCTTGGGAGGTTGCTTTGGACCTTGTTCCTGTAACTCGAATCCTAGCCCTGTATATCCCATTTTAATTTTACACCATTTTTAACTTACGCCTTTTTTTGCTCTCTGATCGAGGTTCTCGGCATTGAAAAATCTTCGTAAACTAAATCACACGTGTATATGTTGACATTTAAGAGATATACAGTCAAGAAAATCAAGGGCAATGGTGATATATATGCGGATTAGACACAAAAAAAAAAACAAACTCAACAAATGGCTACAATTTAAGGAATGTGTTTAGTGACGGCATCAGATTCCTAACTGATGGAGAAAGGTCTGGTGGCAAGAAAAGCTGCTTCTAGGAGGTTGTGAAGTGTTTTCGGTCGACGATTCCATTCTTGGGTGGTTGGTTTGGCCCTTGTTCCTTTAACTCGAATCCTAGCCCGGTATATCCCATTTTAATTTTACACCATTGTGAACCTTACGCCTTTTTTGCTCTCAAATTGAGGTTCTCGGCATTGAAAAATCTTCGTAATCTAAATCACACGTGTATTTGTTGACATTTAAGAGATATACAGTCAAGAAAATCAAGGGCAATGGTGATATATATGCGGATTGGACACCAAAAAAAAACACACTCAACAAATGGCGACAATTTAAGGAATGTGTTTTGTGACGGCCTCATTTTCCTAATTGACGGAGAAAGGTCTGGTGGCAAGAAAAGCTGCTTCTAGGAGGTTGTCAAGTGTTTTCGCTCGACGATTCCATTCTTGGGAGGTTGCTTTGGACCGTGTTCCTGTAACTCGAATCCTAGCCCTGTATATCCCATTTTAATTTTACACCATTTTTAACTTACGCCTTTTTTTGCTCTCTGATCGAGGTTCTCGGCATTGAAAAATCTTCGTAAACTAAATCACACGTGTATATGTTGACATTTAAGAGATATACAGTCAAGAAAATCAAGGGCAATGGTGATATATATGCGGATTAGACAAAAAAAAAAAAACAAACTCAACAAATGGCAACAATTTAAGGAATGTGTTTAGTGACGGCATCAGATTCCTAATTGATGGAGAAATGTCTGGTGGCAAGAAAAGCTGCTTCTAGGAGGTTGTCAAGTGTTTTAACTTGAGGATTCCATTCTTGGGTGGTTGGTTTGGCCCTTGTTCCTTTAACTCGAATCCTAGCCCGGTATATCCCATTTTAATTTTACACCATTGTGAACCTTACGCCTTTTTTTCTCTCTAATTGAGGTTCTCGGCATTGAAAAATCTTTGTAAACTAAATCACACGTGTATATGTTGACATTTAAGAGATATACAGTCAAGAAAATGAAGGGCAATGGTGATATAAATGCGGATTAGACATAAAAAAAACGCACTCAACAAATGGCTATAATTTAAGGAATGCGTTTAGTGACGGCATTAGAGTCCTAATTGATGGAGAAAGGTCTGGTGGCAAGAAAAGCTGCTTCTAGGAGGTTGTCAAGTGTTTTCGCTTGACGATTCCATTCTTGGGTGGTTGGTTTGGCCCTTGTTCCTGTAACTCGAATCCTAGCCCGGTATATCCCATTTTAATTTTACACCATTGTGAACATTACACCTTTTTTACTCTCTGATCGAGGTTCTCGGCATTGAAAAATCTACGTAAACTAAATCACACGTGTATATGTTGACATTTAAGAGATATACAGTCAAGAAAATCAAGGGCAATGGTGATATATATGCGGATTAGACACCAAAAAAAACACACTCAACAAATGGCTACAATTTAAGGAATGTGTTTAGTGACGGCATCAGATTCCTAATTGATGGAGAAAGGTCTGGTGGCAAGAAAGGCTGCTTCTAGGAGGTTGTCAAGTGTTTTCGCTCGACGATTCCATTCTTGGGTGGTTGGTTTGGCCCTTGTTCCTGTAACTCGAATCCTAGCCCGGTATATCCCATTTTAATTTTACACCGTTGTGAACCTTACGCCTTTTTCACTCTCTAATCGAGGTTCTCGGCATTGAAAAATCTTCGTAAACTAAATCACGCGAGTATATGTTGACATTTAAGAGATATACAGTCAAGAAAATCAAGGGCAATGGTGATATATATGCGGATTAGACACCAAAAAAAAAACACACTCAAGAAATGGCTACAATTTAAGGAATGTGTTTAGTGACGGCATCAGATCCCTAATTGATGGAGAAAGGTCTGGTGGCAAGAAAAGCTGCTTCTAGGAGGTTGTCAAGTGTTTTCGCTCGACGATTCCATTCTTGGGTGGTTGGTTTGGACCTTGTTCCTGTAACTCGAATCCTAGCCTGGTATATCCCATTTTAATTATACACCATTGGGAACCTTACGCCTTTTTTACTCGCTGATCGAGGTTCTCGGCAGTGAAAAATCTTCGTAAACTAAATCACACGTGTATTTGTTGACATTTAAGAGATATACAGTCAAGAAAATCAAGGGCAATGGTGATATATATGCGGATTGGACACCAAAAAAAAACACACTCAACAAATGGCGACAATTTCAGGAATGTGTTTAGTGACGGCATCATTTTCCTAATTGACGGAGAAAGGTCTGGTGGCAAGAAAAGCTGCTTCTAGGAGGTTGTCAAGTGTTTTCACTCGACGATTCCATTCTTGGGAGGTTGCTTTGGACCTTGTTCCTGTAACTCGAATCCTAGCCCTGTATATCCCATTTTAATTTTACACCATTTTTAACTTACGCCTTTTTTTGCTCTCTGATCGAGGTTCTCGGCATTGAAAAATCTTCGTAAACTAAATCACACGTGTATATGTTGACATTTAAGAGATATACAGTCAAGAAAATCAAGGGCAATGGTGATATATATGCGGATTAGACACAAAAAAAAAAAAACAAACTCAACAAATGGCTACAATTTAAGGAATGTGTTTAGTGACGGCATCAGATTCCTAACTGATGGAGAAAGGTCTGGTGGCAAGAAAAGCTGCTTCTAGGAGGTTGTGAAGTGTTTTCGCTCGACGATTCCATTCTTGGGTGGTTGGTTTGGCCCTTGTTCCTTTAACTCGAATCCTAGCCCGGTATATCCCATTTTAATTTTACACCATTGTGAACCTTACGCCTTTTTTGCTCTCTAATTGAGGTTCTCGGCATTGAAAAATCTTCGTAAACTAAATCACACGTGTATATGTTGACATTTAAGAGATATACAGTCAAGAAAATGGAGGGCAATGGTGATATATATGCGGATTAGACATAAAAAAAACGCACTCAACAAATGGCTATAATTTAAGGAATGCGTTTAGTGACGGCATCAGAGTCCTAATTGATGGAGAAAGGTCTGGTGGCAAGAAAAGCTGCTTCTAGGAGGTTGTTAAGTGTTTTCGCTTGACGATTCCATTCTTGGGTGGTTGGTTTGGCCCTTGTTCCTGTAACTCGAATCGTAGCCCGGTATATCCCATTTTAATTTTACACCAATGTGAACATTACACCTTTTTTACTCTCTGATCGAGGTTCTCGGCATTGAAAAATCTTTGTAAACTAAATCACATTTGTATATGTTGACATTTAAGAGATATACAGTAAAGAAAATCAAGGGCAATGGTGATATATATGCGGATTAGACACCAAAAAAATCACTCAACAAATGTCTACAATTTAAGGAATGTGTTTAGTGGCATCATCTGATTCCTAATTGATAGAGAAAGGTTTGGTGGCATGAAAAGCTGCATCTAGGAGGGTGTCAAAGATTTTCGCTCGACGATTCCATTCTTGGGTGGTTGGTTTGGCCCTTGTTCCTGTAACTCAAATCCTAGCCCGGTATATCACATTTTAATTTTACACCATTGTGAACCTTACACCTTTTTTACTCTCTGATCGAGGTTTTCGGCATTGAAAAATCTTCGTAAACTAAATCACACGTGTATATTTTGACATTTAAGAGATATACAGTAAAGAAAATCAAGGGCAATGGTGATATATACGCGGATTAGACACCAAAAAAAACACACTTAACAAATGGCTACAATTTAAGGAATGTGTTTAGTGACGGCATCAGATTCCTAACTGATGGAGAAAGGTCTGGTGGCAAGAAAAGCTGCTTCTAGGAGGTTGTGAAGTGTTTTCGCTCGACGATTCCATTCTTGGGTGGTTGCTTTGGACCTAGTTCCTGTAACTCGAATCCTAGCCCTGTATATCCCATTTTAATTTTACACCATTTTAAACTTACGCCTTTTTTTGCTCTCTGATCGAGGTTCTCGGCATTGAAAAATCTTCGTAAACTAAATCACACGTGTATATGTTGACATTTAAGAGATATACAGTCAAGAAAATCAAGGGCAATGGTGATATATATGCGGATTAGACACCAAAAAAAAACACACTCAACAAATGGCTACAATTTAAGGAATGTGTTTAGTGACGGCATCAGATCCCTAATTGATGGAGAAAGGTCTGGTGGCAAGAAAAGCTGCTTCTAGGAGGTTGTCAAGTGTTTTCGCTCGACGATTCCATTCTTGGGTGGTTGGTTTGGACCTTGTTCCTGTAACTCGAATCCTAGCCCGGTATATCCAATTTTAATTATACACCATTGTGAACCTTACGCCTTTTTTACTCGCTGATCGAGGTTCTCGGCATTGAAAAATCTTCGTAAACTAAATCACACGTGTATTTGTTGACATTTAAGAGATATACAGTCAAGAAAATCAAGGGCAATGGTGATATATATGCGGATTAGACACCAAAAAAAACACACTCAACAAATGGCGACAATTTAAGGAATGTGTTTAGTGACGGCATCATTTTCCTAATTGACGGAGAAAGGTCTGGTGGCTAGAAAAGCTGCTTCTAGGAGGTTGTCAAGTGTTTTCGCTCGACGATTCCATTCTTGGGTGGTTGGTTTGGCCCTTGTTCCTGTAACTCGAATCCTAGCCCGGTATATCCCATTTTAATTTTACACCGTTGTGAACCTTACGCCTTTTTCACTCTCTAATCGAGGTTCTCGGCATTGAAAAATCTTCGTAAACTAAATCACGCGTGTATATGTTGACATTTAAGAGATATACAGTCAAGAAAATCAAGGGCAATGGTGATATATATGCGGATTAGACACCAAAAAAAAAACACACTCAAGAAATTGCTACAATTTAAGGAATGTGTTTAGTGACGGCATCAGATCCCTAATTGATGGAGAAAGGTCTGGTGGCAAGAAAAGCTGCTTCTAGGAGGTTGTCAAGTGTTTTCGCTCGACGATTCCATTCTTGGGTGGTTGGTTTGGCCCTTGTTCCTGTAACTCGAATCCTAGCCCGGTATATCCCATTTTAATTGTACGACGTTGTGAACCTTACGCCTTTTTAACTCTCTGATCGAGGTTCTCGGCATTGAAAAATCTTCGTAAAGTAAATCACACGTGTATATGTTGACATTTAAGAGATATACAGTCAAGAAAATCAAGGGCAATGGTGATATATACGCAGATTAGACAAAAAAAAAACACACTCAAGAAATGGCTACAATTTAAGGAATGTGTTTAGTGACGGCATCAGATCCCTAATTGATGGAGAAAGGTCTGGTGGCAAGAAAAGCTGCTTCTAGGAGGTTGTCAAGTGTTTTCGCTCGACGATTCCATTCTTGGGTGGTTGGTTTGGACCTTGTTCCTGTAACTCGAATCTTAGCCCGGTATATCCCATTTTAATTATACACCATTGTGAACCTTACGCCATTTTTACTCGCTGATCGAGGTTCTCGGCATTGAAAAATCTTCGTAAACTAAATCACACGTGTATTTGTTGACATTTAAGAGATATACAGTCAAGAAAATCAAGGGCAATGGTGATATATATGCGGATTAGACACCAAAAAAAATCACTCAACAATTGTCTACAATTTATGGAATGTGGTCAGTGGCAGCATCTGATTCCTAATTGATGGAGAAAGGTTTGGTGGCTTGAAAAGCTGCATCTAGGAGGGTGTCAAAGATTTTCGCTCGACGATTCCATTCTTGGGTGGTTGGTTTGGCCCTTGTTCCTGTAACTCAAATCCTAGCCCGGTATATCACATTTTAATTTTACACCATTGTGAACCTTACACCTTTTTTACTCTCTGATCGAGGTTCTCGGCATTGAAAAATCTTCGTAAACTAAATCACACGAGTATATTTTGACATTTAAGAGATATACAGAAAAGAAAATCAAGGGCAATGGTGATATATACGCGGATTAGACACCAAAAAAAACACACTTAACAAATGGCTACAATTTAAGGAATGTGTTTAGTGACGGCATCAGATTCCTAACTGATGGAGAAAGGTCTGGTGGCAAGAAAAGCTGCTTCTAGGAGGTTGTGAAGTGTTTTCGCTCGACGATTCCATTCTTGGGTGGTTGCTTTGGACCTTGTTCCTGTAACTCGAATCCTAGCCCTGTATATCCCATTTTAATTTTACACCATTTTAAACTTACGCCTTTTTTTGCTCTCTGATCGAGGTTCTCGGCATTGAAAAATCTTCGTAAACTAAATCACACGTGTATATGTTGACATTTAAGAGATATACAGTCAAGAAAATCAAGGGCAATGGTGATATATATGCGGATTAGACACCAAAAAAAAACACACTCAACAAATGGCTACAATTTAAGGAATGTGTTTAGTGAGGGCATCAGATCCCTAACTGATGGAGAAAGGTCTGGTGGCAAGAAAAGCTGCTTCTAGGAGGTTGTCAAGTGTTTTCGCTCGACGATTCCATTCTTGGGTGGTTGGTTTGGACCTTGTTCCTGTAACTTGAATCCTAGCCCGGTATATAAAATTTTAATTATACACCATTGTGAACCTTACGCCTTTTTTACTCGCTGATCGAGGTTCTCGGCATTGAAAAATCTTCGTAAACTAAATCACACGTGTATTTGTTGACATTTAAGAGATATACAGTCAAGAAAATCAAGGGCAATGGTGATATATATGCGGATTAGACACCAAAAAAAACACACTCAACAAATGGCGACAATTTAAGGAATGTGTTTAGTGACGGCATCATTTTCCTAATTGACGGAGAAAGGTCTGGTGGCTAGAAAAGCTGCTTCTAGGAGGTTGTCAAGTGTTTTCGCTCGACGATTCCATTCTTGGGTGGTTGGTTTGGCCCTTTTTCCTGTAACTCGAATCCTAGCCCGGTATATCCCATTTTAATTTTACACCGTTGTGAACCTTACGCCTTTTTCACTCTCTAATCGAGGTTCTCGGCATTGGAAAATCTTCGTAAACTAAATCACTCGTGTATATGTTGACATTTAAGAGATATACAGTCAAGAAAATCAAGGGCAATGGTGATATATATGCGGATTAGACACCAAAAAAAAAAACACACTCAAGAAATGGCTACAATTTAAGGAATGTGTTTAGTGACGGCATCAGATCCCTAATTGATGGAGAAAGGTCTGGTGGCAAGAAAAGCTGCTTCTAGGAGGTTGTCAAGTGTTTTCGCTCGACGATTCCATTCTTGGGTGGTTGGTTTGGCCCTTGTTCCTGTAACTCGAATCCTAGCCCGGTATATCCCATTTTAATTGTACGACGTTGTGAACCTTACGCCTTTTTAACTCTCTGATCGAGGTTCTCGGCATTGAAAAATCTTCGTAAAGTAAATCACACGTGTATATGTTGACATTTAAGAGATATACAGTCAAGAAAATCAAGGGCAATGGTGATATATACGCAGATTAGACAAAAAAAAAGACACTCAAGAAATGGCTACAATTTAAGGAATGTGTTTAGTGACGGCATCAGATCCCTAATTGATGGAGAAAGGTCTGGTGGCAAGAAAAGCTGCTTCTAGGAGGTTGTCAAGTGTTTTCGCTCGACGATTCCATTCTTGGGTGGTTGGTTTGGACCTTGTTCCTGTAACTCGAATCCTAGCCCGGTATATCCCATTTTAATTATACACCATTGTGAACCTTACGCCTTTTTTACTCGCTGATCGAGGTTCTCGGCATTGAAAAATCTTCGTAAACTAAATCACACGTGTATTTGTTGACATTTAAGAGATATACAGTCAAGAAAATCAAGGGCAATGGTGATATATATGCGGATTATACACCAAAAAAAATCACTCAACAAATGTCTACAATTTATGGAATGTGTTTAGTGGCAGCATCTGATTCCTAATTGATGGAGAAAGGCTTGGTGGCATGAAAAGCTGCATCTAGGAGGGTGTCAAAGATTTTCGCTCGACGATTCCATTCTTGGGTGGTTGGTTTGGCCCTTGTTCCTGTAACTCAAATCCTTGCCCGGTATATCACATTTTAATTTTACACCATTGTGAACCTTACACCTTTTTTACTCTCTGATCGAGGTTCTCGGCATTGAAAAATCTTCGTAAACTAAATCACACGTGTATATTTTGACATTTAAGAGATATACAGAAAAGAAAATCAAGGGCAATGGTGATATATACGCGGATTAGACACCAAAAAAAACACACTTAACAAATGGCTACAATTTAAGGAATGTGTTTAGTGACGGCATCAGATCCCTAATTGATGGAGAAAGGTCTGGTGGCAAGAAAAGCTGCTTCTAGGAGGTTGTGAAGTGTTTTCGCTCGACGATTCCATTCTTGGGTGGTTGCTTTGGACCTTGTTCCTGTAACTCGAATCCTAGCCCTGTATATCCCATTTTAATTTTACACCATTTTAAACTTACGCCTTTTTTTGCTCTCTGGTCGAGGTTCTCGGCATTGAAAAATCTTCGTAAACTAAATCACACGTGTATATGTTGACATTTAAGAGATATACAGTCAAGAAAATCAAGGGCAATGGTGATATATATGCGGATTAGACAACAAAAAAAAACACACTCAACAAATGGCTACAATTTAAGGAATGTGTTTAGTGACGGCATCAGATCCCTAATTGATGGAGAAAGGTCTGGTGGCAAGAAAAGCTGCTTCTAGGAGGTTGTCAAGTGTTTTCGCTCGACGATTCCATTCTTGGGTGGTTGGTTTGGACCTTGTTCCTGTAACTTGAATCCTAGCCCGGTATATCCAATTTTAATTATACACCATTGTGAACCTTACGCCTTTTTTACTCGCTGATCGAGGTTCTCGGCATTGAAAAATCTTCGTAAACTAAATCACACGTGTATTTGTTGACATTTAAGAGATATACAGTCAAGAAAATCAAGGGCAATGGTGATATATATGCGGATTAGACACCAAAAAAACACACTCAACAAATGGCGACAATTTAAGGAATGTGTTTAGTGACAGCATCATTTTCCTAATTGACGGAGAAAGGTCTGGTGGCTAGAAAAGCTGCTTCTAGGAGGTTGTCAAGTGTTTTCGCTCGACGATTCCATTCTTGGGTGGTTGGTTTGGCCCTTGTTCCTGTAACTCGAATCCTAGCACGGTATATCCCATTTTAATTTTACACCGTTGTGAACCTTACGCCTTTTTCACTCTCTAATCGAGGTTCTCGGCATTGAAAAATCTTCGTAAACTAAATCACGCGTGTATATGTTGACATTTAAGAGATATACAGTCAAGAAAATCAAGGGCAATGGTGATATATATACGGAATAGACACCAAAAAAAAACACACTCAAGAAATGGCTACAATTTAAGGAATGTGTTTAGTGACGGCATCAGATCCCTAATTGATGGAGAAAGGTCTGGTGGCAAGAAAAGCTGCTTCTAGGAGGTTGTCAAGTGTTTTCGCTCGACGATTCCATTCTTGGGTGGTTGGTTTGGCCCTTGTTCCTGTAACTCGAATCCTAGCCCGGTATATCCCATTTTAATTGTACGACGTTCTGAACCTTACGCCTTTTTAACTCTCTGATCGAGGTTCTCGGCATTGAAAAATCTTCGTAAAGTAAATCACACGTGTATATGTTGACATTTAAGAGATATACAGTCAAGAAAATCAAGGGCAGTGGTGATATGTACGCGGATTGGACAAAAAAAAACACACTCAAGAAATGGCTACAATTTAAGGAATGTGTTTAGTGACGGCATCAGGTCCCTAATTGATGGAGAAAGGTCTGGTGGCAAGAAAAGCTGCTTCTAGGAGGTTGTCAAGTGTTTTCGCTCGACGATTCCATTCTTGGGTGGTTGGTTTGGACCTTGTTCCTGTAACTCGAATCCTAGGCCGGTATATCCCATTTTAATTATACACCATTGTGAACCTTACGCCTTTTTTACTCGCTGATCGAGGTTCTCGGCATTGAAAAATCTTCGTAAACTAAATCACACGTGTATTTGTTGACATTTAAGAGATATACAGTCAAGAAAATCAAGGGCAATGGTGATATATATGCGGATTAGACACCAAAAAAAACACACTCAACAAATGGCGACAATTTAAGGAATGTGTTTAGTGACGGCATCATTTTCCTAATTGACGGAGAAAGGTCTGGTGGCTAGAAAAGCTGCTTCTAGGAGGTTGTCAAGTGTTTTCGCTCGACGATTCCATTCTTGGGTGGTTGGTTTGGCCCTTGTTCCTGTAACTCGAATCCTAGCCCGGTATATCCCATTTTAATTTTACACCGTTGTGAACCTTACGCCTTTTTCACTCTCTAATCGAGGTTCTCGGCATTGAAAAATCTTCGTAAACTAAATCACGCGTGTATATGTTGACATTTAAGAGATATACAGTCAAGAAAATCAAGGGCAATGGTGATATATATGCGGATTAGACACCAATAAAAAAAACACACTCAAGAAATGGCTACAATTTAAGGAATGTGTTTAGTGACGGCATCAGATCCCTAATTGATGGAGAAAGGTCTGGTGGCAAGAAAAGCTGCTTCTAGGAGGTTGTCAAGTGTTTTCGCTCGACGATTCCATTCTTGGGTGGTTGGTTTGGCCCTTGTTCCTGTAACTCGAATCCTAGCCCGGTATATCCCATTTTAATTGTACGACGTTGTGAACCTTACGCCTTTTTAACTCTCTGATCGAGGTTCTCGGCATTGAAAAATCTTCGTAAAGTAAATCACACGTGTATATGTTGACATTTAAGAGATATACAGTCAAGAAAATCAAGGGCAATGGTGATATATACGCGGATTAGACACAAAAAAAAAACACTCAACAAATGGCTACAATTTAAGGAATGTGTTTAGTGACGGCGTCAGATTCCTAATTGATGGAGAAAGGTCTGGTGGAAAGAAAAGCTGCTTCTAGGAGGTTGTCAAGTGTTTTCGCTCGACGATTCCATTCTTGGGTGGTTGGTTTGGACCTTGTTCCTGTAACTCGAATCCTAGCCCGGTATATCCCTTTTTAATTTTACACCATTGGGAACCTTACGCCTTTTTTACTCTCTGATCGAGGTTCTCAGCATTGAAAAATATTCGTAAACTAAATCACACGTGTATATGTTGACATTTAAGAGATATACATTCAAGAAAATGAAGGGCAATGGTGATATATATGCGGATTAGACACCAAAAAAACACACTCAACAAATGGCTATAATTTAAGGAATGTGTTTAGTGACGACATCAGATTCCTAATTGATGGATAAAGGTCTGGTGGCAAGAAAAGCTGCTTCTAGGAGGTTGTCAAGTGTTTTCGCTTGACGATTCCATTCTTGGGTGGTTGGTTTGGCCCTTGTTCCTGTAACTCGAATCCGAGCCCGGTATATCCCATTTGAATTTTACACCATTGTGAACCTTACTCCTTTTTTACTCTCTGATCGAGGTTCTCGGCATTGAAAAATCTACGTAAACTAAATCACACGTGTATATGTTGACATTTAAGAGATATACAGTCAAGAAAATCAAGGGCAATGGTGATATATATGCGGATTAGACACCAAAAAAAATCACTCAACAATTGGCTACAATTTAAGGAATGTGTTTAGTGACGGCATCAGATTCCTAATTGATAGAGAAAGGTCTGGTGGCAAGAAAAGCTGCTTCTAGAAGGGTGTCAAGTATTTTCACTCGACGATTCCATTCTTGGGTGGTTTGTTTGGCCCTTATTCCTGTAACTCGAATCCTAGCCCGGTATATCCCATTTTAATTTTGCACCATTGTGAACCTTACGCCTTTTTTACTCTCTGATCGAGGTTCTCGGCATTGAAAAATCTTCGTAAACTAAATCACATGTGTATATGTTGACATTTAAGAGATATACAGTAAAGAAAATCAAGGGCAATGGTGATATATATGCGAATTAGACACCAAAAAAAATCACTCAACAAATGTCTACAATTTAAGGAATGTGTTTAGTGACGGCATCAGATTCCTAGTTGATGGAGAAAGGTTTGGTGGCATGAAAAGCTGCATCTAGGAGGGTGTCAAATATTTTCGCTCGACGATTCCATTCTTGGGTGGGTGGTTTGGCCCTTGTTCCTGTAACTGGAATCCTAGCCCGGTATATCACATTTTAATTTTACACCATTGTGAACCTTACGCCTTTTTTACTCTCTGATCGAGATTCTCGGCATTGAAAAAATCTTCGTAAACTAAATCACACGTGTGTATGTTGACATTTAAGAGATATACAGTCAAGAAAATCAAGGGCAATGGTGATATATATGCGGATTAGACACCAAAAAAAACACACTCAACAAATGGCTATAATTTAAGGAATGTGTTTAGTGACGGCATCAGATTCCTAATTGATGGAGAAAGGTCTGGTGGCAAGAAAAATTGCTTCTAGGAGGTTGTCAGGTGTTTTCGTTTGACGATTCCATTCTTGGGTGGTTGGTTTGGCCCTTGTTCCTGTAACTCGAAACCTAGCCCGGTATATCCTATTTTAATTTTACACCATTGTGAACCTTACGGCTTTTTTACTATCTGATCGAGGTTCTCGCCATTGAAAAATCTACGTAAACTAAATCACACATGTATATGTTGACATTTAAGAGATATACAGTCAAGAAAATCAAGGCCAATGGTGATATATATGCGGATTAGACACCAAAAAAATCACTCAACAAATGGCTACAATTTAAGGAACGTGTTTAGTGACGGCGTCAGATTCCTAATTGATGGAGAAAGGTCTGGGGGCAAGAAAAGCTGCTTCTAGGATGTTGTCAAGTGTTTTCGCTCGACGATTCCATTCTTGGGTGGTTGGTTTGGACCTTGTTCCTGTAACTCGAATCCTGGGCCGGTATATCCTATTTTAATTTTGCACCATTGGGAACCTTACGCCTTTTTTACTCTTTGATCGAGTTTCTCGGCATTGAAAAATCTTCGTAAACTAAATCACACGTGTATATGTTGACATTCAAGAGATATACAGTCAAGAAAATCAAGAGCAATGGTGATATATATGCGGATTAGACACCAAAAAAAAACACACTCAACAAATGGCGACAATTTAAGGAATGTGTTTAGTGACGGCATCAGATTCCTAATTGACGGAGAATGGTCTGGTGGCAAGAAAAGCTGCTTCTAGGAGGTTGTCAAGTGTTTTCACTCGACGATTCCATTCTTGGGTGGTTGGTTTGGCCCTTGTTCCTGTTACTCGAATCCTAGCCCGGTATATCCCATTTTAATTTTACGCCGTTGTGAACCTTACGCCTTTTTCACTCTCTGATCGAGGTTCTCGGCATTGAAAAATCTTCGTAAAGTAAATCACAAGTGTATATGTTGACATTTAAGAGATATACAGTCAAGAAAATCAAGGGCAATGGTGATATATACGCGGATTAGACACAAAAAAAAACACACTCAACGAATGGCTACAATATAAGGAATGTGTTTACTGACGGCGTCAGATTCCTAATTGATGGAGAAAGGTCTGGTGGAAAGAAAAGCTGCTTCTAGGAGGTTGTCAAGTGTTTTCGCTCGACGATTCCATTCTTGGGTGGTTGGTTTGGACCTTGTTCCTGTAACTCGAATCATAGCCCGGTATATCCCATTTTAATTTTACACCATTGGGAACCTTACGCCTTTTTTACTCTCTGATCGAGGTTCTCGGCATTGAAAAATATTCATAAACTAAATCACACGTGTATATGTTGACATTTAAGAGATATACAGTCAAGAAAATCAAGGGCAATGGTGATATATATGCGGATTAGACACCAAAAAAAAACACACTCAACAAATGGCGACAATTTAAGGAATGTATTTAGTGACGGCATCAGATTCCTAATTGACGGATAAAGGTCTGGTGGCAAGAAAAGCTGCTTCTAGGAGGTTGTCAAGTGTTTTCGCTCGACGATTTCATTCTTGGGTGGTTGGTTTGGCCCTTGTTCCTGTAACTCGAATCCTAGCCCGGTATATCCCATTTTAATTTTACACCGTTGTGAACCTTACGCCTTTTTCACTCTCTGATCGAGGTTCTCGGCATTGAAAAATCTTCGTAAACTAAATCACACGTTTTTATGTTGACATTTAAGAGATATACAGTCAAGAAAATCAAGGGAAATGGTGATATATATGCGGATTAGACACCAAAAAAAACACACTCAACAAATGGCTATAATTTAAGGAATGTGTTTAGTGACGGCATCAGATTCCTAATTGATGGAGAAAGGTCTGGTGGCAAGAAAAACTGCTTCTAGGAGGTTGTCTGGTGTTTTCGCTTGACGATTCCATTCTTGGGTGGTTGGTTTGGCCCTTGTTCCTGTAACTCGAAACCTAGCCCGGTATATCCTATTTTAATTTTACATCATTGTGAACCTTACGGCTTTTTTACTCTCTAATCGAGGTTCTCGGCATTGAAAAATCTACGTAAACTAAATCACACATGTATATGTTGACATTTAAGAGTTATACAGTCAAGAAAATCAAGGGCAATGGTGATATATATGCGGATTAGACACCAAAAAAAAACACACTCAACAAATGGCGACAATTTAAGGAACGTGTTTAGTGACGACATCATTTTCCTAATTGACGGAGAAAGGTCTGGTGGCAAGAAAAGCTGCTTCTAGGAGGTTGTCAAGTGTTTTCGCTCGACGATTCAATTCTTGGGTTGTTGGTTTAGCCCAGTTCCTGTAACTCGAATCCTAGCCCGGTATATCCCATTTTAATTTTACACCGTTGTGAACCTTACGCCTTTTTCACTCTCTAATCGAGGTTCTCGGCATTGAAAAATCTTCGTAAACTAAATCACGCGTTTATATGTTGACATTTAAGAGATATACAGTCAAGAAAATCAAGGGCAATGGTGATATATATGCGGATTAGACACCAAAAAAAACACACTCAACAAATGGCTACAATTTAAGGAATGTGTTTAGTGACGGCATCAGATCCCTAATTGATGAAGAAAGGTCTGGTGGCAAGAAAAGCTGCTTCTAGGAGGTTGTCAAGTGTTTTCGCTCGACGATTCCATTCTTGGGTGGTTGGTTTTGCCCTTGTTCCTGTAACTCGAATCCTAGCCCGGTATATCCCATTTTAATTTTACGCCGTTGTGAACCTTACGCCTTTTTCACTCTCTGATCGAGGTTCTCGGCATTGAAAAATCTTCGTAAAGTAAATCACACGTGTATATGTTGACATTTAAGAGATATACAATCAAGAAAATCAAGGGCAATGGTGATATATACGCGGATTAGACACAAAAAAAACACACTCAACAAATGGCTACAATTTAAGGAATGTGTTTAGTGACGGCGTCAGATTCCTAATTGATGGAGAAAGGTCTGGTGGAAAGAAAAGCTGCTTCTAGGAGGTTGTCAAGTGTTTTCGCTCGACGATTCCATTCTTGGGTGGTTGGTTTGGACCTTGTTCCTGTAACTCGAATCCTAGCCCGGTATATCCCATTTTAATTTTACACCATTGGGAACCTTACGCCTTTTTTACTCTCTGATCGAGGTTCTCGGCATTGAAAAATATTCATAAACTAAATCACACGTGTATATGTTGACATTTAAGAGATATACAGTCAAGAAAATCAAGGGCAATGGTGATATATATGCGGATTAGACAAAAAAAAACACTCAACAAATGGCGACAATTTGAGGAATGTGTTTAGTGACGGCATCAGATCCCTAATTGACGAAGAAAGGTCTGGTGGCAAGAAAAGCTGCTTCTAGGAGGTTGTCAAGTGTTTTCGCTCGACGATTTCATTCTTGGGTGGTTGGTTTGGCGCTTGTTCCTGTAACTCGAATCCTAGCCCGGTATATCCCATTTTAATTTTACACCGTTGTGAACCTTACGCCTTTTTCACTCTCTGATCGAGGTTCTCGGCATTGAAAAATCTTCGTAAACTAAATCACACATGTATATGTTGACATTTAAGAGATATACAGTCAAGAAAATCAAGGGCAATGGTGATATATATGCGGATTAGACAACAAAAAAACACACTCAACAAATGGCTACAATTTAAGGAATGTGTTTAGTGACGGCATCAGATCCCTAATTGATGGAGAAAGGTCTGGTGGCAAGAAAAGCCGCTTCTAGGAGATTGTCAAGTGTTTTCGCTCGACGATTCCATTCTTGGGTGGTTGGTTTGGACCTTGTTCCTGTAACTCGAATCCTAGACCCGTATATCCCATTTTAATTATACACCCTTGGGAACCTTACGCCTTTTTTACTCTCTGATCGAGGTTCTCGGCATTGAAAAATCTTCGTAAACTAAATCACACGTGTATATGTTGACATTTAAGAGATATACAGTGAAGAAAATCAAGGGCAATGGTGATATATATGCGGATTAGACACCAAAAAAAAACACACTCAACAAATGGCGACAATTTAAGGAATGTGTTTAGTGACGACATCATTTTCCTAATTGACGGAGAAAGGTCTGGTGGCAAGAAAAGCTGCTTCAAGGAGGTTGTCAAGTGTTTTCGCTCGACGATTCAATTCTTGGGTGGTTGGTTTAGCCCAGTTCCTGTAACTCGAATCCTAGCCCGGTATATCCCATTTTAATTTTACACCGTTGTGACCCTTACGCCTTTTTCACTCTCTAATCGAGGTTCTCGGCATTGAAAAATCTTCGTAAACTAAATCACGCGTTTATATGTTGACATTTAAGAGATATATAGTTAAGAAAATCAAGGGCAATGGTGATATATATGCGGATTAGACACCAAAAAAAAACACACTCAACAAATGGCCACAATTTAAGGAATGTGTTTAGTGACGGCATCAGATCCCTAATTGATGGAGAAAGGTCTGGTGGCAAGAAAAGCCGCTTCTAGGAGATTGTCAAGTGTTTTCGCTCGACGATTCCATTCTTGGGTGGTTGGTTTGGACCTTGTTCCTGTAACTCGAATCCTAGCCCCGTATATCCCATTTTAATTTTACACCATTGGGAACCTTACGCCTTTTTTACTCTCTGATCAAGGTTCTCGGCATTGAAAAATATTCGTAAACTAAATTACACGTGTATTTGTTGACATTTAAGAGATATACAGTCAAGAAAATCAAGGGAAATGGTGATATATATACGGATTAGACACCAAAAAAAACACACTCAACAAATGGCTACAATTTAAGGAATGTGTTTAGTGACGGCGTCAGATTCCTAATTGATGGAGAGAGGTCTGGTGGAAATAAAAGCTGCTTCTAGGAGGTTGTCAAGTGTTTTCGCTCGACGATTCCATTCTTGGGTGGTTGGTTTGGACCTTGTTCCTGTAACTCGAATCCTAGCCTGGTATATCCCATTTTAATTTTACACCATTGGGAACCTTACGCCTTTTTTACACTCTGATCGAGGTTCTCGGCATTGAAAAATCTTCGTAAACTAAATCACAGGTGTATATGTTGACATTTAAGAGATATACAGTCAAGAAAATCAATGGCAATGGTGATATATATGCGGATTAGACACAAAAAAAAACACACTCAACAAATGGCTACAATTTAAGGAATGTGTTTAGTGACGGCATCAGATTCCTAATTGATAGAAAAAGGTCTGGTGGCAAGAAAACCTGCTTCTAGGAGGTTGTCAAGTGTTTTCGCTCGACGATTCCATTCTTGGGTGGTTGGTTTGGCCATTGTTCCTGTAACTCGAATCCTAGCCCGGTATATCCCATTTAATTTTACACCATTGTGAACCTTACGGATTTTTTATTCTCTGATCGAGGTTCTCGGCATTGAAAAATCTTCGTAAACTAAATCACACGTGTATATATTGACATTTAAGAGATATACAGTCAAGAAAATCAAGGGCAATGGTGATACATATGCGGATTATACACAAAAAAAACACACTTAACAAATGGCAACAATTTAAGGAATGTGTTTAGTGATGGCATCAGATTCCTAATTGATGGAGAAAGGTCTGGTGGGAAGAAAAGCTGCATCTAGGAGGGTGTCAATTATTTTCGCTCGACGATTCCATTCTTGGGTGGTTGGTTTGGCCCATGTTCCTGTAACTCGAATCCTAGCCCGGTATATCTCATTTTAATTTTACACCATTACGAACCTTACGCCTTTTTTACTCTCTGATCGAGGTTCTCGGCATTGAAAAATCTTCGTAAACTAAATCACACGTGTATATG
Organism: Helianthus tuberosus; assembly: GCA_030545235.1. Classification (NCBI taxonomy): domain Eukaryota; kingdom Viridiplantae; phylum Streptophyta; class Magnoliopsida; order Asterales; family Asteraceae; genus Helianthus; species Helianthus tuberosus. The sequence goes on from CM060406.1 coordinate 215,767,116, forward strand.
TTGACATTTAAGAGATATACAGTCAAGAAAATCAAGGGCAATGGTGATATATATGCGGATTAGACACCAAAGAAAACACACTCAACAAATGGCTACAATTTAAGGAATATGTTTAGTGACGGCGTCAGATTCCTAATTGATGGAGAAAGGTCTGGTGGCAAGAAAAGCTGCTTCTAGGAGGTTGTCAAGTGTTTTCGCTCGACGACTCCATTCTTTGGTGGTTGGTTTGGTCCTTGTTCCTGTAACTCGAATCCTAGCCCGTTATATCCCATTTTAATTTTACACGATTGTGAACCTTACGCCTTTTTTACTCTCTGATCGAGGTTCTCGGCATTGAAAAATATTCGTAAACTAAATCACACGTGTATAAGTTGACATTTAAGAGATATACAGTCAAGAAAATCAAGGGCAATGGTGATATATATGCGGATTAGACACAAAAAAAATCACTCACCAAATGGCTACAATTTATGGAATGTGTTTAGTGACGGCATCAGATTCCTAATTGATGGAGAAAGGTCTGGTGGTAAGAAAAGTTGCTTCTAGGAGGTTGTCAAGTGTTTTCGCTTGACGATTCCATTCTTGGGTGGTTGGTTTGGCCCTTGTTCCTGTAACTCGAAACCTAGCCCGGTATATCCCATTTTAATTTTACACCATTGTGAACCTTACGCCTTTTTTACTCTCTAATAGAGGTTCTCGGCATTGAAAAATCTTCGTAAACTAAATCACATGTGTATATGTTGACATTTAAGAGATATACAGTCAAGAAAATCAAGGGCAATGGTGATGTATATGCGGAATAGACAAAAAAAAACACCCTCAACAAATGGCTACAATTCAAGGAATGTGTTTAGTGACGGCATCAGATTCCAAATTGATGGAGAAAGGTCCGGTGGGAAGAAAAGCTGCTTCTAGGAGGGTGTTAAGTATTTTCGCTCGACGATTCCATTCTTGGGTGGTTGGTTTGGCCCTTGTTCCTGTAACTCGAATCCTAGCCCGTTATATCCCATTTTAATTTTACACCGTTGTGAACCTTACGCCTTTTTCACTCTCTAATCGAGGTTCTCGGCATTGAAAAATCTTCGTAAACTAAATCATGCGTGTATATGTTGACATTTAAGAGATATACAGTCATGAAAATCAAGGGCAATGGTGATATATATGCGGATTAGACACAAAAAAAAAACACTCAAGAAATGGCTACAATTTAAGGAATGTGTTTAGTGACGGCATCAGATCCCTAATTGATGGAGAAAGGTCTGGTGGCAAGAAAAGCTGCTTCTAGGAGGTTGTCAAGTGTTTTCGCTCGACGATTCCATTCTTGGGTGGTTGGTTTGGCCCTTGTTCCTGTAACTCGAATCCTAGCCCGTTATATCCCATTTTAATTTTACACCATTGTGAACCTTACGCCTTTTTTACTCTCTGATCGAGGTTCTCGGCATTGAAAAATCTTCGTAAACTAAATCACACGTGTATATGTTGACATTTAAGAGATATACAGTCAAGAAAATCAAGGGCAATGGCGATATATATGCGGATTAGACACCAAAAAAACACACTCAACAAATGGCGACAATTCAAGGAATGTGTTTAGTGACGGCATCAGATTCCTAATTGACGGAGAATGGTGTGGTGGCAAGAAAAGCTGCTTCTAGGAGGTTGTCACGTGTGTTCACTCGACGATTCCATTCTTGGGTGGTTGGTTTGGCCCTTGTTCCTGTAACTCGAATCCTAGCCCGGTATATCCCATTTTTTATTTTACACCGTTGGGAACCTTACGCCATTTTCACTCTCTGATCGAGGTTCTCGGCATTGAAAAATCTTCGTAAACTAAATCACACGTGTATGTGTTGACATTTAAGAGATATACAGTCAAGAAAATCAAGGGCAATGGTGATATATATGCGGATTAGACACAAAAAAAAAAACACACTCAACAAATGGCCACAATTTAAGGAATGTGTTTAGTGACGGCATCAGATCCCTAATTGATGGAGAAAGGTCTGGTGGCAAGAAAAGCTGCTTCTAGGAGATTGTCAAGTGTTTCCGCTCGACGATTCCATTCTTGGGTGGTTGGTTTGGACCTTGTTCCTGTAACTCGAATCCTAGCCCCGTATATCCCATTTTAATTTTACACCATTGGGAACCTTACGCCTTTTTTACTCTCTGATCAAGGTTCTCGGCATTTAAAAATATTCGTAAACTAAATTACACTTGTATTTGTTGACATTTAAGAGATATACAGTCAAGAAAATCAAGGGAAATGGTGATATATATACGGATTAGACACCAAAAAAAAACACACTCAACAAATGGCTACAATTTAAGGAATGTGTTTAGTGACGACATCAGATCCCTAATTGATGGAGAAAGGTCTGGTGGCAAGAAAAGCTGCTTCTAGGAGGTTGTCAAGTGTTTTCGCTCGACGATTCCATTCTTGGGTGGTTGGTTTGGCCCTTGTTCCTGTAACTCGAATCCTAGCCCGTTATATCCCATTTTAATTTTACACCATTGTGAACCTTACGCCTTTTTTACACTCTGATCGAGGTTCTCGGCATTAAAAAATCTTCGTAAACTAAATTACACTTGTATTTGTTGACATTTAAGAGATATACAGTCAAGAAAATCAAGGGCAATGGTGATATATATGCGGATTAGACACAAAAAAAAAACACACTCAACAAATGGCTACAATTTAAGGAATGTGTTTAGTGACGGCATCAGATTCCTAATTGATAGAAAAAGGTCTGGTGGCAAGAAAACCTGCTTCTAGGAGGTTGTCAAGTGTTTTCGCTTGACGATTCCATTCTTGGATGGTTGGTTTGGCCCTTGTTCCTGTAACTCGAATCCTAGCCCGGTATATCCCATTTTAATTTTACACCATTGTGAACCTTACGCCATTTTTACTCTCTAGTCGAGGTTCTCGGCATTGAAAAATCTTCGTAAACTAAATCACATGTGTATATGTTGACATTTAAGAGATATACAGTCAAGAAAATCAAGGGCAATGGTGATATATATGCGGAATAGACACCAAAAAAAAACACACTCAACAAATGGCTACAATTCAAGGAATGTGTTTAGTGACGGCATCAGATTCCTAATTGATGGAGAAAGGTCTGGTGGGAAGAAAAGCTGCTTCGAGGAGGGTGTTAAGTATTTTCGCTCGACGATTCCATTCTTGGGTGGTTGGTTTGGCCCTTGTTCCTGTAACTCGAATCCTAGCCCGGTATATCTCATTTTAATTTTACACCATTACGAACCTTACGCCCTTTTTACTCTCTGATCGAGGTTCTCGGCATTGAAAAATCTTCGTAAACTAAATCACACGTGTATATGTTGACATTTAAGAGATATACAGTCAAGAAAATCATGGGTAATGGTGATATATATGCGGATTAGAAAACAAAAAAAACACACTCAACAAATGGCTACAATTTAAGGAATATGTTTAGTGACGGCATCAGAGTCCTAATTGATGGAGAAAGGTCTGGTGGCAAGAAAAGCTGCTTCTAGGAGGTTGTCAAGTGTTTTCGCTCGACGATTCCATTCTTGGGTGGTTGGTTTGGCCCTTGTTCCTGTAACTCGAATCCTAGCCCGTTATATCCCATTTTAATTTTACACCATTGTGAACCTTACGCCTTTTTTACTCTCTGATCGAGGTTCTCGGCATTGAAAAATCTTCGTAAACTAAATCACACGTGCATAAGTTGACATTTAAGAGATATACGGTCAAGAAAATCAAGGGCAATGGTGATATATATGCGGATTAGACACAAAAAAAATCACTCAACAAATGGCTACAATTTAAGGAATGTGTTTAGTGACGGCTTCAGATTCTTAATTGATGGAGAAAGGTCTGGTGGTAAGAAAAGTTGCTTCTAGGAGGTTGTCAAGTGTTTTCGCTTGACGATTCCATTCTTGGGTGGTTGGTTTGGCCCTTGTTCCTGTAACTCGAATCCTAGCCCGGTATATCCCATTTTAATTTTACACCATTGTGAACCTTACGCCTTTTTTACTCTCTGATCGAGGTTCTCGGCATTGAAAAATCTTCGTAAACTAAATCACACGTGTATATATTGACATTTAAGAGATACACAGTCAAGAAAATCAAGGGCAATGGTGATATATATGCGGATTAGACACAAAAAAAAAACACACTCAACAAATGGCTACAATTTAAGGAATGTGTTTAGTGACGGCGTCAGATTCCTAATTGATGGAGAAAGGTCTGGTGGAAAGAAAAGCTGCTTCTGGGAGGTTGTCAAGTGTTTTCGCTCGACGATTCCATTCTTGGGTGGTTGGTTTGGACCATGTTCCTGTAACTCGAATCCTAGCCCGGTATATCCCATTTTAATTTTACACCATTGCGAACCTTACGCATTTTTTACTCTCTGATCGAGGTTCTTGGCATTGAAAAATCTTCGTAAACTAAATCAAACGCGTATATGTTGACATTTTAAAGATATACAGTAAAGAAAATCAAGGGCAACGGTGATATATATGCGGATTAGACACAAAAAAAAAACACACTCAACAAATGACTACAATTTAAGGAATGTGTTTACTGACGGCATCAGATTCCTAATTGATGGAGAAAGGTCTGGTGTTAAGAAAAGCTGCTTCTAGGAGGTTGTCAAGTGTTTTCGCTCGACGATTCCATTCTAGGGTGGTTGGTATGGCCCTTGTTCCTATAATTCGAATCCTAGCCCGGTATATCCCATTTTAATTTTACACCATTGTGAACCTTACGCCTTTTTTACTCTCTGATCAAGGTTCTCGGCGATGAAAAATCTTTGTAAACTAAATCACAAGTGTATATGTTGACATTTAAAAGATATACAGTCTAGAAAATCAAGGGCAATGGTGATATATATGCGGATTAGACACCAAAGAAAAACACACTGAACAAATGGCTACAATTTAATGAATGTATTTAGTGACGGCATCAGATCCCTAATTGATGGAGATAGGTCTGGAGGCAAGAAAAGCTGCTTCTAGGAGGTTGTCAAGTGTTTTCGCTCGACGATTCCATTCTAGGGTGGTTGGTTTGGCCCTTGTTCCTGTAACTCGAATCCTAGCCCGGTATATTCCATTTTAATTTTACACCATTGTGAACCATACGCCTTTTTTACTCTCTGATCGAGGTTCTCGGCATTGAAAAATCTTCGTAAACTAAATCACACGTGTATATGTTGACATTTAAGAGATACACAGTCAAGAAAATCAAGGGCAATGGTGATATATATGCGGATTAGACAGCAAAAAAAAACACACTCAACAAATGGCTACAATTTAAGGAATGTGTTTAGTGACGGCGTCAGATTCCTAATTGTTAGAGAAAGGTCTGGTGAAAACAAAACCTGCTTATGGGAGGTTGTCAAGTGTTTTCGCTCGACGATTCCATTCTTGGGTGGTTGGTTTGGACCATGTTCCTGTAACTCGAATCCTAGCCCGGTATATCCCATTTTAATTTTACACCATTGCGAACCTTACTCCTTTTTTACTCTCTGATCGAGGTTCTTGGCATTGAAAAATCTTCGTAAACTAAATCAAACGCGTATGTGTTGACATTTAAGAGATATACAGTCAAGAAAATCAAGGGCAATGGTGATATATATGCGGATTAGACACCAAAAAAAAACACACTCAACAAATGACTACAATTTAAGGAATGTGTTTACTGACGGCATCAGATTCCTAATTGATGGAGAAAGGACTGGTGGCAAGAAAAGATGCTTCTAGGAGGTTGTCAAGTGTTTTCGCTCGACGATTCCATTCTAGGGTGGTTGGTTTGGCCCTTGTTCCTGTAACTCGAATCCTAGCCCGGTATATCCCATTTTAATTTTACACCATTGTGAACCTTACGCCTTTTTACTCTCTGATCAAGGTTCTCGGCAATGAAAAATCTTTGTAAACTAAATCAAAAGTGTATATGTTGACATTTAAGAGATATACAGTCAAGAAAATCAAGGGCAATGGTGATGTATATGCAGAATAGACACCAAAAAAAAACACACTCAACAAATGGCTACAATTTAAGGAATGTGTTTAGTGACGGCATCAGAATCCTAATTGATGGAGAAAGGTCTGGTGGGAAGAAAAGCTGCTTCTAGGAGGGTGTTAAGTGTTTTCGCTCGACGATTCCATTCTTGGGTGGTTGGTTTGGCCCTTGTTCCTGTAACTCGAATCCTAGCCCGGTATATCCCATTTTAATTTTACACCATTACGAACCTTACGCCCTTTTTACTCTCTGATCGAGGTTCTCGGCATTGAAAAATCTTCGTAAACTAAATCACACGTGTATATGTTGACATTTAAGAGATATACAGTCAAGAAAATCAAGGGTAATGGTGATATATATGCGGATTAGAAAACAAAAAAAACACACTCAACAAATGGCTACAATTTAAGGAATATGTTTAGTGACGGCATCAGAGTCCTAATTGATGGAGAAAGGTCTGGTGGCAAGAAAAGCTGCTTCTAGGAGGTTGTCAAGTGTTTTCGCTCGACGATTCCATTCTTGGGTGGTTGGTTTGGCCCTTGTTCCTGTAACTCGAATCCTAGCCCGTTATATCCCATTTTAATTTTACACCATTGTGAACCTTACGCCTTTTTTACTCTCTGATCGAGGTTCTCGGCATTGAAAAATCTTCGTAAACTAAATCACACGTGTATAAGTTGACATTTAAGAGATATACGGTCAAGAAAATCAAGGGCAATGGTGATATATATGCGGATTAGACACAAAAAAAATCACTCAACAAATGGCTACAATTTAAGGAATGTGTTTAGTGACGGCATCAGATTCTTAATTGATGGAGAAAGGTCTGGTGGTAAGAAAAGTTGCTTCTAGGAGGTTGTCAAGTGTTTTCGCTTGACGATTCCATTATTGGGTGGTTGGTTTGGCCCTTGTTCCTGTAACTCGAATCCTAGCCCGGTATATCCCATTTTAATTTTACACCATTGTGAACCTTACGCCTTTTTGACTCTCTGATCGAGGTTCTCGGCATTGAAAAATCTTCGTAAACTAAATCACACGTGTATATATTGACATTTAAGAGATACACAGTCAAGAAAATCAAGGGCAATGGTGATATATATGCGGATTAGACACCAAAAAAAAACACACTCAACAAATGGCTACAATTTAAGGAATGTGTTTCGTGACGGCGTCAGATTCCTAATTGATGGAGAAAGGTCTGGTGGAAAGAAAAGCTGCTTCTGGGAGGTTGTCAAGTGTTTTCGCTCGACGATTCCATTCTTGGGTGGTTGGTTTGGACCATGTTCCTGTAACTCGAATCCTAGCCCGGTATATCCCATTTTAATTTTACACCATTGCGAACCTTACGCATTTTTTACTCTCTGATCGAGGTTCTTGGCATTGAAAAATCTTCGTAAACTAAATCAAACGCGTATATGTTGACATTTTAAAGATATACAGTAAAGAAAATCAAGGGCAACGGTGATATATATACGGATTAGACACAAAAAAAAAAAAACACACTCAACAAATGACTACAATTTAAGGAATGTGTTTACTGACGGCATCAGATTCCTAATTGATGGAGAAAGGTCTGGTGGCAAGAAAAGCTGCTTCTAGGAGGTTGTCAAGTGTTTTCGCTCGACGATTCCATTCTAGGGTGGTTGGTATGGCCCTTGTTCCTATAATTCGAATCCTAGCCCGGTATATCCCATTTTAATTTTACACCATTGTGAACCTTACGCCTTTTTTACTCTCTGATCAAGGTTCTCGGCGATGAAAAATCTTTGTAAACTAAATCACAAGTGTATATGTTGACATTTAAAAGATATACAGTCTAGAAAATCAAGGGCAATGGTGATATATATGCGGATTAGACACCAAAGAAAAACACACTGAACAAATGGCTACAATTTAATGAATGTGTTTAGTGACGGCATCAGATCCCTAATTGATGGAGATAGGTCTGGAGGAAAGAAAAGCTGCTTCTAGGAGGTTGTCAAGTGTTTTCGCTCGACGATTCCATTCTAGGGTGGTTGGTTTGGCCCTTGTTCCTGTAACTCGAATCCTAGCCCGGTATATTCTATTTTAATTTTACACCATTGTGAACCATACGCCTTTTTTACTCTCTGATCGAGGTTCTCGGCATTGAAAAATCTTCGTAAACTAAATCACACGTGTATATGTTGACATTTAAGAGATACACAGTCAAGAAAATCAAGGGCAATGGTGATATATATGCGGATTAGACAGCAAAAAAAAAACACACTCAACAAATGGCTACAATTTAAGGAATGTGTTTATTGACGGCGTCAGATTCCTAATTGTTAGAGAAAGGTCTGGTGGAAAGAAAAGCTGCTTATGGGAGGTTGTCAAGTGTTTTCGCTCGACGATTCCATTCTTGGGTGGTTGGTTTGGACCATGTTCCTGTAACTCGAATCCTAGCCCGGTATATCCCATTTTAATTTTACACCATTGCGAACCTTACTCCTTTTTTACTCTATGATCGAGGTTCTTGGCATTGAAAAATCTTCGTAAACTAAATCAAACGCGTATGTGTTGACATTTAAGAGATATACAGTCAAGAAAATCAAGGGCAATGGTGATATATATGCGGATTAGACACCAAAAAAAAACACACTCAACAAATGACTACAATTTAAGGAATGTGTTTACTGACGGCATCAGATTCCTAATTGATGGAGAAAGGTCTGGTGGCAAGAAAAGATGCTTCTAGGAGGTTGTCAAGTGTTTTCGCTCGACGATTCCATTCTAGGGTGGTTGGTTTGGCCCTTGTTCCTGTATCTCGAATCCTAGCCCGGTATATCCCATTTTAATTTTACACCATTGTGAACCTTACGCCTTTTTACTCTCTGATCAAGGTTCTCGGCAATGAAAAATCTTTGTAAACTAAATCACAAGTGTATATGTTGACATTTTAGAGATATACAGTCAAGAAAATCAAGGGCAATGGTGATATATATGCAGAATAGACACCAAAAAAAAACACACTCAACAAATGGCTACAATTTAAGGAATGTGTTTAGTGACGGCATCAGAATCCTAATTGATAGAGAAAGGTCTGGTGGGAAGAAAAGCTGCTTCTAGGAGGGTGTTAAGTGTTTTCGCTCGACGATTCCATTCTTGGGTGGTTGGTTTGGCCCTTGTTCCTGTAACTCGAATCCTAGCCCGGTATATCCCATTTTAATTTTACACCATTGTGAACCTTACGCCTTTTTTACTCTCTGATCGAGGTTCTCGGCATTGAAAAATCTTCGTAAACTAAATCACACGTGTATATGTTGACATTTAAGAGATACACAGTCAAGAAAATCAAGGGCAATGGTGATATATATGCGGATTAGACACAAAAAAAAAACACACTCAACAAATGGCTACAATTTAAGGAATGTGTTTAGTGACGGCGTCAGATTCCTAATTGATGGAGAAAGGTCTGGTGGAAAGAAAAGCTGCTTCTGGGAGGTTGTCAAGTGTTTTCGCTCGACGATTCCATTCTTGGGTGGTTGGTTTGGACCATGTTCCTGTAACTCGAATCCTCGCCCGGTATATCCCATTTTAATTTTACACCATTGCGAACCTTACGCATTTTTTACTCTCTAATCGAGGTTCTTGGCATTGAAAAATCTTCGTAAACTAAATCAAACGCGTATATGTTGACATTTTAAAGATATACAGTCAAGAAAATTAAGGGCAATGGTGATATATATGCGGATTAGACACCAAAAAAAACACACGCAACAAATGACTACAATTTAAGGAATGTGTTTACTGACGGCATCAGATTCCTAAATGATGGATAAAGGTCTGGTGGCAAGAAAAGCTGCTTCTAGGAGGTTGTCAAGTGTTTTCGCTCGACGATTCCACTCTAGGGTGGTTGGTTTGGCCCTTGTTCCTGTAACTCGAATCCTAGTCCGGTATATCCCATTTTAGTTTTACACCATTGTGAATCTTACGCCTTTTTTACTCTCTGATCAAGGTTCTCGGCAATGAAAAATCCTTGTAAACTAAATCACAAGTGTATATGTTGACATTTAAAAGATATACAGTCTAGAAAATCAAGGGCAATGGTGATATATATGCGGATTAGACACCAAAGAAAAACACACTGAACAAATGGCTACAATTTAAGGAATGTGTTTAGTGACGGCATCAGATCCCTAATTGATGGAGATAGGTCTGGTGGCAAGAAAAGCTGCTTCTAGGAGGTTGTCAAGTGTTTTCGCTCGACGATTCCATTCTAGGGTGGTTGGTTTGGCGCTTGTTCTTGTAACTCGAATCCTAGCCCGGTATATCCCATTTTAATTTTACACCATTGTGAACCATACGCCGTTTTTACTCTCTGATCGAGGTTCTCGGTATTGAAAAATTTTCGTAAACTAAATCACACGTGTATATGTTGACATTTAAGAGATATACAGTCAAGAAAATCAAGGGCAATGGTGATATATATGCGGATTGGACACCAAAAAAAAACACACTCAACAAATGACTACAATTTAAGGAATGTGTTTACTGACGGCATCAGATTCCTAATTGATGGAGAAAGGTCTGGTGGCAAGAAAAGCTGCTTCTAGGAGGTTGTCAAGTGTTTTCGCTCGACGATTCCATTCTAGGGTGGTTGGTTTGTGTGACATCCCGTTGAAACGTTCGTATTTACACTAGCTTGTCAGTGGCTGCCTTAACTTTCGGGACGAAAGTTCTTAAAACTTGGGGATAATGTGACACTCTAGGTTTTCCGGGCGAACATCTTGTAATCAATTGGTGCGTGTATATATATATATATCTATTAAATGGAAGGTGTTATTCTTCTCGTGCTATGTGTCAATAACGTGTACGTAATATATGTGTGTGTGTGTATGTGTGTAAGGATACTTGTGAACCGAAACCATGAACCAACTCGAGACCACTCGGTCTCGAGTGAACGATTGGGCCGGTTGGGCCTTGCACATCTCGAAACCCACTCTCCTTAGCCCACTCGGAAACCTTTAGAGTGCACCTCTTGTTATATATCAACCTTAACTCTCACACACTCTCCTTTCCACTCTCTCTCATTTCATCCCCACTCTCCTCTCATCTTTCCCTCACTAAAACCCTAAAAGCTCCACCAACACCCTCCTCTTTTCTTCTCGGAATCACCATCAGCTAAGGAAGGGCTCTCGGACCTCGGTGAATCCCTACACACCTCCACACTTTAGAACCGGTTAGTGTTTCATTCTATGCTAAGAAAATTATGTGTGCTTAATGATTAAGATGCATGATTAGTTTAGAGGTCTTGTTGTATAAATTCTTGTATGACTAGCGACTTGGTAATGTGATGAATGATGTGTGTGAGCTATGATATGATAATGTCTTGTTAGGATGTTTTTGTAGGGAAAATGATTAGGCTATCCGATTCATGTTAGATGTTTTGTTAGATAATTTTGTTAATCCGATTTATGTTAACCGATTTATGTGGTATGATCTTGTTACCCGATTTATGCTAGATGTTTTGGGACAAATGTGTGTTCAATAAGATGATGCAAGATTTACTTGATCTTTATATTTCATCTCATGAAGAACCTTATGAATATGTGCCAAAAGTGATATGAACACATGATGAATATGTGATGAATGTGCTTGATGAACTATTTGAAGATCATTGAAAATATTTGAAATTGTTGGTGTTTGATCTGAATTGTTTGGAAATTAGACAATAAAACATGTTTAAGAAATTCTATTGGTTAGTACAAAATTTCATGAAAACAGAATTGTATTGGTTAGTACATCCGCCAGGTTCTAGAAGGATTCTTGTGCACGCATCCGAGGTTGCGACTCGAAACCCCCGGTTACGACTCGCAACCGAATCATGACAAGTCGAAACATCCGGTTACGACTCGCAACCAGAGCATGACAAGTCGAAACATCCGGTTACGACTCGCAACTAGAGCATGACAAGTCGAAACATCCGGTTACGACTCGCAACCAGAGCATGACGAGTCGAAACATCCGGTTGCGACTCGCAACCAGAGCATGACAAGTCGAAACATCCGGTTGCGACTCGCAACTGTGTGTTCTCGAGTCGAGACCACCTGGTCTCGACTGGGCTGTTAGTTATTGGGCCCAAGTGTATTAACTGTACATGCTTGTTACTGTTTAGGTGGGCTACGTGTTAACTGTTAACTGTTGCTGTTAAAGAACTTAGACGGGCCCAATGACTTATTGGGTAATTATATGTTGTGCATGCTATGTGTTAGTTATGTGTAGATTATACGTGTTTACTTGTACCCCAACTTGACCCATATTCGGTAACCATGCTAGGACGTGGTGACCAACGTGATCGACCGGGTAATTAATCTACCGAGCAACCCAAGGTGAGTTCACAACCTAAAGCATGTATTCCCGGTGGTTTGGGAAACGGAACTAAAAACAACACTATCCCCTTATGAGGGATACAACTTACTTTTCTTCCCTTGTTATTGGGAACCTTTTAGTTAATTACTGTTTATACGGATTGCAACAAACGACACTAAACGAAACTCTATCACTTAAAGTCCCTACTACATAATACCGATTAGTCGCCGGGGCCAGGCGAACGGGTTATTAGTTGATAGCGCTATTTAGGTCTTACCAACCTCACACCGTGCCAAGGTATGGGATCGGTCGTGAACTAATGTACTCAGGCATCCGTCAATGATGATAGAACATTGACATCGGGGCACTCTGCGGATACGCAACGGTCACCTAGTGTTCGGTATTGGAAAAACAGTTTAGTCGCTAACTTTTGGGGTAGCTCCCCATGGCATGTATAAACGGATAAATTAACTGGTGAAACAAGTTTTGGTAATTAAAACTGGACAACTAGTGAACTCACTCAGCATTATTGTTGACCCCTTACTGCATGCTTTGCAGGTAACCAGTGACTGAGGAGCTGCTGCTTGGGAAGTGTAGTGGTCGTCTAAACCCGCGTGTTGGGTTCTAAATAACTTGAACTATGAACCTTGTTTAAACTATTTTGCCTATGCTTCCGCTATTTACTTAAACTGTTATTTGAACCTAACTTTCGAACTTTGAACTATGATGCTTACGAACTATTTGGTTATTAATTCAATTATTCAGTATAATTGGTGGCTGGATCCTGGTCGGTCACGCCTCCAAGCGGTAGTACTCCGCAGGTGGATTTTGGGGGTGTGACAGTTGGTTTGGCCCTTGTTCCTGTAACTCGAATCCTAGCCCGGTATATCCCATTTTAATTTTACACCATTGTGAACCTTACGCCTTTTTTACCTTCTGATCAAGGTTCTCGGCATTGAAAAATCTGCATAAACAAAGTCACACGTGTATATGTTGACATTTAAGAGATATACAGTTAAGAAAATCAAGGGCATTGGTGATATATATGCGGATTAGAGACCAAAAAAAACACACTCAACAAATGGCTACAATTTAAGGAATGTGTTTAGTGACGGCATCAGATCCCTAATTGATGGAGAAAGGTTTGGTGGCAAGAAAAGCTGCTTCTAGGATGGTGTCAAGTATTTTCGCACGACGATTCCATACTTGTGTGTTTGGTTTGGCCCTTATTACTGTAACTCGAATCCTAGCCCGGTATATCCCATTTTAATTTTACACCATTGTGAATCTTACGCCTTTTTTACTCTCTGATCGAGGTTCTCGGCATTGAAAAATCTTCGTAAACTAAATCACACGTGTATATGTTGACATTTAAGACATATACAGTCAAGAAATCAAGGGCAATGATGATATATATGCGGATTAGACACCAAAAAAAACACTCAACAAATGGCTACAATTTAAGGAATGTGTTTAGCGATGGCATCAGATTCCTAATTGATAGAGAAAGGTCTGGTGGCAAGAAAAGTTGTTTCTAGGAGGGTGTCAAGTATTTTGGCTAGACGATTCCATTCTTGGGTGGTTGGTTTGGCCCTTGTTCTTGTAACTCGAATCCTAGCCCGGTATATCCCATCTTAATTTTACACCATTGTGAACCTTACGCCTTTTTTACTCTCTGATCGAGGTTCTCGGCATTTAAAAATCTTCGTAAACTTAATCACACGTGTATATGTTGATATTTAAGAGATATACAGTCAAGAAAATCAAGGGCAATGGTGATATATATGCGGATTAGACACAAAAAAAAATCACTCAACAAATGGCAACAATTTAAGAAATTGTGTTTAGTGACGGCATCAGATTCCTAATTGATGGAGAAAGGCCTGGTGGCAAGAAAAGCTGCTTCTAGGAGGTTGTCAAGTATTTTCGCTTGACGATTCCATTCTTGGGTGGTTTGTTTGGACCTTGTTCCTGTAACTCGAATCCTAGCCCGGTATATCCCATTTTAATTTTACACCATTGTGAACCGTACGCCTTTTTTACTCTCTGATCGAGGTTCTTGGCATTGAAAAATCTTTGTAAACTAAATCACACGTGTATATGTTGACATTTAAGAGATATACAGTCAAGAAAATCAAGGGCAATGGTGATATATATGCGGATTAGACACCAAAAAAAACACACTCAACAATTGGTTTCAATTTAAGGAATGTGTTTAGTGACGGCGTCAGGTTCCTAATTGATGGAGAAAGGTCTGGTGGAAAGAAAAGCTGCTTCTAGGAGGTTGTCAAGTATTTTCGCTTGACGATTCCATTCTTGGGTGGTTGGTTTGGACCTTGTTCCTGTAACCTATCCCATTTTAATTTTACCCCATTGTGAACCTTATGCCTTTTTTACTCTCTCATCGAGGTTCTCGGCATTGAAAAATCTTCGTAAACTACATCACACGTATGTATTTTTACATTTAATAGATATACAGTCAAGAAAATCAAGGGCAATGGTGATATACATGCGGATTAGACACCAAAAAAAACACACTCAACAAATGGCTACAATTTAAGGAATGTGTTTGGTGACGGCATCAGATCCCTAATTGATGGAGAAAGGTTTGGTGGCTAGAAAAGCTGCTTCTAGGAGGGTGTCAAGTATTTTCGCTCGACGATTCCCTTCTTTTGTGTTTGGTTTGGCCCTTGTTCCTGTAACTCGAATCCTAGCCCGGTATATCCCATTTTAATTTTACACCATTGTGAACCTTACGCCTTTTTTACTCTCCGATCGAGGTTCTCGGCATTGAAAAATCTTCGTAAACTATATCACACGTGTATATGTTGACATTTTAGAGATATACAGTCAAGAAAATCAAGGGCAATGTTGATATATATGCGGATTAGACACAAAAAAAACACACTCAACAAATGGCTATAATTTAAGGAATGTGTTTAGTGATGGCGTCAGATTCCTAATTGATGGAGAAAGGTTTGGTGGGAAGAAAAGCTGCTTCTAGGAGGTTGTCAAGTGTTTTTGCTCGACAATTCCATTCTTGGGTGGTTGGTTTGGACCGTTTTCCTGTAACTCGAATCCTAGCCCGGTTTATCCCTTTTTAATTTTACACCATTGTGAACCTTACGTCTTTTTTACTCTCTGATCGAGGTTCTCGGCATTGAAAAATCTTCGTAAACTAAATCACACGTGTATATGTTGACGTTTAAGAGATATACAGTCAAGAAAATCAAGGGCAATGGTGATATATATGCGGATTAGACACCAAAAAAAATCACTCAATAAATGGCTACAATTTAAGAAATTAGTTTAGTGACGGCATCCGATCCCTAATTGATGAAGAAAGTTCTGGTGGCAAGAAAAGCTGCTTCTAGGAGGTTGTCAAGTGTTTTCGCTTGACGATTCGATTCTTAGGTGGTTGGTTTGGCCCTTGTTCCTGTAACTCGAATCCTAGCCCGGTATATCCCATTTTAATTTTACACCATTGTGAACCTTTTGCCTTTTTTACTCTCTCATCGAGGTTCTCGGCATTGAAAAATATTCGTAAACTAAATCACACGTGTATATTTTTACATTTAATAGATATACAGTCAAGAAAATCAAGGGCAATGGTGATATACATGCGGATTAGACACCAAAAAAAACACACTCAACAAATGGCTACAATTTAAGGAATGTGTTTAGTGACGGCATCAGATCCCCAATTGATGGAGAAAGGTTTGGTGGCTAGAAAAGCTGCTTCTAGGAGGGTGTCAAGTGTTTTCGCTCGACGATTCCATTCTTTTGTGTTTGGTTTGGCCCTTGTTCCTGTAACTCGAGTCCTAGCCCGGTATATCCCATTTTAATTTTACACCATTGTGAACCGTACGCCTTTTTTACTCTCTGATCGAGGTTCTTGGCATTGAAAAATCTTCGTAAACTAAATCACACGTGTATATGTTGACATTTAAGAGATATACAGTCAAGATAATCAAGGGCAATGTTGATATATATGCGGATTAGACACCAAAAAAAACACACTCAACAAATGGCTACAATTTAAGGAATGTGTTTAGTGATGGCGTCAGATTCCTAATTGATGGAGAAAGGTCTGGTGGGAAGAAAAGCTGCTTCTAGGAGGTTGTCAAGTGTTTTTGCTCGACGCTTCCATTCTTGGGTGGTTGGTTTGGACCGTGTTCCTGTAACTCGAGTCCTAGCCCGGTATATCCCATTTTAATTTTACACCATTGTGAACCTTACGTCTTTTTTACTCTCTGATCGAGGTTCTCGGTATTGAAAAATCTTGGTAAACTAAATCACACGTCTATATGTTGACATTTAAGAGATATACAGTCAAGAAAATCAAGGGCAATGGTGATATATATGCGGATTAGACACCAAAAAAAATCACTCAATAAATGGCTACATTTTAAGAAATTAGTTTAGTGACGGCATCAGATCCCTAATTGATGAAGAAAGGTCTGGTGGCAAGAAAAGCTGCTTCTAGGAGGTTGTCAAGTGTTTTCGCTTGACGATTCGATTCTTGGGTGGTTGGTTTGGCCCTTGTTCCTGTAACTCGAATCCTAGCCCGGTATATCCCATTTTAATTTTTCACCATTGTGAACCTTACGCCTTTTTTACTCTCTGATGGAGGTTCTCGGCATTGAAAAATCTTCGTAAACTAAATCACACGTGTATATGTTGACATTTAAGAGATATACAGTCAAGAAAATCAAGGGCAATGTTGATATATATGCGGATTAGACACAAAAAAAACACACTCAACAAATGGCTACAATTTAAGGAATGTGTTTAGTGATGGCGTCAGATTCCTAATTGATGGAGAAAGGTCTGGTGGGAAGAAAAGCTGCTTCTAGGAGGTTGTCAAGTGTTTTTGCTCGACGATTCCATTCTTGGGTGGTTGGTTTGGACCGTGTTCCTGTAACTCGAATCCTAGCCCGGTATATCCCATTTTAATTTTACACCATTGTGAACCTTACGTCTTTTTTACTCTCTGATCGAGGTTCTCGGCATTGAAAAATCTTCGTAAACTAAATCACATGTGTATATGTTGACGTTTAAGAGATATACAGTCAAGAAAATCAAGGGCAATGGTGATATATATGCGGATTAGACACCAAAAAAAAATCACTCAACAAATGGCTACAATTTAAGAAATGTGTTTAGTGACGGCGTCAGTTTCCTAATTGATGGAGAAAGGTCTGGTGGCAAGAAAAGCTGCTTCTAGGAGGTTGTCAAGTGTTTTTGCTTGACGATTCCATTCTTGGGTGGTTGGTTTGGCGCTTGTTCCTGTAACTCGAATCCTAGTCCGGTATATCCCATTTTAATTTTACACCATTGTGAACCTTACGCCTTTTTTACTCTCTGATCGAGGTTCTCGGTATTGAAAAATCTTGGTAAACTAAATCACACGTCTATATGTTGACATTTAAGAGATATACAGTAAAGAAAATCAAGGGCAATGGTGATATATATGCGGATTAGACACCAAAAAATAATCACTCAATAAATGGCTACAATTTAAGAAATTAGTTTAGTGACGGCATCAGATTACTAATTGATGAAGAAAGGTCTGGTGGCAAGAAAAGCTGCTTCTAGGAGGTTGTCAGGTGTTTTCGCTTGACGATTCGATTCTTGGGTGGTTGGTTTGGCCCTTGTTCCTGTAACTCGAATCCAAGCCCGGTATATCCCATTTTAATTTTACACTATTGTGAGCCTTACGCCTTTTTTACTCTCTGATCGAGGTTCTCGGCATTGAAATATCTTCGTAAACTAAATCACATGTGTATATGTTGACATTTAAGAGATATGCAGTAAAGAAAATCAAGGGCAATGATGATATATATGCGGATTAGACACCAAAAAAAACACACTCAACAAATGGCTACAATTTAAGGAATGTGTTTAGTGACGGCGTCAGATTCCTAATTGATGGAGAAAGGTCTGGTGGAAAGAAAAGCTGCTTCTACAAGGTTGTCAAGTGTTTTCGCTCGACGATTCCATTATTGGGTGGTTGGTTTGGACCTTGTTCCTGTAACTCGAATCCTAGCCCGGTATATCCCATTTTAATTTTACACCATTGTGAACCTTACGCCTTTTTTACTCTCTGATCGAGGTTCTCGGCATTGAAAAATCTTCGTAAACTAAATCACACGTGTATATGTTGACATTTAAGAGATATACAGTCAAGAAAATCAAGGGCAATGTTGATATATATGCGGATTAGACACCAAAAAAAACACACTCAACAAATGGCTACAATTTAAGGAATGTGTTTAGTGATGGCGTCAGATTCCTAATTGATGGAGAAAGGTCTGGTGGGAAGAAAAGCTGCTTCTAGGAGGTTGTCAAGTGTTTTTGCTCGACGCTTCCATTCTTGGGTGGTTGGTTTGGACCGTGTTCCTGTAACTCGAATCCTAGCCCGGTATATCCCATTTTAATTTTATACCATTGTGAACCTTACGTCTTTTTTACTCTCTGATCGAGGTTCTCGGTATTGAAAAATCTTGGTAAACTAAATCACACGTCTATATGTTGACATTTAAGAGATATACAGTCAAGAAAATCAATGGCAATGGTGATATATATGCGGATTAGACACCAAAAAAAATCACTCAATAAATGGCTTCAATTTAAGAAATTAGTTTAGTGACGGCATCAGATCCCTAATTGATGAAGAAAGGTCTGGTGGCAAGAAAAGCTGCTTCTAGGAGGTTGTCAAGTGTTTTCGCTTGACGATTCGATTCTTGGGTGGTTGGTTTGGCCCTTGTTCCTGTAACTCGAATCCTAGCCCGGTATATCCCATTTTAATTTTACACCATTGTGAACCTTACGCCTTTTTTACTCTCTGATCGCGGTTCTCGGCATTGAAAAATCTTCGTAAACTAAATCACACGTGTATATGTTGACATTTAAGAGATATACAGTCAAGAAAATCAAGGGCAATGTTGATATATATGCGGATTAGACACAAAAAAAAAACACACTCAACAAATGGCTACAATTTAAGGAATGTGTTTAGTGACGGCGTAAGATTCCTAATTGATGGAGAAAGGTCTGGTGGGAAGAAAAGCTGCTTCTAGGAGGTTGTCAAGTGTTTTTGCTCGACGATTCCATTCTTGGGTGGTTGGTTTGGACCGTGTTCCTGTAACTCGAATCATAGCCCGGTATATCCCATTTTAATTTTACACCATTGTGAACCATACGTCTTTTTTACTATCTGATCGAGGTTCTCGGCATTGAAAAATCTTCGTAAACTAAATCACATGTGTATATGTTGACGTTTAAGAGATATACAGTCAAGAAAATCAAGGGCAATGGTGATATATATGCGGATTAGACACCAAAAAAAAATCACTCAACAAATGGCTACAATTTAAGAAATGTGTTTAGTGACGGCATCAGTTTCCTAATTGATGGAGAAAGGTCTGGTGGCAAGAAAAGCTGCTTCTAGGAGGTTGTCAAGTGTTTTCGCTTGACGATTGCATTCTTGGGTGGTTGGTTTGGTGCTTGTTCCTGTAACTCGAATCCTAGTCCGGTATATCCCATTTTAATTTTACACCATTGTGAACCTTACGCCTTTTTTACTCTCTGATCGAGGTTCTCGGTATTGAAAAATCTTGGTAAACTAAATCACACGTCTATATGTTGACATTTAAGAGATATACAGTAAAGAAAATCAAGGGCAATGGTGATATATATGCGGATTAGACACCAAAAAATAATCACTCAATAAATGGCTACAATTTAAGAAATTAGTTTAGTGACGGCATCAGATTACTAATTGATGAAGAAAGGTCTGGTGGCAAGAAAAGCTGCTTCTAGGAGGTTGTCAGGTGTTTTCGCTTGACGATTCGATTCTTGGGTGGTTGGTTTGGCCCTTGTTCCTGTAACTCGAATCCTAGCCCGGTATATCCAATTTTAATTTTACATGTGTATATGTTGACATTTAAGAGATATACAATAAAGAAAATCAAAGGCAATGATGATATATATGCGGATTAGACACCAAAAAAAACACACTCAACAAATGGCTACAATTTAAGGAATGTGTTTAGTGACGGCGTCAGATTCCTAATTGATGGAGAAAGGTCTGGTGGAAAGAAAAGCTGCTTCTACAAGGTTGTCAAGTGTTTTCGCTCGACGATTCCATTATTGGGTGGTTGGTTTGGACCTTGTTCCTGTAACTCGAATCCTAGCCCGGTATATCCCATTTTAATTTTACACCATTGTGAACCTTACGCCTTTTTTACTCTCTGATCGAGGTTCTCGGCATTGAAAAATCTTCGTAAACTAAATCACACATGTATATGTTGACATTTAAGAGATATACACTCAAGAAAATCAAGGGCAATGGTGATATATATGCGGATTAGACACCAAAAAAAAATCACTCAACAAATGGCTACAATTTAAGAAATGTGTTTTGTGACGGCATCAGATTCCTAATTGATGGAGAAAGGTGTGGTGGCAGGAAAAGCTGCTTCTAGGAGGTTGTCTATTGTTTTCGCTTGACGATTCCATTCTTGGGTGGTTGGTTTGGCCATTGTTCCTGTAACTCGAATCCTAGCCCGGTATATCCTATTTTAATTTTACACCCTTGTGAACCTTACGCCTTTTTTACTCTCTGATCGAGATTCTCGGCATTGAAAAATCTTCCTAAACTAAATCACACGTCTATATGTTGACATTTAAGAGACATACAGTCAAGAAAATCAAGGGCAATGGTGATATATATGCGGATTAGACACCAAAAAAAATCACTCAACAAATGGCTACAATTTAAGAAATGTGTTTAGTGACGGCATTAGATTCCTAATTGATGGAGAAATGTCTGGTGGCAAGAAAAGCTGCTTCTAGGAGGTTGTCAAGTGTTTTCGCTTGACAATTCCATTCTTGGGTGGTTGGTTTGGCCCTTGTTCCTGTAACTCAAATCCTAGCCCAGTATATCCCATTTTAATTTTACACCATTGTGAACCTTACGCCTTTTTTACTCTCTGATCGAGGTTCTCGGCATTGAAAAATCTTCGTAAACTAAATCACACTTGTATATGTTGACATTTAAGAGATATACAGTCAACAAAATCAAGGGAAATGGTGATATATATGCGGATTAGACACAAAAAAAAACACACTCAACAAATGGCCACAATTTATGGAATGTGTTTAGTGACGGCATCAGATTCCTAATTAATGGAGAAAGGTCTGGTGGCAAGAAATGCTGCTTCTAGGAGGTTGTCAAGTGTTTTCTCTTGACGATTCCATTCTTGGGTGGTTGGTTTGTCCCTTGTTCCTGTAACTCGAATCCTAGCCCGGTATATCCCATTTTAATTTTACACCATTGTGAACCTTACGCCTTTTTTACTCTCTGATCGAGGTTCTCGGCATTGAAAAATCTTCGTAAACTAAATCACGCATGTATATGTTGACATTTAAGAGATATACACTCAAGAAAATCAAGGGCAATGGTGATATATATGCGGATTAGACACCAAAAAAAAATCACTCAACAAATGGCTACAATTTAAGAAATGTGTTTTGTGACGGCATCAGATTCCTAATTGATGGAGAAAGGTCTGGTGGCAAGAAAAGCTGCTTCTAGGAGGTTGTCTAGGGTTTTCGCTTGACGATTCCATTCTTGGGTGGTTGGTTTGGCCCTTATTCCTGTAACTCAAATCCTAGCCCGGTATATCCCATTTTAATTTTACACCATTGTGAACCTTATGCCTTTTTTACTCTCTGATCGAGATTCTCGGCATTGAAAAATCTTCGTAAACTAAATCACACGTCTATATGTTGACATTTAAGAGACATACAGTCAAGAAAATCAAGGGCAATGGTGATATATATGCGGATTAGACACCAAAAAAAATCACTCAACAAATTGCTACAATTTAAGAAATGTGTTTAGTGACGGCATTAGATTCCTAATTGATGGAGAAAGGTCTGGTGGCAAGAAAAGCTGCTTCTAGGAGGTTGTCAAGTGTTTTCGCTTGACAATTCCATTCTTGGGTGGTTGGTTTGGCCCTTGTTCCTGTAACTCGAATCTTAGCCCGGTATATCCCATTTTAATTTTACACCATTGTGAACCTTACGCCATTTTTACTCTCTGATCGAGGTTCTCGGCATTGAAAAATCTTCGTAAACTAAATCACACGTGTATATGTTGACATTTAAGAGATATACAGTCAAGAAAATCAAGGGCAATGTTGATATATATGCGGATTAGACACAAAAAAAAAAACACACTCAACAAATGGCTACAATTTAAGGAATGTGTTTAGTGACGGCGTCAGATTCCTAATTGATGGAGAAAGGTCTGGTGGGAAGAAAAGCTGCTTCTAGGAGGTTGTCAAGTGTTTTTGCTCGACGATTCCATTCTTGGGTGGTTGGTTTGGACCGTGTTCCTGTAACTCGAATCATAGCCCGGTATATCCCATTTTAATTTTACACCATTGTGAACCTTACGTCTTTTTTTACTATCTGATCGAGGTTCTCGGCATTGAAAAATCTTCGTAAACTAAATCACATGTGTATATGTTGACGTTTAAGAGATATACAGTCAAGAAAATCAAGGGCAATGGTGATATATATGCGGATTAGACACCAAAAAAAAATCACTCAACAAATGGCTACAATTTAAGAAATGTGTTTAGTGACGGCATCAGTTTCCTAATTGATGGAGAAAGGTCTGGTGGCAAGAAAAGCTGCTTCTAGGAGGTTGTCAAGTGTTTTCGCTTGACGATTGCATTCTTGGGTGGTTGGTTTGGCGCTTGTTCCTGTAACTCGAATCCTAGTCCGGTATATCCCATTTTAATTTTACACCATTGTGAACCTTACGCCTTTTTTACTCTCTGATCGAGGTTCTCGGTATTGAAAAATCTTGGTAAACTAAATCACACGTCTATATGTTGACATTTAAGAGATATACAGTAAAGAAAATCAAGGGCAATGGTTATATATATGCTGATTAGACACCAAAAAATAATCACTCAATAAATGGCTGCAATTTAAGAAATTAGTTTAGTGACGGCATCAGATTACTAATTGATGAAGAAAGGTCTGGTGGCAAGAAAAGCTGCTTCTAGGAGGTTGTCAGGTGTTTTCGCTTGATGATTCGATTCTTGGGTGGTTGGTTTGGCCCTTGTTCCTGAACTCGAATCCTAGCCCGGTATATCCAATTTTAATTTTACATGTGTATATGTTGACATTTAAGAGATATACAGTAAAGAAAATCAAGGGCAATGATGATATATATGCGGATTAGACACCAAAAAAAACACACTCAACAAATGGCTACAATTTAAGGAATGTGTTTAGTGACGGCGTCAGATTCCTAATTGATGGAGAAATGTCTGGTGGAAAGAAAAGCTGCTTCTACAAGGTTGTCAAGTGTTTTCGCTCGACGATTCCATTATTGGGTGGTTGGTTTGGACCTTGTTCCTGTAACTCGAATCCTAGCCCGGTATATCCCATTTTAATTTTACACCATTGTGAATCTTACGCCTTTTTTACTCTCTGATCGAGGTTCTCGGCATTGAAAAATCTTCGTAAACTAAATCACACATGTATATGTTGACATTTAAGAGATATACACTCAAGAAAATCAAGGGCAATGGTGATATATATGCGGATTAGACACCAAAAAAAATCACTCAACAAATGGCTACAATTTAAGAAATGTGTTTTGTGACGGTATCAGATTCCTAATTGATGGAGAAAGGTCTGGTGGCAAGAAAAGCTGCTTCTAGGAGGTTGTCTAGTGTTTTCGCTTGACGATTCCATTCTTGGGTGGTTGGTTTGGCCCTTGTTCCTGTAACTCGAATCCTAGCCCGGTATATCCTATTTTAATTTTACACCATTGTGAACCTTACGCCTTTTTTACTCTCTGATCGAGATTCTCGGCATTGAAAAATCTTCGTAAACTAAATCACACGTCTATACGTTGACATTTAAGAGACATACAGTCAAGAAAATCAAGGGCAATGGTGATATATATGCGGATTAGACACCAAAAAAAATCACTCAACAAATGGCTACAATTTAAGAAATGTGTTTAGTGACGGCATTAGATTCCTAATTGATGGAGAAAGGTCTGGTGGCAAGAAAAGCTGCTTCTAGGAGGTTGTCAAGTGTTTTCACTTGACAATTCCATTCTTGGGTGGTTGGTTTGGCCCTTGTTCCTGTAACTCAAATCCTAGCTCAGTATATCCCATTTTAATTTTACACCATTGTGAACCTTACGCATTTTTTACTCTCTGATCGAGGTTCTCGGCATTGAAAAATCTTCGTAAACTAAATCACACTTGTATATGTTGACATTTAAGAGATATATACAGTCAACAAAATCAAGGGAAATGGTGATATATATGCGGATTAGACACAAAAAAAAAACACACTCAACAAATGGCCACAATTTATGGAATGTGTTTAGTGACGGCATCAGATTCCTAATTAATGGAGAAAGGTCTGGTGGCAAGAAATCCTGCTTCTAGGAGGTTGTCAAGTGTTTTCTCTTGACGATTCCATTCTTGGGTGGTTGGTTTGTCCCTTGTTCCTGTAACTCGAATCCTAGCCCGGTATATCCCATTTTAATTTTACACCATTGTGAACCTTACGCCTTTTTTACTCTCTGATCGAGGTTCTCGGCATTGAAAAATCTTCGTAAACTAAATCACACATGTATATGTTGACATTTAAGAGATATACACTCAAGAAAATCAAGGGCAATGGTGATATATATGCGGATTAGACACCAAAAAAAAATCACTCAACAAATGGCTACAATTTAAGAAATGTGTTTTGTGACGGCATCAGATTCCTAATTGATGGAGAAAGGTCTGGTGGCAAGAAAAGCTGCTTCTAGGAGGTTGTCTAGTGTTTTCGCTTGACGATTCCATTCTTGGGTGGTTGGTTTGGCCCTTGTTCCTGTAACTCGAATCCTAGCCCGGTATATCCCATTTTAATTTTACACCATTGTGAACCTTACGTCTTTTTTACTCTCTGATCGAGATTCTCGGCATTGAAAAATCTTCGTAAACTAAATCACACGTCTATATGTTGACATTTAAGAGACATACAGTCAAGAAAATCAAGGGCAATGGTGATATATATGCGGATTAGACACCAAAAAAAATCACTCAACAAATGGCTACAATTTAAGAAATGTGTTTAGTGACGGCATTAGATTCCTAATTGATGGAGAAAGGTCTGGTGGCAAGAAAAGCTGCTTCTAGGAGGTTGTCAAGTGTTTTCGCTTGACAATTCCATTCTTGGGTGGTTGGTTTGGCCCTTGTTCCTGTAACTCAAATCCTAGCCCAGTATATCCCATTTTAATTTTACACCATTGTGAACCTTACGCCTTTTTTACTCTCTGATCGAGGTTCTCGGCATTGAAAAATCTTCGTAAATTAAATCACACTTGTATATGTTGACATTTAAGAGATATACAGTCAACAAAATCAAGGGAAATGGTGATATATATGCGGATTAGACACAAAAAAAAACACACTCAAGAAATGGCCACAATTTATGGAATGTGTTTAGTGACGGCATCAGATTCCTAATTAATGGAGAAAGGTCTGGTGGCAAGAAATGCTGCTTCTAGGAGGTTGTCAAGTGTTTTCTCTTGACGATTCCATTCTTGGGTGGTTGGTTTGGCCCTTGTTCCTGTAACTCGAATCCTAGCCCGGTATATCCCATTTTAATTTTACACCATTGTGAACCTTACGCCTTTTTTACTCTCTGATCGACGTTCTCGGCATTGAAAAATCTTTATAAACTAAATCACACGTGTATATGTTGACATTTAAGAGATATACAGTCAAGAAAATCAAGGGCAATGATGATATATATGCATATTAGACACAAAAAAAACACACTCAACAAATGGCTACAATTTAAGGAATATGTTTTGTGACGGCGTCAGATTCCTAATTGATGGAGAAAGGTCTGGTGGCAAGAAAAGCTGCTTCTAGGAGGTTGTCAAGTGTTTTCGCCTGACGATTCCATTCTTGGGTGGTTGGTTTGGCCATTGTTCCTGTAACTCGAATCCTAGCCCGGTATATCCCATTTTAATTTTACACCATTGTGAACATTACGCCTTTTTTACTCTCTGATCGAGGTTCTCGGCATTGAAAAATCTTCGTAAACTAAATCACACGTGTATACGTTGACGTTTAAGAGATATACAGTCAAGAAAATCACGGGCAATGGGGATATATATGCGGATTAGACACAAAAAAAAACACACTCAACAAATAGCTATAATTTAAGGAATGTGTTTAGTGACGGCATCAGATTCCTAATTGATGGAGAAAGGTCTGGTGGCAAGAAAGGCTGCTTCAAGGAGGGTGTCAAGTATTTTTGCTCGACGATTCCATTCTTGGGTGGTTGGTTTGGCCCTTGTTCCTGAAACTCGATTCCTAGCCCGGTATATCCCATTTTAATTTTACACCATTGTGAACCTTACGCCTTTTTTACTCTCTGATCGTGGTTCTCGGCATTGAAAAATCTTCGTAAACTAAATTGTTGGTGCATCCGTCTGTCGTCTACGTCTTATATCGAGTCTCAGTCTCGTTGCGGATCTGCAAGAAGATGATGTCAACATCTTGGATGATGACATCATAATAATGATGTCATTATCACATCACCTCAACAAGAGACAAAAGCATTTATTATGAGAAGTGGCTGATTTCGTTTATTATTGCATTTGATGATTTCGTTCATTTGTCAAGACATGATTTCGCTTATGTGTCAAGACCCTATTTCGCTCTTATGTCAATCAGGTGATTTCGCTCATGTGACATGTTCATAAGAGCGAAATCATCTCACTTATATATAGGGTTGTTTTGAGCGAAATCAGAAGTTAGTTCTAGGTGTTGTCTTCCGGTGAGCCACGAAGTGCTGCCGAAGTGTCGACAGGTTGTAAACGTTATCCAGATCAATAATATCGACAGTTTATAGTGAATAATTGCTGAATTGTACTCGGTTTGTCTGTTTCCGCCATTCAAACTGAGATAAACTCTTCTAAGCGACTCGTTTAGGTCCGAATTCGATCCTACAATTGGTATCAGAGCTAGTGAAGAAGAGTTCTATACGATTTCAGCCGAAAATTTCTGTTTTTCTACACTTTCTACACTGTCCTTTGCAAATTGATTGGGAAAAAGTTGTCGATTTGATCTGATTTTTGTACATGTTGTTCGGAATTGTTAGTTAACAAAGCCTTGAAAGTTTCATGTTCAACTTCGAAGTATAATTGGTCATTTTTGTGATTCAGCTCGTAATTGTTCGTCTGATTGATGATGTCATTAGTGATTCCGCTCATTAGTACATAGTGATTTCGCTCATAAGTACATAGTGATTCTGCTCATTAGTACATAGTGATTCCGCTCATAAGTACATAGTGATTCCGCTCATAAGTCATCGTGTTTCAGCTCCAAAAGTGATTCAGTAGGTTTTGTGATACATGTCACTATCTGATCAATTGTCATTTTCTGTGTATTAACATCGGTTGCATGTGATATGATTAAGTCTTGAAACTTGGAAATGGTATAAGTTGATACATGTGTTGTTGGCCATTATAGAAAGTTGAACAGTAATCATTTTGATTGAATAAAAAACAGATATGAAACAGATTACTTGAATACATGTGAATTGAATTGTGACTTATCGATTGTCGGCCACATTTATTTGAGGTCCAATGAGAATGTTGTAAGATCTTAAAGAAAGTCGGTTCATGAATTAATAAGACAACATCATGTGGCATTGACAGTTGTGCATATGATTCT
The DNA here is from genome assembly GCA_030545235.1 of Helianthus tuberosus. Taxonomy (NCBI): domain Eukaryota; kingdom Viridiplantae; phylum Streptophyta; class Magnoliopsida; order Asterales; family Asteraceae; genus Helianthus; species Helianthus tuberosus. The sequence continues at coordinate 215,795,238 of CM060406.1, forward strand.
ATCTAAATCATTCAAGATTTAATCATTGGCATGTGATTTTGGTTTAATCGGTCAAATAGGATTGTGGGGTGCATTAAAGTTATTGGCCACTCAACATTGTATTAAAGTGTCTTGGTCAATTTAAAAGGATTGCATGTGAAAGCTTTTTATAAAGTGTGTTAGTTCTATCGATATTTGTGCAAATATCAGTATTGTCGACCATGTGTGTTGTTTTGTTTACATGTGAATTGCTATTTTAGTGTCAGTTCACTATATCATGCATTAGAGCAGCCCATGTTATTCTCTCGGCCCAATTAACAAAGTTATTAGATAAGTGAATGTGTTTGGTCCATTGCATGGTCTAAGCCCAAGTTTTTTACATCAGTCCAATCAGTAATTGAATAAACACAAGTTTGTGGGGCAGATTATTGGTTAGTTTGGATTAAAATTTGAGTCGGGCCGGTATAATTTTTTTTTGAAAGCAGTTCAGTCAAATAGCTAAGAACAGTTTACAAGAGGTGGTTCAGTTCATTTGAATTCAAACTTGTTCCAGGTCGTGTGGTTTAGTGAGGTCATTGGAAAAAGATCGCTTGAATTTGATCTGGGTCAAAGCAGTCTGCACAGTGTGTCAATCTTCAGTCGGCACAGTCTGTCAATCTTCAGTCTGCACAAAATAATCATCAGTTCGAGTACCAGTCTTATTTTGTTAATCGATAAATTTTTAAACTGATTGTTGTTTGTTTGTTCGACAGGTATTCTTACAAGGTTAGGGTTTAGGGTTTAGGGTTTAGGGTTAGGGTTTAGGGGTTAGGGGTTAGGGTTAGGGGTTAGGGGTTAGGGGTTAGGGGTTAGGGTTAGGGGTTAGGGGTTAGGGTTTAGGGTTTAGGGTGTAGGGTTTAGGGTTTGGGGTGTAGGGTTTAGGGTGTAGGGTTTAGGGTGTAGGGTGTAGGGTTTGGGGTTTGGGGTTTGGGTTAGGGTTTTGGTTAGGGTTTAGGGTTTAGGGTTGGGGTTTGGGGTTTGGGGTTTGGGGTTTGGGGTTTGTGGTTTGGGGTTTGGGGTTTAGGGTTTAGGGTTTAGGGTTAGGGTTTGGGTTAGGGTTTGGGTTAGGGTTTAGGGTTTGGGGTTTGGGGTTTGGGGTTTGGGGTTTGGGGTTTGGGGTTTGGGGTTTCGGGTTTGGGGTTTGGGGTTTAGGGTTTAGGGTTAGGGGTTAGGGGTTAGGGGTTAGTGGTAGGGGTTAGGGGTTAGGGGTTTAGGGGTTAGGGGTTAGGGGTTAGGGGTTAGGGTTAGGGGTTAGGGGTTAGGGGTTAGGGGTTAGGGTTTAGGGTTTAGGGTTTAGGGTTTAGGGGTTAGGGTTTAGGGTTTAGGGTTTAGGGTTTAGGGTTTTTTTGGGTAAATGAGCTTTCGCCCGGCAAACTTTTATAAATGATAAAAAATTACAAGTTTAAAGGGGCATACCCCCGTCAACCTAACCACGGATCTCCAAAACAAGCTTTGGTGATCACTACAAAACCGGAAAACATACTACACCTACTAGTTTTACATTTGATAGTAGGAATGATATCTTTCCCGCCCAAAACATATACCCGAGCCCAAAATGTACATAACAAACATGATACTAAATCACATAAAAAACCCACCATAGATGGGCCTTCAAACAGCAGCCAAGACAGGCCTAACTTCTGGGGTTTTGGAAGAACCGACTTCAGCCAATTTGAGCTTCTAGCATCCTTAAAACCATCTGAATTATAGTACGTGGGCCAGGTATGGTGCGTGATGCCTAGAAGAAAGTCACAGCCCGCATAACAAAGAACAAAAAACCATGGTTGGGCCTTCAAATTCATGTCAACAGCTTCAAAAAGGAGCCCAAAATACTTGCACCTTCCACCAGAGTTTGGGCCTATAACCTGGGCTTTGAGAAAGATAATCCAACTGGCCCGATGTCTGATCCAACGCATCAACATAAGACCCGTTGGGTTTTCCTCGAACCCGGAACAAAACCAAACACCGGGGGGAGTCGCCAAAGCTCGGAACTGGAAGGCTCGGTCTGAATAATGAACCCGGAACAGCAGCAGACTCGGACAGCTGCAAAAAACCCACACCCCGGACAACAAACTAAGCCCGGACAGCAGATCAGGAACCATATTACGATGCCCGGAATAAGCAAAAAACCTAAGGAGAGCTGGGCCCGAATAATAACAAGTAGACAGCAGACTTGGCTGCCAAACCGAGCCTACTTTGTGACAAACAAGAATTTGTATCCACCGATACACACCCAACCCCTGATTACAAACCCAAAACAGGAGCAGAACGAGGGACCCAAAAAATTTAATAACCGGCTCACCCCAAATAACGAACCCGGTGCCCAGAATGGAATCCAAACAAACCCGGACAGCTGTGTCACACAAAACCCAAACAAACCCGGATGGAGCTGTGTTGGACGATTTACAAACCAGAACCAGAACAGCAGATTCAGAGCATATTCTGGGGCACCTAGCAGACCCGGAGGGCAGCAAAACGAAGTCAAAATACCCAGCAGCTAGCATACTGATTACCCACATGCAGTACATCCAGAAACAAAAACAGTTCCAGCCAAAAGACAAAGGCATATTGCAGAAATAGAAGACCCAGCGATCAAACAATAATAGACAGAAAGTGCCGTAGAGGAGAAGCTTACTGGCATAGTCCAAAAGACACTGAAAAACACAGGCAACAAGAAAAAAGAACCAACAAACCGACCCTTCCCTAAAAGACGTATGGCACATAATTAATGTTTAGGGGGTTTCGCAACAACGGGATCAAAGTATTTACCCGTTTTCGCAAGTTGAGCGATAAATTGAGTTGAGCCGCAATCATCCTCGTAAACGTCCTCGACACAAAAATCTGGATCCAGACCAAGTTCTAAGCATTTATCGTGAAAGAACTCTCACTCACTCACCATCCACCCACTCTTCTTGATCCTCCGCTTTAACCGCTTTCACGTCACTTTGAAGGGCATCAAGTATTCGCTTTTTTTGAGCATCCGTTATACCATAATCCTTTTCAAGGATCCGGTTTAACATCTCCTTAGGGCTGAACTGGCTCCACGAGGGAAGAATACGACCTGGGTCAATCACATTTTGTTGATTGGTGGTACATTTTTCAGAGCAAATCTTTTCCGTCGGAACCAAGTCAGGGTTTTCTGCCACCAAGGTGCCCTTTTTAACGCTCTCCTGAACATCAAGAACTGAAAACCTGTTGTACGTGCTCATCTTAGGCTTGTCAGCTGGGCCAGGGGTATTTTTGTCAACAATTTTCACACCAGAACCTTCCTTAGCAGGTCTGCCTTGGACTGCACGGGCAAAGTTAAAACCGGATGCTTTCGGGGCACTTTTAGGAGCCTGATTAACAGCCTTCTTCGGCTGTTTAGGAGGGAGCTGCTGATTTTTTAAACCCGGACTATTAGGCTTCGAACAGGACGCTACAGTAGCGTTATGGACCATCTTACTACCTCCACTTTTACTGAAAACCTGCTGAACTCCACTCTGATTGTTTTTAGCGGGATTTTGGCCTCTATTATTAGCTTTTGCTAGATCAGATTGCGGCTGCCTATATCTCTTATTCATCACAGTCTCAAAACCATCATCATCCGTAACCGAAACACCTTTCCCTTTATCTTTTTTTGCTGCATTAATATTGATGGCAGTCCCCGTACTCTCAGCTGCCTTCTCCATGTCAGCAGCCTCTTTCATTGCCACATCAGTATTCGTTTTTGGTTTAAGTTTACATTGCATATCACTATGGCCAAAAACAACACAATGAGAACAAATAGGCGGTTTCCACTGGTATGAAACATTAAGAGAAGTAATCCTATTGGGGTATACCACTTCAACCTCA